>CM066034.1:825373730-825982738 GCA_033557465.1 Ichthyophis bannanicus
ACATAGACCATCACCAAACAAGTAATCACAATTTAGAAATAGGAAGACAATAATTAAACTGGGAATCCCAAAAGCCAAACTTGGAATGTACAACACTGTAGAAATAAAACTATACATTAATTTGCTCTTGTACTAAACAAAGCGCAGATGTTAATGATGCACATTTACCAGAGCTGACATATTCCAATTAATAAATTCAAAATAAAGAGATATTTTCTACCTTTTGTGCATTTTTTTCAGCTGCAATTGCTCCAGCCACTTTCTTCTGGTTTCTTCGTGTCTTCTGCTAACTCTCCATCGTCTGCTGTCCATTTGTCCTTTCTTCTCTCTTCTAGATTTTTTTACATTCTCTCTCTACATCTGCTTTAACATACTAATCTTTCTCCTTTTGCTCTTTCCTCATTCCTATTTCATCCACTCAAATTTTACCCCTCCATCCTCAATCCCCACTTACTCTCCCAATACCCGGCCAATTGTAGATTTTTTATCCCTCCCACACAAAATATTTTTCCCTTCTCCATTTTACTCTTCCAGCCCCATCCCATTCTAATCCTCCCCCAACATCAGCTCCCTTCTAGTTCCAGCCTCACCCAGCATCCATTCCCTTCTAGTCCCTGCATCACCCCATTTCCAGTCCTAGCCATCCATCAGCCCATTTCCAGTCCTAGCAACCCCCCAACCCAATACCAGTCCTAGCCCCCCATCACCCCACTTACAGTCCTTAACCCCCCATCACCCCATTTTCAGTCCTTAACCCCCCATCACCCCATTTTCAGTTTAAGCCCCCCCTATAACCCATTACCAGTCCTAACCCCCCATCAGCCCACTTCCAGTCCTAACCCCATCAACCCATTTCCAGTCAGCCCCCCATAGCCCATTGCCAGTCCTACCCCCCCCCCATCAGCCCACAGCCCATTACCAGTCCTAACCCCATCATCCCACCTCCAGTTTTAACCCCCCAGCCCATTTCCAGTCCTAGCCCCCCATAGCCCATTACCAGACAACCCCCATCAGCCCACAGCCTATTACCAGTCTTAACCCCCCAAAGGCCATTACCAGTTCTAACCCCACCCCAACAGCCCATTACCAGTCCTAACCCCATCAGCCCACCTCCAGTCTTAACCCCCCAGCCCATTTCCAGTCCTAGCCCCCCCCATAGCCCATTACCAGACAGCCCCATCAGCCCACAGCCCATTACCACTCTTAACCCCCCCAAAGCCCATTTCCCGTTCTAATGCCCCCAACCGCCCACAGTCCATTACCAGTGCTAACCCCATCAGCCCACCTCTAGCCCTAACCCCCCCCCAGCCCAGCCCAGCCCATTTCCAGCCCCAGCCCCCCAATAGCCCATTACCAGTCCTACCCCCCATAGCCCATTACCAGCCCTACCCCCCCGGTCATTTTCTAGCCACAGCGCCCCCAATAGCCCATTACCAGTCCTACCCCCCCCCCATAGCCCATTACCAGTCCTACCCCCCCCCCGGCCTAAAGTAAAATTTAATTTAAAAAAAAACCTGGTGGCTGCCGCCGGGCCCCCTCTGCTGCCGCGGGGGCCCCGTCTCCACGCTGAAGCGGTCGGGTCGGGTCGGGTCGGGTCGGGTCTCTCTCCCTCCCTCCCTCCCTCGCTGCAGGCTGCGAGAGACGCGAAGGGAGAGCGTCTCCTCGCGTCTGTGTTAAGCCCGCAGGGGCGGATGGGAAATCCCATCAGCCCCTGCGGGCTTAACACAGACGCGAGGAGACGCTCTCCCTTCGCGTCTCTCGCAGCCTGCAGCCTGCAGCAAGGGAGGGAGAGAGACCCGACCCGACCCGACGGGACGGCTTCAGCTTGTAGACGGGGCCCCCGCGGCAGCAGAGGGGGCCCCGCGGCGGCAGCCACCAGGTTTTTTTTTTTAATTGTGTTTAAAAAAAATTACCTGGTTCTTTTTTTGTGGGCCCCTGCCGGCTGTGGGCCCTACGCCATGGCGTACATGGCGTATAGGTAAATCCGGCCCTGGGTACCAGTCTGTCAACAATGAAACGCCTGACTCAAGACCGAACACAATTTAGGATAGCTATCCAGAGGTTCGCCATGATTCGACTCTGACTCGACGGCACTTAACAACAACAACATGGGGCACACAGCACCATCAGCGGTCTCACAAATGTGCACATTTGTATAGACAGAGGCTGGTGCTCTTGGGCATCTAGCAGTACTGTTTGTGCTGGTGCAAACTTTTTTTATGACTCGGTGCTGAGCTCATTTTTTGATAAGCTATCACCGTGCTTGAGGATTAGATCAAAACTCTTTCAAAACTGATTCTGGCTTTTCCATCAAGTCAGGGTTTAACTAACAAAAGAAAGTTTAGTAATACAGTTGGCTTTAAGGCAGTGGAATTGTGGGCTAAGTTACCTGTAACATTAAAGGGGATTTCTTAGACTACTATGTTTTGTCTTTTAATATCCAATTCTTGTAAATGTTTTAGAAATATTATTGTAAACCGCGTTGAACTAATTTTTAATTGGGATTGCAGCAGTATAGAAATGTTTTATAATAATAATAATAATCTGAGGGTCCCTATGTAATATCAGGGATATGCTCTGACATTTAGCTGTAGAGGACCATTTCTGATTTCTTCTGGTCCATACATAGCATTGTGCAGACCATTGTCAGAGAGGACAAATGCAAGCACAACTGAAATGTTCACCTACTGCCGTGTATGTTGTGCTGCAAGGTATGTCAAGACAATAATATCACTTTCTATTTGCTGTTGTAACATCTCTGAATGCACAGAGATCACTTTGCAGTGTCCTGGTATTGCAAAGGACTAGCTTGAATGGTCTGTTTTGCATCAGCACATCTGTGTCATCCATTTTCATGATTAGTTGGCATGGGCACCACACCATCAGTGTCAGGAGCAGCTTCAGGGATACACATTTTAACTGAGGCGGCATGGTCACACAGAGACAGGCAGCAAAGGAGCCATACATATTTTCAGAATTCACCTAGGGTGAGGGACATCCAGGCCACTTGCTACATATACTCGTGCGTATATGTCCCAGGGTTTGTGTGTGTCGCATCGAACATGTATACGTCCCCGATTCCGGACCTGTGGGCATGTCCAGACTTGCGCTTTCGGAGTTAGGATCAAACGGAACCTGTTTTTCATTTGGACATGTTATGGAATCACACTCCACGTGAACATTTGTGTGCTATGGAAAATAACAGCCACTATCTGGATAGCGCTGATTTTTTCTGAACAGCAATTTAGGGCAGGGCAATCTGTGGAAATATTCGGTGGCCCTACCCAGATAGTGTCACTGAATATCTCACTCAGTACCCCTATCTGGAAAGCCCCCTTCATCTTCTATCTAGATAGGATTTTTAATATTAGCCTGTAGATTTCCAGACTATATAATTAAACTGCTACAATTTTTTACTGCAAATAAACATTTCCCGGGCTGTCTCAAGGGTATCTACTGTCCTCAGCAAACTTTCAGCAATACACTTCCCTCCCCACCAGAGTGATCCAGGATCCTGAACCCTCTTCCACAGTGGCCCAGAATCCTGCATGCCCCCAAGTGACTCAGAGTCCTGCAACTCCCCACCCCCAGGGTACCTAGAATCCTAACTCTCCCCAATAATCCACCACTTCCCCTTCCTACCCTACCTCCATAGTCCAACACATCCCCCACAAGCTGTCCTGCAGGTCCTCTTCACTTCCCCCTCACCCAGATGTCCAATCTCCTCTACTCTTCTCTTTCCTTTCCTTCCCTTCCTTACCCTGCCCCCCTACACCCCAGCCCAGGTATCCAGCTTCTCCCATTTCCCCTCATCCAGGTGGAAGACAACAGATTGGGAGGGGGGGCAGCAAGGTGGTCACTCTATATCCTTCAAGGCAGCAGCACAGTAAGCCACTGGCAGCACAGCAGTGGCCTTAAAGCATCTGAGTGTGTGCACATTGCACATTCATGTCCTTCTGCTCTCATCCCCTCCAATAGGAAGTTTGCATTGGCAGTGGCAGGATCAGCAGGCTATGAGTGCATTTGCATGCGCAGGTGCCTAAAGGCCTGCAGCTGCACATGACAGCAGCTTGCTCTGCCTCTGCCTTGAAAGATATGGAAGGGTTGTGGTGCCACTCCCCCAAGGCTTGCCACCCAGGGTAGATGCCTAGTCTGCCTAGTGGATGGACCTGCCCTGAACATTGCAATTTCTTTTTTTTTTTAATTATATAGTCTGGGTATATGCAAATTTCTTTTTCAAGGAGCAGCTACCTGACTGGGTTCAGAGTGAGGGGATCCCCTGCTCCCTCAATAGAACCCTCCACTTTGGATGCAGAAGGGGGTGGACAAGCTCATTTTTAGCCTTAGGCTACATAAGAACATAAGAACATAAGATATGCCATACTGGGTCAGACCAAAGTCCATCAAGCCCAGTATCCTATTTCCAACAGTGGCCAATCTAGGTCATACGTACCTAGCAGTTTCCCCAAAAGACACAGGTTCTGCAATGCTTGTACTGGGTCAAGCATTGATATCCTGGGTCCCTTCTCAATAATGGTTTATGGACCTTTCCTCCAGGAACTTGTCCAAACCTTTTTTAAACCCAGCTACACTAACAGCCTTTACTACATCCTCCGGTAACAAATTCCAGAGTTTGATTACACGTTCAGTGAAAAAATATTTTCTTTTATTAATCTTAAATAGTTTACCATGTAGCTTCATTGCATGTCCCCTAGTCTTTCTATATTCTGATAACTTAAACAATCAATCTACGTTTACCTGTTCCACTCCGTTCGTTAATTTATAGACTTCTATCATATCTCCCCTCAGCCGTCTCTTTTCCAGGTTAAAGAGCCCTAACCTATTTAGCCTTTCTTCATAGGAGTATCCTTCCATCCCCTTTACCATTTTGGTGGCTCTTCTCTGAACCTTTTCTAATATCGCTATATCCTTTTTAACAGATTGCCTTGAGCTGCTCCTGACCTTAGTTAAAAGTGTTTAGACTTCTCCTCTTGCACAGTTTCATTCAGACAGTGATCCGACCTATTATCTATAATCCAACACTCCTCTTTTTATTGTCTTTCTGTTCAGCTCATCCTACTTTTGCTTCTCCCCTCCACTTGCCCCTTTATATGTAACTCAGTCCTTTCTTATCCAGCCTTCAAAGAGCTTCAATTCCCATCTAACTCACCCCCACCCCCACCCCCCACACACATGCACACGCACACGCACACACACACACACACACACACACACACATGCATTTGCACATGCACACACACATGCGCATGCGCGCGCACACGTGCACATGCACACGCACACACACACACATGCACGCGCACACACACACACACGCACACACACACACGCTGCCTGAGAATGATCCTCTGCAATTGATTTGCTTTCTTTCTTTCTGATAATACTTCTATGCTGCCTGCACACAGTTTATCGTTTTGTGCTACAGTAGCTCTTCAAGACCTTGGCAATGGGCTCTAGTGTTCACACGTTTCAGACTAGTGCTAATTCAACCCCTTTTTGTGTCTGTCATCAAGTTGCCCAATTAATGTGACTGTATTTCTCATTATGACATCTAAAAATAAAGGACCTGATTCTGTGCCACTATTCATGCCTTCTACAGTCGCATTGAACGTCCCCGCGGCTTGGGGGTGGTTGGTTGCTGGCACACAGGCTGCCTGAGAATGATCCTCTGCAGTTGATTTGTTTTCTTTCTTTCTGATAATACTTCTATGCTGCCTGCACATAGTTTATCATTTTGTGCTACACTAGCTCTTCAAGGTCTTGGCAATGGGCTCTAGTATTCACAAGTTTCAGACTAGTGCTAATTCTACCCCTTTTTGTGTCTGTCATCAAGTTGCCCAATTAATGTGACTGTATATCTCATTATGACATCTAAACATAAAGGGCCTGATTCCGTGCCACGAACAGCAAGGATGTTGGGACGTCCATCCCCACTATTCGTGCCTCCTCCAGTCGCATCTAACTTCCCTGCAGCTTGGGGGTGGAATCTATGCAGGTGGTAGTTAGGTTGCTGGCCCTGGACGTATATGGCTAATTCTAATGCTGGCCATGTACTTCCAGGGCTGGTAACTTGTGCAGGGAAGTTATTCCACCTCTGAGGAGGAATAACTTCCATGCATGTCTCTTTTTCAGCGGCCCGGGGCACAGATGGGATGGGGGGGCCTGAAGGCATTCCCCGCAGCCCGACCCTGGCCTTAGGAGGCCGGATCAGGGGTTGGGCTGCGGGGAATGAAGCCCTGAAGTCCGGCGGCTGGCATTGTGGCTCTTCAGTGGAGCCGCATTGCCATGGCAACATGACACCATGGCGCCATGACTCCATTTGAAGAGCCTTCACTGAGTTATCCAGGTACACAATCGGGGCACACAGAACCCCAAAAGTGGCAGAGGAGCTGCAGTGAAGGCCCTGCTGACTGATCCCAGCCCTCCGAGGGTCAGGCAGTGGGGAAAGAAAAGCAGGATCATTGTAGGGCTGCCTGTGCTCCTGCTGGATGCCATAGCAATGGGACGCCATGGCACTGGCACTCCAGCAGGAGCATAGGGCAAGCTGGCCGGGCAGGGGGAAGGACATCTCCTGTGGCATAATCGGGGCACTCCGGGCTCCAATTCTGCAACCGCGGAATGTATAGCTCCTGCGGTTGCAGAATCCAGCGTCTTTGTGGCACATCCAATTTTTGGACACCCAGACGTCCCCAATCTGAATTAGCCTCTTAGGGAAGAACAACCCAAACTAGGGTTACGTGATGCAAGGTTCCACATCAGGAACAACCACCCAGGAAAAGGATTTGGGTGTCATCGTGGATAATATGTTGAAACCCTCTGTCCAATGTGCAGCGGCAGTCAAGAAAGCAAATAGAATGCTAAGAATTACAAGGAAAGGAATGGAGACTAAAAGAAAGGATATTATAATGCCTCTGTATGACCCATGGTATGACCATACCTTGAATATTGTGTGTAATTTTGGTCACCATATCTTAGAATACATATAGCAGAACTAGAAAAGGTACAGAGAAGAGCCACCAAAATGGTAAAGGGGATGGAGGGATATTCCTATGAGGAAGGACTTAAAAGGTTAGGACTCCAACTTGGCAAAAAGATGACTAAGGGGAGATATGGTACAGGTATATAAAATAATGAACAGAGTGGAACAGTAAAAAGCAGATCAGTTGTTTACTGCTTCAAAAAGTAGAAAGACTAGGAAACACACAATGAAGCTAAAAGACTAGGAAACACACAATGAAGACTAACTGAAGAAAATATTTTTTTACTCAATGCGTAATCAAACTCTGGAATTCATTACCCGAGGACCAAGTAAAAGTTGCTAGTATAGTTGTGTTTAAAAGGGTTTGGACAAGTTTCTGGAGGAAAAGTCCATAAACCATTACTACAGAGGACCAGTGAAATCTACTGCTTACCCTTGGGATAAGCAGCATGGAATTTGTGTACCTTTTGATTTTAGTGCCATTTTCAGAGTTGTTATCTAGTGCCTATAACAACTACTGTCTAGATGCTGATTGTTTATTCATCCATTGTGGTCATAGTCCCCTGAAGGCCTCAGTGGCCAAAACACATGTTGGGCTGACCAATCAATAAAGTTTTGTCCTCCAAGGGTTTCTTCTTTGCCTGCTTCTTCTGTGTCCTTTGTGGGAACATGACAAGTACTTGTGACCGGGATTGGCTGCTGTTAGAATCAGGATACTGGGCTTGATGAACTCTTGGTCTGACCCAGTATGGCATTTCTTATGTTGTTATGACATATAGATGAGAAATCTACAAGGAAAATGAAACAGAATTCAACAAAATGCTTCAAGTCTGATCATAAGGCCAGCAAGAAATTAGCATACAGATGAAAACTACAAACAACTAGAAATAACATCATGAGAATCCAAGGACCAAAAGGTGAAATATATGCTAAGGACGAGGACATCAGAAAGAGATTCAGAACTAAAACCGAATGAAAAGGAAATAAAGCAATACTTAGAAGAAATTCCGCTACCCTCAATAACAAAAGATAAATCAAGCTTCTTAGACAGACCTATAACTGAGAGTGAGATAGAAGCGACCATAAACAGCATGAAATCCAGCAAATCCCCAGGCCTGGATGGCTTCACTGCCAAATTCTATAAATCTTTTGAACACATCTTAATGAAACGTCTAACAAAATGCTTCAACTCCTTAGGGAAAGAAGAAACACTATTGCATGAGACTTGCAGAAATTATCAACAAAGCAAAGATCAACACTATGTAAATCTTACAGATGTATCTCTCTAATAGGTTATGATACAAAAATATTAGGAAGAATTATTGCCTATAGATTAATTCAAGAAATCACAACACTAATCCACGATAACCAGTCAGGATTCATTACAGGACCCCTAATCTCAGCATCATTTGGACTCTAAACATCTGGAAGGCTCAAATCACCAAAGCACCACTATTCCCCTTCAGATGGGTGACATTCTCACTCAATATTTACGGATCAACCTAAGAAAAGAGACAAAAAAACTAATAAGTCTAAGCTACAACCCACTGATCAAAAGTATAATAAATTTAATACTTGGACCAAACTCAATTTGTCCTGGTTTGGCAGAATTCTCCAAATTCCTATATTTTATTCAAACGTTCCTAATTTAAATTCAAAGCTCAATACCAAAAGGACTACACAAAAAGACTTTTAAATTTATAAGGTATCAACGACTCCAAGAATAGTGAAATCCACTATGTACGTACCAAAAAGAAAAGTAGGATTGGTAGTACCGAACTTTGAGTAATACTTCACAGCAGCACAATTACAGATCCTATTTAAATGGCAAAAAAAAAGCCCCACAGGAAACAATGGGTGAACCTGGAAGAACATGAAACCGTCAGGATACTCTTAATCTACCTGCTATGGGCAATTGGAGGCAAAAATGTAACCAAAAGCATCAATATTCCCTACACAGCCCATACAGTGAAAGTATGGCAAACATATAGAAGATATCTTCCAATTTATACCAATTAATTACAACAAAACTTTCATACCTAGAAGGGACACTACCTTCAGATGCTGGGAAAAAAATGGGCCTTTACGCTCTGGGCCAGCTATATACACAAGGGAAACTTCAAGAATTTCCTGACTTGCAGTCTAAATACAATCTCCTACATTATAGACGAGTACTTTGTCATGAGACCAGATGCAAACAAAGACCTCAAAAGAGGGAAATCCATATTCAAGGACCTAATTTGAAAATAACGAAAAAAAGGAATAATTACTGAAGATAAACCACTCTACTACATGAGAAAATGGAAAGATGACTTAGACAAAAAATTTGAAAGACCAATGGGAAGAGGTTCTCAACAGAAGAAACAATATTACTATTTCAAGTAATAGTGGAAAATGGCTTCAAAGAACTTATGAAATGGCACTATACCTCGGATAAACTATAGAAATTTCACAAAGGACTTGAAGACAAATGCTGGAAAGGATGCAGACACGGAGCATCTTTCAAGCATATCTGGTGGGATTGCCCACAAATACAACCTTACTGAGAAGAGATATTTAACTATGTAGTGAAATTATCCAAGATAAAATTCCCATAAAGACAGAGATACCTCTATCAAAAACCAAGGTGCAAGGTCTAGAAAGATCAAAGATTAATTAGTATTACTGGGAGTGTCAGCAGCCCAAATTATTCTGGTGGCTTACTGGAGGAATTCACCGATCCCTACCATCCAAAATGTACAAAAAAAATAAGGAACTACTGTGAAAAAAATGAGTTCCAATTTCATAAGGTGAATCAGCAAACAGTAAATAGGATCATTTACCTACTTCATAGAGCAACAGGAAAGTATTTGTATAGTCAGAGAGTTGGAAACCCCGTGGGGGGTGAAGACAGCACGAGAAACACTATATAAGAACACTGTGTATTTTGTACCAATGAAGACAGATGGATGTGTATGTCATACAAAATCCTTTATTATAATCACACATGTTACATTTAAGAAAACCAGTAGAGAGAGAGATCACTACGTGTATAGATTACATAGTCTTATATTGAAACAACTGAAACAAATATAAGAACAAATGCACTTGTTCAACAGCCACGTAATGATGACTGAATTCTTTTCTGTCAATGAAGATGTTTTACAAATATAAAACACACTCAATAAAAATAATTAAAAAAATAAAAGTATGGGGGGGGGGGGCATATTCAACAGAACTAATGCAGACTGCAGACCTGCAAACCGCGTTAATCCTGCCGAGAAGGATATTCAGCGGCACGTACCCGGTTAGTGCCACAGAATATGCCCTCCTAGACCACTTGAATGGCCTGATGTTAACCAGCAGCACTGGTACGTTCCAGGTGTGGAGTGAAGTGGTGACAACAGTTAACTGGTCAGCGGCGATATTGGCTCACCAAAATGGCTAAAGTTAGGAAAGAAAAAAGGCTGTCCTAACTTTAACCGTTTTAACTATCCGGGGCAGCAGCTGAATATCACCGCTGAGCAGATAGCTAAATTGCTATTTGGCCAGAGCAGATATTCAGTTCCACTGGCTTGATATGGTCCTGGCACTGAATATCTGGGCATAGGTTAAAGTGGTGATGGCCAGCCAGCTAAACAACAGTGGCCGCCACCATCCAAAATGCCCCTCTCGATGTCCAATTTTCCATTTTTACAGGACTGTTGTAGGAGAGGTGATTTTGTGATGATCGTGATTGTTGAGTTTCGTTATCAAAATCTTGAAGGGGTGGGGAGTAAGACTGCAGGTTCACTTACGGTATCCGATATCCTAGCACCAGCCCTGCTAAAATTGCTTGTTCGGCAATTTTACTTGGAAATGTCAAATAGCAGTATTGGGTGATAACTACTGAATACAATCGGATCCTTTCCCCTCCTTCCAGTATAGGATATATAATAGCTTCTTTCAATATCTTAGGCATAGCATCCTCTTGCAACAACACTTTAAATATAGAGGCCAATCACTTATATACTGGTCCCTCACTTTTCATTATGTACACAATACAGTTTAAAAACATAAGATTACTACTACTATTGAACATTTGTATAGTGTTACAAGACATATGCAGCCCTGCAGAGACACATGTAAAAGACAGTCCCTGCTCGTCAGAGCTTACAATCTAGTCAAGACAGACAACACAGTAGCTGTAGACATGGGATACATCTAGGGGGAATGGTAGGGAAACACAAAGGAAATTAGGCAAATCAAGATCCGAAAGCAGCAGCGAAAAGGTAAAGTTTTCAGCCTGAATTTGAAAAGGGTCAGAGAAGGCGCCTGGCGTACAGACTCAGGTAGTTTGTTCCAGGCGTAAGGTGCAGCAGGGTGGAAGGAGCTTAGTCTGGAGTTAGCAATAGAAAAGAAGGGCACAGATAGAAGCGCTCTGCCAGAAGAGCGGAGTTCCCGAGGAGGAGTGTAGGGAGAGATAAGAGAGGAAAGGTAGCGAGGAGCTGCAGAATTAATGCGCTTACAGGTCAGCAGCAGAAGTTTGAACTGGATCCAGAAATGGATAAGGAGCCAATGAAGTGACTTGAGAAGAAGGGTAATATGAGTATGATGTGGATGGTAGAAGATTAGCTGCACAGCAGAGTGTTGCACAGATTGAAGAGGAGAAAGATGATTCAGAGGGACACCAGCAAAGAGTAGGTTACAATAGTCAAGATGGGAGGTGACTAAAGAGCGGATAAGTGTCTTAGTAGTGTATTCAGAAAGGAATGGGTGAATTTTGGTGATGTTATAGAGAAAGAAACAGCAGGTTTTAGCTATCAGTTGGAAGTGTGTAGAGAAGGATATGTCATACAAGGTCAGACCAAAGGTCCATCAAGCCCAGTATCCAGTTTACAACAGTGACTAGACAGGTCACAAGTACCTGTCAGCTTCTCAAAAGGTAGACAGATTCCATGCTGCTTATTCCAGGAGTAAGCAGTGGATTTCCCCGGCCCTCTTTAATAATGGTTTATAGACTTTTTCTCCAGGAACTCATCCTAACCTCTTTTAAAACCAGCTTTTACTAATCTTTCAGTAATGAATTCCAGAGTTTGGTTATGCGTTGAGTACAAAAATATTTGCTCTGATTACTCTTAAATGTGCTACATTGTAACTTCTTTGAGCGTCCCCTAGTCTTTCTATTTTTTAATTTTTTTTATTTATAAGATATCATCACATTCCATCCATAAAATGACCACATTCAAGTTAATAAAGGACATACCGCCATCTTACCTTTCAAACCTTATAAAGAACCCACAAAATGACAGAGCAAGAAAGCAATGCAGACAAAACACCCTCCTTGCATCATCCACATTCAGAAAACATATCAGGGCAACAACGAACAGAGCCTTTAGTTTCTCCTCACCAATGATATGGAATTCCCTCCCAGACAAGCTCAGAGCCACCTCAGACTGATTTCATTCAGAAAACTACTTAAGACACACTTGTTCATAGAACATTTCAGCACAGATACACCAACTCAAGAGCTCTTCCCCACATAAACGTTTCCAACACAAATCAGAACAAAGAACTCTTCTCCTCTCCCCCTACCCTCTAATCCTCCCCCTCCCTCCTGGCCCCCCCTATTAAAAAGCCTCTAACTTTTTTCACCTAACCTAAAAACTAATTGATTTTAGTAGACGCACCAGTATATTATGGTAAACTATTGTACTATGGATAGTTGCCTTCATTGCATGCAAATCTCTCTCGTGAATATTCATTGTGGATATCCTGAAAACCTGACTGGCTAAGGGGTACACCTGGTCACGGATGAGAACCACAGATGCAAATCGCTAGTTAACTGAGATTTCCACCACTTATATACAAACTAGTGCATCTCCAATCTTAGGCCATCATGGAAATATGGTGTTCGACTCCTCATAGTCAGTGCCCAAATATTTTTTAAGAGGTTGGGGAATGTGCACTCTGAAGCAGCCCCTCAGAGTTTTAGTGAGGGTCTGCCCATTCCTGGTGTAATACATCAGGCTCCACCCTCACAGCCACACACCTCTGTGATTGTCCCATGATTTCTTCAATTCATATACTGCCTCCATCACTTTCACTGGAAGTCTGTTCCATATCCATCACCTTCTTTAATACCTTTATCCACCCTCACTCTCCTCTCTTATGGGTTATACTTTATTTGGTCCTTCTATCTCATTCCCTGGGGGTTTTGATGTAGATAGCAACATTCCTGGGACTTCCTTACCCATCTATATCCTTTTGGAAATATGACCTCCAGAACTGGGCACAGTACTCCAGAAGCGATCTCACAAATGACTATACCTACAGAAACCTTTCCACTTCCTTTTCTTCTACTGGTACTGTCACTGATTGGTCACACTGTTTTGCTACCTTGAAATCAACGGATATTACCATCCCAAGGTTAGTAGCGTAAGTTACAATGAGGGGCCACAAAGCAAAAGTTTGCTGAGGGCCCCTCATTGTTGCAGCAGTGGCATGTCCCCCCCCCCATGTGGCCCCTTCTTTTGCAGTGGGCCCCCCATGCGGCAGAAGTGGTGGCAAACTTACTTCATTGAGTTTACTGTGCTGCCTCCCTTTTTATAATTTCACCACCGTGTGGCTGTGATCACAAGACTTCAGCCCAGCGAGGAACGGCCGTCGTGCCCACAACAGACTTAACAAGAGCAGAGACAGCATGGAAAACATGATAAACTAAGTTTGCCGTGCTGCTGCTGCCGCCACTGTGTGGGCCCCTTTTCTGCCCAGTCCTCCCACATTGAGGGGGCTGCTTGGGTGGAATTTACACCACTGCCCAAGGTCCTTCTCTTGATTGATACACTTTATATATTGACCCTCTGGGATTTCTGCACCAAAAGCTGCATGACTCTACACTTACGCATCCCTCATGCCTTCCAGTTACCATTCTCTCTTTCCTCTTCAATGCGTTCCCCAACCCCAGGGGAACTCCAATGTGGTAATCACCCAGAAAATACACTTCTGATTATTGCCAAAACTTATTTGGCAAGGATGAATTTGTTGCATGCCCTCTCCCCCAGTACTTCACCTTTGGTCATAGGCTTCATGCCCAGTGTGCCACTGCTGTCAAACATGCAAACAGAATGTTAGGGATGGAGAGCAAAATCAAAAATATCATTATGCCTCCGTATAGGTCCCTGGCTACTCCATCTCAAAAAGGACATACGGAACTAGAAAAGCTTCAGAGAAGAGGCACAAAAATGATAAAGGGGATGGAAGACCTCCTTCATTAAGAAAAGGTGCTGCAGCCTGGAGCAAAGATGACTGAGAGGGAATATGATAGACGTTTATCAGACCATCAGTGGGATGGAATGGGTTAAATAAGGAATGGTCATTTAATCTCTCAAACAACACCAAATCGAGAGGCACAACAAACAGCAAACTGAAAAGAAATCATAGAAAGTAGTATTTCACATGCATTATTAAGCTGTTTAATCTGTTGCCAGAGAACGTGGTTAAGGCAATTAATAGAGAGACATTCAAAAGAGATTTTGACAGGTTCCTGGAGGAAAAATTCATCTAAAATTATTTTCCAAGTAGACTTGGAGGTGTCATTTTTCATGCCTGGAAGTGAACTGTGAGAAATTGATGTACTTCTTGAAATTGTCCAGGTACTTGTGTCCCAAACTGGCCGCTGTCGGATACAGGATAATGAGCTTGATGGACCTTGTTGTGACTTAGAATAACTTTTCTTATGTTCTCATTTTTCTTTATATCCTATCAGAGGTTTTTACCCTGTGGGTATTTATTTGCGTAAATGGGCATACATTTACCCACTTTAAAAAGAGGTATTACTGTGGGTGTGATTAGGTCATGGGAATAAAAGAGCATGTATATCAGATCACTGACTGTATATGCACTATTTTGCCTTCACTTGGCTACCTGGTACTCAGATTTAGCACCCTTTAGACAGGTGGAATGACATTCAAAAGGGTTTATCCAGTTAGCAGGACCTGCTATTCGGACAAACCCCAGCGAGGCCAACATTCAGCGGCACTGTCCAGATATTTAGATAGTGCCAGGGCAGTCTGTGGGTGGAGCATAGGGGTAGCTAAGACTTACTTCCAGTGCTGCTATCCATTCAGTGCAGGTAAAAAGCCGTCCTAAGTCTATGTGGATTGGCTAACCAGATAGGGCCCAATATTCAACAGGCATTTGCATGGTTTAGAGCCCAGTAAACCATGCAAATGACTTAAATCGGGATATTCAACAGTACTTACATGGTTAGTACCTTTGAATATCCCCTTCTAACTCCCCCATGCATCCAGTTAGCATCCGGGCATGCCGGGGGCGTTCTGGGGCGGAGCGGAGGTGGCAACAGGCGATAACCAGGCAGCAGCAATATTGCATACTGCCTGCTTAGCAATCTATGCTGAAAAGATAGGAGAGGAAAACCATCGCCTATGTTTTGGCGCAGGAGCTAACCGGGCAGCATGCAATATCGCTGCTGCCCAGTTACCTAATGCAGCTTCCGGCATGTGCAGCAATCCCTGGATATACAATGCCAGGGCCGCCTAGGACCCCGGCATTGAATATTTGAGGTTAAGGGTCGACAGGCAGGGCTATGCGCCATAGCGGCACATAGCCTGCCCAGAAGAATATTGGGCTCATAATGGCTGAATCTTACCATTATCCAGATGGCAGCTGATGCTGACCACAAATACCAGATATTCTGCAGCAGCAACGATCGAAATACCGCCACTGAATATCTGCTATTTTTTGCCTATGACAGCTGACATTTAAAGAAACCATGAACTGCCACAGGCTAAATATCAGCCTGAAGGTTTCCAAAGGAGTCCTGAGGGTTGCTCCATGTGGCAGAGCACTGCTAGAAAGAACAGACTAAGATCAATGGAAGGATCTATTAAACTAAGGGACAACATCCTTGAGTAGTTGTGAATGAAGGTTCATGACATCACAATTCACAAACTGATTCTTACTGAGCTGGAGCGAAAAAGACAAAGGAGAAAATATCCTTCCCCCCTCCCCCCACCAAAAAAAAAAAAGAAAACCTTTAAGGTTAACAGGTAAGGTGTATTTCCTTATTTGCCTTTCTGAACTTGAACTGGGCTTCAGTAGATATTTCTTCTTTACAGAAGACTGAGAATCTAAGGAGTCTATGGTTTTGCTTTAATGCAACTAGCACAGCTAAAGAAAAGAATTTCTGATATTCGGTGCCATTCTCCAGATAGTGGCCAGCACTAAATATCCATATTTGGGGGGGGGGGGAGGTGGTGTGCTGGCATTATCTAAATAATGGTCGTGAGAATGGCGATATTCAGTTCAGGACAGCCTTTTTGCTGACAAGGATGACTCAACCATGAGACTGTCATCTACACAGCAGCTTTTGAGCAGCAGCAGTCAAAGCAATGCAATGGCTTCTGGGAGCCCCACAAGCTCAAAGAGCCAACGGCGCATTCCTTTAACAGCACGGAAAGTGGCTACACACATGGGTACAAAGCAAAGTTTAATATTTAAAAATATGATGTCCAATGATGCATTTTTATAGAATTCTTGTGGGAGAAGTAGTGTTCGGATGATCGTGATTACTGAGTTTAAGTATCTAAATCTGAGGGGGGGAGGGCTACGGGTAAAGTTTTCCCTAGGACACCTAATATTCTTGCCACAGCCCCATTTGCTGTCCTAAGATATATGGATAGTTATCCAAATTTCAGCACTGAATATCACCAATATCCAGATAATTCAACATTCCGCCCCTGCTCTATCACTGATCACTCCATCCGGATAGTGCCAAAGTATTCCATAAGGATATTCAGCAGTGCCCCTGAATATCCTGGCCAGTGGCATCTATTAGAATAGCAGGTCGCTGAATATTGACCCATTAGGGCTTGATTTTCCATTGCTATGGAGAAGCCTAGTGGTTAGAGTACTGGCTTGGTACTAAAGAGACCAGGGCTTAATTCCCACTAGCACCCCTTGTGGCCTTGGGCAAGTCACTTAACCCTCCATTGCCTCAGAAGAAAGGCCTGGCAATCTACTTCTGGTCACCGGGGGCTGGCATGGCTGCCTAGGGTGCCATACCTCTGTGGGAGGTACAGTACCTGTAGCAGACCATGAGCTCTGGCACACATGGCCTGCTCCCTCTGACAAGAAGTTGTGGGGGAGGGGGTCAGAAGTGGCAGACCATGGGTGCAGAAGCAGATGGCCTGCTGCCACCATGCCAACCCTGCCAACTGAATCAGGGGTAGTGGCTCAACAGGGGGGTGGCCTGGGGCAGCAGAAACCATTGGGATGGCCCTGCTGGTCACACTAACAAGAAAACCCAGGAGCTGCTGGGTTGCCAGGAGTCAGGATGGACTGGAAGGCACACATTGCATTTCTGTATGACTTCTGAATAAAATAAAGAGCCAGCAAAGGAACTTATATTCCCTTCATGTAATCAGTAACGATGGTCATATATGTTTGAGCAGCTACTGCCTCGCTCCTGCTTATTTGCTGACCTTACTCAGGCATAGAAGATGGATGCAGAGCAACTGAATTTCACCACTGTACATATAATTTTATTTGCTAAAGCCACATTCCACACTTTTAAGCAGCTACCAAGATGAGAGGTGATTCTATTCTAAAGCAAAAGCTTTCCTTTATGGAATATCAAACCTTCCTGCATGCAAACGGGCAGTAAGTATATCAAATAAGATCTCTTAATGCTGGTAAAATAGTGTTTGCATACTATAAGCATCACACTATTGCCTATAAGGAAAGGAGTGTTTATTCTGGTACCTTTTTATCTACTGTCAGCCAGTGGGTCTAAAAGCTAATAATGCAAATAAACTCCAATTAGGAAGGGGCAAAACATTCCTAATAAACAGGGTCTTCAATTCATTAGATGATATAGTTGGAAAAGAAAGGAGCAGACACACACACACAATGAAAGATAGGGCTTAGCCTTGGCAGGCCCTAAGAAGGCTCCATAGTGCCCAGATAAGCAGGGACAAGCCTTGTGTACAGACCTTGATGTCTGAGTAAAGTCATATTTGTAACGAAGGCCACTGAAGAAGATTTAACAAAAAAAAAGAAGGAAGATATGTTCCACAGCTTTCCAGAACTAATTCTCCCCCCGTGTTGGAAGGTTTCCTAGCATTGACGTATGAGAAAGAAAAACAGGAGATAACTTCTGCTAATGCAGGTTCTAACAGCTCCCTGCTAATCACTCACACGGTTTCGGCTGACCAGTGTCCCTCCTCCATCCCGGAGATGTTACTTTGCAATGTTTCAGAAATTTTGTCAAACTAAGCTTTTGTGCTGAGTCCTGCAGGTGCAGCTAAGACCTTGGCAGGAAGCAAACTGATTACTGCTTATGAAAACAGCTACAGTGTATTGTTAATACGTGGCCAAGGTCTTTAGTGAAGCATAAATTGTGAAGAGAAAGGACTCCGTGCAGTTCAAACCATCCGGCTCTTCAGCAGGTAAGTCCTACATTAGTATTATTCTTTTATGGGCGTTTCGTTCATTTCTAAAGATGATGCATCCTGCAAGATGCCAAGGTAGGGAGCCACTTCACCAATCAGTTTGCAGTATCTTTCCAACTTGACATGTGATTTTCTTTCTTTTGTGAAGTATTCTAGAATTGAAATGGAAACGTGTGTACAATAGGAATTGTTTCTTTGCTAATAATGGCTTAAAGATTTAGGAGACTCTTTCACATTGAAATTTGTATATACTGAGCACATTGAACTGACGTTACGTTTTTCCTGTGCTGTCTAATATTCTCA
Source organism: Ichthyophis bannanicus (assembly GCA_033557465.1). NCBI lineage: Eukaryota > Metazoa > Chordata > Amphibia > Gymnophiona > Ichthyophiidae > Ichthyophis > Ichthyophis bannanicus. Next base: position 825,392,463 of record CM066034.1, read on the forward strand.
GCTGAGCCATCTGGATTCGTTTTGTCCAGATCAGGTATTAAGTTGTGCGTTTATATTTGTTTCACTGATTCTGAAAACAGGATTGTGGTCCTATCGGTTTCTACAATCTTGCAAAATGCCTGTTTAAAACGAAAACGAAAAAACGCAGAACCTCAGCATTATGCATGCTCTCGGGAACAATGTCTCCGAATGTTTCTGGGGGGAATGTCTCCAAATGGGTTCGTTTCAGTCACGAAGCTCATGTCTAAGTTCTCTTTTCTGGTCACCATTATGTTCTTTTTCCTCCAGGTTCCTTGGCTGTCTCTGATCGATCTGTTTCGAGATCCTTGCTCGTTGTTCCTTTTTCCTATGCATATACCTCTTTGAGAATCCAAGCTAAAGAGGCATAGGGCATGGGAAAATGGGGCGATTGAGGTCCTCCACCCCTCCAAACTCCCTCCGGCAGGGAGCTCCAAAAGCAACAGCTATCCGAAGAAACCCCGACAAGAACCACCACCACCGCCGCTGCTACTACTAATAGCAAATAATTATCATCATCTCTTGGGCAAATATATTGTAGATACAGCTAGTCAGTGTTATGTGGTCTTCTTCACGGCTTGCAAAATTTAGGATAGTGGGATCTCTGGGCTAGTAAATCAAAATGACTTTTACGTGAAAGTATAGAATAGAATATCTGTTCACCTTCCTCTTCCTCCGACCTGTTTTCTGGTTTCTTTGCTAACGAAAATAATCAAACTTTCTCTTTGCTTTCTCCCGCAGGCAATACGGAAGCAGCGTCTGCCCGTTAGTTCCCGTTACTTCTCAGCGTTATCGTTTCATAAAATCGTTTTGCAGACATGTTTTCTTCACATGGTTTATTTTATTTCTTGCAATTAAAATGTTTCAAATAAAACAAAAAAAAAATTAATTGGTACAGATGGCTGATGTTTACAAAGTGAACTGCCTTGAAATGCATTTGTTTGCACGTTATTATATTAAATCAATAAAGTCCTGTATATTTTAATCACATCGCGTGGTTCCTTGAATCTTGCTTGAAAGTCAGAAGCAAATTAACGAATGACAGGTAGCGGCTGATATGGTGGTATATGATTCAATGCATAAGAGTCGAAAGGACTTTAAACTAATGCAAATAAGTCTTGCGGTAACATTTACATTTTGAATCATACCTGAGCAATGTATGAGGCGATCGCTTATGGAGTCATTTGCAAGTTTAAATTTACTAATGGTATCAAAATGTGTGCATCTTAACATTTTACACAGAGAAATAATATTTGGTTTAATATACACTGACAAAGAGATTCACAGTATGCATAAGCAAAATTAATTGCTAACTGAGGAAAAGATACCACATAATTGCCCTCTGATACTAAGATTTTTAAGCTTAAATCAGATGCATTAAAAAAACAGCATCACCTGGCAGCCTCAGAGAGGTGTTCTATGATTCCATTAACTTACATGTGTGTGAGGGTGGGGGGAGAAGGGAAGGGGTGCAGGGGGTGGGGGGGTCTTTTAAGATGTTCCACACTCTCTTGCATCTTCTCCACTCCATCCAACCCTACACTTTCTCTCCTCAATCGCTCTTTCTCCCCCTCCTCTACCTGCACTTCCAGTTACCTATCTCCCTTCTCACCCTCTCACAATCCCCCCACTCCCTTTTCCCTCCAGGGCTTACCTCCACCAATTCAGGTTCAGATAACTTTATTGGCATGACAATACATATGTATTTATTTATTTAATTTAACTGGTTTTATATACCGCTCTATTTTGCAGTCTGAGCAGTTTACAGATAACATTTAATAACAATAAAGTACTATACATTTTACAGGAAGGGTTAACATGGATAAACTTAAGTCACAACAAGTTAACATGGAACAAAATGAATTCTCCACAACGGGGGAGGTGACATGCAGTGATCAAGTCTAATATGATGCTGGGTAAGTGGTTGCTGCAAGGTCTTTTGGGGACACTATTCATATTGCTGAAATAAATGGGTCTTTAGTATCCTGAGGAAGCTTGTGAGGTCTGTGTTTGCACAAATCTTTTCTGGGAGTGTGTTCCAGAGGCTTTAGAGGTGAAGGTAAAAAATAAAATGAAATCATTTACTAAACAATAGTCATACCGTAAAATAAATTACAGTTTATAGAGAGGACAATAACAAAGACAATTTCCAGGTTCTGGTGCTGGTTTGTGTGGTCTCTGGTCAGGTTACATTTGGCACTCTCCTAATCCTCACTGTCCCTTTCACCTACTCTTTCTCACCCCATGTTCCCATTCACTCACCCTTTCTTGCACCCCTCCACCTTCCACCATTCACAGCTCCGACACACAGCCCCCATATGCAGAACCTGCATTAGGAGGGGCAACCAGAACAATTCTCCTGAGCCATCAGGGGCTCCGAGCTCCCACAAAGCTGAAAGGAACACAAGTTGCTGGCAGGCTATGAGGTTCCTTTTCAAGTTTCTGCCCTAGGCCCCGGTATTCTAACAGCGGCTTTTCTTCCCCATAGTCCACTGCCAGCCACATAGCAGACAGGCTTTAGGGTAAACAGTCACAGCAGCTGATGAGCCACTCAGCACAGCAAGTGGGATCTTGCCAGCACTTCTCTTCATACTCTGCGGCTCCTCCAGCTTTCAGGCTGGCTCTTCATTTCAGTTGCACTGGGCTCTGTGTGCCAGCAGTCCTGCACCTCTCCTCCTCTGGCATTTTAAGTTCCTGGCCACTTCTGTTTTCCCTTTTGTCCATCCACTAGTCCTGCCTATGATGTCATCCCTGAAATCAGTGTCAAACCAAGACTGACAGACAGAAGGGAAAACATCTATGCTTTTTTTATTTCATGCAAAGGGTGACTTCCAGTCAGTGTTAATTCCTGGTGACCTAGCAGCCCCTGAGTTTTCATGACAGTGTGACCTGAAGTACATTGGCAGATTTCTTCCTAACAAATGAAGAGTTAAGCAACTTACCTAAGAGCATCATCAGGAATTGAACCCTGACCTCTATGCTCTAAAAATCTCATGAATTGTTAGTTTTCAGGCCTTGCCTGTTAAAAAAAATCTCCATGTGATAGCTTTAGGCGTTAATCTTTAAAAAGATATGATCTGGCCTTAGTGATAGCTCTGAAGGGGTTTATACCATATCAAGAAATAAATAAGACTTGGCATACCTGAAAAATGAATAGTATTCCACCATCAATTTTATTCTATGTGATTTTCAGTAGTTTCCAATAATTAAACTCAATCCAGAATATTAGTAACAGAAAATGGTTGTACAATATGTATAACCTCCCACTGCACTCCGCAACAGCCTCTCTCACACACACACCCATGCCAGCAGTCTCTCTCAGCCCACCTCCTGCTGCCAACAATCTCTCTCTCTCAAATCCTCCATCCTCAGCAGTCTGTTTCAAAGCCCCCTCCCTGTCAGCGTCTCTTCTTCAACCTCTTCTCCCCAGCAGTTATTCTCTCTGCCTCTCAATCCCGTTCTCTCTCATACTCCACCATGTCTTCAGCCAACAGTTCTACCGCCACCCACCCCCCCCCCCCCTCCTCTTATTGTTGCAAGACAGCAACTCTCATTCTCCTCCCTTCCCTGTCTGCTCCAGTGGCTCCCTATGGACCACTTGCAGAGTACACCACCTCAGGCCTTCTGTTTGGCTCCAAATTCAGTCTGTTCCTTTGCCGTCACCTGTGTGGACTAGCTGTTCAGGCTATGCAAGCAACTACAGTCAAGGACAGTGGCAGAAATTCAAATTATGGGCCCCCAAACAACAATTTTTCAAAGGCCCTTGGAGCGGGGGAAGTGCATGCAGATCTTTCATGCATATTCATTATAAAAAGAGTATTAATACACTCCTACAATCTTTCAGTATCTCAAACTATCAGCATTAATACTTCAATAGGAGTAAATTTGCCCAAAAAGGGTCCTGCTCTATAGATCCAGTCTTAAAAAGAAAGAAAGATCAGCTAGTCGTAGAACTCTCAACATTTTACCAAACAGGGAAGAAACAGCCTCAGGATATTATCACATCCCTAGAGGGACACTTTTTCTCCCTTGTTTGGTAAAATGTTGAGAGTTCTATGACTGGCTGGCCTTGCTTTCTTTCTTTTTAAGACTGGATCTATGGAGCGGACCCTTTTTGGGCAGTTTTAGTTCTATTAAAGTATTAATGCTGATAGTCTGAGATATTGAATGATTGTGGGAGTGTATTAATACTCTTTTTGTGATATTCAGCTCCCAGCGCAGTTATTTGGTTTAATATCCATATCATTAGGGATATCCTGAAAACCTGACTGGTTTATGGCCCTCCAGGACTGGCATTTGACATTCTGGAATAGATTTGTAAAAGAAATTTTGCATTTGGTTAATCTTAGCATAGCTGAAAGAGAGTTCTCTCTGTCTGGAAAGAAAGAAATACTAGGCCACTGCTAAAGAAATAGGATTTGGACTCACTTGTATTTGCCAACTATCATTCAATTTCCAGTCTCAACCTTTTGGCTAAGATCATGGAAAAGGTGGTTTTCTAGCAGCTGTCTGCCTTTATGGAGACTAGCAGTGCCCAGTGGCATACCAAGGGCAGGGCCAGCCAGGAGAGGGTGCTTCCCCACTGGGCCCACATGGCGAAGCCAGAGTGGCAAATCTACTCACCACCATAGGTTTGCTGTACTGGAACTACCATGTGAGCCCAGCGAGGGTGGTTGTTGCATTGCACTGTGAGGAGGGGGTATGTGCCAAGAGGGGAGATGGCATGCCATGAGGGAGGCACCTGCTCCGCGAGGGGTGGCACCCACTCTGTGTGCCCATGGGATTTGAAACAGTACTAGTAATGCCCTCCACCTCAGGTGGTCTGGCTTTTGCCAGTGGTATAGTACAGAATCAACTCTTCTGACTATGTTAAATGAAGTTTATGGTCATTGGGAGAGGGGTTGTCATGTGCTTTTAATTCAGTTAGATCTTAGTTCAGCATTTGTCCTGGTTGATCACAGTCTTCTGCTTAATAGACTTCAGGAAGTGGGGGTTACTGATATACCTTTTCATTAGTTTTTGTCATATTTTTCTTCAAGAACAGTTACTGTTATGATCGATCAAAGTTGTACCAAGAGCCTTCCCCTACTCTCCAGGATTCCATGGGGCTGTATTTTGGCTCCTCTATGTTTCAATATGTTTCTAGGGACTTTGGCAGTTTTGGTTTCAGACTATTCATATTCGGCCTGATTCTGACTTGCACGTACATCCTCTTTGTATGTCCGGTCTGAGGGGAGCATATCAAGCCCCATGGGATCAGAATCGCGATCAGGTCTGTACGTGCAGGTCAGGACTGTGATTCAGTCCCAGCCTGCATGTAGAGGCACTGTCTGGATAGCTCAGTCAGGCTTTTAAATGGAGCCGTGGCGCCATGGTATCATGTTGCCATGACATTGTGGCTCCATTTAAAAGCCGCGATGCTGGCCACCAAAAACTAAAGTTTATTCCCCGCAGCCCCACCCCCGATCTGGCCTACTAAGGCCAGGGTTGGGCTGCGAGGAATAAACCCTGGCCCCCCCAGCGCTTTCCATGCCCCGGGCCACGAAAAAAACACATCCAGGGAAGTTCTTCCACCTCGGAGGTGGAATAACTTCCCCGGCCATTTCACTGGCCCTGTAAGTCCAGGGCCGGCGATTGCCCACTGACCACCTACTCTCCATCCCCGGGCCACCTCTTCCCCGCCCATGACTAACTTCCCCACACAACTGGCGGGGAAGTTAGTCAGGGGCTGCAGCCAGCACGAATAGTGCATGGACGTCGCATTGGGACGTCCATCCCCACTATTCACGGTTCAGAATAACCCCCATTCTGCTAATCATATTATCAGAACATTAATATGATGATATTCATATTCTGATAACCCACTCTTCTTGAGATGCATCCTTTCACAGGACCTTTGATCAGGCCTTTCAGGCCATCACTGCTTGGCTATCCCATAATAAGCTGATTCTTAATACTGCTAAATCTGAGGCAATGTTCCCTGTAAAATAGTTATCTCCAAGTTATAGTGCCCTGTTCAATGTAATTTCAATTTGTTCAATGTAAACCGCACTGATGCAGAATAGTGCAGTATATAAGAGAATGTAAATAAATAAAATAAATAAATGTGGTTATCTTATAATGCTGTACTCCCTGTACTCCAACCAGTTATCTCTGATACCCCACTTGCAATTAAATCATATATATGGTCACTTTTCAAATCCATGCTAAAGACTCACTTCCTTGAGGCTGCTTTTTGATCCTGATCCCTTGTTTCCCTTCTGTCGCCTTACCCTCCCTATTCTACCCCTATTCTTTTCTGTTGTCAGGTCTGACGATTAGATTGTAAGCTCCCATGAGCAGGGGCCATCTTTATATGTGTCTGAACAGCACTGCGTATGCCTTGTAGAGTAATATAAATGATTAGTAGTAGTAATAGTAGTTAGACGCCTCGTTATCTTTCCAGTCACACATTTCTTTGGGAGTCAGGAGTTCTTTTGCTGCTTTGCAGTTTATCCATTCCTTGCAGCATTATCTTCCTTCTAAAGATCTGATCATCCTCGTTTATGCTTTGATTTTTAGTAAATTGGTTACTATAGCTCTTTGTTGATTGGCTCCCCTGCCTCTAGTTTAAAAAGACTTCAACTTGCCCAGCCTACATGTCATTGGGATTCTGTGTAGAGCTAAACACATGGATCATGTTTCTCCTTTGCTGAAAGGACTGTCTTTGTTGCCAGTCCTTTTTAGGATTCAATTCAAAATTCTCTCTCTCTCTCTCACAGATTGTATTATAGTGGCTCTCCTACCTGGCTGTCCTTATTATTCCCTATTGTCCTGGGCAGCTGTTAAGATCTTCACAATCTCACCTAGGGGTATGTTTACTAAACTGCGTTAGTGCAATTCGTGTTAGGAGCCGCGTTAGTGGAAGGAAAGCCAAAAAAGGACATGGGTGGTACATCGTAACCAATAACGCGCAGTTGTGCGCGGTATTGCACGCTGCGCAGCAACGATCGCTACAGCGCTCGTGCTACTGCACGCAAGCTTAAGACAGCGTGCAGACACCCAAATACAGAAACAGAGCTGTAGCACAATGGTTACTATACAGACTGATGGTACAAGGGTCATGGGTTCGATTCCCCAGTGTGCCTAATGAAGAAGGCTGGCTGAGGTGTCATGTGCAACTCTTTGAAGGCCTACTATAATATTTTATCCACATTCTGCAGCTGGGTTAATGTTTGCACATGTCAGGAAAATTGTACCCGTCGTATCCAATATGCTCCAATAGTGACGTTCCCTCTGGCATGGTCATGTATGCTATACCATTTGATAGGAATATATAGGCAGAGGTTTGGATCCCGAAAGTACTGGACTTGGCCTGGAAAGGGTTCAGTAGTGGGCTGTGAGATAGGTTACTTGTACCTGAATAGTGCTGCCAGCAAACACACCCTCACAGTGGTGTAACCTAAGGTGCCACATAAGGCACCCTAGAGGGCACTCCATAGGGCACATTATAAAGTGCGCTGTCTGCCAAGGCACCCTATAATGTCCCCTATAGGACACCATATAAGGCACCTTATAAGGTGCTTTATAGGGCGCCAAATAAGGCGCCCTATAGGGCGCCTTATGAGCCACCCTAAGGGGACAGTACCCTGAGGGTGGTCCTGCTGGCAGAACTAATATACAATAAAAACAGACAATGCCTAAGACAGCCCTATTGATGAACCCCACTGTGGGTTTAGGACCCATGACCTCTGGCTCCACAGGCAGTGAAGTAACCAGTGGGCTAGAGCTGCTAACAAACAACTGGCTGGCCACAGGAGGACTGCATGGCACCACACCCACATTCTGCTGTGGTTACAAGGATAGGGGTAACCCACCCATACCCATGATGCACTGCACATGCAAATCAGCAGTCAAGAGATGGGCACAAGAGCGGGTATGCACCCCCACAGCACCTCGGCCCTGTAGAGGGGACAGACCGTGTGTGGCACTGCCACAGAGTAGCCACAGACACTCACATTGTGCGGGTACAGTGCCCACCCTGAGGTTGAGGTGGGGCCCCCAGCACCAGATCCACAGCACCTTTCATGGCTGAAATACACCATGCTGTAGGTCCCCATCAGTGTGTGATAGGTAGCTCCGTTAGACACACCTAGGATACATCTGTGCCCTGCTGTATGTCTCGGTCATGTCTAGTCCTTATGGGCGATGATGCACTCAGAATAGTGCATATCCTGTGTTGGTGCCAAGGATACCTGCTGTAGGTGAAAGGAGGGGGGGTGTATGGACCCATGGGCTGATCAACTACCACCACACAACCCACCCTCTGGGGCTTAGGGTGGGAAACAGGGTCACCCACCAATGGATCCACAGTCTACCCCCCTGCAATGGCAGCGGTAGAGGGGGACCAGCAACAGCAGTCCTGCTGGGGAACAGACAGAGCGGTACACACCCATAACGCAGTAGCGGACAGACGGCAGTCCTGGATATGCTCAGCTGCCCCCCACCATTATCTGACATTCCCCAGCAGCAAGCCTCCAGCCACTGCACCCTGCAAGGTGTTCCAGCAAGACACATACTAGCTGCAGACAATCTGCCAGCTAGTCCATAGTGCATGGTCCTGGAGGAGATGCATATACCCAAAACCCAGGGGATGTCAGCATACACACCAAGCAGATAAATCAGTGATTGGGCCCCAAAAGGGAACCCATATATATCACATGAGCAAAATGCTATAGAGCACTATGGGGGAACCTAGCCATGCCATGGTCACTACTCAGTCAGGGTGAGAGTGACCTCCCAGCAGGACATGCTGTGGCCACTCTGTCTGTGCAGGTGGTACCGGGCACTACAATGTCTGAGCCATTGCCCTATGCCCAGCGCAGATGCGGCCAGGCCAGGCCACCCTATCCAGGCTATTCCCACGGTACCTTGCTCCTCATTATGCACATTGGCAGGCCAATACTGGGAACAGTGCTAGCAGTGTGGGCTGTGGAGGGTGTTGGAAGCCACCACACACTGGATAGACAGACACACACTCCCCACACCTATGCCAGCATTGTGCAACTATAGAGATGTTGGGCAGCCCAGGCCACCACACAAGTCCTGAGCACAGTGCAGGCATGGCTATGGTACGTAATACTGTAGGAGTCACTCCCCAGGTTGGTAAACACTGTCAGACACATGACCTGTAGCACACTCCACATACATCAGAAAGGTTGCTATGATGCAGCTCACTCAGACACTTGTACCTAACCTAGGAATTGTTATCTGCCAGTAATCCTAGCAACCTTTTGATAGATGTGTACCATATTCCCCGGTTTAGGGTGGCATTACTAAGGTATGCAAGTGCTAGTATTGGGAGATGCACGAAGAGCCCACAGTCCTGCCTCTCCAGAAGGCTGTGGATAATGGGGCCTGTGGGTGCGGGTGTGTCTGCCCCTGTTGGCTGCTGCTTTACGGCAGAGGTTCCCAACTCCAGTCCTGCGGTGCCAAACACTGTTCGGGTTTTCATGCTGTCCCTCATGAATATTCATGAGATATATCTGCATACCATGGGGTGGCACATAGAAATACAGCACAGGCATCTTTATCAGAGGCAGCATGGAACTGGAATGGTGTTTGGCCCTCCAGGACTGCATTTGGGAGGCTCTGCTCTAGGTAATGTGCATGTTTCTGGTGTCTGTGCTCTGTAGGGTAAAATGTTGGTGTTTTGGGCATGTTTACGTCATCTGCAAGAATGGTTCTGCCTGTATTAGCACGTTATAGTAGTGGGTAAAATATGAGGACTGGGTTGGCGGAAACCACAGCTGGGACTTGAATCTGTGACCTTCTGCTTCTGAATACAGTGGTTCTGTGCACTGCACCACCATGTTCTCACAGAGATAGTGCATTCCCTGGTGATACCATGACTGTTGGTCAGACAAGGCCTGTCTGTTGCAGTGCATGGCACCCACCTACACAGGGCTAGGCCACGGTCTGCTCCGGGCAGCTGCCACTGCCCCCTCCACCACCAGTATCCCTCAGCCACCATGCTGACATGCCCTTCTGCTGGTGGTGCGCAGTCTCAGCCATCCAGTGTGCAGGTAGGCGGCTGCTTATGGTGCATGTTCTGGGGTAGGGGTGCCTGCATAGACGTCCACGCTCCCCCCCAGCCACACCTGCCAGTGTTCCATGCCCTTGGGGGTTGCTGTTGGGTACTCTCCCCTGTGACGCTTTGGGAAACACACTCATGCCCATGTTGGGCCCTCATCAGTTGCTGTCTGGCTCTACTGTTTACACATTCCTATGGGCCATCTGAGCATTACCCTAGTCCCCACTGTGGCCCAGCTGCGCCACTGCATGTGCCGCCTGCAGCCCTCTGTATCCCCTTTTCCAGCATCTGCCCAGTTGCCCGTTCCGACATGCCCGCCCTGATGTTGCGGGACATGTGCATGCCATAGGAACCCTGTCCGATGGTGGGGAAATCCCTGAGCAGTGCTATTTCACTGTGGGCCAATGCACCTTGTATGGGGACGGAGTATGGACCCTTCCACGAATTATATCTGTTCTATGGAGCTTACTCGGGGGGGGGGGGGGGTTGATGTTTCTCATTGCTACCACTATTGGCCAGCTTGGTTGTTGTTTTTTTCCAGTTTGTTGGGGTCATTTTCGGTGTTTCAGTGCCCTTTTGTTCTGTGCATATGTATCACACTTATCACCTTTTTTTGTTTTTTCCTGCCTAGGCTGTACATTGCTGACACGTAAATGGTTTCTCTCCCCTTTAAAGTGCTTTTGCTGTAGGTTTTCATTCGCGTTGGAATTCAGCTCTGAAATTCAGCGCGTTGGTGTGAAGGGAGCCTCTCCCCGCCCACTCTCCGCCCATTGACCCCTTCTCTCCGCCCTCTCTCCACCTTCTGCGGTGTTTTACCGCGCCGCGGAGCATTACGCTCGTTAGCGCGTGATAGCGCGCGCTATAGCGCGTTTACGATCGTTAATGTGCTATAGCGCACGCTATAGTGTGCTAACAATCGTTAACATCGTACAACGCGCGTTATTCACTTTTACCACAGTTTAGTAAACATACCCCTTAGTGTTTCATCACCATCCCAGTTCTACCTTGATCTAACTCATTCTGCTGCTTTTGGTTTTGTGGTTCCATCACTCTGGATTTCACTGCCACCAGATTTGTGTCAGAAGCCTTCTCTAAGGAAATTTAAGATTGGCATGTGGCATTGACTTCTCCAGCAAGCATTTAACAGGATTTAGGCCATTCAGTTAGGAATGTGGTCAGCGAGGACTTTGTCCTTTCCCTTTATTGTTCTTGTGTATCTCTGGATTTTTGATGTTATGAGGATGATTATTTTTGTGCTATACATTCCCTAGCCTTTTGTGTCTGTTTTGTGTTTATTATTTGTTGTTCTGTTCTGATTTTTCAGGATCATAAACTACCATGCTGGCTGTATGTAGACCAAATGGATTATCAAATTTGTTCAAATAAAATAAAGATCTTGCTGTCTAACTTTGAGAGCAGCAAGACCCAATACTTTCAAAATCTGCTTTATAAGTATAATATATCAGTAGGGGAAGAAAACCCTATTCAGGACTGACCTCACAGATTTGTAACTTAGCAAACTTCATTGCCTTTCTAAGCTTACAATACTTATTTTATTCATTTATTTATTTATTTAACAAGGGTTTTTTTATACCGCTTTATCATTTCAATCAAAGTGGTTTACATTGTAACTTAAACTTGGTAAACGTACATTAAACAGGGACATTGATAACTTGGATTTTTCTGAGCAATGGAGGGTTGCCAATAAGTGGAATGCAGAATCATGGGTAGGTATTTTATTCCGGGGTGGGGTGGTTAAAGAGATTAGGAGGCTGGAAAAAGACACTATTTTTAGACATACATAGAAAAATAATAATCAGACCCTGAATTGTGGCACAGAACTGCTGATCATTTTGTTCCGAGTTCTCTAACCGTCAGTCTTTCTTCCCTACTCATATCATGGCTTCTACTTCAGGAATTCTGCCAAAGAGCAAAATAGGAAGAAATCTTTTCAAAGTACGATCCAAGAATTCCCATCCTCCCTCTGAAGTGCCTTAAGTTCCCACCTCTCCCCATACACACTCTTTATCACTACTTTTGTAAATTTTTACTTAATTGCAGGCCAGAAAGGTCGAAGTATGAAACCTAGGGGTATGTTTACTAAACCGTCTTAATGTTACCGGCGCTAGTTGCAGCGCTAACGTGAAGAATCCCATATAAGGAAGTGGGCGTTCTGGTGTTAAGCCATGTATCGCGCGATAGAGGGCGCCTTGCCATTTCATGCGATAGTGTGCGGCACTGCACATTTGCGTGCCATAAGCCTAAGTACATAAGAACATAAGAACATAAGATATGCCATACTGGGTCAGACCAAGGTCCATCAAGCCCAGTATCCTGTTTCCAACAGTGGCCAATCTAGGTCATACATACCTAGCAGTTTCCCCAAAAGACACAGGTTCCACAATGCTTGTACTGGGTCAAGCATTGTAGAAGCGCTGTGCTACTAGCTGCCAAGATGTAGTACAATGCTTGCTGAGACAGCAGTCATGAGTTCAACTCCTCTGGGTGCATGCAATATGGCAGTCCAAGACAATTCCTTTTAATGCGTGTAATGGACACATCTGAACGGTGTGTGCTGCCAATCAAAAAAAACATGCTGCAGAGCAGTAAACTGATGCACATATTAGGGCTCCCACCCTAAGGCGCCCTATGATGCCCAAAGGAGGGCAAGGTGATGCCTGAAAAGGTGGCCAGTGGCAGTAAGGAGTCCCAAGTTGAAAAGCACAAAAAAGATTGCCCAAACACAGATGTAACCCTACCACTGCACAGAGTACCAAGGAAAACCAAACAACAAATTCTGGAGGGTATCACATGGTGGAGCTGAGGGATCTGTCAAATCTGCGTGCAGCTCATGTGGCAGCTGGAAAAGTGCAGAAATATATCGGAGGCAGCTGGACCGATGCATAGGGTGATGGTGATGTAAAGTGCCAACATGAGAGTGTGTGGCAGAGGATGCGAATACGTTTCTACCAGAGCAGGTAGAGGTGGCAGCATAACAAGAGGACACAGGAGTAGCAGTGCCATGCAGAGCATACACACGAGAGGCAATCATGAAGAGCCGCAATGCAGAAAAGGGTCCCAGCACAGGACATGGGGTAGTAGTCCGCACATTAGGGCAGGATGCCACACAGCTGGCAGAGACAGATAGACGGACAGAAGGATGCCTGGCAAATGTGATGAGGCTATAATGTGTCGCCACACACATCTGCACAGATATGACTGTTAGAGGAAGGAAAAACAGTTGTGTAGGACAGGCAGAAAAACCTCAAGAACACACAGGAATCAAACCCATGACCACTGGCTAGAAAGTCAGGGTGCTAACCACTGTGCTATGCTTCTATGGTACCCATCATAGCATTGGCTGGCCACACAACAACTGCAGGTCACCACACCAACAATCTGCTGTGCTTACTGGGGCAGGGTAAAAGCACAGGCAAGGCACTGTATAGGGCAGTGATGGCTAACCTTTTTGAGCCCGAGTGCCCAAACTGCCGCACAAAACCAAAGAATTTCCTCAAAGTGCCAGCACGTCAATTAAAGCCTCATTTGCATAAGGTGCCTCATTTGCATAAATATTTGCATAATGTTACCATACACTAACTTTTAGTAAACATGCCTCTTAATGAGTATATGGATAAAGAAAGACTAAAAGGTTTCTACATTACTATAATCCAGTACCAACCGCCAGGCACATTAGGAACTACTACAAACGCTGCCCATTTAGAACCCATAGCAAACCCGCCGTATCCTAACAGCACTACCAGGACTCACAAAGCACCATACCCTAACTATCTAAAGGCAACACTGCAAATATTAAACCAATACATTTAAGAACAACAATACATGACCTACTGGGGAAAGAACAAGTGGCAATGTCAAATAGGAATTATATAAACAGAATACCTCAGCTCAGTTACACATGCAGAACAGACCATCACCAAACAAGGAATCACAATTTAGAAACAGGAAGACAATAATTAAACTGGGAACCCCAAAAGCCAAACTTGGAATATACAACAACACTGTAGAAATAAAACTATAAATTAATTTCCTCTTGTACTAAACAAAGTGCAAAAATTAATGATGCACATTTCCCAGAGCTGACATATTCCAGTTAATAAATTCAAAATAAAGAGATATTTTTCTACCTTTTGTGCATTTTTTTTCAGTTGCAATTGTTCCAGCCACTTTCTTCTGGTTTCTTCGTGTCTTCTGCTAACTCTCCATCTGCTGTCCATTTGTCCTTTCTTCTGTCTTCTTGGATTTTTTTTCCATTCTCTCTCTACATCTGCTTTAACATACTAATCTTTCTCCTTTTGCTCTTTCCTCATTCCTATTTCATCTACTCAAAATTTACCCCTCCATCCTCAATCCCCACTTATTCTCCCAATACCCGGCCAATTGTAGATTTTTTATCCCTCCCACACAAAATATTTTTCCCCTCTCCATTTTACTCTCCCAGCCCCATCCCATTCTAATCCTCCCCCAACACCAGCTCCCTTCTAGTTCCAGCCTCACCCAGCATCCATTCCCTTCTAGTCCCTGCATCAGCCCATTTCCAGTCCTAGCAGCCCCACAACCCATTTCCAGTCCTAGCAACCCCCCAACCCAATACCAGTCCTAGCCCCCCCTCATCAACCCACTTCCAGTCCTAACTCCCCATCACCCCATTTTCAGTTTAAGCCCCCCCTATAACCCATTACCAGTCCTAACCCCCATCAGCCCACTTCCAGTCCTAACCCCCATCAACCCATTTCCAGTCAGCCCCCCATAGCCCATTGCCAGTCCTAACCCCCCCATCAGCCCACAGTCCATTACCAGTCCTAACCCCATCAGCCCACCTCAAGTCCTAACCCCTCCCCATCAGCCCATTTCCTGTCCTAGCCCCCCCCCATAGTCCATTATCAGTCCTAACCCCCCATAGCCCATTACCACAGCCCCCATCAGCCAACAGCCCATTACCAGTCTTAACCCCCCCATAGCCCATTGCCAGTCCTAACCCCCCCATCAGCCCACAGCCCATTACCAGTCCTAACCCCATCAGCCCACCTCAAGTACTAACCTCTCCCCATCAGCCCATTTCTTGTCCCAGCCCCCCATAGCCCATTATCAGTCCTAAACCCCCCCCCCATAGCCCATTGCCAGTCCTAACCCCATCAGACCACCTCCAGTGTTAACCCCCCATCAGCCCATTTCCAGTCCTAACCCCACCCAACAGCCCACCTCAAGTCCTAATCCCTCCCCATCAGTCCATTTCCTGTCCTAGCCCCCCATAGCCCATTACCAGTCCTAACCCCACCCAACAGCCCACCTCAAGTCCTAACCCCTCCCCATCAGCCCATTTCCTGTCCTAGCCCCCCATAGCCCATTACCAGTCCTAAGCCCCCATCAACCCACTTCCAGTCCTAATCCCATCAGCCCATATAGACTTAGCTCCCCCATAGCCCATAGCCCCCCATAGCCCATCACCACTCCTAACCCCCCCCATCAACCCATTTCCAGTCCTAGCCCCCCATAGCCCAGTACCAGTCCTAGCCCCCCCAACAGCCCACAGCCATTACCACTCCTAACCCCCCCAGCCCATCACCAGTCCTAACCCCCCAACAGCCCACAGCCATTACCACTCCTAACCCCCCCAGCCCATTACCACTCCTAACCCCCCCAGCCCATCACCACTCCTAACCCCCCATCAGCCCATTCCCTGTCCTAGCCCCCCCCAGCCCATCATCAGTCCTAACCCCCCAACAGCCCACAGCCATTACCACTCCTAACCCCCCCCCCACCCCATCACCACCCCCACCCCCCCCCAGCCATTACCCCTCCTACCCCCCCCCAGCCCATCACCACTCCTACCCCCCCCCCCCAGCGAAATTTTTTTTACAAAGAAAGCTGTCGCTGCCGGGGCCGGGGCCGGGGCCGCCGCGGCAGAATCGAGTGTGCCGCGGGGCCCCCCCGCCCAGCAGAGCCTGCCCTCCGTCCCCGGTATCACCTCTCTCAGCTGCCTCCAGTCACACGCGCCGGCGTTCAGAGCGCGAGGGCAGAGTTTCTCCTCCCTCGCTGCTCTGTTAAGCCCGCGGGGGCTGATGGGAAGTTCCCATCAGCCCCCGCGGGCTTAACAGAGCAGCGAGGGAGAAACTCCCCTCGCGCTCTGAAAGCCGGCGCTTGTGACTGGAGGCAGCTGAGAGAGGTGATACCGGGGACGGAGGGCAGGCTCTGCTGGGCGGGGGGGCCCCGCGGCACACTCAATTCTGCCGCGGCGGCCCCGGCCCCGGCAGCGGCAGCTTTTTTTTTTTTTTTTTTAATGCCGCATATCTTGATTGCGGACCTTCCCGCGTGCCAGCTGCAAGGCCTTCGCGTGCCACAGCTGGCACGCGTGCCATAGGTTCGCCATCGCTGGTATAGGGCATCATAGGTCACACAAATGAGGAGAGGGTGATCTGTGTGCTAAACACTGATCTCCAATATATGTCTGCCTGTCATAGTCACAAAAGGGAGTTGTGCTGCACATTATAACTAAAGGAGGCCCTCTGTGGGATTGAACCCATGACCACTAGCACATAAATTAATGCAAAAACTGGTACACCTACCCCACCAACATGAGTCAAACAGCAAAGGCTGCATATGGCAACACTGCATGGCATCACACCAAAAGCCTGTTGTGTGCCAGGAAAAGGCAACCCCCAACAGTAACCATGATGTAATGCACATGTAGAAGAGCTGTGTACAGTGCATATCACAGTCTGCAATTGGTACGAGAGCCACATATACACAAATGCACACACACAATAAAGTGTTAGACAGTCCAAACAGCATGCAAAGGAGCAAGGAAAAGGAACCCAAAGGGCGGCAGGGGATGCTGTATGTAGCAGGGCAAAATGGGGAATAGTACTGAAAAGGAGCATGTGAGAACTGAATCTGCAAACACAAGCTGGGATAGATCAGCTCAACAACAGCAATAAGAGTCACTCAAGCATACTAGCCACATGGACAGTACAAAGGAACAGCTATATGTAATAGCTAATATGCGGCACATAGGCTGCATAAAGGGCACACTGTGCTGTACAAAGAAGCGATGGAAGGGTGTAAAGGAGAGCTGGCAAAGCTGCAGCCAGCTCAAGGTCAGGTTAGCACAGCACAAGGTAAAAGGAAAAAAAAGCATGTGGGAATCAAACCTGCAACCTATGGTGTTCCAATACATGTCTCTAGCCGCTATCCCAAACCACCACTATAGGGAGCATGCAAAAATGTTCCATAAAGGGAATGTGTGTATGGGAACCCATAACACCCTGACGTAGCAGACAGCTGCCACTGTACAAGGATGTGAGCACAGGTGGGCCATGTACATCACCAGTAAATCAAGAAATACGTGTGTCAGTGTGTTGAATCAGCAGCAGAGGCAAATGTGCGTTAAAGACATATATTTTATTTTGGAAAGTTACTGTACATATCGTATATACTGTGTGTCATGATATGAAGCTAGTTGTTTTATAGTGAACAAACTGAAACCACATTGAGTAGGCCAGCTACCCACATGTCGTGTACAAGTCACTGCCCCCCCCCCCCACCCAGATGATGAGCAGTACAGATAATATGCAGTAAGTGCATGGTGTATACTATGCAGTATCCCCACACCCCCCACATGCTGCTGCATGCCCCAAATGCCTTTTTCACATATGTGTGCATGTTGACAGTAGGCAGGGCATGATGACAGCCCAACACACACCAGTCATGAAGGTATAACCAAAACATATCTGCCCTCAAAAAACAGGTGGCACAAACCTGCAAAAGCATACGTATCAGAATCTCTGCAACTGCACACACACATACATATATACACGTCACAGATGTCGCAAAATGCATAATATAGCAAATAAAGTGCCACATACTTCCAAAACAACACTGTGCAAATGCCAAATCCGGATATGGTAACAGGTACAAGAGGAACATGATCCCAGATAATAAAGAAAACGCAAACTATTACATATACAGAGATAGCACTATGCAGAAGGTCTGCTGCAATGGGTGTTGTGAATACAATATACGTATACATATGACACGGCACATGGAATGCACCCATGAAGGACGAACACACACACCCACACTGCCACACTGCCAAATTACTGGTGCAATGTGAGTCCCAGAATGTCAGGAGATAAAGGGGACTGTGCAGACATGCATTGCTATGTCTGTAAATCAATGTAGAGCGTCACGTCTGTACACTAACCAAACACACTAATCTGTACATAGAGGTCAAAAGAAAGGTCAAACATGGCCCAGTAACTGTCACAGAAGCCACACTGCCACATGCCCTGGTGTACCAACATATTCAGTCACATGCACCTGGAACAGGTACTTTAAACAATGACACAGTGATGCCCCACATGCACTGTAGCACACGTGGTGATGGTAAATATTGACCGAAGATGTTGGCGCACATCAAAGTGGTGAGGTGGTAAATACCATGTCATGTTCAAGTGCAGGATAGCCCCACAAATACCAGAGGACCTATACAATGTCACCCCTGTGCCATACGCATGGCTGTATGCTCTTGGTGAACTAAACAGATGAGGATATCCTGCGGTGCAGGTCACACACATAGGCAACATACAGTAACACAATGTCAGATGGATGTACAACATGCAGTAAGTATGTCAGTCCCTGCTGCACACGTAGGGGCCTGTACACAGTGTCCATAGCGCAAATAGCCTCTGCAAACCAACATGTCCTGTGAAGACTGTCCGTGAATCCCTGGGCCTGCATACGCAAGTGATACATCCCAATCTGCCACAGCACACAAAAGGTCATGTATGTCTCTGCGATGAACCCCACACCCAGCCAGAGCACGGTAGCAATGTTGTGTAGGACAGGCCGTCTATGCCCAATGCAGCAGTCCAACATCAATGTCCATCATAGGCATGTGGGCCACACGCAGAGGTCAGCCATCCTATGCCACCATATCCCAGGAATAGCTGCATGGTCTTGTTGTGGTTTCAGACACGTGGGTGATGGTGCCTGCAGATGCAGTGTAGTCGATGTGCAGTGTGTGTGCTCTGCCCTGTATCAAAAGAAGGAGAAACACTGTCATGGTATGTTGCACAGAACACCAGGGAACATTGCAGGTAGGCAGACAGCAATATGTATAGAATGCAACGCCAGACATGCAAACATGAAATTAGCACAACGCATAACAGAGTGCATGTTGTGGAAATGTGGCCATTGAACCATAGACGAGGGTGTCCTATGGATATGGTCATGTCCATGCACATGTTACACAGGTGCCTCACTGCTCCACCCCATGTCCATCAGCGTAGGTGCATAGTGACCACACAGGATAACTCCCTGAAAAACACAACAAAACGCAAGCATAGAACGGCTGATGTCATTTCCAAAAGATCCAAGATGCAACCTACCGTCTGTCTGCAGAAAGTGTCTGCTAGGGACTGTCTGAGGCAGGAAAAGGCAACACCACGTCACAGTGAATACAGAAGATGTCAGAGGAAGGTATAGAATCACCATATCCCCATTGCCAGCTGCCATTGGCGCATGTCCAAATTAGAGCATCATCTGTGATACTGAAATGCTGATGGATAGTGTTCTGACAGCACACAAGAGATAGGTCAGGTCACAACATAAAACAGATGCGCACAATGTATACATGGTCAACAGCAGTAGGTTACAGATAGCAGAGTCCCCAACCCTCCACAGGTGTTAAAACACCACCCACCACATGATAATACAAACTGTATGCACACTGTACCCTTACACACCCACGCTAGAAAAATACACACACAGTATGTTAAGGTGAGCATGCCAAAAGTAGCATACGGCCTGTCTGTGGACAATTTGAGATCAGTGGAGATAGCTCTTGGCCAAAGCAATGCTACACAGCATTTGGCTGATGTTACAATGTCACGGAAGGGTGTACATGCGGCCCACCACCAGAACACCTAGGACGTGTAGACACACGCAGCTCTCTGGGATGTTTTCCAGAAACAGTGCTGGAGCAGATGAGCTGGGCAGGAACACATGTGCCTATGTGTGACAACAGTAACATATGGGGTATGGGGTTGTAGACCAAAGAGGTGAACCACAACATATGTGCATTGGACAGATGACCCCAGACATGATCTGTGGCTGACTGTCCCCACACACCATGTACCTGTATGTCCATATACCCCATTCTCCTGCACGTTGAGTGGGGTACAGACAGCTGCCAGTGAACCACAGCACCAGGGAGGTCACACAACATATCCTGTCGAGGAATAAACACACCAGATACATACGGAGTGGAGGAGTAGCCTAGTGGTTGGGGCAAGGTACTTCAGGCCGGAAGGTCGGGAGTTCAAATCCCACTAGAGGATAGCAACCTTGGGCCGGAAGGACTGGGGTTTCTAGTCCCACAGGTGCTCCTTGTGGTCTTGGGCAAGCCACTTAACCCTCCATAGCCCATGTTCCCTGTAAAATAGTTATCTCCAAGTTATAATGCCCTGTTCAATGTAATTTCAGTTTGTTCAATGTAAACCGCACTGATGCAGAATAGCGCGGTATATAAGAGAATGTAAGTAAAGTAAGTAAGTAAAATACATATGTCATGTTTGAGCTGTGTAACATACAGCACCATCACATCATCATCCCTCATGCCCCCCCAAATTCGTTTCAGTCTGGCTTTTGTCCGTTACACTGTACAGACTTGCCCCTGCCAAAGTCCCCAATGATGTATTAATGCTTAAAATTAAAGGGCCTGTACCCCATACGCCCCATGTCATCACCTCTCTGCTTCCCCAGACACTGCTGACCACACCCATCACCCTGATATACTGTCCTCACATGTCCACACTGCCTCCGTACTAACCTCCTGCATCTCATATCTCACCCGTCACACCTTCAGTGTGTGTTGTAATGGTCCCAGGGCCGGCCCGTCCATTGAGCAAGAATGTTTTTTGCACAGGGCCCCGCGTTTCAGGGGGCCCCGCGCAAAAAACATCTTGCTTCAGCCCAACTAGGTTAAAAAAAACACAAACTGGCTGCTGCTGCCGCTGCCGCCGTGGCAGCGGCAGAATCGAGCATCCCACGGGCCCCCCTGACTGCAGAGTCTTCCATGCGGCCTCAGCATAGGCTGTCAGAGCCACGCGGAGAGAGAGAGCTTCTCCTCTCGCGGCTCTGTCAATCCCGCTGCGGGGCTGATGGGATTTCCCATCAGCCCCGCGGCGGGATTAACAGAGCCGCGAGAAAGGGAAACTCTCCCTTCACGAGGCTCTGAAAAGCCCGCGCTGAGGCCACATGGAAGACTCTGCAGGGCAGGGGGGGCCCCGTGGGATGCTCAATTCTGCCGCTGCCACAGCGGTAGCAGCAGCCGGTTTGTGTTTTTTTTTAACCTAGCTGGGCTGATGGGGGGGGGGGTTAGGATTGGTAATGGGCTATGGGGGGGTTAGGACTGTTAATGGGCTATGGGGGGGTTAGGACAGGTAATAGGCTATGGGGGCTAAGACTGGAAATTGGCTAATGGGGGGGTTAGGACTGGTAATGGGCTAGTGGGGGCAAATACTGTAAGTGGGCAGATGGGGGGTTACGACAGGTAAAGGGCTTTGGGGGGGCTAATACAACAAGTGGGCTGATGGGGGGCTTATGACTGGTAATGGGCTATGGGGGGCTAGGACTGGAAGTGGGCTGATGGGGGGTTAGGACAGGTAATGGGCTATGGGGGGGCTAAGACTGGAAGTGGGCTGATGGGGGGTTACGACAGGTAATGGGCTGCGGGGTGGCTAAGACTACAAGTGGGCTGATGGGGGGCTTAGGACTGGTAATGGGCTGGGGGGGGGGTAGGACTAGAAATGGGCTGGTGGGGGGGGGTTAGGACTGGAAGTGGGCTGATGGGGGGGGGTTAGGACTGGTAATGTGCTATGGGGGGGCTAAGACTGGAAGTGGGCTGATAGGGGGTTATGATAGGTAATGGGCTGTGGGGGTGCTAAGACTACAAGTGGGCTGTTGGGGGGCTTAGGACTGGTAATGGGATGGGGGGTTGTTAGGAATGGAAATGGGCTGAGTGGACGGGGGCTTGAACTGCAAATAGCTGATGGGGACAGGGGCTTGGAATGGAAATGGGCTGAGTGGAAGGGGGGCTTGAACTGCAAATAGATGATGGGGAGGGGGCTTGGAATGGAAATGGGCTGTGAGGGGAGGGAGCTAGGACTGGAAATGGGCTGAGTGGGGGGGCTAGGACAGGAAATGGGCTCATGGAGGTGCTAGGATAGGACTGGAAATGGGCTGTTGGGGGGTGCTAAGGTTGGAAATGGGCTGTGGTGGGGGCTTGAATTGAAATGGACTCATGGAGGGGCTAGAACTGGAAGTAGGCTCATGGGTGGTTTGGATTGGAAATGGGCTGAGTGGAGGGGAGCTAGGATTTGAAATGGGCTGATGGTGGGGCTAGGAAAGGACTAGAAATGAGCTGATGGAGGGACTCGGATAGGACTGGAAATGGATGGGGGAGCTAGGACTGGAAATGGGCTGATGGTGGGGCTAGGATAGGATTGGAAATGGGCTGATGGGGGGTAGGACTGGAAATGGGCTGATGCAGGGACTAGAAGGGAGCAGATGCTGGGTGGGGCTGGAACTAGAAGGGAGCTGATGTTGGGGGCGGATTAGAATGGGATGGAACTGGGAGAGTGAAATGGAGAGGGAAAAATATTTTGTGTGGGAGGGAAGACAAGTCTACAATTGGCCGGATATTGGGAGAGTAAGTGGGGATTGAGGATGGAGGGGTAAAATTTGAGTGGATGAAATAGGAATGCGGAAAGAGCAAAAGGAGAAAGATTAGTATGTTAAAGCAGACGTAGAGAGAGAATGGAAAAAAAAAACAGAAGAGAGAAGAAAGGACAAATGGACAGCAGATGGAGAGTTAGCAGAAGACACAAAGAAACTAGATGAAAGTGGCTGGAACAATTGTAACTGAAAAAAAATGCACAAAAGATAGAAAAATATCTCTTTATTTTTAATTTATTAACTGGAATATGTCAGCTCTGGGAAATGTGCATCATTAACGTCTGCGCTTTGTTTTGTACAAGAGGAAATTAATTTATAGTTTTATTTCTACAGTGTTGTACATTCCAAGTTTGGCTTTTGGGGTTCCCAGTTTAATTATTGTCTTCCTATTTCTACATTGTGATTCCTTGTTTGTGATGGTCTATGTTCTGCATGTGTAACTGAGCTGAGGTATTCTGTTTATATAATTCCTATTTGACATTGCCACTTGTTCTCTTTCCCCAGTAGGTCATGTACTGTTATTCTCTGAAATGTATTGGTTTAATATTTGCAGTGTTGCCTTTTGATAGTTAGGGTATGGTGCTTTGTGAGTCCTGGTAGTGCTGTTAGGATACGGTGGGTTTCTAAATGGGGTTTCTAAATGGGGTTTCTAAATGGGTTCTAAATGGGCAGTGTTTGAAGTAGTTCCTAATGCGCCTGGCGGTTGGTATTGGATTATAGTAATGTAGAAATCTTTTACTCTTTCTTTATCCATATACTCATTAAGAGGCATGTTTACTAAAAGTTAGTGTATGGTAACATTATGCAAATATTTATGCAAATTAGGCACCTTATGCAAATGAGGCCCTGCACCGAGTCTCCGCACATGGCCCCGCACCCCCCTTGGGCCGCCCCTGAATGGTCCCACCTCCTCTGCGTGCCTGCACCCATATGCTGGAACACAGGGATATGTCCTGTGTCTGCATGTTCCAGAGCTCCATACCAAATGCCGTGTTGGGGCTATCTGATCCCCTGCCGCTCAGTGCCAGCTGTATGCTGATGAGTGCCAAATATATCCCAACATCCCTGAACAGCCCCTGCCAATCCAGACCCTGAGCTATGTTTGCGTGTCTGACAGTGCTGGCCTGATGTATCCACGCTGCCTGAAACGGAACCTGGCCACGACCCAACATCTAAGCTCTCTCCGTAAACCTTGCCCCCATATTAGGTGTCTGTGTATAGGTTGCAACACATTGCCACACATTGATATGCAATGTAGGGGTTGTCTGTGACCCCTCCCTCTCCTCCCCCACTCATACACATCATGTAGCTAAGACATGCAGTGTCATTCCAGATAACATGAGCAATATCCTCCCATCCTCCCTTAACACACAACTAAAACGTGAATGCACCCCTCAGTCACCTCCTGATTTGCTAACTGTAACCTACACCTTGCTGTTATCCCCTTGAATCAGCTGTGTCTGCCTCAAACCATCTGCCGGCCTCGCCATGACCATAATACTGCTTCTGTCAAATCACCTCACTGGCTCACAGTCCGTGTATACATCCAGGTGTAGGTTACCCCACTGAGCAAATGATGCAGTACCTGTGTGTGTACTCTGTACCTTCCCTCCAGAATATTAACTCCTGCCAATACTACTACCACTGAGCATGTACATATTGTTGCAAGTCGTACACAGCGCTGTACACAAACATGTAACGCACAGTCTATGCCAATCAGTGTATGTTATGTGACCAATGCACCAATATCTCCCATCGTGGGCATCCACACGTCTAGGCAAATGGTGCCACCTATGTCCCGCTTTCCTACTGCTGACCACACACCACACTCCGTTTACCATGCTGCACCCACAGCTGGAACCAACAACCTGTGTGTGATCGCCAGCCACCGTCCCCAATCCCCGAACAAGTTCCTATGTATGGTAACGTACCCACCTAGGGCAAGTAATCCAGTCTCATCTGACCCCCGTGCATCCGCAGTAATCCCCTACATACCCCGCCTGTGTGCTCCCTAGACTATCCTGAATGCTCTGATGGGCAGGGAATGTCCCCCATATGTCTGTGTAGTGTTGCGTATGACTGGTACAGCTACACAAATTTTCAAAGTAGTAGTAGTACATATGTCTAGATACCAATGTAATATCCAACATATGCAGTACTTACATGAGAAGACCACCACAATCAGTTGGCGCCTGGCTGCCGTACCCTCACATGTGCCACCATTGGGGTGCACAGATCCAAAGCTTCACCAACTGCACCTCCCCAAACCCCACACCACCTGGGGCTAGCCCCTCTACAGGCACCGCAGCGTCACAGACATATTCGCATGACCCCTACCCACGGTGCAACCTCGTGCCTAGCATCACTACACCCATCCCCCAGAGCGGTCCACTATAACACACAGAGTGCTGGTTAGCTGGACACCCACAACGCACAGTGGTCACCAATGCAGCAGTCCCCACACACGTCTGGCTGACCTGGTTGCATGCTGCAACACGTACCGTGCATACCACACAGGCCACTACATACATATCGCTCACGCACACTATGACAGCCCACAGTCACATTGAGGGCTCCCATATGCACCCAGGACACATGTAGTGTGGGCCCCCATCACACGCACAGTGCATACCTACTGCTGCACACAGTGGCCCCGCCACCCCATCCCCCCAGACAATACCATCAAATGTGGCAAAGCATCACCAGTGCAGGTGGCTGCCCCGCCCCCCTCCTGCCAGGTAGAGCACACTGTATGCACATGTGTTGTCCCCATTGCAGGTGCAGTGACAGCAGCTACAAGCGGACAACACATTGCTGCTGGTGTGGGTGTAAAACCCAGCTGCACATATTTGTATGTGGTAAACCCATCTGAGATATATACCCTGATCCACCCCCCAGGTGACCCCCAGGCCATGGAGGCATATGAGGAGGAGGATGTGGGTGAGCCAGGCAATGTGGAGGGACCAGGGGGGGCAGAGTCCGAGGTTAGCGCCAGCACTGGTACGGAGGCCCATGGGACCGATGTGTTGCTCGAGGCAGAGGTTGGCCCAGTGGACGTCTGCACCACAACGAGGGCCTCCAGCAGCAGCACACTGGCTGTGGAGGGCACCGACATGGAGGGGAGCCGGCACACAGTGCAGGCACCAGGACCATCCCTCAGCCCACCCACCAGCATGGATGTCATCCTGGCAGAGCTGAGGGCTCATACCGCCTCCTCAAGGCAGGATGCTGAAGGTGGGTAACAGAATAGATGAGATTACCCCAGGGTGTTGAGATTACATTCACAATGACATCCCATGTGCTCCCCAGGATAGTGGCTCCATGGACGTAGTTCCATATGTTTGGTGGGACTCTGTGCAATGTGAGAATCCCCTCTCGTGTCATCTGTTGTCATCCATATATCCCACAGAGACGTACAGCACCCAAGCCCTAACCCTGATCACCTAGGCAGCTTACTCTGCGGATCCCTCATTCTGGGTGATAGTACATAGCTTATGTAGTGGTGATAGGCAGGACCGTGCATGAAGTGTAAAGCAAACAGAGACCCCCAGATATATTTGTGCTTGGCATGAACCCCACGTTATATGGCCACTCCCATGCGACCAGTACACAGATCAATCATTGACACAATGAATTGCAACACAGTACCATGTGTCATAGCTGGGATCCCAACGAGCCATCATCAGGAACATCTCCTGCAATGATGATGGATCATGGGACACACAGATGTACACATGGTAACATGTTGCTAGTCTTCGCATGCAGACCTGATCTGAGGAGTGTTGTGTTGAGATACACCGAACATGTGCATGGGTCACGGTGGGCGGTGCGACACATGTCACACACATCCCTTTGTGTTTCACCCACAGGCACACGTCAGGCTCTGTTGGCCCTACGGGATGAGGTCAGCCAACTGTGTGCCACAGCTGAGGTGATACATAACCAATTCTAAAGAGATATATCTACTAAAACTAAATTTTTGTTGGAACTAATGCCATGAAGATAAAAATCTTCTCGTAGCATGAATGTCCCTTTTTTCTTTTTTATATAGGGACGCAACCCCAACAAACCATACCCAAAAGATATAAAAATCATAGGGTATAATCAATTTAGTGTAGGAAATAAATCCAACCAGACTATAAGGAACTTGATCTTTTAGGTGGATCTTATCCAAATGTAGATTCTCAACCAAATTATAGTTCATTAAGACACACTACGTCTTACAGTTGAGACAATAGTTAACCGGCCTGACCTACAATAAATGCTATGCTGCTTACATGCAATCCTCCTCTTCATAGGATTATTAAAAGTTTACTTAGCTTTCTTGAAGAAGAACAGCCAGAAATCCCCAAACGATGTATCAAAATGGTGTATTATAATACTCCTGCGATAACACACAAGAAAAAGAGGGGAAAATTATTGCAGCAGGCATCAAAGGTCAACTTGAAAAAGATCATTATAGTCCTCTTTCAATTTGCAACTTAATGTAATGTTGTAGAATGCTGACCCAATGTTGTGTTTCGGGCTTCAGATACTCTCAGCCCTTTTTCAAAACTCCGTTGCAGATTTGAGCAGACCAAGGGACCATGTTCCTTTTGCATCCCTCGACATGAATAACGTGACTAATCAGCGACCAATGAGACAATGGTCATTTACATAGATCCAACCTCTCGATATCCCTTGATCATTCATAGGCTACTCCACCAGTCCAAGGAAGAGTTTAAGCCCTTAGGCATCAACGAGTCTAACAGATAAATCCAATGCTGTTCACGATAAAGGAGGCGAGAACCTCAGTCCCCGCCTCTTATCTTTTCTGTGATGTGGTCCAGGATTCGCCAACGTAAATCCTGGAATGAATGTTGAAAATCATGACAATGTTGGACCACAAGGGCAGAAAACACTTTCGTAGTAATCCGAGACCTATGTTCTTGTAATCTCTTCTTCATATTCTGTATAGTTTTTCCAATGTAGATTTTATTACACAGCCATATTAACACGTAGACCACAAAGGTAGTCAGACAAGTAGTAAAAAATTTGCTATAAAACTTACGATGACTTGCAGGGTGTTCCCATGTCGGGCCCTCTATTGTTGAAACACAAAAGTCACATTGCTGTCATTTGAAATTGCCCTTATCCTGTGGCAGAGGGGTGTCTTCTATGGTACGAACAACCCAGTCAGCAATATTGCAACCTCTTTTGAAAGTCAACATTAACGGCTCTTCTGCCACCATTCTGCATGATTGTAACAAGCTCTACGGTATGCTCTTCTGAAACAACGTAGATTTAATTATGGAATGGTCTTTAAACAGACGTAAGTCCAAAAATTTAATGGACTCGTAATCGTATTTAGGGGTAAATTTTAGATCCTCAGACAGTGAATTTATCCAGTCAAAAAATGCTTTCAACTGGACCATTCCATAATTAAATCTACATTGTTTCGGAAGACGGTTCAACGTAATACTTTATTGCATTTCCAAAGTTACCATCCAGGTTCTTTAAAACGGGGTTTACCATTTGGGCAATTTATCAGATTACGTCGATTATGTTCTACTATTGAAGATTTTCGTAGACAAGCTTATAGTCTAAAGCTCCGACTTCGGGAAAGATGTTACCCACAATTCATCATCAATAGAGCATACCGTAGAGCTTGTTACAATCATGCAGAATGGTGGCAGAAGAGTAGGGGCAATCAAGAGAATGAATCGGAAGAGCCTCATCCTTTTGTGGGGATTTTGCCTTTTATACCCCAATCCATGGCAGTTGTGTCTATCCTTAAAAAACATTGGGCAGTATTGTCTTTGCATCTGTGTTTTGATAAGCCGTTAATGTTGGCTTTCAAAAGAGGTCGCAATATTGCTGACTGGGTTGTTCTTACAATAGAAGACACCCCTCTGCCGCAGGATAAGGGCCATTTAAAATGTCAGCAATGTGACTTTTGTGTTTCAACACTAGAGGGCCCGACATGGGAACACCCTGTAAGTCATCGTAAGTTTTATAGCAAATTTCTTACTACTTGTCTGACAACCTTTGTGGTCTACGTATTAATATGCCTATGTAATAAAATCTACATTGGAAAAACTATACGGAATATGAAGAAGAGATTACAAGAACATCGGTCTCGGATTACTACGAAAGTGCTTTCTGCCCCTGTGGTCCAACATTGTCATGATTTTCAACATTCATTCCAGGATTTACATTGGCAAATCCTGGACCACATCCCAGAAAAGACAAGAGGCGGGGACTGAGGTTCTCGTCTCCTTTATCGTGAACAGTATTGGATTTATCTGTTAGACCCATTGATATCTGAGGGCTTAAATTCTTCCTTGGACTGGTGGAGTATCCTATGAATGATCAAGGGATATCCAGAAGTTGGATCTATGTAAATGACCATTGTCTCATTGGTCGCCGATTAGTCACGCTATTCATGTCGAGGGATACAAAAGGAACATGGTCCCTTGGTCTGTTCAAATCTGCAACGGAGTTTTGAAAAAGGGCAGGATGTGAGTGTGGGGAACAGGTCACCACATCTGTAACAATAAAGACATTGAAACCTATTTATACCTATGTGCACGTCTCCAGTGTGTGCCACTGTGCTCCCCTGGGAAATGTCAGCTCATGTTGTCACCCTGCCCCTCATGTTGTCACCCTGGCCACATATGCCTCCCCATTTCCCTTAGGGTGTGAGGTGTCTGCACTGCCACCAATGAACACACTTACATTATACCATGCCCTGTGTGCCATGTACCGTGCCATGTGTGCACCCTTCTACCTATGCGCGGGGGTATACCCTACCTCTCCCGTCGACCAGCAATATGTTTATGGTGGTACATGTATGTTTTATGGATCTGTCCCTCTCTCACACCCCATATGCTCTCCATTAGTCTACCCACATGTGTGACCATCCTCTATGCCCACACCAGGGCCTACATGGCTATTTAGCCGCATATGCTTGTGGGAGGCACAGGCAGACAAAGGTAGCTAGCTACAGTCAGTTGTTTACTCCTCCCCAGCACTTGTAGTGAGCCGCCACTCCTCCCCCTGACCAACATCCACCTGTCTTGGCCTCACCAGCTATCCCCCTGTGCAGCTCCTGGGTACAGCAGTCCGTCCTATCCTTCCTGCCACATATCTGCTGCTAGTCTTTCCCTCCATTCCCCTCCGGCATGGTGCATCAGATATGCAGCCTACACATCACAGGCAGCATGCATGTGACCATAACTGCTGGGACACACAGCACATCGGTATATCACAGGGGCACCAGGGGACACAGATGCCTACGCATATGGCCAGCCCCCACACCTGAGTGTGGAGACGGTCCATGTATGTTACCTATGTCTACCACACATACACATAGGGATCTACACACAGGTCCCATGCTCATGTCAACAGTCTGTCTGTAAGGGAGACACATGACCCTTGTGATGTATTAACACAACTGTATTTTCAAATATGTACAACGTGTAATATGTACAAAAGCCCACATGTTGTGTCCCAGGTAACAGGACAGCACAGGGCACATGTGTGGGTGCCACTGGGACCCTCACATGCTCCTGGGATGCCCATCAGGGGATGGTTGTCGAGATGCACCGCCCATACCAGCCGCACGCTGCATGTGCATCTCGGCAGCCATCCACTGAATGGTGCCTGCCAGCCACCAGATGGTGCGGTCCTGGGCCTGCTGGCATTGCAGCATGCCAACGACTGCCACAGACAGGACCCGGATGCACCTGCCACCACATTCATACCAGGTGCCCGGTGTTTGTGTGGTGGCATGTGTGTGGGCCCTGTCTGTGGCAATGGGTGGCATAGCTACACCCAGATAGGCACCATTGCCACACACATGTGGCAGCTGGCAGGGACCCACAGTGCCCTGTGCTGTCCTGTGTCCCCTCCCACCCACAGGGCCACCCTCCCCCTCCACACCCACTCCTCCCCCCCTGACACCTCCCACCCACCCTCACCCTCGCCCCCTCCCCACTCTCCTCCTCCTCACCCCTGCCACATCAGACACACCCTCACCCTCCCCTCCCTCCCACCCCACCCCACCCCACCCTCCACCCCCTCCATGTCTTCGTCATCCTCTTCTGCTTCTGCCTCCTCCTCCTCCTCCTTGACTGGCTGGACTGCAGCTGTGGGGCCTGTTGTGGGGGACCCTTATGTTGATGGTCCCTCACCAGCAGCAGCATCCTCTGTGGGGGAAGACAGTCATTAGCACACCATCATGCAATTCCAACACCACATAAACCTAGTGTGGCCTCCCACAGGCTGTTGGGCCACTGTGACATGCTGTACTGTGCAGCAAAGGCCATAACACTCACCGCCACGTTGCTGCAGCACCCTCCTTTGGAGGCGGGCAAGGACATCCGGGCAGTGCAGCCACAACTCCCGTCCCTTCTTCCGTAGGTCCTCCACCTGGGGGGAATGCCATGGGTGGGAACATTAGGGGCCAGATATCTCTGGTGGGTGCCCAAAGCATATCACACATCACTGCGAGCAGCAGGGTGCTGCTGCTGCTCTGGCCAGTGGGTCCTCTACTACCTGTTGCCAGCACCACCTGCATGTGTGGCTGTGGGTCTGGGCATGTGTGGGGTGCCACCTACGTGTCCTGTGTACCACCCCCCTGGACCCCCCTTACCCTGTTCCTACACTCTCCTTGCATGACATGGCAGCACCATGCCATGTGTGGGGTAGGCATGCTGGTCTCCAGGGGAGGTGTTTCCTAATCCCCTGTGTGGTCCAGCACACACCTGTGTGTTTGCCTGACCTATACACATCAGCAGACACACCCGCCATGGCACCATGATAGCTTTACGGAACATGTGTGATGTGTTCTGGCGTCACACAGGGACTGGGAGGCCCTGAATACATCACCAGGAGCCACTACCATAACACCAGGATGTCTACTATACCTCTGTGGTCAGGACTAAGACCTCCTGTGAATAGGGCAGTTGTGGGCGAATGCAACAGGAGCATGCACCAACACACCTAGCTGGGCTATAGACCACTGTAATCAGGTTCTGGGCCTCCTTGGGATAGGGCAGAGCTGTAAAACCCCAACAGATGCAGGTAACCTGACACCAGGATCTATAATAGACCTCTGTAATCAGGTCTAGGGCCTCCTGGAGTTAGGGCAGAGCTGTGAAAATGAAACAGATGCAGGTACCCTAACACCAGGATCTATAATGGAACTCTCTAATCAGGTCCAGGGCCTCCTAGGGGTAGGGCAAAGCTGTGAAACCCCAACAGATACAGGTAACCTGACACCAGGATCTATAATAGACCTCTGTAATCAGGTCTAGGGCCTCCTGGAGTTAGGGCAGAGCTGTGAAAATGAAACAGATGCAGGTACCCTAACACCAGGATCTATAATAGACCTCTGTAATCAGGTCCAGGGCCTCCTGGAGTTAGGGCAGAGCTGTGAAACCCCAACAGATGCAGGTACCCTGACATCAGGATCTATAATAGGCCTCTGTAATCAGGTCCAGGGACTCCTGGAGTTAGGGCAGAGCTGTGAAACCCCAACAGATGCAGGTACCCTAACACCAGGATCTATAATGGACCTCTGTAATCAAGTCCAGGGCCTCCTGGGGATAGGGCAGAGCTGTGAAACCCCAACAGATGCAGGTACCCTGACACCAGGATCTATAATAGGCCTCTGTTATCAGGTCTAGGGTCTCCTGGAGTTAGGGCAGAGCTGTAAAACACCAACAGATGCAGGTACCCTGGCCTCTGTAATCAGGTCCAGGGCCTCCTGGAGTTAGGGCAGAGCTGTGAAACCCCAACAGACGAAGGTACCCTGACACCAGGATCTATAATGGACCTCTTTAATCACGCCTTCAAACTGTGAAACCACCTGACATTATGGGATGCAGCCAACGAATCTCTTGTAAGAAAGTAGTATTAGCAAGGACACATATTTAGTAGCCCCCGCGCATACTCATCCCATTCTGCCATTTTGTAGAGACGTGCTACTGCACAGTAGTTAAAAAATGGCACCTCGATTTTTTTGGCATGCCTTTTTGAAAAAACAAACATTATTGAGACAGTGAGACAGCATTCTGCTGTTCTCTGTATAGTTGTTAAGTTGTCAAAAGAAGCACTTTTCAGATGATTATTTTTACCTGGGAGTAGATACAGACATGGATGTGTCTGCCGGTGGGCTGAGACACATTGCGCCATTCTAAAATCAAATGAACATGTGTATCTGTTGTGATATGGCCTGGACATACCTCAGCCACACCCCTGTGAGACAAAGAGGTGATCATGCCTCACACATTTACATTCAGGGCTTCTTAAAATGGCCTTTGGGACGTGGCTGTGATTGATGCATCTGAATGAGCATTTTCAGATGTGCTAATCATGAAAATAACTTCTAAAATGACCTACTTTGGGTTACATCTGCTACTTTTTGGTTGGGAGACCAAGCAAGCCAACCAAACTGCACCCTCAGCTCCCATTGCTGATTTCTTCCTTTATGTTTAAAAGTAATATTATTTCTTACCTACATGCCATACAAGTTGCCCCCATACCTTTGTTTAGAGTTGTAACTGCCACTTTCTAACTCCTTCAGGCCGCAACCCATCCTCAGTAGTCTGTCTTTCCTGACCTATCTCTGCCAGTCAATCTCTTCTTCTTTAGCCCTTCTAAGACTCAGCCTGAGCCTATCATATCCCCAGTAATCTCTCCCCCACCCAGCCCTTCCCACCAATCAATTTATTTTTCTCACTCTATCACTGTATCCCCACAAGCTCCAGCCTAATCCCCAGCAATTTCAATCTCTGACTCTGCTTCTAGCCCATGTCCGCTGGTCAGTCTCTTTTTTTCTCCCCCCTGGCTTCCAATTCCAGCCCATTATCTATAGTGCCCCTCCCCCCTCAGCTCATTCCCAACAGTCAGCCTCTTCTCCTCTCCCACTAGGCCTTAGCCTGACCCCATGTCTCTTTCTCCCTTCGAGTCTGTTCCCACCACTCTGCTCTCACCAGATTCTGCCTGATAGACCTTAATGCAGCTACTGCTGGTCCTTATACTCTCCTGTTTTTCTTATCTGTGCTGCAAGGGGGCAAGCCAGCCATCCGTACCAGAAGAGGAGCAGGTCTGCTTTAGGAAACACATGCATGCGCAATCCTACTGATCGGAGAGCAAATCCACACTGGAACCCACATGCTATTCTAAATGCATTATAACATACAAAATGCAACACTGACTGCTGGGTTTTCTTGGCAGTGTGACCAGAAGTAGATCTCCAAGCCATGGGGGTTAAGTGTTGTGCCCAAGGCCACAAGTAGTACCAGTGGGGATTAAATCCTGGTCTCCAAGCCAGTGCTCGAAACACTAGGCTACTCCTCCACTCCGTTACAGCATATGCTCCAGTATATTTCCTCTCAATAAAAAGGAATCACTAGTGTTTTTCAGCGTCCCCAGAAGATATGGGTTTAATTTTTGTATTTATATTTCCATATATATGCACATGTCATCCTAAGCACATTCTGCTGCAACGTCCATGTTATTCCTATGGGCACAGTGACAGATGCATGGCCTGTAAGGCACTTAAGATGGCATGTATATATGGATGTATAAATATATATAAATTAAGACTATATCTCCTGGGGAAACAAAAAATACTAGTGCTTCTTCTCGCATTGAGAAGAATCACACATTTAAGTTTTACGTTAACGTAATCATCTACCTCCAATTTCAATGAAAAATGTTTCTTAAAAATGCTCCAAGTATAAAGAGGAACAATGATTGCCTATTATGGAAAAATTCCATTCAAAGTCACTCCGAAATAATTCAAAGAAAGAGAGATAGTGCCATAAACCCTCCCAAAGGTTGCCCTGATGACGGCCGATGTTTCAGAAAATAAACTCCTGAATCATGAGACATTATAGCAAACCTGGTGATACTTCCTGAAAATCTCTCCAAAGGCTCCTCTGTCTGGGGGGAGTGATTTTCAAAGCCATTCCTACAAGAAAGACAATGTTTTACCTACAGAAATTGCTTACTCGGTATCAGGGTCAAAGTGCATGTGTTGTTCCACAATGCACATGCTTTTAGCTTTCTTTAGTGGAAGCAGTCCCAGGGTGAGGATTGCAACAATAAGCGAAAAGTGTATTGTTGTACATACCAAAGTACATGTACTATTTTACTCTGAAAAATAGCTTGCAGAAAGAGGAGACACAATTGTCTGCAGGTACTTTATTCTTGAGCAATTTCCAGAATGAAAATGCATGCGTAGTTTCACTTTGAAAACTGGTACAAGCTGACTAAGAGCACCCACAGACTTTGCAGCAATGCAAGCAAAATGAAAACTTTCCCCAAAGTTTAGCAAAATCAAGCTTTTACTCTCTTTCCAATCAAGTTTCTCCTGCTTGCTTCAAACTGCTTGAGTGAGAGGACAGGTTTCACCCTTTTTTTTTTTTCAAAAATCTACTTGTGGTGACATCACCTATTTCACTCGCAATCTCATCACTATCATTTTTCCACTTTTGGCTAGAAAAGACCGTCTAACTCCCTTATGAAGCCAGACCAGCGAAACGCCCAGTGTCAGGGTTCAGACATGTTTTTTTGAAGAAGCTCTTTTTTATTTTCTAGCTGGTGCTGTTGCGACTTATTGAGAATTGTGTCTTTATGCCAGCCTGCTGAATATTCTGAGAGGTTTTTCTGACCATTGATGCAGAGAGTTGGCCTATATTGTGTGGCTGCTTTCCCCCCTTTTTTTTTAGCTGAAAAAAAGGTTTTGGCTCAGGGATATCTGAGGTTTTTTCCTCTCAATAACTTATCCTAGCTGGTACATTGAGCAGATAATTTGTGCCATTGATATATGATTTAAGCAGTCAGTGAGGAGTTTTTATTCTACATTCTTATGATTGTGGCTCCTTCTGAGGAGAAAACGCTATTTCTAGTTTATAAGACACAGTAAGCACACACACACTTTGGGGGTACTTTTATAAGGAGCAGCTCAAATTTACACGTTAGCCATGCATGTAAATTTTGGTATTTTAGTTACTTATGAGCCCGATTCTGCAAGGTGGATAGCGGGGTTGTATGTCCCAGTGGGACATTGAGCCCTGCTAGCCGCCTGCACTGTACATTGCCTCCTGGCCACCCTGTATGCACCGAACCGTTGTGCGTGTTGTGGGGGATGAGGGAGAAGAGTGGGTGGACATGGGCATGACCAGCCCCCAGATGTGCAGAGCCAATTCAGGTCATGGTCCTGTATATCCGGGGAGCACCGGAGGGATGGCCAACTTATTGCACCAGATCGGCCAGCACCCCAGCAGCAACAACGGCAAGCCAGGTGAGTCCCCGTCTCCTGATCCGGACCCTGGCTGCCCCCACCAAGGTCGTGTGGTGGGGAAACTGAGGTCTCCACAGCAGTGGGCTGGATGTGCCGCAAGGAGAATGTCCCCGCAGTAATGTAGGGGCACGCTGGACTGTCTCGCAGTGCTTGATCCTGCACCCATGGGAATGTCTTGTCTCGCAGTGCAGAATCGGGCACTGATGGGCCCATCCTGTACAGGGCTGTCCAGACAGCCCAGACATGCCCCATCTGAGATTGGGCTCCAAGTGTATAAATGGCCTCATAAAATACCAACTAGTGTGAAAGTATGCGCATACTTTGCATCATGTATACTTTCACTTGGGGTGCACAGGGATGGAGTTTGGGTAGAGCGTGGATGGTCTTTAAAAATCTAGGCATTGAGATTACTGCTGTTGGGTGGTACAAAGAAGGAGGAGCTGCCCTGCCTGCCATGAAACACCTTAGAGACAATGTAACTTGAATTTTTCCATTCCAGAACCTGCAAACGTGGGAGTGACATTATCATCACCTAACTTCTGTGGATTTAAAAGCAGAAGTGCTCAATGGGATGTAGTCCAGAGTGGGTGTCTGAAGGGGCATGTCCAAAGGCGAACATGCCTTTGAAGCTCTTCGGAGCAACTGAGACCTCGAAGTTTGGTGGATAAAACTCCAGTATGGGGAAACAGAAGGCTGAGCAGCAGAACGCTGGAAGCTGAGGACTGGTTAAAGGTCCTATGGATCAGCATGTTCAGATTGTGAAATCCTTGAAAGCATTTAAGTTCAAGAGAATGCTCCCTCCCACCTATGACTGGACTTGAGAATTCCAGAGGTCTGTCTCCCTTGGTGGGAAAAAAGACTACTGCCTCTTCCCCTGTGAGAAGCCCTTTTGGGATTACAAATAAGGATATGAAGAGGTTGAGGAATAGTCAGGTTCTTCAGGCTGTTTTACCTCCTAGGGGGTTGATATTTTCCTCACTAGAAATTTCCTCAAAAGACATATGGCTTATGGTAACCTCTATGGAGGTTTCCTTACAGGAGACATTAACTCAACTATGTGAATTCTGTATGAAATCCTCAATAAAATATCTGAATCAGGATGAAAAGCTGAACCAATTGGCATATTATTTTTCTAACATGGAGGACCAACTAGTGCCACTGCAAAATGTTAGAGTTACCATTATTAAGGATAGATTAATACTCCATAGAGTGGAGGAGTAGTCTAATACCCAGACGATCAAGGGTTTGATTCCCTCTGGCACACCTTGTGATCTTGGGTAAGTCACTTTACTCTCCATCACCTTGGAAAAAAACACCTGATAATCTACTTCTAGTAATACATTGCCAAGAAAACCCACAGGATAGCTGGGTCACCAGGAGTCTGCACTGACTTGACAGCACTTAAAAAAAATCACTGCATAATTAGAGACGATAAAAAACATGGCTAAAAGCAAGAATTCATGGTTCTTAAATTTCTTAGTACTCCTACTCCTGTTTCTGTTTGATTTACTTAAGAGATATTTGAGAGGTATTTCTCTTGGTATATTTCTTTTCTGTCTCAAATGCATATTATTTGCCTAAGTTATCATTAAGCGGCAAAAATCAGGCGCAGCAAAGGCTGGGATAACGTTAGCCATAGACGCTAACCAGGCAACAGCTCAATATTGCCATTACCTGGTTAGCATCATTGCTATCTGGGCAACCTGAATATTCGGTACCGGGACCGAAATGGCCCCCACACTGAATACCTGGCTCTAATGTTCAGTGGTGGCAGCTAGCCACCACCGCTGAATATCGGGTCAGTAATTCACAAAGAAAAATGCATCCCTTTGAGGCAAAAGATAAATGTGTTCCCTAGTGTGGCTAAGATGAAGAGGCAGGAGTGTTTTATGTCAAAATCTAGAGTGCCTAGTTTTGTTTATTTTTTTTACATTTCCTTGCAAATGTCTGATTATCCACTTGGTGATCAGATACTGTACATCTTTATTGACCCTATACATTTTGAAAAATGTCTTGCTTAAAAGTCTTCTGTTTACATTTTATTAAATGTCTATGATAGGACTCCTAGTTAGATGGGAGATAAGTAAAGAGGGTCAATGAGTCATAATCATTGTATTCTCCCTGCTTTTTTCTTTGGGTTGCCTAGTTAAATTTGCTTTGGTATTAGTTATGATAATGTTCTCCCTGGGGGGAATTTCTCCAAATGGGTTAGTTTAGCTTGCCATGGATGTAGAGTCCAATATTCAGCAGCGGCAGCATCTAGCTGTCGCCGCTGACGTTAACCTGGATATTCAATGCCAGGACCATATCCGGCCACCGGCATTGAATATCCGGGTCTGCCGCACAACGCCGCATGGCACGGAAGCAAACTGGACAGCAATGATATTCAGCCGCTGCCCAGTTAGCTTCAGCAGCAAAAGTTAGGATACTGCCCCTGGAAGGCCTTCGGAAGGCCCCGATACTAACCGTGTAGTATCGGTTCATATAGCGGCAGTATCGGGGAATATCCAGCAGTACTAACCGTGTCAGTGCTGCTAAGTATCCCGCTTAGAGGCAGTTACACAGTTTACGGGTCTGTAAATCATGCAACTGCTTTGGGATATCAGGCCCGTAGAGTCTAAGATGTATTAGCTTCAGATTTCTAGTAGAGCAATTTCCTTATAAACATGTCTAGGCATGTTCTTTCCTGTAATTGAAGATGCAGTATATAACAATTACAGTTTTCAATTAAAAATATCTAGGCATGGTCACATAGGGCTAGTGTTAAGTGACTGCACCTTAAATTAATGCACATACTTTTTCATTCATGCCTTATGATATCAAGTCAAGCATGTGCGTACTTAACTATAGAACACGGGTAACATACAGGCATGCAAACACCTATTAACTAGATGCGACTTCATATAATTATCCTCTTTAGTGTTAGCAGCATTGACATGTGCACGTCCCAGCGAAGGTGTCATATTAATTCCTTGAGAGTTCTGTACATCTCACGTGCTGTTTATGTGTATTTTATGAGGTCTGTAACCCGTCATAGACTTCTGTAACAATAGTTAGAGTGTTATCCACATGAGACTGGTTTCAAAGCAAGGCTGACTCCAGTGGCTGTTTTCTGCTTATCTGACATTGTCAAAACAATGCTGACAATAGACAGAAATTGGTATTAGATGAGCACAGCAGGTTTATTATATGGTGCAAAATACCCATCTGTCTGGTGGGAAGCACAGCAGAGGTAATCTACCAGGGTGGTACAGTAGGCATAGATAAAGTCTCATTTCCTTTCCACAGCCATAGAGGCTGCTCTGCTGGCATACAAAAGGTCATGCCCAGAACTGAATTTCCAGGGGCACAACAAGATGACCTCCCTCCCCAAGCCAACCCTAATATCTTGCTAGCAGCACTGAAAAAAAGATTCTGCAGGTCAGACACCTCCAGATTTTAAGTCTATTTGTGTGGCTAGGAAATTTTGCCAAATTCAGTTAATATGTATCCATTTACCTTCCAGGTAGCCTCTTCACCCTATCCAATTCAGTGCTACTGCACAGAGGGGCATGTCTACTACACCATGCTAACCGGTAGAACGAGGTTTAGTATGCACTAAGCCCACTGTGCTAACAATTAGTGCAGGGTCCCATGCTAAAAATCCCATCCTAACCGGTTAGCATGTGATTGGACGGTGGAATGTGAGTGTTGGTGGCGCAATATGGTCAGTGCAGGTGTCTTTGGCTCCACTTCAGTGGGTGGAGTTAAACACACCCACATGCAAGTTAGCGTGATGCCCCACAGTTGCAACATGCTAACGGCAGTGGGGTGCCCTCTGAGGTTAGCATGGGACTCTGCGCCGGTTTCACGGCCC
Source organism: Ichthyophis bannanicus (assembly GCA_033557465.1). Lineage (NCBI taxonomy): Eukaryota > Metazoa > Chordata > Amphibia > Gymnophiona > Ichthyophiidae > Ichthyophis > Ichthyophis bannanicus. Next base: position 825,432,465 of record CM066034.1, read on the forward strand.
AATCACACACTAAGTTAGCGCACTTTATTAAACATGCCCCAGTGGGTTTTAAAGAATAAAAAAAATGTGGCCAATTTCTAGTTTCAACCATTCCTGACAAAGAGGGTTTATTTTTTGTTTTGTTTTGTTTTACTGTCGTGGAAGCATGATAACAGGAGTCACTTGAAAGAAAGCTCTGAATGACAAATGAATATGATAGAAGATCAGTTTAAATAAATATACTTCAGTAGAAGAAAGTCAACCTGTTCACTATCTGCCAGTCTGAGAAACTCTTCAGAGCAGTGCCTGTTTACAAAGACATCTTATAAAAGTGTTAATTAGGGTGCTTGTGAAGGATAAAGACTGCTGACCAGACACACTTAATACTGTAATAGGGGCCACTTCTCACCCTTATCTGAAACCTCCCTAAAAAGCAATCCTCCTTTTCTAACAATAGACCTCTCCACTTGTTTGATCTCCTTATTAAAGGAATTAGGGTTATTTATTTTCAAGTGAACCAGTCTGTTTTTCACAAATGTAGCTTTAAGTCTGATATTATCTAGTCACTTCCACAATTATGTCTTCCTCTTTGCCTCTGGTCCCATGATGCGAATTCTTTCTAACTAACAGTCTTTTGTGAAGTCTAAGCATTATCTTAGGCCCAGGGCATAAGATCGTCCTTGATTCATGAGCCCCTTCTTCAATACATCTGATGAAGGAGCTATGAGATCACCAAATCTCCCAGTACAGCAGTTTTGGGTAATTCTTACATTGGTCTAATTATTAAAAACACTACAACCTTTCTCCAGAACCAGTATGGCTATTAACATTCTGCACTGCAGAAAAAAGTGCTTGATGACTGTGACCTAAACATGGTGGCCCAATTTTCAAAGAGGACGATATTCAAATGCCACAGCTGTTAGCCACAATGCAGGATATGCCACAACAGTACCTGGATAGGAGCTGCTACTGAATATCTGGGTTGAGCCAGCTCTTACCCAGAGAGCATGTTACAGCTGGCATTTCTACAGACAACAACATCAGTACCATCCTCACTCTGTCCATGGACCGCCCTTGCACTAACCATATAGTGCCATGGTGATATGTGGAGATGTTCAATGACAGTATCTACATAGTGTCGCTGCATATCTCGCTAATACCCTAATCCAGATAGTCTCACACTGGCCATCCAGATAAGGGTTTTAAATATCAACCCTGGTATTCTCAAGGGTCTGAATGCGTTATTTGCTATTAAAAATTAATTTATTCAAATTTATATTTTAGTTTTTCTATCTGTATTTTCATTTTTAGACATAACGTATTTACATTTTTCTTCTGTGAATATCAAAAAGATTTTAGAGCAGACAGTCCACATCAAAGCAAAGTATACAGGTAATTTTTAACCAAAGACTTTGTACCAGTTTTCAAAAGGCCTTATATATAGGGCTTCTGATTTTAGGCTTTAACCAATAAACATCAATATAATACCCTTCCCCTCCCCCCGCCATGCAAAAAAAAAAGTCTAAATAAGTGTTTATTGAATATTACTTGAAAAATATCACTTCCCTATTATTCTCTCATCCCTTCCCTAGCTTATCCTTTATCTTCCAATCAGATTTGTGTATCTTCTGTGCTAATGAAGCCCAAATGAGACAAACACGCATCTTTGATTCCACTGGAAAAGGTACCCAGAAATAGTATCCAATACACAAAAGCCCTGATGAGCTGAAAAACAAACACCTACCTTTACAGTACCTAAACACCTAAAAATAACAGCCCCGTTTATATGTTTAGTGGCCTTCATCCGTGGATTTTACAGGCACTATGGAGGTCATTCACAAATGCAAATAGTCTGCCTGGATGTGCGGGATAGACATTTTTCTAGCAAAAACGTCTAGACCCATATCCTGAAACCATGTGGCCCTGCACATAAATGGCGCTAAAATGGTGATCTCAGAACATGGGTGGGAGAGAGCGGAATGGGGGCATGGCAAGCCGCGGACATATACTGTAGAAAGCGTATTCAGGGAAAGGCCATGGACATCCTGAGTGCTTCCCGCGGACGCCCATGTTATACCAGTGGCAAGGTGGAATATGTCCGGGACTTGGAAGAATTTCTGCTCTGATCGCCAGTGTGTCCAGTAGAGATGAATGGCTGTGACAGGTCTGAAGTGAACCGGTGTGTCTGCTATATGGGAGAGCACAAGAGGCAGTTGTGAAAAGAATGCACAGGGGAAGGAAGTATGTAAGGTTAAGTAACAATAAAAAACACCCCCACAGAAATAACAAGCCTTTATCCTGGCAATGCTGGTAGTCGCTGTTTGTGCTTAAGGGGCTAATCTGGGCTTTCCTAACAATTACTATGATCAGAGGGATGGAAATTTAGATGTAGGGATAGGTGTGAGTCAGACGAAGTAGAAACGCGTTTGGCTGAGAAATGTGGATCAGATCTGCTTTTCTCAGACGCCATGCTATTATGTATTACCATCAGCTGTGAATAGGTGCAGGGCATGGCATGGTTTTGGCATAGCTATGTTATATGTGGGGGGGGGGGGTGGTGTCAGGGCTGCAGTTAGGCTAATCTGCAATTCTGGGGTGCCATGTATGCATGGCCAGCACCTGGACCATAGGGCTGACCACAGCATAACCATGTGCTGGTGTACATGGACAGTAAGTTCTGCAAAGCTGCTCTGCATCAACAGAGCGGGGCATGTCCCTGTCAGTGGGAGGAGGGGACCCTTGGAATGAGGGCATGCTGCAGTGCAAACAGCACAAATACATATCCAAATGCACTATCCGAGGTCTCTAACATTGTGCACATTTATCATTCAGACAATGGTGCTTTTGGGCATGTTTTGCTGATGTTTGCACTGTTGCATGTTCTCATCCTGATAGGTTCCTATCAATGACAGGGATATCTGTTGACATGTAGCTGCAGAGACTCATTTCAGTGTTATATGGGCCATTCTCAGTTTGCAAGTATGGTTTACTGCGATGACCACTGCAAGTATAACTAAGGTGTTCATCACATGACATGTATGTGTTGCTGCAGGGTCTGTCAGGACAAACATCTCACTTTCCATTTGCTTTTACACTTGCTTAAGTGCACTTAGCTAACCTTATAGTGGTATGGGCATTGAACAGACTAGTACATATAGTCTGGTTTGCATGAACATATCTGCTTCATCAGACTTACTGTGTTGTTTGCATGAGCACAACATTGTCAGTGTGAGCACCAGCCTAGGGAGATGTACGTTTTTCCACAGAGACAGGAATCATCAGTAACATCTATCTTTTCAGAATATGGTGGGCATGAGAATGAACAGGCCATTTGCTGCATATACCCTTGTCCCATTTTAGTAGCGAGAGCCCGTGTTTCCCCAGACATGTTGTTCGACCCGCACCAGAAACATATATCTCCCGATTACAGAAATGCGGGTGCGTCTATACTCGCAGTTTCGGAATGGGGTCTGTAACATGCCTGTTTTCATTTTAGATGTTTCTGCCAGCCAGGCTTGGTTGTTATGGAATTGCACTGTATATGGATAGTTCCATTGAAAATCTCTCTAACCACCATGGCAGTATATGGGTTCATCATGCTGGATTGCATGGCAGTAGACTCAGCACCGTCGTTCATGTGGTTTGCTTTTGTCTGTTTTTGTCTTCTTTGGTTGGCAATGCTTTATGACAGGGCTCCCTGAAGAAGCCATAGAGGTGAAACACCTGGTGTTGGGGCTCTACTATACTGCTGGGAACTGTATTCAGGATGAGACAAACCAAGCTAAAAAGCTAAGGTATAATATATTTCAAATGCCGCTTATCAGCTATTGGGCATTGCACACTGCATATTGAACATATTTACTTTCACAGCTGCTGTTTATTGAGTTATACATAACCAGCAAGATCTAAAGAAGCATATAAGCATATTTCCACCTACCATAAGTGAATTGCTAACACTGTACTGTGTTTACTAAGCATTGGGCATATTGTTGTATAATTGTTGTTGTGTGTGGATATTGTTGGAGATTTTCAATATTTGAGTAAACAGAACTTTGCTCCCCACCATAGAAGTTTATGACCTCTGATGTTTTGAGTCTAGGTAGACATGGTTATGTTGACTGACTAGCTTACCCTCTTTTTGCCATGTAAGAGGGCTGCTGAAGTCTTTTCCTCTTTAAAGACAGCACAGTGCCTGGTTTTGAAGCTTTTTTTTATTATTGTTTGGTAAAAAAAAAAGTATTGTGCCTAAGTTAGAGGTTTATTCTTTTCGGACTGAATTAAACCACTAACTATATGGAGAGCAGCTGAATATTGCCACTAGGGGCAATTTTATAAGGGAGCTACAGAAAGATTCGTGCCTCCTATGAGCGCAAGTTTTATTTTCCGGGACTTGCACACATGCATGGACACTTCTGCATGCTTTGACTGATTGGGATTCGATAAGCACACTTGGAAGTGCCGACCCCGCCGATCTTGAGTAGGATCATGTATGGGGGCATGGCATGGGCGGAGCTTAGGTGCAGTATGTGTGCATTATAGAATACTATGACATATGTGCATCCCTGCACTAATTTAGGCACAGTCAGCTACGCTTGCTCTAGGGCAGGCGTAACTGATACACCTAGTGTACGGCACATCAGTACGCTGCTATTTTATAAAATGAAGCATGCGTATGCATCACTATAAAACAGACGGACTCCTTGCAAGTGGGGATGTGCGTTGTCTATGTGGGGAGTTACAAAATTACCCTCCACATCTATAGCTGCTGTTGGTGTAATGGGGTATACTTCCTGTGTGGGTATGCACAGGGGGCGGAGCATAGGCAGAATGTAGGCAGAGCCTAAATTTACACATCTAAGTAATAAAATACTATAACTTACGCGCATTCTTGAAAAATCTACACACAGGCATTTAGATCTGTCCTAGAGCAGGTATAGGTGCTCGTACCTAGATTTTTGTACCAATTATGCCCCTATTTTATAAAGAAAAATAGGTCCTCATTTTTCTTTATAAAATAGGCCCAGAATAGGTGCCTAAAACTAGGTGCCTAAAGCTAGGTACACAGTTATAAAATTATCTTCCTACCACTTAAACCTTTGCTTCGCCCTACCTCTCCAACTCTATTCTGTATAGGACCCTGGTGCAACTGCATCTTGAATACTATCTGCAGTTCTGGTAACCCCATCTCAAAAAGGATATAGCAGAACTAGAAAAGATTCAGAGAAGGGTGACAAAAATTGTAAATAGAATACCTATGTTACAAAGAAAGCCTACATAGGTTAGGCCTTTTCAGCTTGGAGAAAAAACTATTGCGAGGTGATATGATGTTGTTGTTGTTGTTAAGTTCCATCGAGTCGGTGTCGACTCATGGCGACCCTCTAGATCAGGGGTCACCAACCTGCGGCCCGCGGGCCACATACAGCCCACGAGGTCCCTTCGTGCGGCCCGCGAGGCTCTACCCCGGTTAACATTACGTGCGGCCCGCCAAGGATTCCCGCCATTGTATCCATGCGCTCGCAGCTCACCGACGACCACCTGCAAGCGTCCCTTCTCCTGTCAGTGTCATCTGTGAAGCCGGACTTTAAGCGTTTGTCTGCTAGCATGAATCATCAGCCATCTCATTAAATTCAATAAAGGTGATCAGCCATTGTTTTCATAATTTTGCGTTTGTTGTTTTTTTTCGCGGGGGCGGGGAGAAGGGGGGTGCGGCCCGCGAGGCTCCCGGTAGTCGGCTGTGCGGCCCGCGGCCCTCTGGAGGTTGGTGATCCCAGCTCTAGATAGTTGTCCTAACTGTGTTCGGTTTTCAGTTAGGTGTCTCATTGTTGACAGAGTGGCATTCATAGCTGCTGTTATGGTATTGATCTCATTGCTGGCCTTCCTCTTTTACGTTAACCTTCTACCTTGCCAAGCATGATGTTTTTTCTAAGCATCTCTCTCTTTGCATGATGTGTCCAAAGTATAAAAGTCGAAGTCTTGTCATCTGAGCTTCTAAAGAAAGCTTGGGTTTGATCCCCTTTAGTACTGACTGATTTGTTCTTCAAGCAGTCCATGGTATACACAGTATTCTTCGTCAGCACCATAATTCAAAGGAATCAATTTTCTTCCTGTCTTATCTTTTTCACTGTCCAGCTTTCTAATCCATATGACGTTATTGAAAATACCATGGTTTGAACGAGTTGAAATTTTGTATGGAGAGAAACATCTCTGCTCTTGAGAATCTTGTCTAGGTCCTTCATAGCCATTCTGCCAAGAACAATGTGCCGTCTGATTTCTTGACTGCTTGTTGTTTCTTTATTGATAGTTGATCCAAGTTAGTTCAAGTTGTTCACTATTTCAATTTCTTCCCCATCAACGATGAACTTATTGATTTTGCCAGTTGTCAGGATCTTTGTCTTCTTTACATTAAGGTGCAGGCCCATTTTAAGACAATGTTCCTTGATCTTGAGAAGCAAATGTTTCAGATTGTCTTCACTTTCAGCCAGTAATGTGGTATCATCAGCATAGCGAAGGTTGTTGATGAGCCTCCAACAATCTTCACACCTCTGCTGTCTTGATACGGTCCTGCTTCTCTGATGATTTGTTCTGCATATAAATGAAACAGGTATAAATGAACTTGTGTCTCTTGGGGAAACTGCTAGGTACATATGACCTAGATTGGCCACTGTTGGAAACAGAATACTGGGCTTGATGGACCTTGGTCTGACCCAGTATGGCATATCTTATGTTATGTTATGTTAGGTAGGGGGAAAGTATGCAGCTTTGTTGTACACCTTTGCTGATTTTAAAACATTCTGTTTCTCCTTGTTCCATTCGAACTGTTGCTTCTTCATCAATGTAAAGGTTGTGCTGGAGAACAATCAGGTGTTCTGGTATACCCATACTTCTTAATGTGGCCCAGAGTTTCTCATGGTTTACACAGTCAAAAACTTTGCTTTAGTCAATAAAACACACATAGATATCCTTTTTGTATTCTTTAGTCTTTTCAAGGCTATATCTCACATCCATGATGATGTCTCTCGTTCCTCGCCCTTTCCTGAACCCTGCTTGCACCTCAGGCATTTCTCGTTCCAGGTATGGTTGTAGTCTCTGCTGAATAGTCTTCATTAGAATCTTGCTGGCATGTGGGATCAAAGCAATTGTGTGATAATTTCCACAGTCATTTGGATCACCTTTCTTTAGTACTGGTATAAACACAGATCTTTTCCAGTGAGTTGGCATGAATTTGTCTTCCAGATTTCCTGGCAGAGTCTTGTAAGTATGGTAGCAGTTGCATCATATTGCTGTAATACTTCAATGGGAATGCCATCAATGACTGGTGCTTTGTTCTTTGATAAGGCTTTCAATGCTGCTTTGACTTCTTCTTTCATCACCAATGGTTCCTGTTCATAAGGTGCAGTTTGAGACACCTGTTGGTCCACTTAATCTTCATCATATAATAACTGTATATTCTTTCCACCTTTTCTTGATCTTCTCAGCATCATTCAACATGGATTCTTGAACATCTTGTAACATTCCAGTTCGAGACTGGAATTTTTTCTTTAACTCGCGTAGCTTTAGGAAAGCCAATCTTGTTCTTCCTCTAATAGTTTCTGCTTCTATTTCCTTGCATGCTTCATTGTAGTACTTCTCCTTGTCCTGTCTTGCTGCACATTGGAAATCTCTGTTGAGTTCTGTGATTGCCTCTCTTTCTTCTCTGGCTTTAGCTTCTCTATATTTCTGTGCAATTTTCAGAGTTTTTTCTGTCATCCATTTTGGCCGTTTTTGCTTTTTCACCTTTGGTAGAGATTTCTCACTTTCTTCCAACACAACCTTCTTGATGTCATCCCATAACTCTTCTGGAGCTCTGTCATTTGTATCTAAAGCAGCAAATCGATTTTGCAGGCAGTCTTTAAATTACATAAGAACATAAGATATGCCATACTGGGTCAGACCAAGGTCCATCAAGCCCAGTATTCTGCTTCCAACAGTGGCCAATCTAGGTCATATGTACCTAGCAGTTTCCCCAAGGGACACAGGTTCCACAATGCTTGTATTGGTTCAAGCATTGATATCCTGGGTCCCTTCTTAATAATGGTTTATGGACCTTTCCTCCAGGAACTTGTCCAAACCTTTTTTTAAACCCAGCTACACTAACAGCCTTTACTACATCCTCCGGTAACAAATTCCAGAGTTTGATTACACGTTGAGTGAAAAAATATTTTATTGGTCTTAAATAGTTTACTCTGTAGCTTCATTGCATGTCCCCTAGTCTTTCTATATTCTGATAAGGTAAACAATCAATCTACGTTTACCCATTCCACTCCGTTCATTAATTTATGGACTTCTATCATATCTCCCCTCAGCCATCTCTTTTCCAGGTTAAAGAGCCCTAAACGTTTTAGCCTTTCTTCATAGGAGTATCCTTCCATCCCCTTTACCATTTTTGTGGCTCTTCTCTGAACCTTTTCTAAAACCGCTATATCCTTTTTAAGATACGGCGACCAGAATTGCACACAATATTCAAGGTGCGGTCTCACCATGGAACGATATAGAGGCATTATAATATCTTTTGTTTTATTTTCCATTCCTTTCCTTATCATACCTAGCATTCTATTTGCTCTCTTGGCCGCCGCTGCACACTGGGCCGAGGGTTTTAACATGGTATCTACAATGTCGCCTAAATCTTTTTCCTGGGTGGTGGTTCCTAATGTGGAACCTTGCATCGTGTAACCATAGTTTGGGTTGTTCTTCCCTAGGTGCATAACCTTGCACTTGTCCACATTAAATTTCATCTGCCATTTTGATGCCCAGTCTTCCAATTTATCAAGATCCTCTTGCAATTTTACACAATCCTCTTGGGTTTTAACAACTTTAAATAGTTTTGTGTCATCTGCAAATTTGATAACCTCACGCATTATTCCACTTTCCAGGTCATTTATGAATATGTCAAAAAGCAGCGGACCCAGCACAGATCCCTGTGGTACACCACTATTCACCTTTCTCCATTGGGAAAATTGGCCATTTAGCCCTACCCTCTGCTTTCTATCTTTTAACCAGTTCCTGATCCACAATAGTACACTGCCTCCTATCCCATGGCTCTTTAGTTTTGCCAAAAGTCTCTCATGAGGGACCTTGTCAAAGGCTTTCTGAAAGTCCAGATACACAATATCAACCGACTCACCTTTGTCCACCTGATTATTCACTCCTTCAAAAAAACATAACAGATTAGTAAGACAAGATCTTCCTTGTCTAAAGCCATGTTGGCTGTCTCCCATTAGGTCATGACTATCTACATGCTGAGTAATTTTATTCTTTATGATGGTTTCTACCATTTTTCCCAGTACTGACGTCAGGCTCACCGGTCTGTAGTTTCCTGGATCACCCCTGGAACCCTTTTTAAAAATTGGTGTTACATTGGCGATCCTCCAATCTTCAGGTATTAGAGATGATTTTAATGATAGTTCACAGATTACTAATAGCAGGTCTGCTATCTCATATTTTAGTTCTTTCAACACCCTTGGATGTATACCATCCGGCCCAGGTGATTTGCTACTCTTCAGTTTATCTAATAGTTGTAATACATCTTCCCGATGTATCGATATTTCCTTCAATTCTTCCGCACCTTTAAATACCACTTCAGTCATGGGTAACATCCCTACATCTTCCTCAGTAAAGACTGAAGCAAAGAATTAATTCAGTCTCTCCACTATCGCCTTGTCGCCTCTTAGTGCTCCTTTAACCCCTTTATCATCTAATGGACCAACTGAGTCTCTCACAGGTTTTTTGCTACGAATGTACTTGAAAAGGTCTTTACTTCGCATTTTTGCTTCCGCAGCAAGCTTCTTCTCAAATTCTCCCTTTGTCTGCCTTATTAATGCCTTGCATTTGACTTGCCAGTGCTTGTGCTGTTTCCAGGTTTCGTCGTTTGGCTCTTTTTTCCATTTCCTAAAAGATGCTTTTTTGGCAACAACAGCCTCTCTGACCTCACCTTTAAACCATGATGGCAGTTTTTGGACTTCCTTCCACTTTTCTTAAAGCATGGAATACAGCTGGTCTGGGCTTCCAAGATAGTATTTTTCAACAACAGCCAAGCCTGATGTACGTCTTTAACCTTTGCAACTGCTCCTTTTAGTTTTTTCTTAACTGTTTTCCTCATTTTATCATAGTCTCCCTTTCGAAAGTTAAAAGGTAGTACTGTGGATTTCCTTACTATCCCTCCTCCACTAATTAAATCAAAGGCGATCATGCTATGATCACTATTGCCAAGTGGCCCCAACAACCTTATCTCTTGCACTAGATCTGGTGTTCCACTAAGGACTAGGTCTAATATGGCTTCCCCTCTGGTCAGTTCATGAACCAGCTGCTCCAAGAAGCAGTCATTTATTTCATCTAGGAACTTTATCTCCCTAGCATGTCCTGACGTGACACTGACCCAGTCGATACAGGGGTAGTTGAAATCACCCATTATTATTACTGCGCTGTAACTTTTGTTAGCTTCCTTGATTTCTTTGAGCATTTCATCATCCATTTGGTCATTCTGGCCAGGCGCTCGATAGTACACTCCCACTGCCATTGCCTTCCCCCTTTTACATGGAATTTCAATCCATATAGATTCTACAGCAGATTTTGTTTCCTGCAAAACTTTAATCCTTTCTGACTCAATGCCCTCTCTAACATAGAGAGCAACCCCTCCACCAATTTGATCAGCTCTATCATTACGATATAGTTTGTACCCAGGTATCACAGTGTCCCACTGGTTGTCCTCCTTCCACCATGTCTCTGATATTCCAATCATATCTAACCTTTCATTTAGTGCTATATATTCTAACTCTCCCATCTTATTTTTTAGACTTCTAGCATTTGCATACAAGCATTTTAGAGAATGTATTTTATTCATATTAATTTGGCTATTGTTAGACATGGGTAATTTGGGATCTTTAAGCTCTGTCTGCTCCATACTTGAGGGCATTTGGGCTACTTTACTCTTTTGTGGAACCTCTCTGCTTTTGGTAGTATCCTTCAAATTCTGGTGTTCTATTCTCAAGGTCATATTTTGCTACATTCATGAGTTGCTTGCTCTTTTTCAACTTTAGCTTGAGTTTGCATACTAGCAGTTGGTGATCTGATCCACAGTCAGCTCCAGGTTTTGTCTTTGTTGACGTTAGAGCTTTTCCATCATTGACTTCCAAAGATGTAGCCAATTTCATTTTTGTACAATCCATTGGATGAAATCTATGTGTACAGTCATTGCTTGTGTTGCTGGAAGAAGGTGTTTGAAATTAAAAGATTGTTGGTCATGCAGAATTCTATCAGTCTTTCTCCAGCTTCGTTTCTCTTGCCAACTCCATATTTTCCAAACACTTTGCCTTCTTCTTTGTTGCCAACTTTTGCATTCCAGTCACCCATGACTATCAGGATATCCTGTTTGCATGTTCTGTCAATTTCAGCTTGCACTTGTTCATAGAACTCATCAACTTCATCCTCCTCTGCAGCTGTTGTTGGGGCATATATTTGAATTATAGTTGTGTCGATGGGCATTCCCCATAGACAAATAGAAATTAATCATTCACTGATTGCATTGTATTTCATTACAGTTCTTGCAAGTTTCTTCTTAATTATAAATGCAACTCCTTTGTCTTTCATTTCCAGCATAGTAGACCATGTGATCATCAGATGCAAAGTGCCCGATGACAGTCCATTTCAGTTCGCTGACACCCAACAGATCCAGTTGTATGCATTCCATTTCATTCTTGACCACCTCCAACTTCCCTTGTTTCATGCTTCATACATTCCATGTCCCAATATCTAAGACATCTTTGCAGCTTCTGACTCTCATTTCTTGCACACCTACATCAGCAGTCAGATGTCAAGAGGGATTTGATCCAACCACATCATAAATGCTGTCTTTACTCTGAAAAGTCTTCAGCTCCTCCCCAGTAGCCAATTGAGTGCCTTCTGACCTAGGGATCTCATCTTCCAGCACTATAGTGCAATTTGTTTTGTTGTGACTATCCATTGGGTTTTCATGACAAGATACTGAAGTAGGTTGCCAGGTCATTCTTTTACGCAGTTTAATTTAGTGTTGTTGCCATTGTCACAGAAATGTGATCCTCCACAGCCATCACTGTCCAATTCTGCTGTGCCCAGATGGGTGGTTTGTCTTGGTCTCGGTTTTGTCTTTGTCTTTGTCTAGGGCTTTTCAGCTTGGAGAAAAGACAACTGAGAGATGATATGATAGAGGTTTATAAAATCATGAATGGGTGTGGTAGTGTGGCAAATGGTGGAAAAGGATTTCGTTTAAAAGACAGAACAGGCAACAGTCAAGAAAACAATGTCAACACTATTCTATCCCAGCTGTTAAACGTTCACAGCCTTCAAGATAACACAGCCTGGTTCTCCCAGCCCTTCATCCAACCCCAGTTAAAGCTCCCACCTTCACACAGCTTTGTGGCGTTCCTTTCCTTTTCTGGCAGTCAATTTTTGTATTTTGTAAACTGCTCTGATGTATTTTTGAAGGGCAGTATATCAAGAATCAATATAAAGATAAAGATGGTCCTCTCTCCCCCTTGTAACCTGCTTGGGTTTTAACCTTTCCTTGGGAGCCATGCCTTCCCAGCCCTGAACTCTAGGCTACAGGATCTCTTAAAGGGGCCTGATGATAATCCCTCTGTAGAGAGATAGGCAATACTCTATAGACCTCATCACACATCCTCCTCCTCGTTGAGTGCCTGCCTCAACCAAGATCCCCACCCAGGAAAGGAAGTCCACGTTCAGGTAAGTCCTGACGAGCCCTATGGCGGACCTGGAACTGGTAGAGTTGGAGACTCAAAAACCACCACATAATATGGCTGTTGGACTCTTTATGTATGCTGAGCCAGTCACTTGAGGGGTTTATGGTCCATTATTAGCATAAACAGGTGGCTGAGCAAGTACTATTTGAAGGGTTCCAGTGCCTACTTGACAACCAAAGTCTCCTTCTTGATCACCGCATAATGCTTCTCCTGAGGAAGCAGTTTCCTGCTGATGAATGCAATGGGATGTTCTTCGCCCCTGACTTCCTGGGCCAAGCCTCGGTTTGCACAATAAATGGTAAAGAGAAATCAGGGCTACTCAGAGCATACTGGTTCTGTTCGGGAGCTCTCTTCCGGAGGAGACTGGTTAATGGCTCTGCCACCTGTGCAAAATTAGAGATGAGCTGGCAGCAATAACCGATCAGTCCAAGGAAGGCACAAACCTCTTTCTTTGAGTTCAGGGTGGGGACCTGGACAATGGCATCCATCTTCCATAGCTGAGGTCATATCTGTCCATTCCTGATTAAATACTTCAGGTATTGAATGTCTCAACCTCCCAGAAAACATTTCTTGGGGTTCTTCACCAGCCCGGCCTTCCGCAGGCTGCTCATCATGGCTTGCACATGGGTTAGATGGGTGGTCCTGTCTCTGTTATAGATGACAATATCATCAAGGAATGCACCCACATACTCCTTGTGCAGTCTCAGTAGGCAGTCGACTAGGCATTGAGACATTTACAGTGCTGCCCTGTGTAATCCAAAGGGCAGCACTGTAAACTGGAACAGATCTTGCAGTGTCAAAAAAGCTCATGGACTCTTCTATAACACCTAGGTTAAGCATCTCTTCCATCTCCTTGATGATGGCCTGTCATTTGGCCTCCAGAATCTGATAGGGTCGTTGTAAGATAACCACCCCACAGTCAGTAATGATCAGACCTTCTAGATCTCTTCTCTGGGTAGCAGAGAGCTGATCTCCAATCAGGACTTGAGCTGGATCTAATGAGGCTGAAATTTCCGGTCCAAAATCATCTCCGTGTACCATCATAGCTGTCACTGGGGTCCACTTTTTCTATAAATTAATGTGGTAAATTTTGGCTTTCTTTCATTTATCTGGCTGGACAATCTTGTAGTTAACAGGATCTACATTCTCTTCGACCTCATAGGGCCCCTGCCATTTACAGAGTAACTTGCTTTTGGTTGAGGGGAGCAAAACTAAAACTCTGTTTCCCAGTTGGAAGGTGCGGTGCACTAATACCCAATTGTACTCCCTAGCCTGCTTGGCTTGGGCTTTTTCCAGATTGAGTTTGGCCACTCTGGCTTTCCTCAACCAGTCTTGCATTGGCATAATGTACAATACTCCACCAAATTATGCCCAGCACAGGGTTCTTCTTCCTAGGTTTCCCTTACCACATCCAATATGTCTCTTGGCCGTCTTCCAAAGAGCAACTCAAAAGACAAAAACTCTGTGGAACTCTGAGATACCTCACAGATGACAAATATCAAATAATGTAGGAGAACGTCCCAATTCTTCCTGTCCTCCTGCACAAACGTTTTTACCATCTGTTTCATATTTTTATTGAATACTCGATGAGGCCATCTGCCTGTGGGTGATATACTGATGTTCGCAGCATCCTGACCTTCACAAAGGCACAAACTTGCTTCAGAACCTTGGAAACAAAGGGTGTTCCTTGATCTATGAGGATCTCATTGGGCATTCCCACCTGCAAAAAAACTTCCCAGAGGGCATTTGCAATTGTGGAATTCTTCATATTCCTTAGAGAAATGGCCTCCAGGTAGCAGGTAGCATAGTCTAGTATGACTAAAATATACTTGCTGCCTTGAAATGTTTGCTCCAAGGGACCTACCAGGTCCGTGACCACTCTTTCAAATAGGGTTTCAATGATAGGCATAGGCACTAGAGGGGCAGGTCGGACTCTAGCGGGATTATAAAATTGGCAGGTGGGACATGACAGGCAATATAACTGTACTTGTTTATAGATCCTGGGTCAGAACAATCAGGTTAAAACATCATCTAGTGTTTTCTCACCCTCCAGGTGTCCTCCTAATAAATGGCTATGGGCTAATGCTAACACCTGCTGATAATAGGACTGGGGAACTATCAGTTGTTCTACTGCTTCCCCCTCTAGGGCCCCCTCAGCCACTCTGTATAATAGATCTCCCTTTATCACAAAATAGGGAAAGGTTCTTGCAGGGGACTCTCTGTTACCTACGGGAATCCCATCCACTTCCAGAACCTGCTCTCGAGCATGTTTAAGGGACTCATCCTGTTGCTGGACCTCCTGAAGCCCCCCAGGTCTTCCCCAGCCCCCATTCTGGGAAGGGGATAATTGCTGAGTCCTGAGCTATTCCCAGGGGTTTCTTCCCTAGGCTCTTTCTCCCCAGACCCCTTCCCCATAGCCACCCCCAGATTCTGTTGGCAGCATAGCTTTTCCTGGTGACACTGACTCTGGGATGTAGCAGGCCTGGGAGTCTTGACATATATATCCAGGTCTTACATGGGGAAGATCTCTGGTAAATCTTCCTAGCCGATCCGTCAGTTAGCTGGGCCCATATCACTCTGAAGTTTAGGTAGTCTCAGCCAATCACCACTGGATACGGGAGCCAGGGCAGCACCATAACCTTGAATGTGACTTGCCCTGCTGGAGTCTTAACTGGTACTTGTGCCGTTGGATACTGCCTCTGATCGCCATGCACACGGGCCAGTGTTACTGTCTTCATATAGTCATTTTGGAACCGGGTTACAGTTTCCCGGCGAATAAGGGTCCGCACACTTCCGGAGTCTATCAAGGCCTGGAGGCAGGTCTCCTTGAGCTCCACAGGAATCACAAAGTTCTGCACGGTGGGGACTGTCCACAAAAGCGCAGGTGTGAAGGTTTCTTCCATACCCAGGGGACATTCTCAAGTAAAATGTCCTTGGGTTCCACACCTAAAACAGGTGAAGGTGTCATGGCTGGAGTTATGGCCTCACTTAGGAGGTGACTTTGGGGGTCAGAACATAGCAGTCAACATCCGTTCCAGCCTCCCCTTCCATCCTCCTGGGCTAACGGGTGACTTCTTCCCCTTTTCACTGTCCGCTTCAGTCACCAATTGGGCTTCATAGTACCCCTCTGCTATTTCCAGTCAGGACCGGCCCATCCACTAGCAAGCTAATCAGCCGCCTAGGGTTGTCAGCCTGGATGGGCAGTGGCGCACATGATTGGCCATGCCGCCCTCCCCCCAGCTGCCACTGATTCCGTTTGGGGGGAGGCGGACAACGGCAGCAGCAGTATTTCCAAAAGCAGCTGCTTTTTGCTGCCACTTTTTTGCCCATGGCAGGCCATGTCCTTCAGCCACAGGCAATAAAGCAGCAGCAAAAAGCAGCCACTTTTGGAAATACTGCCACTGCCTACCTCCCCCTCCCAAGATGGAATTGGCAGCAGCTGGGGGGGCAGCAGCTGGAGGAGGCTGCAGCAGCTGGAGGGCAGTAAGGCCAGGTTTCTGCCTAGAGTGGCAGAAACCCTTAGGCCGGCCCTGTTTCCAGTGCACTCTCCAGTGTAAGCTCCTGGTGCTGATATATCCACTGTCTCATCGGGGCAGTCAAGCCCTCCAAAAACTGCTTTAACAGCACAATCTTGGTTATCTCAGGCCCATTCCTTCCCTCCAGTTGCAGCTACTTCCATGCGAGATCCTTCAAGCGATAGATGAACCTTTGAGGGCTCTCCTTTATCTGGAATCCCCCATTCTGAATTTCTGGCAGTAGGCCTGTGGGGCCAGCCTGTTTCAGTATGACGGCCTTGACAGCTGTATATGTAGTTCACCCATCTGGGTTGGCATCCTGGAATGCAGCCTGACTGCTGCTCATCAGCAGATTCCCCAAATAAGTCATCCATGTCACTTTTGGCCACCCGGCCATGTGGGTGATCTGTTCAAAGTTCACCAAGAAGTGGTCCGGTTCATCTTCTGCCATCATTTTAAGAAGCGCTTGCACTGGAGGGTGGAGATGCGGTCTCTACAGGGCTTGGGAACTCAGCTGAGTCAGGGAACTCCTCTGTAGCATCCCTTGTATTTGCACAAGATGCTGTAACTGCTGCTGACATTATTGTTCTTGCTGCCCTTCTACCAGCATCTTGAAGAGTTGCTCCATTTTGGCTTGTTGATACTCACTTGCAAACCACAATCACAGCTCACTCTTCTGCAGCTGAGTTAACACTGCAGTATTCCAGTTCCAACAAATTGTTTAATGGTCTCTAGTATCCAAAACAAAGTCTGCCTGACTGGCACTAACTAACCTTCTGCAAGCTCCCTAACTAAGGCAAGGCTAGCCCTCTTAGCCCACACAAACAAAAATATGAGGTGCTGTCACAAAGTTCCTAAACTCGCACCATTGCACAGGAACGAAACACAGTATAGCAGTGTGCCACTACCCGGCAGCCTTGTCAGTCAGTATGCTAAGCAGCACAGTGCTGAGTGACGTGGGACCGCGCTGCTCTTCTTTGTTTACCACATTTTTTGCAATTTTCTCGCTGCCAAAAATGAATGAGAAACTTGAGCAACGTGCGTGCATCAATTTCTGTTTTAAAATTGATAAAAACACATCAGAAGCACAGCAATTGCTTCAGCAGGCATTTGGTGAACATGCTTTGCGCAAAACACAAATCTGTGAGTGGCATAGACATTTCAAACATGGCCAAAAAATGCTTGAAGACAATAACCGTTCAGAATGGCCTTCAACAAGCAGAACCCGTGAAAATGTCGAGAAAGTTCACAAATTAATTCATGAAAATTGTCAGAGAACCATTCCAGACATTGCTGAAACACTTGGAATCAGTTATTGCTCAGTTCACATTATTCTGACTGAAGACTTGAACCTGCATCAAATTGTCGCCAAATTCATGCCACGCCTCCTGACAATTGATCAAAAGGAGCGACAAATGCAGATCTGCCAAGAGCTCAGGGACACTTTTTGAAATGTGTCATTCCTGGGGATGAAAGCTGGGTTTCTGGGTATGACCCAGAAACCAAACAACAATCTTCACAATGGAAAAGTCCATCATCACCACACCCCAAGAAAGCAAGAGAGGAGCGATGTGAAGTTGATGATGATTGTTTTTGTTGACCACAAAGGAATTCTTCTGCAGGTATTCGTTCCTCAAGGACAGTCAATTCTGAATACTACATTGGCATGCTGCAGCTTCTGCCGGACCGTGTGAGGCACAAATGTCCTAATTCATGGGCCACTTGAAACTGGATGATCCACCATGACAATGCCCCAGTGCACACGCCCATCAAAGTGCAGCAGTTTTTGACCCAAAACAACATGGTTGCCATCTCTTACCCTCACTATTCTCCTGACTTGATCATCTGTGACTTTTTCCTCTTCCCTGGAATGAACATCAAACTCAAAGGGCACAGATTTCACACCATTACAAAGATTCAGGAAGAGAAGAGAACTGTGCTAAAGAGTCTAAAGAAAGAAGACTTTCAGAAGGCGTTCCAACAATGGGAAGACCGCTGGGACCATTGTATCAACTCCCAAGGGACTACGTTGAAGGGGATGGTGGCCACTAAAATCTCAGGTTAGTGTATCATTTTCTATGGGTTCAGTTTGGGAACCTTTAGATAGCACCACATATTCTGGCCTACTGCAGAGGCCCAGGCCTGGAGAAACAAGAGTTTGCCCCCAGTCACATGGTAGCAAAATTCCCACCTCTCCCACCATATTTGGTAGTGTGGCATGCATTGGAAAGGGGTTTCATTTAAAATACAGAACAGGCAGCAGTCAAGAAAACAATGTCAGCTTTCTTCTATTATTTAACAGGATTTTTATACTGCTTTATCATTTAATCAAAGTGGTCTACATTGTAACTTAAACAGGGACATTGATAACTTGGATTCTCCTGAGGCAATGGAGGATTAAGTGATTTGTCCAAGGAATGCTAGTGGGAATCAAACCGTGGCTTTCTTGTACCTAAGCCACTGCTCTAACCATTAGGCTTCTCCTCCACTTCAGCTCATTCTGTCCCAGCTATTAAAGCTTCACAGCCTTCAAAAAAACAGTGTCAGCTTTATTCTATCACAGCTGTTAAACCTTTAGAGCCTGTTTCTCCAGGCCCTTCCTCCAGCTCCATTTAAAGCTCCTACCTTCACATGGCTTGCCTGGAAAGGACCTCTGGCTCCATGGGTCTCTCTCCATCCTGCAGCCTGCTGGGTTTTCAATCTCTCCCTGGGAGCCACGCCCTCCCTGCCCTGAAGGGGCTGTTGATGATCCCTCTGGAGATGAACAGGAAATATTCTATAGACCTCATCACAGTGAGTGAAACAATTAAATAAGGTACCACTGTTTAACCCTTTCCACTCAGTGTCCCACCCCATGGGACATTTAAATTTTCCCATTTTGATCATCTGTCCCCACCCTGTGGAACATATGAATAACATACTAGTTTAAAATACAACATGACTGATTACTGTAGAATGTGTATGTCATATTGGTTGTAATTTGGCCAGTTTCTTATTAAACTTTATTCCGATCTGGCATGAATGAATAGAAAATGTATCCAAGTGGAAAGTAGTAGCTTTTCAAACAACATAAAAGCAAGAGGACACTCCATGAAAACAAACTGAGGAACTGAAAACAAATCATGGAACATGTTGCTGGAGGATACGGTCAAGCGATTCAAAAGAGATGTTGACAAGTTCCTGGAGGAAATGTCCATAAAAAATTATGAGCCAGATAGACTTGGGAGAGCCATTGATCATCCCTGGAAATGAGTTATAAGAAACATATCTACTTTTTGGGATCTGCTGGGTACCTGCTACTAGGACTGGCCATCGTTGGTGACAGGATACTGGGCTTAATCAACCTTGATCTGACTTAGCATGGATTCTCTTCTGTTCTTAACCAATCGCAGTTTGGTGATAGGAAGAAGAGAGCAGTGGCATGGAATCTTATATCACATCCTCTTCCTCTGCTACTCCAGGCTGAAGTGTTAACAGTGCCACTTACCTCAAAGGGTAACAGCAGCTCAGAACAGCAGAAGACATAACTCATTGTTGTTTTCCTCTTCCCACTGTCAAACCCAGAATGGTGGTGAGGATCCTGGAGGGATCAACACAGCATGGGAAGAGGGAGAGATGCACAGGCCCACTGTTTCTGCTTCAGCCTGGCCTCCACATTTCCATGCAGTTCTACAGGGAATAGGGAATTCTATAGTAATGGATGCATTTTTCAACCTAGCACAGTACTGCATCATGGGACAGAGCTGGGAGGGAAGGAGATAGGCAGATGATGAGGTAGCACATCAACACATTTCTGAGAAGCAGTAAACTGAGCTGTCGTAGATAACATCGACTGGCAGACTTACTATCGCAGCCTTTTTGGTGAAATAGAAGCAGGAAGCTGGAGAAAAAGTCCAGAAACCATTATTAAGGTAGATTTGGGGAAATCCTGGGGGTAAGCAACATGGAATCTAGGGCTTGTGGCCACTGCTGAAAACAGGACACTAGACTTGATGGACCTTTCTTCTAACCCAGTATATAGTATGCTCTTGTATTCCTGATGTTTTATCACAGGGCATTAAATCCTCCAATTACAACACTGTCAATTGGATTTATTAAAAGTGGAGGAGTCACCTAATGGTTAGAGTAACAACTAAGAACCAGGAGCTCCAGGTTTGAACTCTACCACTGCTCCTTGTTCAAGTCACTTATCCTTTCATTGCCTCAGATACAAACTTAGGGGGCAATGCAGAAGCCGGTTGCTAAAGCTCTAGTGCAAGGTTTCCAAACGCTAGTGCAGATGTTTTCTGAACCCACGTTGTAAGCAAACGGTATTCAAATGAGCTTGCACAAAACATCTGCACTAAACTGGGAGAGCAGGCCAGGAGCAAAAGTATCAACTGAGGTGCCTTATCTGATAATCTGACCCCATCCAGTGCATCCCAGAATGCACCGTGTGGTGCCAGGCGCCACCATTTTTCAAGATGGTGGCACAGAGATGGGAGCCTGAGGCAATGCTCCGAACCATAATTAAAGGTACTGGGAAGGGGGAGGGGTTCAGGAGCTACTGGGCCACCAGGAATTTGTTTTTGTTTGGGTGAGGGGGTTTGGGACAGCTAGGCCACTGGGGATTTTGCTTCTGTTGGGGGGGGGGGGGTCAGTGTTCAGGAGGGCACCTGACAGTGTGCCAAACGGCATTGGGAGCTTTTCCTGATGCCTACGTCATCTGAAGTAAAGTGTTAAACTTCACTTCAGATGACCCTGTTTGTTCGGGACAAATTACATGCAAAGTCTTTTTATGGTATTCAGAATGTTGTATTACTTCTGCTAATATTTATACTCATAGTATAGTATAACATCGTTTCTGAATTTGTATGTAACATCACTGAACTCATTGGGTGCTTGAACCTGCATTACCATCCACTTACAATCATTTCCATCTTCCAAAATGAATATTCGATTGTATTTTTTTTATCGTTGTGATTGAGTTGGCCAATGCCATTTGGGTGGTTATAGTAAGCTGTGTTGAGTTTGGCTTTTACTATGCCTTTGATGTCTCCTCAGGGCCTTTTACTTATTTTTTCATAAGACTTGGCCCCTTAAACCTTGTAATATGTATTGATATGCAGCGGGGTTTGTCACTCTTTTTTTATTCTGTTCCTCTAGCCATGCTGGTGCTATTCTGTTTCATGACACATGTCTAAAATCTGTGACGGCAGCACACGTTTGCAGCATGAAATTAGCACAGAGGCCCATGCGAATTTTGGGAGGCTTGTGCATACATCCCCCTGCTGTTAGTGGGTTGCTAATGTGCAGTGCTGAGTTAATCAGCATTGAAGTGGCATTAAGTGCACCCACATTAACGGCAATAGGTGAGATTAGCGCACACCCAAAACACCTGTGGTAACCGCAACATGCCATCAATACCCACGTTATGCCCCTAAATCACCTAGGCTCCACCTGATCACTTGCTAAGTCATTAGCATAAGATTTTTAGCACAGCGCCCCACGCTATTACTGTGATGCACATAGAATGCAACAAACCCCATGCTAATCAACACACATTAGTAAAGATGCCCCTATATCTTCTTATTGCTCTGCAAACTCACCCAACTATCAGTTTTTTACTTTTCCCTCAGGCTCAGGCTGCCAACTGTGCCCCTTGTTGCAAAAGGTACAAAACAGTCAAATCAAAGGAAAATAAACAGTAAGCATATTAGTTGTCTGCAGGCTTTGGATTTTTAACATAGAATCTTGAGAAATTATTTAGATTGTTTTGATGTTATGTTTTAAATGCACGTACAATTTCTTATTAAGCCAAATATCACTATGGTCATAAATCATATGCCACTCTATGATGATATAACTGCCCACAATTACAAGGCAACTAACTTTGCACCATTTAAAAGAGAAGAGGTTTCAAACAGTGCTCGGGGATTTTTTTTTCTTTGCCAAGTGTGCTTCTGACTCTTTGATTAAACATAATAAAAGTTTACGATCTTAACTCTGTTTGATTGTGTTTCTTTGTATGGTGCATGCTAAAACACTTAAAATCAATGAATGACTAAAACCGAAAGGTAATCGGAGTGAGCGGCCTGAAGGGCTCCGAAGCAATTACCGCCTTGATATGGCAGAGGCTAAGAGATGAACTTGGTGCCGGGCTCGTCGGCCTCGCTATCTGTGAACTACTGTATTCAGAGATTAGTCGGGGGGTGTAGCAATCACCCGAAAAACCAGATTAAAAAAGTATCAACGCCCCGAGGCCTATTGTAGCCGGCACGGCTTCATGCAAATCACGTCGGGGGACACGCTTTAAATATTTGTAGTAAGCCGAAGGGACAAAAATGAGCCGTCTGGGTTTCTTGGCAAGAGGGGAGTGAGCCCTGCCCGGCAGCATGGAAAGGGGCGTCTTCTCCATTGAATGGCTCGCCCGGAGTAGCCAGAACGCGCCCGAAAGTCACACGGGGAGCGGCAGCCCTCGGAGGGCAGAGGGGCCGGACGCGATTTTAAGTTCCCAGACCAAGCAGAGGGACGGTGGGATTTGGCAGAGGGGCAGCTCAGCACTTCAAAGCGTCCCGAGCGAGTGCAAAGAAAGGTTTGACGGAGCATCAGCCGGGACCCTGAGGCCGGACGCACGGGGTAAGTAGGAACGTTTATTGCCCGTGTCGATTCTCAGCCGCTCTGCCTTTCACAGTGGGGGTGGAAAGGTGTGAATTAGGCTGAGGTGCAACCCACAAAGCCAGAAGGTGTGATCTAGAGGAGCAGCTCCAGTTCACAGCATTTCTTTTCTTGGCTTGCGACATTTGACAAATGTTCGCAAACTTTAAAAAGAAAAAAAAAGTTAAAAACAAATGTGATAGAGAAATGATGGAATGTTTCCGTGTGATCCTATCATGAAAAACGACTAGGAGGATTAATGATGCTTTTAGCTTCATGGCACCATTGCGAAACTGTAAACTTTAAACGACCATCTCTATTTTAGATATGATCCGCTTCTAGGACAGCATCTAGTTTCTGAACTTGTAAAAATAACGACGGAAATATATCTAGTCCTAAACGTGTGTTTGATGAAGCGTCTGTGACCGATTTCCAGGATGTGGGAAGGGAGCGAGAGCGGCAGAAGAGCGGGGCAGCAGTGGGATCTCTGCCGGCCAGGAGTCCTTAACTGAGGAGGAGGAGGAGGAGGAGGCCTGCGCTCGCCCTCGCACCAAGTTTTCCGTCAAGCAGCTGCGGGAGCTGGAAAGGAGTTTCCAGGAGCACAGATACATCGGGGCCAACGAAAAGAGGCGGCTGGCCAAGGTACTGAAACTCTCCGAAGTCCAGGTAACCGCTCGCGCTTTCAAAGAAAACCTCTGGCGAAATCACTCCATAGGCTAGGCTCATGCCTCTTTTGGTGCCAGGCAGGGTAACACTAGGCACTGCTGCCCAGATCAGTCCTGGCCCGTCTGGTTTAAGAATATCCACTATGAATGTGCACATAAGATAGATTTGCAGACAGTGGAGGCAGTGGGTGCAAATGTATCTCCTGTTTGTTCGTTGTAGATCCCCCAGAAACCAGAGCACCCAGAACTAAATTGGGAACCACAGCCCTAGATGGGATGGATGCGAGAGGGGAAGGGGGCATCCTGTGTGCTTCCCCCCCCCCCCTCCCATGTCTTAGCTCCAACAACAATCTTTACCGGTTACCACCTACCAGCCACCCAAAGGACATGCCTCTCCGACTCCCTTCCCCCTCCCCCCTAAAACAGTTCTCTTCCTCTCCCCCATCAGCCCTCTTCCCTCCCTAGTAATTAGTGGCACCCCCCCCCCCTTTTGTCACAATATCTGTCTCCCCCCACATTCAGCACAATCATCTCTCTTTCCCAGCCTGACACCATCACCTCCTAGCCTACTGGTAGGAGGAGTTAGAAAACAGCAATGCTTACCAGGTGATACCCTCTACTAGCTTCCTTCTGAAATAGATAGAGCAAGTGGACCCCAGCAAGCCTCAGACTATAGCTAGAAACCAGCAAAAAAGAAAGCAACTGAGGTTAAAAAGGGCTTCTGTCTCGCCCCTCCTGCATAAAAGCTAAGGGCTAGACTCAGTCAGTGCTAGGCACCCTGAAGACCTGCCTCAAGGACATCATTCAACTTCACCAAAGGGGTCCTTTGTGGTCACGGGGCCCCAGATGATTGGTCTGCTTGCTTCCCAAAAAACGGTCTTGGGTAGTGCAGTATTCCTGCCATCTCACAGTGCTTCCCCTGCTGTCAGCAGTGTGGGCAGAAGATTCCCGTGCAGTTTGGCAGGAATGTTAGTGGTACAGGGTCCCTCAGAGGTGACCTAGCGCATTCTCTTAAAGAAAGTCTTAGGGGGTCATGGATCAATGTCAGCTGATACTTCAGGGCTGGTGACTCTGAGATACCTCACTGGGGAAGGCAATTATTACAGCTCTGGGTTGAGATAGCATTGTACTAAATTAAGTCATGTGGTTTCAAAACACTGCATCACCTACTTTCTTCATGGTATGTTCTTGGGAGCTATGTTTTGGAGGATGGGGGTTGGAGAGAGTCTGACAGATTGTAAACATGAACTTGAAAGGCTTATATATTTGTTTCAGATCAAAACTTGGTTCCAAAACCGTCGAATGAAGTTCAAACGTCAAACCCAGGATGCCAGAGTGGATGCCTACTTTTCTGGGCTACTGCATCCTCACTACAGCTGCCCTGAGCTCCAGAGTCCTGGATGTCCAGTCCAGAGTGCTTTCTCTACTCCGCCTTCCTCAATGATAGCTCCTACTCTAGGATTTTCCCTTTTCACCCCTCAGCCATTCCTGAGTGTTCCTGCACCTGCCCTGCAGCCAGCTTTAGTTCGGCTTCCAGGTCTCTGTCCTCTTACACCCCCCACTTTCCTGCCACTGGCACAAGAATTCAGCAGCCCCAGGTTTTACCCCTATCCCACTTCATCTTAAAGGGACACACATCAAGGATGTGACAAAGGACTTCTTCATATTACAATATACCTCATCCTGCTGTACCAAAATATTTATTTCTATTTTACCTCATCCTGCTGACCTGAATTATTTATTTCTATTTATTCATTTCCAGTGTTTCCAGGCATTTTTTTCGGGTAGGCAGCTGCCCAAAATAAAATCCTTCATGATAAATCCTTGAATGTCCTGTCTCCCCCTCTTTTTGATTATGATCAAATGTAATATTTGACCCATGAGCTCAAAATTCCTGAGAATTCCTTCTTTGCATTTGAGTGAGATTGAGGACCTTTTGGACACTCTATTGAAGACATAAAACTAGGTGCTTGCTAATCCGGAAGGACGGAGCTTTCCATTTATAATAATAATTATAATGGGCATTCCTCATCAATACCTAGAAATGAATTTCCACTATGTATGTTTGATATATAATAAAAATATAGATATTTCCTGCCATTTTTACTTGTGCTATAGTATGTAATGGATATCTAGTTACATTTAAAATTGTGTGGATAATGTACTACAAAATAGTCTTTAATTAAATTTAATGTAATGCACAGCACAATTTTTATGACTAATTTTAATGTTGACAATCATCAAGTGATGTATCTATGAGGATAAAAATGCTGACATTTTCATTCCCTAAGAAAAGAGAATATTTTACTGAGTGTGATTTTTTTTATTGGATCCACAAACATTTATACAGCTAAACACATTATTATGCACTAACCTTTGGGCTATCAAATGGCTGCTACTCAGAAGACATGCGATACTATATAAGATAATGTGCAATAGGGTTCTAATAAATAAAAAGAAAAGAACAAAAAAAAGAAAAGAAAAAGAAAATAGGATGTTATATGGTTTCACTAGCTTTCAGAAGCCAAAACTTCCTTCCTCAAGTCAGGCCAGGATATTAGCCTGAGGAAGAAGATTTTAGTCTCCAAAAGCTAGCTAAAAATGTATTTGTTTAGTCTAGAAAAAAAAAAGTATCACTCTATTTTCCTTTTTTAAAAATCTATTAACCTTTAACATGTCTATGGCAGCCACACTATTGAGTATGTCTACTAACATGTGTGACGTTAGCACATGTTCAACCTCGAAGATTAGCATGGAGGCTGGGGCTAACTTTTGGGGGGCGTCTTTGCATGTCTCTGCCATTAGATAAGCAAGTGTACTTACCACCAATGTTCCCTCTAATTTTCTGTAGGTTGTGTGCGCATAAAATATCAGCTGTGCAACTTTTGAAGGAAGGTTAAATTTTTGTGTGCCATATAACGACACTCGGAGTTATATACTTTAAAATTTGACTACACGTCAGAATACAGTATGTACACCACATTGATTTTAATCAAAGTAAATGAAAATAGATGATTACTAAATGAAGCGGAAAATTTCTAGTAATTGCAATCACAACTTTTAAATTTTAAGACATCTGTGGTGTTTTCTATCAGAATAGTAATTTTTGTGCGCTCTGTTGTAAAGTATGTGCGAGCAGCTCGCTCGACGAGGTGTGTGCGCGCGCACACGCGCACAGCTTAGAGGGAACAGTGCTTACCACCACCCTTTGAAGAGGCGGTAAATGCACCCATACTAACGGTAACATTCCGGGTCAGTATGCATCAAAGACGTCCATGCTAACCGCAATGTGCCATCACTACACAGTCCCTGTCCCATCATGCACTAAGCAGCTAGCACAGGACTTTTATCATGCTGCCCCGATGCTGTCACCAAGACCCGCAGTGCACGGTAAGCCCTGTGCTAACCATTACTGCGCGTTAGTAAACACGTCCCTCTGTTATCTAAATGGGTTCTATCATAACAATTTCCTTGTGTGCAAACTCCAAATTAGTAATGGTTTTCTTTAGCCAGAAAAATTTGTGGCAACAAAGGTACTTTGAAAGTCACTGTTCTGTTCACATTTTAGCACAATAGTTTTTGAGCAATGTGAATATAATAAATTTCTGCTCATATCTGATTGAAATACATCCTCTCTCTCATCCTGTAAGAACTTAACCATTCAACATCTATAAAATACATAGAAACAAAGATAAAGCCTTTTTAACAGCAATGTCCTTAGGGGCTTCTTTACTAAGGTGGATTAGCTATTTAATGGGGCTTTTCGCACATGCTAACAGCGCAGTATGTTAGCCCTTGCAGGCATATTAAATAGCTAATCTGTAAAATCTCATTTTAGGGCATGAAATGAGTAGGAACTGCAGCTTGCAGTTAATGCACAGGACAGTCACCCACACTCCCATGTTAACTATTAATGCAGCAGAGAATTCCACCACAATTCATGCCTTTGTCTGGAATAGCTCAAGCTGAGAGACTTCTGTCCCTGAGAAACTTACTGTACCATTTAAGTTTGTACTGAGTTAATACAGAGTTAAATGACTTGTCAAAGATCACAACCAGCAGTAGTGGGATCTGAATTCTGGCTTTGTTGATTCTTAGCCTACAGCTCTAATCATTAAGTTAACTTCCTTACTGACATGCATTGCTAACACATTACTAACTACATAACACGTTATCATCCATGCCATTAATGCATGGTAGAAACATTTTCTTGCATTAGCAGCATGGCTGCCCTCCTAAAAATGCTGGTTTTAGAGGTACCATGCATTCATTTTGGCTATTACCACATGGTAACTGCAATACGTTAGGGGTAGATAGTAAGCTGTGGCAAAATCTAGGATTTTACCGCAGCTTAGTTTATCATGGAGTCACCCAGGTAAGTGACTCCAGTGATAAGGGAATAATGCAACTTGCAATGAGCACGGCAAACTGCATTACTCCAAGGGAAAAATAAAGCCATTTCAAAGCTGGAATTATTTTTCTCAGCTGGGAACATTGGCCCATAACACACAGTTCAATGTTTCCAGATGCTGTCTTAAAGGGCCCATGTGTTCCCACCCTCTGGCACATCAATAAGTGAAGACACCTCCCCAAAATAACCCACCTCCCCACACATGGCTCCCACCCCCCAAGACACCATCAAAATCCCACCCCTTCAAGACCCCCCTCAACCTCAACCAAACCCCCTCACCACCCTAAAGCCCCCCAGGCCAACCTCAATATAATCATGGTGGTCTAGTGGAGAACAGATGGAAGTGACCCCTACTGTCTCCTGTCTGGGCAACATCAGTTCAAAATGGAGCACATGATCTCCAAGCAGTAGTCTCATTATACTACTACTGTGATTGAATTGTAATGGTAATAACAAGAGACTACCGCTAGGAGATCAAAGGTGCCATTTCAAACATGGAGTAAGGGCTCCTCCCATCCAGGCCTCACTAGACCAATGGGATTGCATTGAGGTAGGCCTTGGGGGGCCTAAGAGAGTTGGGGGTTTGAATGGGGTTGAGAGAGTCTTGAAGAGGAAGGGCGGGACTTTGATGGTGTCTTCTTTGGGGATGAGGGATGGGAGCCATGCATGAGGAGGAAGGTTACTGGGGGGTGCCTTCCCTTCTTCATGATGCCAGGAGGTTGGGAACCCCATATGACTGATTTCAGTTAAGACACATGGGCCCTTTAAGATTACCAAGTTAGTTATTTGAATACTAATAAGAAATTTTGCATGCATTTGTATGCTTCAGATCTCATTAGTATTTAATGTGTGTTGCAGTGGCAATTTTTTGCCTTATGATGATATAATGCATGTTATTGCCCTGGAATGTGCATTAAGAGCCAGATAACATGCATGATTGCTATAACACAATTTAGTGACTACCCCCTCTAAGTGTGCTTCTACATGCTTTGGAGAGCAAAACGTTTACACCTGATCATGAGCTTGAGATATTCCAAAAAATCCTTGGAATTATTTTTCTATCAGGGTAGAATCTGAAAAACTAAGGAAGTGACATTAGAAGGGTTAAGAGCCATTTACACATGTGAAAAGTTGATGTAAACAGGTAAGTAGTGGTTTTATATCCAAGACATACACAGACTTGAAGGGAGGAGTGTTCTAGGCAAACCTTAAAAATTTCCCCGAATTTCCTTTTTTACAATGAAAATTCATGTAGACTATGAAGAATTCCCCTATCAGCAATTACATGTGCTCCAAGGTTTGCATAACTGCCAGCAAAATGCTCATTTGGACCTGGCATTTGGAGCAGTGACAGAGGAGGGAATTGTTCTTACCTGCAGAACCGGTGCAAGGCAACCGGGTGCCCCTGGTGAACCTTCAATCTTACACCCCCACTCTGAGATCATCGCAACACTATCCCTCCTACCACAATCCTGTGAAAATACTTTTTGGGACGTCATACTTGTGTGCCTGCTCCACCTGCAGGTAAAGGAATGTGTCATTGGCTCTGAGTTTGTTGGGCTGTCCAGATCTATTCCTTTGTCTGCTACTGTTCTTTGCTGCCCCTCAGAAGCTGTTGCACGAGGCAACTGCCTCGTTTGCCTAATGATTGGGCCAGTCCTGCTTATCTCTTTGATGAAACGGTACAAAAATTGAGTTTGAGAGCTTGGCTCCTCTTAAGCATGCAGTTGTACAAAATCTAGCACTTGCACAAATAAAATCTGCTGCTTATACATGTAAATGCAGGCATGTACACACGCAAAGCAATGAATGATACCATAAGAACATAAGATATGTCATACTGGGTCAGACCAAGGTCCATCAAGCCCAGTATCCTGTTTCCAACAGTGGCCGTTGTAGGTCACAAGTACCTAGCAGTTTCCCCAAAAGACACACGGGTTCCACAATGCTTGTATTGGGGCAAACAGTAGATTTCCCGGGTCCCCTTTAATAATGGTTTATGGACCTTTCCTCCAGGAACTTGCCCAACCCTTTTTTAAACCCAGCTACACTAACAGTTTTGCTACATCTTCCGGTAACAAATTCCAGAGTTTGATTTTGCGTTGAGTGAAAAATGTGTTTCCTCTTATTAGTCTTAATTGAGAAGCACTGTAGCTTCTTTGTATGTCCCCTAGTCTTTCTATATTTTGATGGCGTAAACAATCGATCTACATTTATCCGTTCCACTCCATTCATTACTTTATAGACCTCTATCATATCCCCCCTCAGCCATCTCTTTTCCAGGTTGAAGTGCTCTAATCTTTTTAGCCTCTCCTCATAGGGGTATCCTTCCATCCCTTTTACCATTTTGATGGCTCTTCTCTGTACCTTTTCTAATTCTGCTATATCCTTTTTAAGATACGGCGACCAGAATTGCACACAATATTCAAGATGCAATTGCACCATGGAATGATACAGAGGCATTATAATATCCTTTGTTTTATTCTCCATTCCTTTCCTGTTGTTAACTTGGCTTTTTTTATAAAATGACTTTTCCCACTAGACATGCCACTAAATGCATATTTTTCCCTCAGTTCTATATAAAGATAGAGATAAAGGGACATATATATTTTAATTCGAAAAGCCTCTGCGTTCAGTGAGACAACACAAACATCCCTTTTCTGACCTAGACAGCCTGTACAAAATTGGGCACTTAGAGTTGTACTATAGGACAAATGCAAAATATGTTTCCCAAAGAGTGAAAAGAAGAGAATGGAGATGGCCATGTGTGCTGAGTGCCACCCACTGCATTGCCCACAACAGCCCTACACTAAACAACTAACAGAAATTGGACTCAGAAGCAACATCAGATGATGTTTACTCAAGGTGAAGGTGATAAATTCATAGAAAGTCTCTCAGGGTGCACAGTGAAGATAAAAGTGGTGATGGAATTCAAGAAACCCTGGTAAAGGTACAGAGTAATGGAAAAGCAAGAGGCCATTGTGAGGTCTATGATATTGTATAGAAGCTTTTGAAATTGTATTATTGCTCTCGCTTTTATTCAGATAATTGCTAGCTTAAAAAAGAAAAACATGCAAAGTGAATAAAATGAATATGATTTTGTCTTCATCCAAGAATAAGATGAAATGGTTGGTCCATTCACATTTTTAAGTGTGAGCACCATTACTGTGCAATTAGCGTGAGTGCCTTAAATGACAGTGACCCCTCCCCCCCCCCCCCTCGGTTGCATCCTGGGATTGTTGACCCCATGTTGTAGGTCCCAGGATGCAACCCTAGAGCTCACTCTGCCATATAAGGCATTTTTTTGCAAGATAATGGGGTGGGGGCAGGAACATGTGGGAAACATTCCCACTTCCAGCTTCTAAGGTACTGGGGAGAGTTTAGGTGTGGGGGCTATGATCCACTAGACCACCAGGCCTTTTTCTGGTTTGGGAGGTGGGGCGGTTGGGGACAATGGGCCACCAGACTTTTTTCTGTTTAGGGATTGGAGGGGATTGGGGCCACTGGCCATGAGGCCTTTTTCTGTTTCAGGGGTGGGGAGATTGGGGCTACTGGGTCACCAGGCCTTTTTCCAATTTGTGGGGTGGGGGTATTTGGGTCACTAGGCCACAAGGGAATGTTAACTTTTTGGAGGGGGGCCGTGATTGGGGTGGGAACAGGGGTCGGCCTCTTGGGGAGTCTGGTCATCTGAGGTGAAGTCCATATGCACAGGTGCCAGACTTAACATAGGTCCCTGCGCACATGTATCGGGCTTGAGTCCCTTGTTTAATGCCAACGTTTTGCACACAACTGATTTGCTTATAGCATCACTCCACTAAAAGTCATCATTAAACTTGCTTTAGGAAAACTCTGTGCTAGAGCCTTTGTGCTGGACTGTGACACAGGGTTTCTGCATCAGCCCAGTAGAGTTCATTCTCTACTTTTATATGAGCATCAGAACCAGCTCTCAAGAGAGCATGAGCTATGCCCTACCTAGGCCCACCTTATACATCTTCTTAGCACTAAGAGGCCAAGGTAAAGCATGGTTACTTACCTGTAAGGGGGGCTTCTCTGTGGACAGCAGCATAATTCAGCCACACACATTGAAATGATGTCATCCAACAGCACCAGGGACGGAAGTTGCTCTCTTGTAATTCAGAAGAACCTTTTAAAGGTCCCTCTAAGCATGTGCCAGCCTCCCTTATCACATAGCCATCCCACTTCCTGCCTCAGTGAGTTTCCAAACCCTGGCAGATTCACCCAAGAGGGGATGGTGAGTGGGTTTGTGTGGCTTTTTTATATTTATGCAATTTTCTTGATATGCCGCCTAGGCTGAAGGGCATCAGAGCGTTTTACAACACTACTAGCTGGTACTGGATACATTCCCTCATCCCCAAAGGGCTCACAATGAGGCAATGGAAGGTTTAAGTGGCTTGCCCAAGGCCACAAGGAGTGCCTCTAGAACTAGAAACCCCAGTCTCTCTGGCCTGAGATTGTGGGCTGGCTGGTGCACACATGGGATAGTGGCACTGGGGGATGACATGGCTGCCCAGAGCACAGTACCATCATTGTGTACAGAGAGTCCACCACCAGATGGTCTGTCTGCACCAGTCAGCAGCCATAGCTGCCACCCCCTGCATCTGCTGGGCTCCACTGTGTACTCCACTGACTATCCTCAACCACCAGCAGTTCCCTGATTTGCTTCAGCTGGTTTCATCTCTTCTGGTGCAGTGTGTGAAAGTGGCACATCAGGGCCTTGAGGGTGCGTCACACACCACATACACTGTGGAGGGGGGGTGGACACACATGGGCTCAGTTGGGTACTTCCAAATCACCTGTTGCGCATAACTGTATCCTGCCTCAGTCTGGTGACCTGCCCATCCTGGGAGCAATGGCATACCCATGGGTGGCATGTGTGGGTTGCATGTGATGGTACACCTCTGGTGTCTGCCACCATATTCCTGCCCACTGCTCCCCTGGCCCTTTGACACGTGCCCTGGGCCACTGCCTCACCTGTGTCACCCCTCTTGCCCCTTCAGCCACCTATGCAGTCCTCTCCCCTTCCCATTATCCTATCTGTTTCCCACAGGCTTTCCTTGCTACCGTGGTACTTCATTGTGGACTGTGCATGGCCTTGGCTGTGGGCATGTGTCATGCTAGGGGGCATCCACTGCCTCAGGGACCACATCACTGCATGGTTTATTATGCTCCATACAGAACAGGGTGTTGGGGTTTGTATATGCTCGCCATTATGCATCTGTCATGTTCTGTGGCATCACATCATCGACATGGTGCCACAGCCAGAGAGGAGGTGAGAGGCAGTGGTGGCAGATCTGCTTGCAGGGACAGACAGGCAACACATATGTGGATTGTTTATACAATTTCTCGATATGCCACCTAGGCTGAAGGGCATCAGGGTGGTTTATATTCACTACAAGCAGGTATTGGATGCATTCCCTTGTCCCCAAAGGGCTCACAATCTACATGTGCACCTGAGGCAATGAAGGGTTAAGTGGATTGCCTAAGGCCACAAGGAGTGCCTATAGGACTAGAAACCCCAGTCTCTCTGACCTGAGATTGCTGTCCCAAGGTGGGAATGAACCTCTGGCCCTCCAGCCTGTGGTACCTTGTCCTAACCACTAGGCCACTCCTCCCTCACTGCCACTACCACTGGCTCTCCTCGGACCCCTGCACCAGGGTCGCAGGGGCTGGGGGGTGGGGGAGGTGTCCTGGGTGTCCACACTGGCTGGCCTCCCCACCTGCTGTGTGTGGGTATGCTTCCTGCTGCAGGTAACCAGGGCTGGCACCTGTATCAATGCATGGCCCTTCCCCCCACTGATGCCTGTTTGGCATACATTGGGACTGGCACCAGCATGTGGCTTGCCAACACAGTCCTGTCTCCCTGTGCAGACACACAACTGTGCCTTTCAGGGTGTATGTGGCCATAGCATGGTGCTCAGCACCCCCTCCCCCCCCCCCCCCCGCCCATTGAGATCTATTTACCTGCACAGCCAGAGCTGGATGTCCCTCCATATGGCTGTAGACAGTCGCAGGTTCGGCCACCAGTCCTCCCTGGGCTATAGCACCCCCTTATGCCACAGCACTGATCAGGCAAGTGTCTCACTCTCGTTGCGGCTGAAATCCACTGTCCTCCTTGCCACTATGCCACTGGTGTCTTCTGCTCAGCCACAGGGAGCTCTTGCACAGGCAGCCTGTGGGGCCTGCATGACTGTGTCATCTATGCACAGGTACGCCGGACGGGCGATACATGGGTTCATGCATACTTGCCGTCCCACTTCTCTGGCTGCTGGTTTGGACACATATATGGTTTCGTGGGTCAATCTTAGGCACAGAACCTGGGTTACGGGTCCTGCACCTACCCGTCTATGCCACAAATTTGCACCTGCCGCTGTGCTCAGTTTGTGATGCATTTACATTGCTTGTCCATTTTGGAGGCACTTTTCATGAACGGGTAACTTTCTTTGGGTATGGCAGGCCTCCGCGCCTTGTTGAAAATCAGGACCCTTGACACTGCCAAGTAATACTGCTGATGCCACAGATCTGATTGCCAGTCTACACATGTAGTCTATGTGATTATATGTCCATGTAGCCTCCTTTATGTTGGCAAGACTGTGATGCTGTTGGTCTTTATGCCAGATGCATAAAGGTTGCATCTGTCATAAAGTTCCAGCAGCATCATTAGTTCAGCATTGGTTAATTAGTAAACATACACTTGAAGATTTGAGATTTTTTGTTATTAAAAAGATCCACCAATCTCCATGTCGTGGAGACTTTGACCTTATTTTGATGATGGAAGAGCTTCATTATATTTTTGAATTACAGTCTCCTCCAAAGGGACTCAAAAAAGAGATTGAATTTCAAATGTTTTTGTGATACTCCTTTCTCCCTTTCTCTTTCGCCCCGCCCCCCTTTCCTCTTCCTCTCTCTTCCCCCTTCCTCCCCCTTATTAAGTAAATTTAAGCTCTTAGTCTTGAAGACTGAAAATGTCTGTTTCTCGAGTCCGTACAGGCACCACCGGTTAGTGCAGTTTTTCTTCTATACTGACATGTATGATTTTTGCAGCAACATTATAGGAGGCTGTACCCATTTCTAATAATGTTTTAAGGTGTTTTAACTATCCCCTAGTATTTATTTATTTAAAAAGATTTGTATACCACCTTATCCTACAATCAAAGTGGTCACATCACAATTGGAGGGTTACATTTAACATAGGGGAACTTAACAACATCAAAACAGTACAGTTGGAGGGTTACATTTATCATAAGGGTAACATTATTGCCCTGTATTTATCATAGGGTAACAGTATTGCCCTGTAGATAGGCATATGATAAGTACCATTATTAGTATTTTGGTAAACATCGGGTTTTTGGCCCCCGCTAGCACTGCTTACTTTTGTGCAAGGATTGTATGTATTTTCTACTCAAGTTCTTGGTCAATTTGGTTCAATGATTGCAAAATGGCCCCCTTCATTTGTAGAATACATATTAAGTCTTTGATGGAATCCTGTTTTTCAGAGATCATAGTTGCCACAAATTTCATTTGGATTCACTTCCTCCTCCCTCTTTTCTTTTTATCATCGGGATGCTATTTACTTCTTTTTTTCAGTATCGAAATGCAGGCATTCAACCACATTATGTTTGTAGATACTATTCTTGTTGAATGTATGTTTGCAGTTTTTTTCGCTTTGACACCTGTCTCTGTGCCAAAACGTGGCCTTTTGGGTCCTGTTAATCATCTTGTTATTTTGAGAAGATACACCTGGTGTAGCCGTGGTTTTTCTCCGCTCCTAGCTTGGCCAAAGTACAGCAATCCATTTACTTACTAATACATTCAAATACAGTCACATCCCTCCTCTGCTTTATCAAAATTATTAGTTGCCCCTCATTGTTTACACTTTAAAATCCTCATGTTAATAGGCCTTCCGATGCATTTGTCATCCCTACTGATCTCCTATTACCTTACCTGGATACTTTGGTCTTAAAATTCCAATTGTTTAGTCCTCCCTTCTGCATCTCGAGCCCGGCTTGCATCTCCATCATTCCTCTTTCTGCTTCCTTGCACATCTTTAGAACTCCTTCCTAATTATATTATTTTGAATTAGCTTTTCTGGGACATTGGGGTGGGGAGAAATGATTGGCCCCTTGTGTTCACAGCTTTTACTTTTATTGCTTTATTGATTTTAACTTCCCTTCTTTCTATCTGTTCGATCCTGCTATCCATTTTTTTTTTTTATTTTGGAGTTCTTTTCCTTTTAAATTTGTTGTTGTAAACCACTTTGATACTCACCTATGTGTAAGACGATATATCAAGTTTTTAATAAACAAACACAAACCAAGGAGTGGACAAAATACAAAAGGGTGAAGGACAGGGGATGTGTCCAACAACATAACAGAACTTTATTGTGTTTGAAGGAGCTGAGGTCACCCCCTAATTATCAGAATGTAATTCAAACATATCAGCATTTCCCCATGAAAGCAGTGTCAAATATTTGTGGCGACAAGGTAAACAGAGTAAACCTTGGTAGCAAGGTGGCATCAGAGCACTTTTGTTTTAAAGACCTTGGTAGCATAGTATCCTCTTGGCACAGGATCATAGGGAATAGAGATATGTGCTATATGGGCTGAGATGCCTCATTGAATGGTGCCCCTTTGAAGTGTCCTCTATAGTGGTTGGCCAATCAGGAGACTGATTCAAGAGTGTGACTCACTATGGATATGGATGAGCAATACTACTGTACTTTGAAATTTATCAGGGATCAAAGGGAAGTAATGGACTCCATTGTAAAAAAAAAAAATAAAAACAGTTAGAGACTACTATATTCTGATGGACTGGAGTGTAAGTGCATAAGCAGTTCTGCTTGAAGTTTACAGACTCATTCAGCTAAAGAGACAGTTGTTTCATGACTGAGTACCAAGATGGGGAAAAAAGATCATGCTTCTGTTATAGGGTACTGAATCAGTAGTAGGAAGTTGTGAAGATCTGGACTGATCATGAAGGCCAGGGATGGTACAGAGATGAACACGAGGTCTCTTTTGTCTGAGGCATGTGGTACAAACATGCATGGTTGATGTCCCAAGGGCTGAGCTTCCAAGATGACAGTTTTATTTATAAATACTCTTCCTTGGTGACCATCATACTTGAGCCTTGCTGGTTCCCACCAATGGTCTCAGGAGCAGAAAACTGGGAACAAAGGAAGTTGGGGAGTAATGATGATCATAAAACTCCTACCAAGGGTCTTTAAGATTACTGGAATTAGAGGTGAGTGAGTAAGAGATGTGACAGCTATAAGGTAGACCATGATGTTTTGACAGATATATGGCATCTCCCTATTAGATGTGTCCTCCGGTTTTATGGGGTTGTCGAACTTCTTGTCTGCTAAACAACAGTGATATACAGGCAACAGGCAACAGTTAGCTGCATGATTTCCCATCCATGTGGGAATAGGCATGCCCCAGGCTATGATGTGGTTTGGAGTGCCATAGCAGTGTCGGTTTATGAACTATATGGTCATATGGTGGCCATCTGTGCAAGGGTAGGTGTGCCCCAGGAACAATGAGCAAAGAAACAAATTAAATTATAAAAGAATGTGAACCTGTGACCTTGGTTGTATTGGAGAATAGGGTGTGCTTCATCCCTGGAAGGCCAGCAACTCTGGTTAAATAGGTGACCTAGGGGTGTTCAGATAACATAGGTGACAAAGTTAGAATTTTTCAATCTGATTTGCAGTCAGGTGCAGGGGGTAGAGAAAGCCTATGGAAGAACACATGGATTGGAAATCCACCACTTTGGGGTGGACTGCAAGAGAGGGGAAAGGACTGTTTGGTACAGGAACAAACTGATGTCTTTGCATGTCTAACAGTGGGCAGTCAGTACTATGTAGTGTATATTGAAGTGGCTATCTAGCCTAATATTTCCAGGGAGATCAGACTTTCCCTCTTTTGGACTGAAGTGAAAATCTTTTTTGTGTTCATTATTGAGGCTAGAACTATGTCTCTGCTCCAAAGAAAAGTACTCTTTGAAGGCCTGAATGTGACTGAAGAGTCAGTGAAACCAAGGGGTATGTTTACTAAACCGTCTTAACGTGCGCCCGGCAATAGTGTGCAGGTTGCCATAAAAGGAGTGGGCGTTTCAATCTTAAAGCAGCAAAACGGGAGTATCGCACGATAATGCGCGCTGCTGCGCACATTATCGGGCAAAGTGCCGCTAAGAGCGCTAACGCGCGGTAATCTTAAGTAGGCGCCCAGACATGCAAACATAGAAACAGAGGTGTAGCACAATGGTTAATACACTGACTGATGATACAGAAGTCATGAGTTCAATCCCCCAGTGTGCCTAATGCATAAGGCTGGCTGAGGCATCAGCTATGACATGTAAGTTGAGGCAGTTTATTTGTATTTTAATTATTGCTGCCAGCAAACACACCCTCACGTGCCGTAACCTAAGGTGCAGCATAAGGCACCCTATAAGGCACTCCATAGGATACCTTATAAGGCACCTTATATGGACGGTAACCATAAGGTGCCTCAGAAGGCGCTTTATAGGGTGCCCTATAAAGTGCATCCTGAGGCACCTTATGGTTACAGTACGCTGAGGGTGTTTTTGCTGGCAGCACTAATGTACATTAAAAATAGATAATGCTTTGGACAGCCCTATCAGATAACCCCACTGTGGGATTGAACCCATGACCTCTGGCTCCACAGGCAGTGAAATAAACAGTGGGCTACAGCTCTATAGCTGCTCACAAGCCCCTGGCTGGCTGCAGAAGGACTGCACGTCAGCACACAAACAGTCTGCTGTGATCAACAGGATAGGCTTAACCCACCCATACCCATGATGCACTGCACATGCAAATCAGCAGTCTACAGATGAACACAAAATGGGGTATGCACCCCCACAGCACCTCGGCCTGGTAGGGGGAACTGACCGTGTGTGTTACTGGCACAGAGTAGCTACACACCGTCACATTGTGCTCACCCTGAGGGTGAGGCGGGCCGCCTAGCACCAGGTCCACAGCACCTTCCATGGCAGAAATAGGCCATGCTGCAGGTCCCCAGCAGTACTAGTGTGTGAGATAGGTAGTTCCTGCAGACATACCTTGGATACATCTGTATTTCTCAGTCAGGTTTAGCCCTTATGGACCCATAGGCAGATTATGTACTACCACCCCACCCTCTGGGGCTGAGGGTGGGAAACAGGGTCTCCCACCAACAGATCCACATTTTACCTCCCTGCAATGGCAGCAGTAGAGGGGGAACCATCAACCGCAGTCCTGCTGGGGAACAGACACCCTACAGGGCAGTCAATGCAGCTCTGTACACATCTATAAAGCAATAGCAGACAGACATTAGGCCCAGAAATGCTCAGCTGTACCCCACCACTATCTGATATTCTCCTGCAACAAGCCTCCAGCCATTGCACGCTGCAAGGTGTTCCAACAAGACACATACTTGCTGCAGACAGTCTGCTAGCTAGTCCATAGTGCATGCTCCTGGAGAAGATGCATACACACCAAGCAGATAAGTCAGTGATTGGGCCCCAAAAGGGAACCCATAAATATCACATGAAAAAAATGTTATAGAGCACTATGGGGGAACCTAGTCATGCTGTGGTCACTGCTCAGTCAGGGTGAGAGTGATCTCCCAGCAGGACATGCTGTGGCCACCCTGTCTGTGCAGGTGGTGGCCGGGCACTACAATGTCCCAGCCATTGCCCTATGCCCTATGCAGATGCATCCTGGCCAGGCCACTCTGTCCGGGCTATACCCATGGTACCTTGCTCCTCATAATGCACATTGGCAGGCCATTACTGGCAACAGTGCTGGCAGTGTGGGCTGTGGAGGGTGTTTGCAGCCAACACACACTGGATAGACAGACACACACTCCCACACCTATGCCAGCATTGTACAATTATAGAGGTGCTTTGCAGCCCTGGCCACTGCTCCAGTCCTGGGCACAGTGCAGGCATGGCTATGGTACCCAATACTTTTGGGGTCACTCCCCAGGGTGGTGAACACTGTCAGACACAAGACCTGTAGCACACTCCACAGACATCAGAAAGGTTGCCATGATGCAGCTCAATCAGAATATTGTACTTAACATCAGAATTGCTATCTGCCAATAATCATAGCAACCTTTTAATAGCTGTGTACCATATTCCCAGGTTTAGGGTGGCATTGCTAAGGTATGCAAGTGCTAGTATTGGGAGATGCACGCAGGGCCCAATGTCCTGCCTCTCCAGGAGGCATTGGATAATGGAGCCTGTGGGTGCGGGTGTGTCTGCTCCTATTTGCTGCTGCTTTACGGCAGAGGTTCCCAACTCCAGTCCTGGTGTGCCAAACACTGTTCGGGTTTTCATGCTGTCCCTCATGAATATGCATGAGATACATCTGCATACCATGGGGGCAGCGCATAGAAATGCGGCACAGGCATCTTTATT
Organism: Ichthyophis bannanicus; assembly: GCA_033557465.1. NCBI lineage: Eukaryota > Metazoa > Chordata > Amphibia > Gymnophiona > Ichthyophiidae > Ichthyophis > Ichthyophis bannanicus. The sequence goes on from CM066034.1 coordinate 825,472,876, forward strand.
AGAGGCAGCATGGAACCTGAATGGTGTTTGGCCCTCCAGGACTGCATTTGGGAGACTCTGCTCTAGGGTATGCACATGTTTATGGTGTCTGTGCTCTGTAGGGTAAAATGTAGGTGTTTTGGGCATGTTTACGTCATCTGCAATAAAGGTTCTGTCTGTATTAGCACGTTTTAGTAGTGGGTAAAATATGGGGACTGGGTTGGCAGGAACCATAGCTGGGACTTGAACCTGTGACCTTCTGCTTCTGAACACACTGGCTGTGTGCACTGCACCACTGTGTTGCCACAGAGACAGTGCATTCCCTGGTGATGCCATTGCTGTTCGTCAGACAGGGCCTGTCTGTTGCAGTGCATGGCCCCCACCTACACAGGACTAGGCCACGGTCTGCTCTGGGCAGCTGCCACTGCCCCCTCCACCACCAGTATCCCTCTGCCACCATGCTGACATGCCCTTCTGCTGGTGAAGCGCAGTCTCAGGCCATCCAATGTGTGGGTAGGCGGCTGCCTATGGTGCAGGTTCTGGGGTAGGGGTGCCTGCATAGCTGTGCACGCTTCCCCCCAGCACCGCATGCCAATGTTCCGTGCCCTTCGGGGTACCTGCTGGGTACTATCCCCTGTGACACTGTGGGAAGTACACTCGTACCCATGTTGAGCCCTCATCAGTTGCTGTCTGGCTGCTCTACTGTTTCAGCATTCCTATGGGCCAGCTAGGCATCACCCTAGTCCGCACTGTGGGCCAGCTGCACCGCAGCCTGTGCCGCCTGCAGCCCTCTGTGTCCCCTTTTCCAGCATCTGTCCAGTTGCCCGTTCCGACATGCCCACCCTGCTGTTGTGGAACATGTACACGCCATAGAAAACCTGGCCGATGGAGTCAGAAACCCTGCTCAGCGCAATTACACTGTGGGCTCATTAACCTTGTATGCGGACGGAGCATAGACCCTTCCAAAATTCATATCTTTTTTTTGGAGCTTTCTTGGGAGTGTTTTTTTATGTTTCCCATTGATATCACTCTTGGCCAGCTTGGTTATTTTATTTTTACATTTTCTGCTGTACATTTTCAAGGTTTATTTGCCCTTTTGTTCCGTGCACATGTATCACACTTATCACTTTTTTGTAGGTTTCCCTGGTTTTGCTGTACATTGCTGACGGAAATGGTTTCTTTTCCCTTTAAATCTGCTCTAACGCCAGGGTTTCACTGGCATTAGTTTTGAGCCTCGGATTTCACAGCGTTAGTGTGCAGGGAGCCTCTCCCCTCCCACTCTCCACCCATTGACCCCTTCTCTCCGCCCCTGGGGAGCCTTCCTCCGCCCTCCGGGAGCCTTTCCCCGCCTTCAGCGCTCCTTTGCACCGCAGCACATGTTATCACGTGATAAGGTACCTGTGCGCCTTGTAAACATTACAGAGCGCACATTAAGACGGTTTAGTAAACATACCCCCAAGTCTTGGAAGCTTCTTGTGAATTTATTACTCTAGTATGCATGAGAATCTTTAGAGTTGCAAAGTAACCGGTAGACATCAGTTTGTTATTCTCCATGGGTGGTAATGAAATGCAGGAACTCGGCTGCATGGCTTATTTTCCACCAGCCCCAATATAGTCATTTAAACCTCTTCTCGAATCACTTCACTGGGTCCCCTTCCATTTCCATATCCAATTCAAACTTCTCCTTCTGACCTATAAATGCATTCATTCTACTGCTCCTCACGACCTTTCCTCTCTCCCTACATTCCTCCTCGTGAACTCCGCTCTTCCACTGGCATGGTTCTCTCTATGCCCTTTTCTTCCACTGCCAACTCTAGACTTCCATCCTGACACTTTTCTGCTCCTTATACCTGGAACAAACTACCTAAATCTGTACATCAGGCTTCATCTCTCTCCCTTTTCAAATCCATGCTAAAGGCTCACCTCTTTGTGGCTGCCTTTGGATCCTGATCCCGTGTTTTCCTTGTGGCTCCTTATCATCCCCTATTTGTAACCTTATTATCAACTATTGTATTGTCTGTCTTGATTAGAATGTAAGCTCTGGCGAGCAGAGACTCTTTTATACATATTTGTAAAGCACTGCGTACGCCTTGTAGAGCTATATAAATGATTACTAGTAGTAGTAATATATATTTTTTGTTTGTTTGTTTGTGTGAAAGGATCACAAGTGGCCCTCACCATAGACCAGTAAGAATGTGGCTTTAATAATGAGGCAGAAATGGCCATGTTTGGTTGATGGGCAGGTGCTCTTGCTGCTTTGTCACATGTTAACTTGGGGAAGCAGTTATTGAGTGCAGACTATTCAGTAATGGGGTGTGACGGTTCCACTATGCCATGAGAGATAGAGGAGACTTGTCCAGATCCTGTGCTGACTAGACCAGGAAAGGGAAGACACCTATTTAGGACGATTGCTTATAAATGTTTGCTGCTCGCGTGAGTAGGTCACAAGCCCATAGACAGGATGGACAATGGATATCAGGATCAAAGCCTTTGTCCTGGAAGTAGGGATGTGAGGATGTTGAAGAACTATGGCAGAAAGGAAGGCACCAAATCACAGAGCCAAGGGGCCCTTCTCCATTTTGACTGGAGTCTGAAGACTTAACCTTTCCACTCTGACCTCTAAAGGTATTTTGTTATCACATCCCATAAGGATGCATCTATAATACTAATCAATCCAGAGCATCTGGGACCTGTGAGGTCTCCTCCATGAATCCAGGTGTGGTGATTGTTGGAATTGGTGGCTTTTACTGTGCGTGGTGTGTTTAGAGTTGGTCTTGAGGTTCCCTTGAGAGAGCCAGATCAGGAAAACATCAGTTGTAGAAAGCAATGGAGAAAAAAAACTACAGGGTCCATGTCTCTTTGACAGATGGGCAGTGCATGTGAAGAAATCATCTAGAGGAGGTGTTAGCCAGGTGTTGCCCCACAGATGTAGTAATAATGCTGAAAGAGATTGACAGAATTCATTAGTGATGGAGAGGTATAATTCATGATATATTGAAAATGTGCTATACTGCCTTTCAATACCTTCAAAGCAGTTTAAATAAAACCAAAAATTAAATAAAGATAGAAAAGGAACTCTATAAAATTATAAGAAAGTAGAAGAATGAAAGAATCATACAGACTGCCCCAGATGCCATCTCAAGCCTAATCAAATCCACTCCCATACATTTGCAAAAAAAGGTGTGTTGTTAAACCCAATTTGAACATTTTGTAAGAGGTCTTGACAGAAGTCTGTGGGGAGGTCATTCAATAAACTGGGAGCCCTAAAAAAGAATGGATTTGCGTCAGTAGGTCACACAGGAAAGAAAGATGATGAAGCCACCAGGGCCATGGGATCAGCAGAGAACAGATCCCCTGGTGGTGAGAGGCATGTCCCAGCCATTATGTCTCCCTAATTCATGCAGCAGATATAGTAGGAGGCGGCCTGCTGGATTTCTGTCATTTACCCCAGAGGGCTGATCTTCCTGTCTTCATCACGGAGGACTTGGAAGGTAAATTAAAACGTAAAAAAATAAGTGTATTTAAGGAGAAAAGAAAGTAAATAGTGAAGAGCAGGATGATCTGTTGACCTGGCTGGGTGGATAGAACAGTCTAAGGAAGGAAGTGGAATGTCTATGTGGTGAGGGAGGCTAGCACATGCTCAAAGGGATCTTTAAAAGATTCTTCTGAGCTATGGAAGAGGAACTGCCATCCTCAATACCATTGGATGATGTCAGCCCACGTGTGTGCAGCTGACTCATCTTGCTTGTCCAAGGAGAATAAGCAATTCATTGGAATTGTGCGCTGAGATTAGTGCACAGCATTAAAATCATAAGAATGGTCATACTGGGTTAGATCAAAGGTTCATCAAGCCCCGCATCCTGTTTCCATAGCCAATTTAGGTCACAAGTACCTATCACCATTCCAAAAACTAGCTAGATTCCATGCTAATTACCCACAGCGATAATCGGGAGAAGGAATAAGCAATGACTTTTGTTGGTCTGCCTTAATAACCATTTATGGACTCTTCCTTCAGGAATTTGTCCAAATCTTTTTAGGCCATTTTCAGTTAGGTGTAGTTTCAAGCAGAAGGCAAATTGTGCCTGTCCATATACCTCAAACAAACATGCACTTCCTAACCCAACAAACACTCCACTGATAACCTTGCCCCACCACAATTGGCTCTTTGAATAGTGGAGCCACACAAGATTTGAAACTGGGAGATCAGCCAGAACGTCCAGCTCTGTGCCGCTCTACCAAGCAAAGAGGTGATTGTGATGAAGTGTGAACCACTGCATTTTTAAGGAGCTGCAACTAGGGAATCGATAAGTGAGACATTGGGTAAAGGAGAAAAAGCAGTACGAGAGACTGGATGAAACCTAGGGAGTCATGAGAGAGACACACTGGGCAAGGCTAGTGGTGTGGGGTGATTATTTATTTATTTATTTACATTCTCTTATATACTGTGCTATTCTACATCAGTGCGGTTTACATTGAACAAACTGATATTACATTGAACAGGGCATTATAACTTGGAGATAACTATTTTACAGGGAACATGGGCTATGGAGGGTTAAGTGGCTTACCCAAGACCACAAGGAGCACCTGTGGGACTAGAAACCCCAGTCCTTCTGGCCCAAGGTTACTGTCCTCTAGTGGGATTTGAACCCCTGACCTTCCGGCCTGAAGTATCTTGCCCCAACCACTAGGCCACTCCTCCACTAAGAGAGAGACAGCTCCCCCCACATCCCATGATACACACACTCTCAAACACACACGTACACAGCCCTAAACACACTCACACATGCTGCCCCATATGTTCCCCCTGGACACACCCACACATGCAGCCACCCAGCCTGTGATCTCCCCCATTTCCAGAATCAGACATGTGTATGGGGGGGGAGGAGGGGGGTAAGCATCATTGTATCGCACTGCTAATGTTCACTTTTCAACTTAGCTAAGCCCAGCTATATAAACAGCTTTTACCACATATTTGGCAACAAAAATTAAGTTATACAGAATGAAAAAATATTTATCTGGTTTAAAATGTACTATTGATCTTCATTACATGTCTCCTAATCTTGGTACTTTTTGAAAGAGTAAACAATTGATTCATGTTTACCTGTTCTACTCCATCCAGGCTTTTATAAACCTCTATATCTATGCACTCAGGTGTCTGTTCCCCAAGCTGAAGAGCCCTAACCTCTTCAGCCTTGCCGGGGGAGGGAGAGGGGAAGTCATTCCATCTCCTTTATCATTTCGATCACCCTTTTCTGTACCTCTTCTAATTCTGATATATCTTTTTTGTGATGCAGAAACCAGAATGGCACAATACTCTGAGAATAACCTTCTGCTCCATGGTGCAGCCAATGTATTGCCTACAGTGACGAGAGATCTTTTTCTTGGGTGAAGTCCTGACCGAAAAAGCAGTGCGCTCAGTTTCTATGATCCGCCACAATTTGCGGCTGCCAGGTGTTCATTTTCCTATCCTATCAGTACATGGGAGGACTGGCTCATGCGCTGACAGGAAGGGAGACCAGCACAAAAAGAAAGCCAAATATAATCACTGGTAGCCTAGAGAGTCTAGACTCCCAACTCACCCCACAAGCATTCACAGGTGGCCCAGTAGACTATGGACCTTCCCCTGGAAACAGTAGTGCAAATTCCATCCAAGCAGCCCCCACAATGCGGGCGGGAGGGCAGGCACAAAAGGGGCCCACACAGCAGCATTAAGGCAACGTGGCCACGCTGCCTCCACTCTTGTAATTTTGCCATAGGCCCAGCCATTGTTCCTTGCCAGGCTGAAGTCTCACTATAACAGCCACACTGCGAGACTTCAGCTGGGTAGGGAATAGCCACCGGGCCTGCAAACTTACAAGAGCAGAGGGGCACAGCAAAAACAATGAACTTTGCCGCCACTGCGATAATGGGGGGGGGGGGGGGCTTAATTGCAACTTACGCCACTGCCCCAGGATATCTAATCTAAGATATCCTTGATTTAGGCACATGTGAACAATATCACCTACCTTGTCCAGGGTGGGGGCCCAACAGTAGCCTGCTTGTCCTGACACTATCTTGGAAAATAGCAGTGCCTGACCTTTAGCAGTAGTCAAGATGCACCAGAGGTCAGTCTACCAACTACGGAAAATGTTTCTTCAGAAGAAAATCCTTTATTTGCAGGCTGACTGGTAGGCACTGCCATTTTTCAAGATGGAGGAAGAAGAGCATGGCAGTGGGTACTTCTCTAGGCCAGCTAAGTATTATTGGTCCAGGGGCTATTGAAGCATGAAGGCTCTTTGAGGGGTTCCGTGTGCCAGGCATGCTGGACCAGATAGCTGTGGAGGTGTGGCTACCAGCCCACTTGGGCCAAGAGCCCTGCAGTTAAGGGATACACCTTCCTCAGCTGATCTTGCTGCCCTGGTTTACAAATAAGATGTTGTGTTAAAAGGAAAGTAAAGAAACATTAATAATAAAAAAAAAAAATCAGTGATTAGATGATTTGTATGCTGATCACCCTGCACTACCCTTTGGTATAATGCTTTTTACTGCATGTTTTTCCACAGTAAAAAACCTTTACTGTAGTAGGAATAGGGTTAATGCATTAAAAATAGAAGTAAACCATCCTCCAGCATAGTACATTGGCCCCTATATTGTGGGTTACAGCTCAGCACACTGCTAAGCTGTAAATGATCCTCAGCTTTACTCCATGCACTCATGTGAGCCAGGCAACTGGGAACATCTCTCCCATGTCCATGAGATCCATCAGGGAAGGGCTAAGACTTGAATGAGGAGTATGGATAACTTTTCAACAGGTTACTATGACATTTGGCAATTGAGATTCACAGACAATACAAACAATTGCACATGTTTACCTTCGAGAAGTTCTTGGAAGGTCTACATTTTTGGCACTCATGTAGAGCAGCCTTATGTTATCAGCCTGAAGGGACAATTGCACTTAAATAGAAGTAAATACAAACAAATTTTAATTGAAATACTATATATTAAACATTTAAAAACATGCCACTTAATACAAAAAATTTGAAAAATATATACAAATTTACATAAGCACAGATGGCTTTCACTATCCTTTCAGCACGTCAAGGGATTAGCCATAGGAATCTGGGGAGAATTGAAATGTTTTACACCAGCTTTATTTATTATGACTGGATGGACAGGGGATTGTGTTGCAAAGTTTTGGTAAAAGTAATGCAAACTGGGTGCTTGAAATGGATAGACCATGGACTGTGTGCAAGCATAGAGTGGAACAGGAGGGGTGAACTGAAGCGCAGGGTTCAGAGGGGGCAGTCCTTGCTGAGATGAACCACATGAATAGCTCTGACAGTCTTGATTGCTTTGGAAAGTCCCTTGCTCATAAGGGTAAAGGCCTGGGAAGGAAGGCGCTGGAAAGAAACTGTGCCGGTGATCTTGGATCTGCCTCTTGAGTTTCATCCTACGATTTTGAAACCAAGTTTTGACCTGTAGACACAAAAATGAAAATGCTATAGTATTTACAATAGATGTGGTACCCAAATTACTTCTGCAGTTGTGGTAAGAAACTCACTTATAAACTCACTTTTAAAATAAAGCCTGTCTAGATTGACATATTATACAAACATGAAAATTGTCGGCATGATTAACACTATTTTCCCCATAATAAATCAGGCTCCATGGTAGCAAAAGGCAGCCATGTCACCAAGAGTCAGGAGGAAGGGTCCCAGCTTTTCTCATAACCACTACCTGAATCTCTGAGAGCTGAAGCGATGTTGCCAGTTTTTTCCTCTCCGAAGCCTCCAGGTATTTTTGTCTTTCAAAAGTTCTCTCCAATTTCCCGATCTGATGCGACGTGAATGCTGTCCTCATCCTGCGCTGCAAATCGCATTTGGGAGTCTCTTCCCCTTCTTTTTCCTTGGATGACCCTGGACTGTCAGAAATTGGGCTTTGGCTCTCATCCCCGGATGAGCTGGAGCAGGATTCATCTGCACTCCCCCAGGTTAGGCCTGTCTCGACAGATGGGAAGAGAATAAAACAGAAAAAAAAAATAAGATTTAGAATTACAGTCATTGCTAATATTTACACAGTTGAAAAAAAAACCCCTCAGTCTGCTGCATTTAGAAAACAGTTATCTGTAAGGAATGAACCTCACTTAACTAGGACTGATAAGGAAATTGACCCTCCTCTGCAGTTCTTACTGTTCTCTTCATAAATTGCTTCCTACTTTTTCTTAAATGATTGCGCTGTTTTGTCACAACTAATTAGCACTTATAAAGCACCACACATGCAGCGCTGCACAGCTAACCTACCAGAGGTGGCTAACACAAGAGACAGACAGTCCCTGCCCGTCAGAGTCCTGCTCATCGGAGCTTACAATCTATTTAGAACGGTACAGAGCATTGGTCAGTTCTGAGGAAGATACAGTGTGGTACCGTCTGGTATAGCTTGATCAATAGTTGGGTCAAAAAACATTAACGGGGGTTAGGGTAGGAAGAGGATGGAAATCAGGATCTGAATGCAATGGTGAAGAGGTGGGACTTCAACCTGGACTTGAAGAGGGCCAGGGTGGATGCCTGGCACACAGTTCCAGGCATGTGACGCAGCAAGGTGAAAGGAGCGCAGTCGGGAGTTCGCAGTGCGGGTGAAAGGCATTGAAAGTGATTTGTTAGCAGAGCACAAATTTCGAGAGGGGATGTAGGGGGAGATAAGAGATATGAGGTATTGAGGGGCCATAGAGTGAATGCATTTATAGGTCAGCAGGAGACGCTTGAACTGAATGCGGAATTGGACAGGGAGCCAGTGAAGTGACATGAGGAGGGAAGTAATGTGGGTATGGCGAGGCTGGCAGAAGATTAGTCGAGCAGCGTGATTTTGTATAGATTGAAGGGGAAGGAGGTGGCTCATGGGGGAGACCAGCAGAGGAGTAGGTTGCAGTAATCAAGGTGAGAGGAGATTAAGGAGTGGATAAGCATTTTGGTAGTGTGTTCAGAGAGAAAGGGGCGGATCTTGCTGATGTTAGAGGAAAAAGCAGCAGGTCTTGGCTACAAGCTGGATATGGGCGGAGAAGGAGAGAGAGGTGTCAAAGATAACCCCTAGATTGTGGGCAGAGGGAACAGGGCGGATAGTAGAACTATCCACGTGGACTGAGAGAGGGGGAAGTGGGGGGAGGAGTTGGGTGGAAAGACAAGGAGTTCAGTCTTGGCCATGTTCAGTTTCAATCGATGATGAGACATCCAGGTAGCGATGTCCGAAAGACAGGCAGAGATCTTGGACTGGGTTGCCAGAGAAATATTAGGTGTAGAGAGGTAGATTTGGGAATCATCAGCACAGAGATGGTACCGAAAGCCATGGGAAGAGATAAGCACGCCAAGGCCTTGGGTATAGAGGGAGAAAAGGAGGGGGCCCAAGACAGATCCCTGGGGAACACCTACCTGGAGTGGGGTAGGGGAGAAGGAGAAGCCGCCAGAGCATACACTGAATGAGCAATGGGAGAGGTAGGAGGAGAACCAGGATAGTACGGAGTCCCTGAAGCCCAGCGAGGAGAGGGTGGTGAGGAGAAGGTCGTGGTCAACAGTGTCAAAGGCAGCAGAAAGGTCAAGAAGGATGAGGATAGAATAGAGGCCCTTAGATTTAGCCAGGAACAGGTCATTGGTGACTTTTGTGAGTGCCTTTTCAGTGGAGTGTAGGGGGCGGAAGCCTGATTGTAGTGGGTCCAAGAGGGCCTGGGAGGTGAGGAAGTCGAGGCAGCAATGGTGAACTGCTCGTTCTAATAATTTGGATATGAAGGGAAGGAGGGAGATGGGTTGATAGTTAGAAGGGCAAGTGGGATCAAGTGAGGGTTTCTTGAGAAGGGGCATGACAACAGCATGTTTGAAGTCAACAGGGACAGTGAAAGGTTGAGGATATGAGTGATGGAGGGGACAATGGTGAGGGAGATGGAACGTAGGAGATGGGTGGAGATAGGGTCTGATGAGCAGGTGGTGGGTTTGGAGGAGGAAAGAAGTGCAGTTTCTTCTTCAGAGATCAGGGGGGGGAAGGAGGAGAGGGTGGCAGGGGAGTAGAGGAGGAGGTAGGGAATTGGAGGGTAATTTTGAGGATTTTGTCATGGAAGTAATCGGCTAGAGTTTGGGCAGAGAGGGAGGGCAGGATTGGGGCGGGGGACCTTGAGAAGAGAATTGAGGGTGTTAAAGAGACGGCGAGGATCAGAGGCAAGGGAATTAGTCAAATGGATGTAGTAATCTTGTTTGGCAAATGCTAAGGCTGACTGGAAGGAGCCAAGCATGAATTTGAAGTGTAGAAGGTCTTCTGGGGAGCGGGATTTGGACCAGGCTCGTTCAGCAGAACGGGCACAGATGCATAAGTAACAGATTGTGGGTGAAAGCCAGGGTTGAGGAGTAGATCGTTTTACAGGACATGAGGTGGGAGGGGCAAGAGTGTCAAGGGCTGAGGATAGTGTAGCATTGTATGAGGATAATGCTTCATCGACGGACTCAGAGTTTAAGATGGAGGAAAGAGATGGAGAAATGGTGGAGGAGAGAGTCAGGGGGTCAATATTATGGAGGTTTCTAAAAAGGTCGGGGGAGACAGGATGGGGTTGGGATGGCAGGAGCTGAAGAATAAATGTTAGGAGGTGAAGGTTAGATGAGGGCAGGATTGAATTGCGGAAGTTTGAAGGAGAGGAATTGGAGAAGAGTATTAGGTCAAGGCAGTGGCCGTGTTGGTGTGTGGGGGCAGTGGAGCAAAGTTGGAGGGCGAATGAGGTGGTAAGAGCGAGGACCTTTGAGGTATGGGGGTCAGAGGGGTTGTCGATGTGAATGTTGAAATCACCAAGAGTAAGAATGGGGGAGGAGGGATCCATGAAGGCAGAAAGCCAGGAGTCAAAGTAGGTGAGGAAGGTTGATTTGGAGTTGTCAGGTGGGTGATAGATAACAGCTACTCAGAGAAGTGGTTGAGGAGGCAAATGGAGTGGACTTCGAAGGAAAGGGGGGAGTGTGACTGGGGTGGCAGGAGGGGTTGGAATTGGCAGGAGGGGGAGTGTAGGAGGCCAACGCCACCACCGCAACCAGTAGATCGAAGTGTATGGGAGAATTGGTAGCCCCCATAGCAGAGAGAGACAATGGATGTGGTGTCATCTGGGGGGAGCCATGTCTCGGTCAGGGCAAGAAGGTGTAGGGCGTTGGAAATAAAGAGATCATGAATAAATGTGGGTTTTTTTAATGACTGAACATGCGTTCCATAGGGCGTATGAGAACGGGAGAGCGGAGGGGGGGAGGAGAGGGATCTGGATAAGGTTGGATAAGTTACATGTGGATTTCTTATCAGAGTAGCATGGGGGTGCATTTCGTGTGGGTAGTACCAAGATTTAGAGGGAGTAGGGTGTGGGTGGATATGTCTGGGTGTCTGTGCTCTCCAAGAGGGACAGGAGGGGAGGGGTAAATTGGTGGTATCAGGTAGGTTCTGTGAGGGAATATTTTTGGGGATAGGGTTATTTATTTATTTACATTCTCTTATATACCGCACTATTCTGCATCAGTGCGGTTTACATTGAACAAACTGAAATTACATTGAACAGGGTATTATAACTTGGAGATAACTATTTTACAGGGAACATGGGCTATGGAGGGTTAAGTGGCTTGCCCAAGACCACAAGGAGCACCTGTGGGACTAGAAACCCCAGTCCTTCCAGCCCAAGGTTGCTGTCCTCTAGTGGGATTTGAACCCCCAACCTTCCGGCCTGAAGTACCTTGCCCCAACCACTAGGCTACTCCTCCACTCCATTGAGTTGATATCTACGTCTGGCACACCACAACACACTCATTTGCATTCAAACCCCACCCCCCCTCCCCTATTGAAGGTTATGGTATATATGGATCCAGAAGGGAGGTTGTCCTACTGGGTCTTGAAGAAACCCACGGGACCCACACAATGTTTACTAAGCCGCGGTAAAGTTAGCAGCTGTAAGGGCAGTGTTAAGGTACCTGAAGCCATATAAGGCAGTGGGCAGGTAGGGGGCGTTCCGGCATAAAGGGAGCAATGGGTTGTTTAACGCACATTAACAGGGCGTCTTGGCCATTTAACATACGTTAACAGGACATTGCACGTTAAGGTGACAAGCATGCCTTAAGGTGCTCTAAGGGCTGTAAGGCGCCCTAACTTAAGGAGCCTTAATTCAAGGCACCTTAAGGGCTTCAAGGTGCCCTAACCTAAGGTGCCTTAAGTTGAGGTGCCCTAAGGGCTGCAAGGTGCTTTAAGTTGACAAGCATGAACTGTAAGGCATAAAAACAGCTGCAACCCTAATGCTAGATAGAGCACGAAGGAAAGGCAATGAACAGATGATGGAAGGAAGGAGAGGTGGGAGCTGATGGACCTGCCATATCTGTGGGCACCTTATGTGGCAGCTGGTAAAGCGGACAAACTTGTTGGAGGCAGCTGTACTGCAGCACAGGGTGGTGCCAATGTAAAGTGCTGCATTGACAGTGGGTGGCAGAGGATGGAAATATGTGTCCCCCAGCAGAAGCAGAGGTGGCAGGATATTTGCAGCAATAGGACGACAGAGGAGTAGTGGTGCCATGTAGATCAGGCACAGGAGAGGCAAGCACGAAGAGCTGCAATGCAAAAAAGGATACCAGTGCAGGACATGGGGTAGCAGTCTGCAAAAGACAGGACTCTACACAGCTGACAGAAGCAGATAGATGGACTGAAGGATGGATAGTAACTGAGGTGAGGGTGTTATGGGCTGGCAGCACAGTTCTTTAGAGACCTGACTGTTGCAGGCATAAAAATGATTTGAGTAGGACAGGCATAAAAAGAGAACAAAGAGGAATTGTACCCATGACCCCTGCCTAGGGAGTCATTGTACTAACCTCCACAGCAATGGCTGGAAACAGAAAGATTGCAGGTCACCACACAAAATGTCTGCTGTGTGTGCCAGGATAGAGTAGCCCCACCAGTACCCATGATGCAATGCGCATGCAGAACAGCATTCTACAGCTGATCACCGAATGGAGAATGCACCTCTCCAGCACCTCAGCTTGGTAAGAAGAAGTGACAGTGTGTGATATTGTCACAGAGCAGCTACAGGCCATGCCGCTGCTCAGGTTCTGTGGTCACCCTGAGGGTGAGGGTGAGGATGGGCACCCAGCACCAGGTCCGCAGTACCTGTGGTGCTAGAAGTGGGCTGTGCTACAGATTCCCATCACTATCAGTGTGACAAATATTCCTTGCAGTGGTACCTAAAGTCACCCTGTTTTTATCTGTATGTCCCAGTCACATCTAGCCCTGGTGGACCGGGACCCACCCAGAATAGTGCATACCCAGTGTTACAATGCGGCTGCTATGGCTACCTATTACCAGGGCAGAGGGGTGTCTAGACTTGCATGTGTTTTATGTAGCAATGCCTATATACTGCACTCTCCAGGTCAAAGTGGTGTACAGTATATGCCCCTTGTCCCCAAAGGGCCTGCAATCTATGTTTTGTAATTTGGTAGTGGAGGGAGATGTGGCACGGGCACAGCCACAGCCATGAGGAGTGGCTGTGGGACCAGTAACCCCAGTCCCGCTGGCCTGAGGTTGCTGTCCTGGGGGGGGGGGGTGGACCAGTAGGCCATATCTGTATCTGTTATTAGGGCACTGGCAGACCACCAGTAATGCTGGGAGTAGGCCTGGAAGACTCAGCTGCCAAACACCAAGGTCTGACATTCACCAGCAGAAGGCACAGTCAGACTGCATCCCACCAGGTGTTCCAGCCATGCACATACTAACCACAAAACAGTCTGCTAGCCAGTCCACATTGTATGTTCACAGAGGAACTAGATTGTAAGCTCTGATAAGCAGGGACTGTCTCTTACTTGTCTGTGCAGTGCTGCATATGACTTGTAGCACTATATAAATGCTCAGTAGTAGGAGGAGGAGGAGGAGGAACTACCGTATGTGCACCCAGAGTTAGGATATACAGCACAGACATCCAGCAGTTCCTTCAGTGATTGGGCAACAGAACAGAAAGCACAGATATCACTAGAGATAGATACTATATAGCACTATGTGGGAACATAGCAGTGCCATGGTCACTGTTCAATCAGAGTGAGTGTCCTCCCAGCATGACATGCTGTGGCCACCTGTCCATGCAGGTGGTGGTCGGGTACTACGATGCCCCAGCCATTGCCCTACCCCGCCCACAGATGCATCTAGCCCAAACCACCCTATCTGGGCCATATCCACAATACCTTGCTACTCAGTATGCACATTTGCAGGCTAATGCTGGAAACAGTGCAAGCATCTTGAGGCCCAGTGAGGAGTAGGAAGCCACAAAACAATGGATGGACATACACACACACACACACACACACACACACACACACACACACACACACACATTCATATTGCAGCACTGTGCAAAGATAGGGATGGTTGGCAACCCTGCCCGCCACACTGGTCCCGATCACAGAACAGGCATTGCTATGGTGTGCTAATTGTGCAGAAACTAGTAGTAGTTCTCTGGTGATAACTGCTGCTCCGTGTGCTGGAGCCAACAGCCTGACTCTCCATGAAGCTTTGGATAGTGGAATCTGTGTGTGTGGGTGTTTGTACCCCTGTTGGCCAGATGCTTTGGGGATTGCACGTGTTGGTGTTGTATCCACAATGTAGGGTAAAATGTAAGGACATGCTCTGCAAGATCCAGAGCTGGGACCTAAACCTTGACCCTCTGCTCCAAGGCACACTGTGTGTGTGTAGTGCACCACACTGTTGTCACATAAGCACAGCAGTCTCTAGGGCTATCTTTGCTTTCCATCAGACAGATCTTGTCTGTTGCACTGCATACCACTTACTGTAAAAGGGCATGGCCTCCCTCCACCACCAACACTCCCCCCCCCCCCCCATGCTGACATGCCCATATGCTGTCGGTGCTGGTAGTGTGCAGTCCCTGGCCATCCAATGTGTAGGTAGGCGGGTGCCTAGGGTGTGGCATGGCATACATGGACATCCACACACCCCCCCCCCCCCCCCATCACTGCCTTCCAATGTTATGTCCCTTCCACCTGGGGGAGAGAGACGGCTGGGGGGTGTCAGGTTGGTGATCTAGCAACTAGACCAGGTAAAGGTAGGTAGATTGTGTTATGCCAGCAGACTGTGGCCAGGCTAGGGCATGCAATGCGAGTACAGTGTACCCAATTTGGACTACTGGGTGTATATATGTTTCAGACAACACATGGTCACACCCTACACTGCCTTACCAGGGGCTGTAAAGGGTGTTCATTTAGCTGGGTTTATGAACAGTTTTGGACACATCCTGGGGAAGGTCCATAGCCCCTTGTTAGACTGGTCCCCAGACGTACACTGCTTGCCCCGTTACAGGCATAGTGGTTCCTGAGTGAAGTTTGGGGTACCTGCTGGGTACATGTCCCTTGAATGGGACACTGTGGAACACAAAATACTGGGCATGTTTGAACTTGGTCAGATGCTGTCTTGATGTTTTCCAGTTTCTGTTTTCCTATGTGCCACCTAGGTGATGGCCTAGTCTGCCCTGTGCCCCAGCTACCCCCACTGCATATTCTGCCTGCAGCCCCCTTTGCCCCATCACCTTAGTGTCCTTTCATACTTGGGCACAGTGCTCCATTTGCAGCAACTTTTCATGGGCTCCCTGTCTGTGCTGTACATTGCTGACACTGAAATGGTCTCTCTCTCCAGCAAAAGTGCATTTACCGACAGGTTTTCACTTGTGGTAAAAGTCCTGGCGTTACTGTTCCAGCGTTAGTATAGCAGGGGCTTCTCCCCGCCTATTGACCCCCTACTCTCCGCCTTCTCCCCGTCCCCACCCTCTGGGACATTTACCATTGCCAGTAACCTTACCGTGCATTAACGTTACCGAGGCAGTTTAGTAAACATGCCCCATTGAATCTGAAAATATCACAGAACGTAAACGCTCTGTTAATCAAGTGAGAAATCCTGCTAATGGGTCTTACGAGTTCAACATTATTATTATTATTATTAGCAGCAGCAGCAGCATCAATAAACTCATAGCTATGTATTCATTTATTTGTATACATTTCTATACCGCTTTTCTAAAGTTCAAAGCGGTTTAGATATAACAACGTTTAGCAGTGCAGAAATATTACTGTTGTACATGGAACTGATGGCAGTAATACACGAACTTTTAAAACATTAAGTTATGGTATCAGAACTATATACAAGGGCACAGAGATATATATAGACAAATGGTCCTCAGAGGTCAATAGCTTTTCACATTAAAAAAATGTGCAAAATTTCGATTTGAAGAGTTCCTACAATCCATTATATGCTATTTCACATGACACCATAGTAGCTTGGCGAAAGTCTTTTTTAAACTTTTCTTCACTAAAAACTAAAGACGATAATTTGTAAAAGACACCAAATAATATCGCAGATCTTTAATAAACCGCGCCCTAAACGTTGGCCTCGGTTTTGATAAGCGGGTATGTCTATGTTTAACTCAAATTTCTTATTTTTAAAAAGAGAGTTTTCTGTATACTTGAGAAATTAGCATTGTGTAGGGCTGGTATTTCCCAGTTACAAAAACTTGGCGTAGAAGTGACGGGAAAGGCTATACGTACCAGGGGACGGAGAGCTGAAGGCGTTCGGTTTAGTTTCTGTCTGCCTAGGAGATGCGCGAACCTCTGGATCTGAAGGTTTAAAGTCCCTGCCTGCCGGTTTTTGTAAGAGGGAGCTTCCGGAGAGCCACGTGGGTGCCGGTGGCTGGGGTACACAGGGGATGTAGGGCCTAGAGTTTATCCTCTGGCTGTCCGCACGATCCTCGTTTTGCTTCTGACTTTTACTCGGCGAAAGAAAACCGATAGAAAAACTGGCTTTAGACATCGCGAAAGCCTGTCCCCGCAGACTCTAGGTATTGCTCAAACGAAAAGTCCCATCGGATCAGGGCCGGCAGGCGAAGTTTATAAGCTGGCTCATTTGCAAGTGAGAAACCACATCAAAGTAGGAATAAAAAGACACATCTAATTGCTATCGGCTAGGCCTAATTAACTTACCTATTCGAAGTTCACACTTCTGACAAATGTCTGAATCACTGGCTCCGGAAAGTCTGTAGGATTGTTTTTGTTCTTCTGGTGATACAAAGATGAAGATGTGCGGACATAGTTCAGCAACAAACACATTAACAAGTTATGAAAGCTTGGTAAATAATTCCACCTTCGATTTGAATTGTGTTTATTTTCAGCCATGCTAATTAGGGGGTCTCCCTTTTTTCTTTTACTGCAATGTAAGTATTTAATTTATTCATTTAAGCCGTGGATTTTCAGTTAACGTTTCAGTTAGTTATTCGTTATTATTTGTTGTTGCAAATAACGGGCAATGTTAACGAAAATGACATTTTTGTGGAAAAATATATTTGAGTGGTTATTAGATTACACTGTATAAATACATTAGAATAATGATTAATAAATAAGAAAAAAAACAATTGGATTAACAATTTATTTATATTTCATTTCAGTCCTTGCCTTTTCATTGATAGCTCAAGGCGAGGTGTCTTCTGCTACGGTAAGTATCCCCCTATCCACTGAAGGTTTATCATCTAAATTCGCACCTGAGGCAATAAAGAGTTAAGTGATTTGCCCAGATCACAAGGAGCATCAGCGGGAGAAACGGGATTTGGGCCAGCGTTCCTGCCGAGCTGTGCTGGAGTCCTCCTGTCGGGACACTGCTGATAGGGGAAGATGTTTGCGATATGGCGTTTTTAGTCGCGAGGACAAACGCGCAGCTTGGGGAACGGTGATTTTGATTCTGGTTTCCCTGGCTCCCCTCCCTGCACTCACCTATAGGCTACTCCTAGTGCTAGTCAATCATAACCTTAGTCCAATAAAATGGTATCATTTTTTTTATTGGATAAAGTAGTGTGATAGGTGTGTTAGTCCATTTTAATGATAGTTAAGTAGAAAAACAAAGAGTCCAATAAAAAGGTATCACCTTATTTTCCAATGATACAGTTTCTTTTACTGGTTTTCCAAGGTTAAACCCTTCTTTAGTCAGGACTGTCTCATACTATTCTGACCTAAAGAAGGATTTAACCTTGGAAGGCCAGTTCAAAAATATATTAAGTTACCCAATAAATAGGTCTCATCATCGTATTTCCCTTTTGTCTTTATCTTTTTTATTAGCATTTCTGTGTATTCAAGGTAAGTGAACTAAGAGGGCGACTACAAACAAAAACAACTTCCCAGACAAGCAAAATCCTCACGAGTCTTCTCTTCGTTCCGTGTCTAAGATTTGCACAAATTGTATGGATCGGTTTTGCTGACCTGTCTTATAGCAATTACTCTTCCTGTAGAGAAGGGTTTTGTCATACATAGCCCAAACAACTCAAAACACATTAATGAGAAGCTATTTGAAAACAAGGGGACCTGGTCATAATAAAAATCTGACACCTAAATCGTGTGAATATTGTAACAGCTGAAGTATATTAGGAGAACAAATGGAGGCCGAAATGGGTCAAGAGAATCGCACAATAGGCAAAATTATATTTCGAAGTCTAGTTCTACTGCTGTCAATTTAAAAGAACACGTAATAATGATAAAAATAATAATGGTAGCGACTGGTAAATGTCTCTGAACAATTCAAAGAATACACGAAGATCGCATAACCTAAATGCTGAAAAGCAAGGCCCATATGTTTAAAGGGCTCGGCCTTGTTATGGAGACTAGGACTCACTCCAAAACTGCCCAGTCATTGAATAAGCTCCGTCTATGCATCAATAAAGTTAATATAAAAATTAAATAAATCACCTTAAAACCTAAGCTTTTTCATGTAAATCGATCAGACTTCAAAGATTTTTGATATCTTTTGTGATGTTTAAAAAAATAAGTGTTCTTCCTTTTCCGAGTTCAATTCACAATTCAAAGATCCCGTGTTAAGCTTTATTTATTTATTTTTAATTGAGGATGTCTCAGCTTGAACTTGGCGCCAAAGCCAAAGAAACCCTCCAGACAGCCCAAGAAACGCCGAGGATCAAAGCCTCACGAAACAGACCTCGCACCTCGTCATCTTCGAATTGTCACAATTTATCCCAATTTACAAATAATGTGATTTCTCCCAGCTATCTGCCATGCACGGACTGTAATTGTGAAAAACAATATTGAGCTTTTGGCTACGGCCTGCGTACATTTTCCAGCTTAATTTAGTCGGCAAGACCAAACAGATTCAAAAGTGTGAAACTCGAGTAAAATTAGAGCCTTCTGACTTTTCCATGCCGCTTCGTGGGTTAAGACTCTTAACGGTTTCATGAAACCAAATCGTTGACCAATGCCTTTATTAAAAAGTTGTCTGTTAGACTAAAGTGAATGGCCAGAGACTAATAATGTTATCACTATAAAACTTGCCTATTCGTTTACCTTGGATCAGTCAAAGAGGTGATTCTGAAACTCAAATGTGTTAACTACAGCACCTAATGGCAACAAAAACACATGAAAACCATTAGGCTAGAGGAACCATGCTTGCGGGGTCCACTAGGCAAGAGCGATGGCTCCGAAACTCAGGCTTCTGATTTTACCATCTGTATCTTATCTGAACGAAAGAAATCCAACCATCTAATCGTCACACCGCCGCCAGTTGCCTTCCCCTAATCTCGTGATGTTGCAAAGCCATTAGCACCGTGAACCGGCTTCCATTAGATTCCACTTTCTGGCTTTTCAGCTTTCTTTATATCTGCTATGTTTGTTTATGGAAACCGCCTTGTATTGCTCTAAAGGCGGTATAGCAGCTCATTACCCTAAACTCCACTAATTGCTGCTTGTTATAATTTTGAAATGCGCGTTCATCATATTTCACGACACATTCTTTACCTAAACGTAACCTGTTGTTCTAATTTGTAACCTCATCAATTAATGTGCTCTAGGAAACAAACCTTCATAGATTTACACAGCTGCGAGTTCCCGTTGAGAGGAATGGTAAACTTGAAATGTAGCTTATTTAGACTTTTGTTTGGTATTTGTTTATAATCAGCTAGATAAATTCATATAAATTATTTGTCAGGACCTTATCGTTTTAATTTTGTGCAGGTGGGGTGGTTGGGGTTTGTTTTTGTTTGTTTGTTTGTTGGTTTTTTGAATGTTGCCTGATAGGGAGAAGTAATTTAGAAATTAAATCTGAGTTTTTTAAATTGATTATAATGGACTATGAGGATAACATGCTTGGGCTAGAGCGCTTAAATATTAGGGCACCACCAGGAAAGAGATTCGAAAGCGATGCAATGCTTCGTCCTACCCCTCTTCCTTTGCTTTGTGCAGGCGCTTTAGTCTTCCCTGTTATCTTCACATGTAAAATTTTGGAAAGGAGATTTCTAAGAACATATTTCCACTTTATAGCCACGGCTATATTGTTATACGTATTTTCCTCAACACTTAATCTACAGTATTTCATTTTGGATTTTTAAATATGAGAATTATCGTAGCGTGAATGCTCTGTTGGTCTACTCTGATGAGAGAAAAAGGTCAACACCTTTATGGCTTACTACGACGCTGATACAGTTCCAAATATTCCGTGCTTCTGGTCAGGTTATATTTTCTGTTCGTTTTAAACCCTTCTCCCTGGTCCTTATTTCAGTGTGTCCCAGTGAAGTTGATAAGCAAAACCAAATCCTTCCTACCCCCTCCCCCGTGTGTTCATTAGCATTCAGTCCTAGCTGAAAGGTCCAGAGGTTAGAGACTGTCAGCTGGTAACCTAAACCCCTATCTTTGGTACTATCCTTGATCGTAGTTAAAAGGCCTAGAAGCAACCGGTCTGTTAGTGCTTGAACAGCCCAGACTTTCATTTCCATATATTTATGCTAAATTAGTCCAATAGTTTACCACTAACACTAGTACTAAACATTTATATAGGCTACATGATGGACAGCTTTTGCTCATATCACATAGCTGCATAATGAGGGGGGGGGGCGGTGCTTAAGCGTCATTTATCTTACAACACTCAGTAAGATACTTCCCACAGGTTTCCTCCTCTTCTGCCTCTATGAAAAACTTGGAAGAAAACAAGACCCCGAGAATGTCTGTCCATAAAGCCAACTACATTACTGTACTTTATCACCCTGAACCTAGTTATCGAGCTCTCATTTTAGCAAATTGCTTTCAGAGTCCTAAAACAGGGCCGGCCCAACCATTAGGCAAGCCTAGGCAGTTATCTAGGGCAACAGCAGTCAAATCAGAACACGATCCTCACAGCCCCACTAACTCAAAGAATCAACAGCCTGGGATGGCTTAACCATTAGGGAAGGCTAGGCTGTAGCCTGGAGAGGCATTTTCTGAGGGGTGGCAAATAGCAACAGCAGTCAAAGCAAAACAATAGATCCTGATAGCCACACAAAATTCAAATAACATCATAGCATAATTTTACCTGCAGAGTTAGTGCACACATACATACAAGGCAAAGTTTAATATTTAAGCATTTGGAGGAGAATTTTAGAAGATCCATCCCAGTGCAATCTGGGACATCTAAGCCAGAAAGTCCGAAAAAAAATGCAGGCACATCCAGGTGCAGAGGTGACTTCACAAACCCATAGCTGTAAATGGAATCTACCTTAGACATCTCCAGAACCATTCCAGAACCCAGACATCTACGGTTAGAGTAGTGAATTAGGAACAGAGCAGCTAGGGTTCAATGCCTAATGCTTCTATGATTGAATTTGTACTGAGGGTGATAAAATGCTTTCTTCTCTACACTCTCTATGTTTTTTCAGCTGAAACAAGCACTTTTCAGCTCCTTGTTGATCCCTCTAAGCAGTTCTAAAATTAGATGTGAAGCCAGACGTCCATGAGTTTCTGTGATCTGGCAGGGAGGTCCTGGTCTCTTGGAATGCTCGAACCATGCCTCCAGATTCCTGGGAATATCCTGGCCATGGTTCCATGCACCCCCCTCCCCCCCCCACCCCAATCAGATTCAGACACCCCCAAATCCAGCTTCTAAAATGGCTCTGGAAGTAGTCTCTGTACTCTGGATGTCTCATGCTTGTTTTCAGACATCCAAAGTATGAATAGGGCTTCTAAAATGACCCCTCTTGATTGTGCATTTTTACAGGATTGTTCTGAGAGGGCTGGTGTTGGTACGATTATGACTACTGAGTTTAATTATGGAATTCTTGGGGAGGGGCACAGAAGGCTGCTGGCTTGCCTACAACATTCACTGGCATTGTCCTAAAACAAAATTTCTAAACTGGGTGTTTTTTCCCCAACAATCTTGCTTCAGCTGCTGTCTAGGGAAGGGATTTTGGATTTAGCTCATGCCTGTCTCAGTTAAACACTGAGACCCATGTAATGTCTTTTAGAAATTAATTGACTATATTTTTATTTAGATTAGCCTTTTCAATGCATTAATGTAAAGAAGAATCGGTTGACTATTAGGATTTTATGGACTGAGAGAAGGCTTGTCAGTAGGCCTGGACAGCTGAACTTAAAATGGCTGCAAGGAGCCCTCCCCTTTGCCCATAGGGCCTGAAGTATAGCTGGGAGGGGGGCAGGCCGAGAGCAAGCAGTCATGGCAAGTATAGGGACTATTTATAAAGCCCACATTTGCTTACTGGACAGGGGAAGGGTGTTGAGTGCAGGCAGGTGGGGCAGCAGGGGTGAGACTTGTGCCGCATTTCTTGCCATATCGCCCACTCAACCTGGGGAGCATCTTATGCTTGTTCCGTTGGTTGATGTGATATGTTTTGGGTTGTTCGAAATTTGTTACACATTGCAGCTGGGGATGGAAACCCCTAGCCAGTGGGCGAGAAAATGTAGGCGAACCCCAAAAGAAAGTTTACCAGGAATGCTGGTAGTGCTACATGGGGTGCAGTGTTCGTTGATAGACATACTGGTGAGTGTGTCTCCCCTTGAACACTCGCTGGATAGTGGACGGGTTCGGAGGGGAGTTGAGGGGTTTCAGACAGCAATAAGGTCCCAGTGGAGTTGAGGGTTAAATGAGCTGAGATGCTAGCCAGCTGTATCTCTAGCTACATAGGGGGAGGGATTGGAAAAGGAGGGAGGGAATGATCTTGGATGGGTTGGTTAACATGTATTGGTTCGGGTATGCATGTTCACAAATAAAGCTGTGGCCTATTTGATCCCAATGGCTCAGATTCTCTTTGCATTACTGGGGGGGCAAAGATAGGGGAGAAGGGGGTGAACTCCCATGTGCCTATGGTATGTGATTATTATGCTGTTATTATTGTTTCTAGTGTTGATCTGTAATCTACCTTGAAATGTAAGGGAAGGCCAGCGATAAATGTTTTAAATAGCAAAAATAGTGATTAAAAACTAGTTTATTTTTTAGTTTCTAAAAGTAAGGATTAAATCAAAAGTAGGTTTTTATTAGCCATATTTTTCTTTGGCATTATAATCAATTGGCTTATAATATCAAAGTGTAAGGTATTCTTGTCCATTACTGCTGTCCCTGATAACCCAATTGAGATCAGTTCTCTAGACTGGGCCATGCATCCAAATAAAAGTGGGGTTAAAAATAACAAATACAAGATGATGCCTGCCTTTTAGACTAACTTAACACATTATATTTGTTTTTATTAATCTTTACTTCTGTGCATTCAAGTGAACTGAGACCATACCACTGTAGGCAAGTTTACTGGTGTCTCCAATAGAAGTGAGTTATGGATTGAGAGTTTAAAGGGGCATGTTTACTGAACCACCCTCCCAGGGTTGCGCATGATTAGCTTGCGGTTTCTGCTCCATGCTATAAAGCAATAGGGGTTCCCTGCATTAAAAACCCCTCTCTAAGGTGGTAGGGTGTGTCACGGTAGGGACTGGGCAAAATAGGGGCACTCCCACATGACAAGTACGGGTAGTAATGGCCTACATTAACTGCACCTGACACAGCATTGGTGCAATTAATACCACCTCAGTGGTTGGTGTTACTTGTGCCCAGCTATCTGCTAATAGGGTGCAGGTGAGTTAGGCCTATGCAAACTGCAGGGTAACAGAAGAACACCCCCCCCCCCCTGCAGTTACTACTGACTGCCCCCCCCCCCCATGCTGGTAATGGGGCCCCCATGTGTGTGATGGGTGCAGAGTTAGTAAACGTGCCTCAAGGTGTTTCGGAGTTGCCAGGTTACCCAGTTCCAGGAGTGAGATTTTTTGCCAATTCTGCTTTTAAATTTGCATTGCAGTGTAGTATAGTATGGTATTTGTAGTCCCTGATTTTACCCATTGGAATTAGTGCTGCAAGTCCCATAATGCATCAGAATGAGATTGTCTGTCTGTCTGAACTCCAGGACTGGGTAGAATCTCACTTCTGGAACTGGGTAACTTGGCAACTCTGATGTTTAGTTTTCCTGACTGGGTGCAGAAAGGAAAGCATATTTTGATTAGTTTCATTAAACCGTAAAACTCCAATCTTTTGTACAGAATAATATATCTGAGCAGGTGATCTGAAATGGAAGCTGAAATCTCAATGATTCACTAAGATAATAATGATGGCGGCGGGGATTCCCCCACCTTCCCCAAAACAGAATAGAGGGCAGTGGAATGTGATTTTTGCCCTTACCACAGAAGAAAGGAAATGAATAGATATGCAGATACGTCATGGGGTTTGGAAATACAGTAAGCTACTTTTCTGCCAGTAACTGAGTGTACATTTAGAGATAATGTACCCCACGTGTTTACAATTTCGGTGGGTGCCTTACGAATCAAGTATGCACTGATGCTCTTCACGAAAGAAATTCGGTTTTGATTTCGTTCGACTCGTGGAGATAGCGGAGTCGAGCTGTTTATATAGAAGCGACGCAGACGCTCGGTGCCTTTGGCAAAACCCCTGCGATCTTAGAGGAAGGCGCCAGCGGTCTGGCGGCGTTTTCAAACGCTCTTTGGGTGGCTGCTGGACACTGCGCAGGATCAAAGGGATTCCTAACTAGGAAGCTAGCGCCTCGTCGAGTTTAAAGATTCATTGTCCCTGGACTTCTTAGTTAAAACAATCCCATTGCTCCAATTAGAGCAGGGCACAGTCAGCTCTGCAGAATGAGACTCATTTAAATATGATGGATAAGGAAATTGATCACCGTCTGTAACTATTACTGTTCTCAACAAAACAAAAAGAATGCTAACAAGTTTATTCAGTAGATCCCTTGATGTGCTATTAAATGTTAATAGATTGTCAATTAGGCATGAATGGGATTAATTGTTTGACAGTAACTGCTATTTGTTGGGAACACTGAAGCATAATAATTTATCATTAGCATTGGCATCAGTTGTCCAAACAGAGGCAATGTTAGGTTTGGCAACAGTTGTGGTATCACAGTCCTTAATAAAAATAATATTATTTTGCATAACGCTGTACATTTTATTTCTACCGCAAAGTCAGATTAAATATATTAAGAATTCTTTAAGAATGTGTTTAGCTGCCAGATACAATAGGAAATCGTTCCACTGGTTCTCCAGCATTGTTTTTGTGGGGTGTCCCCCCAACTTGCATACACATCCCTCTCTTCCTTCCCTTTGAAATGCCACACACCTCCCTTGAAAGAGAGAGGCATCCTCTTCTATGCTGCGTGGCATTTCAAAGGGAAGGGAGAGGGGGAGATTTAAAAAGAGGTGTGGAAAATAAAAATACAGATACAATAATAAAAGAAATCTGCTTTTTGGTCAATTAAAAAAAAGAGCAAATGGTTTGCCAAATACTTTTCTAAAGAAAAAAAGAATGTTTTTAAAGGAAACCATACTAAGAATGAGGGCTAAGGCTTTTACGCTATTTGCCATTGAACTGTGTTCAAAGTGAGATGGCGTGCAGCTGTGGGATAGACAAGTTTGAGCGTTGTCTAAATATCTTGACAGGCTGCGTCCCCGGAGTTCCAAAGAGCGCTGCCCGCGATTAATGTACGTTTATGTCAACGCTCTTCAAGGCTACGCCCAGCTCATTCTTCAATAGCAGCTGCAGTCGCCACTATTCATATTACCCGTGGAGTACATAGAAATCCGATGTGAAAAGGATACAGATGGTTTCCTAGCCACGGCTTTCAAATTTTCCTTTATTTATTTATTGCATTTTACTTATAATTTGCTTGTAGAAAAGATCGAGGATATCATTTATTAGGTCTAATTGGCGAGTTGTGTTTGTTTCGGCGTATATATTATTACAGAATCCATTCAGTCTTGATATACCATCCTCAGAAACTGAAACAAAACATTATCACCTGCCTCAGATTGAAATGAAAACAAAATCATCTGTGCTGTCAAATTCAACATGTACGTCTGGTTCTATTGTAAATTTATTTTAAGAGTAAACCAAATTAACAGTTATCATGTAGGCTGACCTTTAGCCCTTGGATGTCTACTCTTTCGTTTGAATCGTTCTTAAGATGTACGATTTTGTTTTTAAATCAAATATTGTCGCGGTCGTAATCCAAAGTCTCCCGACAGCTCTTGAGAACAGGTTTGTACCCAGAAAGACTTTATGCAGATTGGCTATTGGCACCGTTTTGACTACTCGTGGGACGCTGGCGGCAGCCTATGTATGAAAAGACTTTATTTATATTTAGTCACTCCTTCAACAGTTTTCTTCGGGCTGCAGTGATCAAAGCTTGAAGAGACCAAATATTAGCTTATTTAAAGGTTCTAATCCCTAGGGATATGGATCTTTGTTTGGAAGCCGTGAAGGTAACACTAAACAACCAGGGCTTTCACAGAAGGACTGCAAAACACAGATGCTGCTCTTTGATTATAACAAATAAAACGCTATAGAGCCTCCAAGGCCGCCAAGGACTCAGATTTCCAGGATATCTCTCATGAATATGTATGGCAGATTTGCAGATAATGTAGCTGGTAAGCATATAGGTCTCTCTCATAACTAAAGTTCTGGTTCTCAGAACTTCTCCCTTCACTTTACAACTGAAGGAGTAGCCTAAATGGGTAGAAGAACAGGGTACATGTCAGCTTAACGGAGTCACTGATGCTCCTTTTGACCTTGGGCAAAGTCATTTAACCCCTCGTTGCCTCAGGCACAAACTTAGGGGCCCTTTTACTAAAATGCGCTAATACATGTTTTAGTGCATGGTAACTGTGTGCAAGGGCCTGTTAGGGACATGACAATTACCTCATGCTAACTGCCAATTGCACAGTGAGGTGGTGAATGGAAGGGCTAAGGACGAAGGGTGGGCATGGTGAGCAGATCCCATTTAGAGTGAGGGGGGGCATATTGCAGATGGAGTTAAATGCACCTGTGTAATTCACAAGGGCACAGAAATTGTGCTTTCTTGCAGTGGCAGCACAAGGGTTTCTGCCACCTTAGGCAGACCCTCCATGCAGCCCCCCCCCCCCCAAAAAGATTGTGTCTCCATCCAGCCCGCTGAAATGGCGGAGGTTGAACTGCTGCTTCAGCGCTGCGTCAGGCCTTAAAATGCCTGCATGCATGCACGCTCATGGCCTACTGCTCCTGACCCCCACCCCCCATGCAACTTTCTTGGAGGACAGGCAGAAGCAGTAGGCCGGAACTGCATGCACGTGCACAGGCATTTTAAAGCATGCCATGATGCTGAAGCAGCAGTTCAGCTGCCACTTCCCGGGAGATTAGATTAGAGATGCCGTCCACCAGGGTCTGCTGCCCTAGATGACTGCCTAGTTCACCTAGTGGATGGGCCGGCCCTGCTTTCTTGGATGTGGCTAAAAAGACAACCACCCTTATTTGTTCTTTTGATGAGAAAATCTTGAAAATAAGAAAATCTCCTTCAGTATTTCTTTCTTTCAGTTTTTCATTTTTCAATTGAAGTTTGGGGGAAATAGATCTACATCTTTGAGTGGAGTTTGCATGGAAGCCTTTCCAATGTCAAGGTGAAGTTCAAAGAACATATGATTTCATTGAACTAAATGCACCACTGGATGAGAATCAACACGGATTTAGACCACAACATATAGTCGAGACCCTTATGCTAACATTACTAGACAAACTGATACATGGCCTAGACTCTAGTAAACGGTCTTTTATACTAATTTTTATCGACATAGCAGTAGTATTTGACAGCATAAATCACATCCTCCTAATAGACAGGCTAAAACAAATTGGACTGCAAGGAACAGTCATACAATGGTTTACATCTTATCTTACAAACAGAAGGTAACAGGTAAGAATAGGCCAAAACTCATCCTCAAGTCTTCTCGTAGAAACAGGGAATCCGTCAAGGCTCGTCATTATCCGCACTATTGTTCAATATTTACATTCAGCCAATTTGCAACATTTTCAATTCACACAATATTAACTATCATCTCTATGCAGATGACATAATGATGTACCATTCGATAGACACTGCAAACCGAGATCTCTCCCCAATAACAGCATGCATGATCGAAATTACAGAATGGCTTGACACTTACAACCTCAAAATCAATAAAAAAAAAACCAAAGTCCTCTTTATCTCAAGAAACCCAAACTTCACCCCCCCCCCCCCAATAAAATACTCATACAGGAGACAGAACTGGAAGTCAAGGAAGAAGTAAAATACTTTAGGCATAGTTCTAGATAAAACTCTATGCATGACCCAACACACAAAAGCAGTTACAAAAAGTATATACTTCAAATTAAGAACTATCCAATGGCTCAGACCACTCTTAGAAGATAACGATTTCAGAATGGTTCTACAATCTCTAACACCACACATAGATTACTGCAATAGTATCTTACAAGGACTTCCCAAAAAAACTACCCAGCAGCTCCAACTAGCACAAAACCTTGCTGCACGCATAGCATCAAAAACAAGGTGCGTTGAACACATCACCCCCATACTCTACGATCTCCATTGGTTACCAGTCACCTCTAGAATAAAATATAAATACCTAATGATCATATTTAAGCACCATAATAACATTGCCACAACCCCACTATCAGCCCTCCTCACAAACTTAACTCTTCAAGGGAACGAAGAAACTGTTCCCAAAACACCTACAAAATCCCCTCCCATATCTCCAATACAAACCAATGTACTAGTTCTCAAGCCTTCTCTTACATTGCTCAAATATTGTGGAACTCACTTCCCAATGACTTAAGAGCAACAAAGGACCTCCTGCAATTCAGTAATTACTTAAAAAACATTTATTTTCATTGATTATTTTGGTGCTCCAAATAATATCAAGAAATCCCAAGACATCTAAAACATTATAACAATAACCATGTGTAATGCAAAATTTGTAACATAATTACACAACACACCTCATGATACCAATACCACACACAGATTATTGTATATAGATATAAAAAAGTTTATTATATATAGTTGTAACAAGTTAAATGTACATAGTTTCAAAGTTTAATGTAAAAGTTCCTGTGATGTTTCATGTAAACTGCCCTTGATCTCAGGAAGGGGCGATATATAAAAGCTTGTTAAATAATAAAATGTTGCTTTAGATGCAATTTGTACTCTGTTCTCACTAAGAAACATGTATACAGGATGTACAGGCCAAAAAATGTTGTTTTATTTTATTTTGGCTTTTTGTTTTCATATTTTTTATTTAACAGTGCACCCCGTTGCATAATAGGAACAAAAGTACCATCCTTAAGTGTGCATATGCATTGGATACATGGTAAAATGCATGTAAAAACACCACATTTTACCAATTCAGTTTCATAGAAACGTGATGGCAGAAAAAGA
Source organism: Ichthyophis bannanicus (assembly GCA_033557465.1). Classification (NCBI taxonomy): domain Eukaryota; kingdom Metazoa; phylum Chordata; class Amphibia; order Gymnophiona; family Ichthyophiidae; genus Ichthyophis; species Ichthyophis bannanicus. The sequence goes on from CM066034.1 coordinate 825,502,421, forward strand.
CAATACAGCCTATCCAGTCTGCCCTTCCATACTAATTACTATATTCCTTTTTTTCCCTTTAGAGATCCTCTGTGTTTGTCCCATGCTTTCTTGACTTCAGATAATGTCCTAGTCTCTACTACTTCCAAGAGACTATTCCAAGCATCTACCACTCTTTCCATAAAGAAATATTTCCGCATATTACTCTTGAGTCTAACCACTTTCACCCTCATCCTACTACTACTACTACTACTACTACTATTACTACTATTTAACACTTATATAGCGCCACGCACGCAGTGCTATACAGACATACATACAAGAGACAGTCCCTGTTCGTCAGAGGCTTGCTCATCTGAGCTTACAATCTAGACACAACAATACAGAGCATTATTCAATCAATGCAAAGTACAATATGGTTATTACAGTTCGGTCATGAGGTGAGGGTTAGGTTAAGATGAAGGATAGAAGTCAGGATCTGAATGCGACAGTGAAGAAGTGGGTCTTTTAACCTGGATTTGAAGAGGGCCAGGGAGGGTGCTTGGCATATAGACATAGGCAAGCTGTTCCAGGCGTGGGGTGCAGCGAGGTGAAAGGAGCGGAGTCGAGAGTTAGCGGTGCAAGTGAAAGGCCTAGATAGAAGTAGTTTGTTAGCGGAGCGAAGTTGCCGAGTGGGGATGTAGGGAGAGATAAAAGACGAGAGGTATTGAGGGGCTGCAGAGTGAATGTATTTATAGGTCAGTAGGAGGAGTATGAATTGGATGCGGGCTTGGATGGGGAGCCAGTGAAGCAACTTGAGAAGAGGAGTAATGTGGGCATGGCGAGACTGGTGGAAGATTAGTCGAGCAGCATAATTTTGTACAGATTGAAGGGGGAAGAGATGGCTCGCGGGGAGACCAGCAAGGAGTATGTTGCAATAGTCGAGGCGAGAGGAGATTAAGGAGTGGACAAGCGTTTTGGTAGTGTGTTCAGAAAGGAAGGAGCGGATTTTGCTGATGTTGTAGAGAAAGAAGCGTCAGGTCATCGCTACAAGCTGGATATGTGTGGAGAAGGAGAGAGAGGTGTTGAAGACAACCCCCAGATTGCGGGCTGAGGGAACAGGGAGGATCGTGGATCCACCACAGAGACTGAGAAAGAGGGAAGAGGAGGAGAGGAATTGCGGGGGAAAGATGAGGAGTTCAGTCTTGGTCATGTTCAATTTCAAGTGGCGATGAGACATCCAGGCAGCGATGTCAGAAAGGCAGGCAGAGATCTTGGTCTGGATTGCTGTTGAGATATTGGGTGTAGAGAGGTAGATTTGGGAGTCATCAGTATAGAGATGGTACTGAAATCCATGGGAGGAGATAAGCGCGCCAAGGGATTGGGTATATAGAGAGAAAAGGAGGGGGCCCAAGACGGATCCCTAGGGTACACCGACATGGAGCGGGGAGGGAGAGGAGGAGGAGCCGCCAGAGCATACACTAAAGAAACGATGGGAGAGTTAGGAGGAGAACCAAGATAAAGCGGAGCCATTGAAACCAAGCGAAGAGAGGGTGGTGAGAAGATTGTGGTCAACAGTGTCAAAGGCAGCAGAGAGGTCAAGAAGTATGAGGACAGAGTAGAGGCCCTTAGACATAGCAAGGAACAAGTCATTGGAGACTTTTGTAAGAGCCGTTTCAGTGGAGTGTAGGGGATGGAAGCCGGATTGTAGTGGGTCCAGGAGGGCCTGGGAGGTGAGGAAGTCAAGGCAGCTGTGGTGGATTGCTCGTTCTAGTAGTTTAGATATGAAGAGAAGGAGGGAGATGGGTCGATAGTTAGAAGGACAGGTGGGGTCAAGTGAGGGTTTCTTGAGGAGAGGTGTGACAACAATGTGTTTGAAATCAACGGGGACAGTTGCAGTGGAGAGTGAAAGGTTGAGAATATAAGAGATGGAGTGAACAATGGTGGAGTAAATGGGATGTAGGAGATGGGTGGGGATAGGGTCAGAAGAGCAGGTGGTGTGTTTGGAGGAGGAGAGAAGGAGTGTGGTTTCCTCTTCGGAGATCGTAGGGAAGGAGGAGAGGGTAGCAGAGGGAGTATGGATGGGGGGAGAATTGAGGAGGGGGAGGAAGATGAGGGAGTGGGGAATTGGAGGGTAATTTTGTGGATTTTGTCATGGAAGTAGTCGGCTAAGGTTTGGGCAGAAAGGGAGGGCGGGGGCACCTTGAGGAGAGAATTGAGGGTATTGAAGAGGTGGCGAGGATCGGAGGCAAGGGAGTTAGTCAGGTGGATGTAATAATTTTGTTTGGCAAGTGCTATGGCTGATTGAAAGGAGCCAAGCATGAATTTGAAGTGTAGAAGGTCTTCTGGGGAGCGAAATTTGGTCAAAGCATGTTCCGCAGAATGGGCACAGATGCGTAAATAGCGGGTTGTGGATGAAAACCAGGGCTGGGGAGCAGAACATCTAACAGGACGTGGGGTGGGTGAGGCCAGAGTGTCAAGAGCCGAGGATAGTGTAGCATTATAGGAGGATACTGCCTCGTCGATGGATTTGGAGGACATGATGGTGGAAAGAGATGGGGAAATGGTGGAAGAGAGAGTCAAGGGATCAATGTTATGAAGGTTTCTAAATAGATAAGAGGAGACAGGACGAGGTTGAGACAGCGGAAGCTGAAGATTAAAGGTTAAGAGGTGATGGTCAGATGAGTGAAGGATTGAGTTGCGGAGGTTTGAGGGAGAAGAGTTAGAGAAGAGTATCAGGTCAAGGCAGTAGCTGTGCAGGTGGGTGGGGGCCGTGGAGCAAAGTTTGAGGTTAAATGAGGAGGTGAGGGCAAGGAACTTTAAAGCATGGGGATCAGAGGGGTTATCGACGTGAAATGTTAAAGTCGCCAAGAATAAGAGTGCGGGAGGAGGGCTCCAGAAAGATGGAAAGCCAGGAGTCGAAGTCGGTAAGGAAAGTCAATTTGGATTTGTCGGGTGGGCGATAGATGACTGCTACTCGGAGGGGAAGTGGTGAGAAGAGGCGAATGGAGTGGACTTCAAAGGAGAGGGAGGAGTACGATTGAGGAAGCAGGAGGGGTTGGAATTGGCAAGAGGGAGAAAGTAGAAGCCCAACACCACCACCACGGCCAGTGGATCGAGGTGTATGGGAGAACTGGTAGCCACCGTGGCAGAGAACAGCAGCGGATGCGGTATCGTCTGGGGGGAGCCAGGTCTCAGTTAGGGCAAGGAGATGTAGTGCATTAGTGATAAAGAGATCATGAGTAAAGGTAAGTTTGTTAGAGACTGAGCATATGTTCCATAGGGCACATGAGAACGGGAGAGCGGAGGGGGAGAGGAGAGGGATGTGGATAAGGTTGGATAAGTTACACGAGGATTTCTTTTCAGAGTAAGACCATGGTAAAGGGGGGATGTTACGTGAGGATCTATTTCTAGAGTAATACAGAGCTCTAGAGGGGCCAGGGTACAGGTGGGTGTCTCTGGGTGAGTGTGTCGTCAAAGAGGGACATGAGGGAGGGGAAGTGAAAGGGGGATGAAGGGGGATATTGATGATATTAGGTTATGTGAGGATCTCTTATTAGCATGAGACAGAACTCTAAAGGGGATGGGGTTGAGGTTGATGTCTCTGGTTGAGAGATTGAGGCAAGAGTGAGGGAGGGAAGAATGGGAGAGGGGCTGGTTGAATGAGGGGAAGGGTGTGAAGAAGCTCAAGGGCAGATGCTAGGTTGGAGGATAGAATAGAGGGAGAAGTGAGGAAGGTAGGGGGAAGAGGGTGAGGGTGCTGGTAGGAGGGGAGGTAGTTGGGGAATATGAGGAAGAGAAGGACAATGTGATATGGGGCCATAGAATATGAGTAGTGGGGGCTAGGCAGCGTAAGTTAGCTTACAAGCAATGAGATGGCTGCATATTCTAAACACTACAGTATATGATGGGTTACAAGTGGGGACTACACGCTATGTAATATAGGTTAAGATACAAGCAATGAGATGACTGCAGATTCTAAACACTATGCAGTAAATGTTAGTTTACAAGTGGGGACTACACGCTATGCAATGTAGGTTAGGATACAAGCAATGGGTAATGGGGAGACTATAGCCTGTGCAGCAGGTTGAATGTAAGCAGTGGGTAGCAGGTTCAATGTGGGTAATCAAAGCAAGCAATGGGAAGCAAGTTCAATGCAAGTGATAGGTAGCCAGTTCAGTGCAAGCAATGGGTAGCCAGTTCAGTGCAAGCAATGGGTAGCCAGATCAGTGCAGGTGATTGGTAGCCAGTTCAGTGCAAGTGATTGGTAGCCAGTTCAGTTCAGTGCAAGCAGTGGGAAGCAAGTTCAATTCGAGCAAAGGGAAGCAGGTTCAATGCAGAGGTAAATGCAGGTAATGGGGTTGTGGTAGTGAGGGAGCAATGGGTAGCAATGGCGTCAATAGGCTGTGGGTAGCGGTAGCAGTGGTGGGTGCTTACTTCGTATGGGAAGTGGTGAGGGTCGGGAGGTGAGCTGCGGAGTTGCAAGGTGCGGAGGAATGTTTGTTATCTGACATGCTGCTCTGTGGCGCCTACCAGGTGAGCTGCTGGTGCTGTGTTTGACGATTGGTGCCAGGGCGCCTTGGTCCCCGCCTAAGGGCCACGCCAAAGGGCCCTCTGGCGAGGCCCTCAGGGCGCGGGCCCGCCAGGCGTGGGCGAACCCGATGGCACGTCCTCCTTCAGGCCGCTTGCCCCGCGTGCTCCTCGGGCTAGCGTGTGGCAGCTGATGCGCCCGATGGCGCCTCCTCCTTCAGGCCGCTCACCCGGTGTGCTCCTCAGGCCGGCGTGCGGCAGCTAATGCGCCTGATGGCGCCTCCTCCTTCAGGCCTCATTGTAAAGCTTACTTTCCCCTCATTGTAAAGCTTACTTTCAGTCAAAAGAGGCTCTCCTCTTTTGCATTTATGGCACTGAGGTATTTAAACATCTCTATCATATCTCCTCTATCCCTCCTTTCCTCAAAAGTATACATATTAAGACATGTAAGTCTGTCCCTATATGCTTTATAAATAAGACCACTAACCACTTTAGTAACCACTCTCTATACCAACTCCATCCTGTTTACTGTACTATATATCCTTTTGAAGGTGTGGTCTCCAGAATTGCATACAGTACTCCAAATGAGGTTGTACCAGGGACTTATACAGAGGCACTATCACCTCCTTCTTCCTGCTGGCCATTCCCGCCCCCCCCCCCCCCTATGCACCCACACATCCTTTTGGATTTTGCCATCACCATTTCTATCTGTTTAGCCACCTTAATCATCAGAAAGAATCACGCCCAGGTCCCACTCTTTTTTTGTGGACAGAAGAACTTCACCCTCTATACTGTACTGCTCCCTTGGATTTTTGTAGCCCAAATGCACGATTCTGCATTTTTTAGCATTAAATCTCAGCTGCCAAATTCTTAGCCATTCTTCAAGCTTAGCTAAATTCCTTCTCATGTTATCTATTCCCTCCTGGGTATCTATTCTATTGCAGATTTTGGTGTCATCTGCAAAGAGGCAAACCTTCCCTGATAGTCCTTCTGCAATATCACTAACAAAACTGTCAAAAAGAACCAGACCAAGGACAGATCCCTGCGACACATCACTGGTAACATCCTTCTCCTCAGAATGACTTCAAAAAGCTTGCCTACCTCTTTGAACTTGAAGGCTAGAGGAGAAGTAAAAGAATTATAGTAGCAGAAAAATAAGCTTTCCATAAGAAACAAAAAAAATCCCATTTTTTAATACAGCTACAAATCACTAGTCAATATAGCAGAAAACGTTTGCTATTAAAAATGAAAAAAGCCCCCTTGTATGCATGTTAATTAGTAGCCTCAGATGGATCCAGATAAGTACAGTATAGTGAAAGAATACCACTGTCATTGCCTCTCTCCTTCCATCCCTCACAACTCAGTACCCCTCTCTATCCTCTCCCTTCTCTTGCCCCTTCCACCTTGGATCTCTCCACTTCTTTTCCATCATTCTTTTGGCAGCTATGGTCTCAATTTCCTTTTGGTGGTGCAATTGCATGATGCATCATTGTATCCAAATACAAACTGCTGCCTCCAGTGCAAACCAAGTTTAAACATCCAGCTAAATCTGGCTGACACAAGAAATGCGACTGTACTGTGCCTGTTCTGTTTGCTTTATGTGGCACTTAGCAATTCTGTACCTTATTATATATAATTAGGGCTTCTATTCTTAAGTGATTAGAAATTGTAAATATATTGTATATTTATTTTCCAGCTATATTGGCATTTATCAGTGGCCTCTGTGAGATCTAGGGAGGTGAGAAACTCTCTGACCCAGACTGCCTGGATGACAGACCTGAGGGTTTCCATGCGAAAGCGAGGAATCCGGAGGCAGCAGTTGACCCCTTGCAAGTGATAGGTTGGAAGGAACTGTCCTTTTTTGGTACAATGAAATCTATGGAATAGCGATCATTGCCCCAATCCCTGGACGGAACTAGCACAATGACCCATAACTTCAGGAAGAACAGATACCAAGACTGGCAGAATAGTCAGGTTTAAACAAACCCCTTTTATTGACCCCTACGTGTTTTAGCCATAGGCCTTCCTCAGGGGGATATCTAATGAGGGAGCAAACCTCGAGAGAACAAATACAAAATTAAAAGCAAAATTACAGATAAAATGAAGACACCGTCAAAAGATAAATCATTAAATAAATAATTAAAAAGAAAGAAAAATAAGAATAAATATAAACATGCAAATTGTTATGCATCAATAAAATCAATATAACAACAGATCTAATTGTGCAATAGAACCACCAATAAGATAAAAACACGTATATGTATGTGCATTAAGACATTATCTACTAACCCTATTGTATGTGAGATGAGGAGGATACAATATGATAGGTAAAGCATATGTCTAAAAGAATCGTGTAAATAAAAAATATGATAATAATAAAATTCATAAAAACATTAAAATATAAAAATATGTGTCACCAATACCTTTTTGTAAAAATGTTCTTGCAAATAAAAGACATAAATCACTGAAATAAATAATTAAAAATCAATTGTTAATAACTTAATAACTAAAATGATAAAACACATGTAAAAGACACTCATATCACAGATGTGTTGTAGCATGAACAATCAACATAGAAATATCCATAAACACATAAATTGTATAAAAGAAAGCTTAAAAATTAAAATCCAGCATCTAAAGTGTTAAAAAAGGAAAATCCTGTAGATCCCTCTACTTAAGGATAAATATTGAGTAAGCAAGACAAAGGAGGAACTAAAACATTGCATTCCGCCAAGAGATTTGTGAAATGATTTTTCACTTCGGGCCGGCATAAAAATGCCGGTAAAAGCAGCTATGGCGGTCATTTGACTTCTTGATATGGTATAGCGTAGAAGCATATATGATTGCATGTATATGACATAATAGCAGTTCACATTAATTCCCTTAAATAGGCATTATACTGCATTATTAAAGAATTCTGGACTATGACCTTTCACCTCGATTCAGCGGGAAAACGCTGATAAAAACATCCACGGCAGTCATTTCCTTTCTAATACTGCCCGTACAGGGATGGTCACGCTGAAACGGTAAGAAAATCCTTTTGGCTTTAAATCTCGATAATTTTGTTAGTCTTAACAGAGATTGTTGGCACAGTATGGTACAGTCTGTTGGTTTATTTTATAGTATAAAACATTTTTTGGTATTCAATGTTCAATATTTATATTGACACTTTACCTTTCATTCCAGGCCGGCACAAAAACGCCAGTCATTTGACTTTTTCATATGACATAGGGGTATGTTTACTAAACTTTCTTAACGTGCGCGCCGCGTTAGTGTGCAGGATGCCATATAAGGAGTGGACGTTTCAGTTTAAAGTAACAAAACGGGATTAGCGCGCTGTCAGCACCACTTCCCTGGTGGCCAGTGGACACCAGGGCAGGTTGGGACACAAAAATATAAGGTTAAGATTGGAGAGTCTTCTAAAGGCCCAAATGGCTCTTGGTCCTTGTAGTTGCTTTAGCTCCAATCTTCAATGAAACAATCAAGCTGAGTGGTGGGAATTAATAAGGCTTTTATTTCCCTTTCTCACAGTGGTTCTAAATAGTGGGTTACAACTTTAAAGCAAATGTCCTTAATGCAGGTAGAAAACAAACTCAGGGTTCAAAGCAAATACTGTTATACGTCACAGGAATGGAGGTGCTCAAACAAATAAAGAATGCTCTGCTGGCAATTCACCCAATCACAAGTCTGGCAGTGACTCTAAACTTTCAGAAATGCAAAGTATACAGTCCATCTCTTGGTCAGATAAATCTCCTGCCAGTTCCACTTGCATTGGCACGGTATCAGAAAGCTCTGATTCTATATCCCTGGTTTCTTGTAAAACACATTCAGGGGTTTTGTATATTTTCTGTAGCAGCTCCCAATGTCCTTGGCCTAGCCTAGGGCGTCGGCCACTTGCTGTGTTAGGCTTTAAAGTACCCTCTTTCCTTAGAGGCTTTATATCAGCTTTATCATAGTTTTTACCATTCACAACTTTCTTATTAGGCATACATTTCTCATACCTTGTATGTTAGCAATCCTCAAGTAACCGGCTTTCTTCCACTGCCTGCCTTTCCCAGGCAGCAGCTTGGTGAAATCCTTTTCTATAACGGTTAGGCTTACCCTGTAGCCTTTGACTTCCTTCTCCTGGTGAAGGCCTGCCTCTGTACAAGCCCAGCTTCTGGCTTTCTGACTCAGTGTGGCTTGGCTTCTCCAGCTGATTCTTGTTTGGCTTAGTGTTGCAGTTACAGCAGTGCTTTTGCCTCTGAGGGCAAACAGCTCTCGGTTTGGCTTGAGCTGACACCTCCTTAGGTCCTTCCTCAGCTCCTGAGAAATCACTTCTCCCTCCTGGGAATCCTCTAGCACTAGAGTAGTCAGGTTTCCACTTCCACCTCTCTCTCTCGGTGCTGCCAGTGATTCTCCCCTTGCTTCTGCTTGGGCTGCTGCTTCTGCTGGTGCTTCTATCTCCGAGGCTACCGGTACTCCTTCTGTCTCTTCTCCTTCCACAGAATCCCTTCCAGTCTTCCACACTCCCCTTATGAAGCCCTCCTGCCTTTAAGGATTGGAAGCTGGTTGGCATTTTCTCATGACCAGCTGGGCGTGGCTCTTCAGTCTCCCTGAAGACACTCTTGCTCCCTCTAGCTGGTTCCTGGGAATATTGCAAGTCTTTTTCTCTGTGAAAAACACCTTCTTTTCTCTCAACTGGGCTCTCATCAGCTCTCGCTCCATGACAGCGCGCGCTCTTGTGCGCTGTGCACATTAGCACATGAGTAATGCGCGGGGGAAGCATAAGCAGGCACGCTGATGTGCAAACAGAGGAATAGGGCTGCAGTACAATGGTGAAGACACTGACAGATGATGCAGGGGTCATGGGTTCAATCCCCCACTGTGCCCAATGAATAAGGCTGGCTGAGGCACTACCATTTATGTGTAATATTGCATTATGAGGCATTTTAATTTTATTTTAATTACTGCTGCTAGCAAATGCACTCTCAAAGTGCTGTAACATAAGGTGCTGCATAAGGCACCCCATAAGGTACCCCAGAGGGCACATTTTAAAGTGCACTGTCCGCCACGGCACCCTACAATGTTGCATAAAGGGTGGCCTATAGGGCGCCATATAGGGTGCCCTATGAGGCACGGCAAGGTCATAGCACTGTTTTTGATGGCAGCACTGTGCATTGTAACACATAGAAATGTTCAGTAGGTGCGCTGACATGCAAGGAGAAACAGCAGTGTAGCACAATGGTTAAGACACTGACTGATGGTGCAGGGGTCATGAGTTCAATCCCCCAGTGGGGTTAATGAGTACCTGTCTCAGGCATTACACTTTATTATACAGCAGTGCTGAATGAGGCATAATGCTTTTTAATGTACATCAGTGCTGCGTGAGGCATATGTCTTCTTACGTTACAACAGTGTTACCTAAGACAGTCTCCTTTCTACGTTACAGCAGTGCTGCCAGGTGAAACACCCTCACAGTGCTATAAACATCATGTGCAGTGCAGCATGGTTACGAATGGATCAACCCTACCCTGGTAACCGCAGCACACAGTCTGCAGGATTCCTTCTGTAGCCAGCCAGGCATCTGTTCTTAGCTATAGAGCTGTGGCCCACAGGTTACCTTGCTGCCTGTGGAGCCAGAGGTTGTGGGTTTGAATCCACAGTGGGGTTATTTATGAGGGCTGCCTGTGGTAGGTTTTTTAATTTAAATTAGTAGTGCCAGCTCAAACACCCTCACAGTGCTGTAATCTTCAGGTGCCCCATAAGGCACCTTATAAGGCACCTTAAGGTTACAGCACTGTGAGGGTGTTTCTGCTGGCTGTACTATTTGAAATTACACACAAACTGCCCCAGACAGCCCCCCATGTACCCTGTAAAATAGTTATCTCCAAGTTATAATGCCCTGTTCAATGTATGTCCAGTTTGTGCAATGTAAACCGCAATGGTGCAGAATAGCGCGGTATATGAGGGAATGTAAATAAATAAAGTAAATTAAATAAATAAACCCACTATGGATTCAAACCACCAACCTCTGGCTCCACAGGCAGTGCAGTCACCAGTAAAGAGATGTCTGGCTGGCTACAAAATAACTTCTGCAGACTGTGTGCTGCGGTTACCAGGGTAGGGTTAGTCCTCTCGCACCCATGATGCACTGCACATGCAAAGCAGCAGTCTACAGATGATCTGAAAATGGGGTATGCTCCCCCACAGCACCTAGGCCTGGTAGGGGGTACTGACCGTGTGTGTTACTGGTACAGAGTAGCTACAGACCATCCCAGTGTGCAGGTCCTGTGCTCACCCTGAGGGTGAGGTGGGGCACCCAGCACCATGTCCACAGCACCTGTCCCAGCTGAGATAGGCTATGCTGCAGGTCCCCATTAGTGCCGATGTGTGATAGGTGGTCCCATCAGACACACCTGTCCCCATCTGTATATCCCAGTCACGTCTGGGCCTTGTGGACTATGATGCCCATGGAATAGTGCATAGCCTGTATGGGTGCCATGGCCACATGATATATTTGTGGGGTGGGGGGGGAGGAAAGGTGCTGTTTGGACCCATAGGCGGAGTGTGTCGTACCACTGAACCTGCCCTCTGGAACTCAGGATCCACATTCTATATCCCTGCAGTGGTGGCGGCAGAGGGGACTATCAACCTCAGTCCGGCTGGGGTACAGACAACCTACGGGCACTCCATGCAGTTCTGTACGCATCCATACTTCAATAGCAGACAGACAGTAGGGCCTGAAATGCCCAGCTGCCCCACCACCATCTGACATTTCCCAGCTGCGAGCAGCAGGTGCACGGTGCTCCAGCCATACACATACCAACTGCAGACAATCTGCTAGCTAGTCCATAGTGCATGTTACTGGAGGGGATGTGAGCACACCCACCAGAAAGATATGTCAGTGTTTGGGCCCCAGAAAAGGGAACCCATATATATCACTTGACAGATATTCTATATAGCACTATGGTGGAACCTAGCCATGCCGTGGTCACTGCTCAGTCAGGGTGAGAGTGACCTCCCAGCAGGACATGCTGTGGCCACCCTGTCTGTGCAGGTGGTGGCCGGGCACTACAATGTCCCAGCCATTGCCCTATGCCCTGTGCAGATGCATCCTGCACAGGCCGCCCTGTCCGGGCTATACCCACAGTACCTTGCTCCTCATTATGCACATCGGCAGGCCGATACTGGCAACAGTGCTAGCAGTTTGGGCTGAGGAGGGTTTTGGCAGCCACCACACACTGGATAGACGGACACACACTCCCCTCACCTATGCCAGCATTGAGCAACTATAGAGGTGTCTGGCAGCCCTGGCCACCACACCAGTCCTGGGCACAGTGCAGGCATGGCTATGGCACGCAATACTGTAGGAGTCACCCCCCAGGGTGGTAAACACTGTCAGACACAGGACCTGAATGATTGCTATGATGCAGCTCACTCAGCATATTGTGCTTAACTTAGGAATTGCTATCTACCATTACTCATGGCAACCTTTTGATAGATATGTACCGTATTCCCAGGTGTAGGGTGGCATTGCTAAGTTATGCAAGTGCTAGTATTCAGGGAAGGAAACAGGGCCCGAAGCCCTGCCTCTCCAGGTGGCTTTGGATAATGGGGCCTGTGGGTGCAGGCGTGTCTGCCCCTGTTGTCCGCTGCGCTGGGGCAGAGGTTCCCAACTCCGGTCCTGGTGGGCCAAACACTGCTCGGGTTTTCATGATATCCTTAATGAATATGTATGAGATACATCTTCATACCATGGGGGCGGTGCATGGTGATGCAGCACAGACATATGTATTGGAAACAGCATGGAACCTGAATGGTGCTTTCACACTCCAGGACTGCCTTTGGGGGACTCTGCTCTAGGTACTGCACATGTTTATGGTGTTTGTGCTCTATGGGGTAAAATATATGCATTTGAGGCATGTTTCTGTTCTCAGCAATACAGGTTCAGTCTTTACTACCATGTTTTCTTCATGGGTAAAATAAGGGGACTGGGCTGGCAGGAGCCACAGCTGGGACTTGAACCTGTGACCTTCTGCTTTTGAACACACTGTCTGTGTGCACTGCACCACCGTGTTGCCACAGATATGGTATATTCCCTGGGGAGTCCATGACTGTACATCCGACAGAGCCTGTCTGTTGCAGTGGACGGCACCCACCTACACAGGACTGGGCCTGGACTGCTGTGGGCAGCTGCCACTGCCCCCTCCACCACCTGTACCCTTCCGCCAACATGCTGACATGTCCTTATATTGGAAACAGCATATAACCTGATTGATTTGTGGCCCTCCAGGACTGCATTTGGGGGACTCGGCTGTAGGTAATGCGCATTTTTATGGTGTGTGTGCTATGTAGAGTAAAATATAGGTGTTTGACCCATGCTTATGTTCTCAGCAATAAAGGTTTCAGTCTTTACTACCATGTTTTCTTCATGGGTAAAATATGGGGACTGGGTTGACAGGAGCCACAGCTGGGAATTGAACCTGTGACCTTCTGCTCTTGAACACACTGTCTGTGTGCACTGCAGCACCATGTTGCCACAGATCTGGCATATTCCCTGGGGAGTCCATGACTGTACATCCGACAGAGCCTGTCTGTTGCAGTGGACGGCACCCACCTACACAGGACTGGGCCTGGACTGCTGTGGACAGCTGCCACTGCCCCCTCCACCACCAGTACCCCTCTGCCACTATGCTGACATGCCCTTCTGCTGGTGGTGCTGGTGGTGCGCAGTCTCAGGCCATCCAGTGTGCGGGTAGGCGGCTGCCTATGGTGCGGGTTCTGGGGTAGGGGTGCCTGCATAGACGTCCACGCTTCCCCCCAGCACCTCCTGCCACTGCTCTGTGCCCTTGGAGGCCAATACTGGCAACAGTGCTGGCAGTGTGGGCTGTGGGGGGTGTTTGCAACACCACAGAATCCCCCTCACTTGGTCCATACAAGAACAGTTGAGGAACTCGAACGGGGTTAATAAGAACTTAACCCTTTCCAGGCTGAGCCCAAAACTGTCGGGATCCACAGAATCCTGACTAAACATTCCTATTAAATGATATATAATACATGACCACAGCAGAAGGAACATCACTATTAAAACATATTGAATAAAACAGGTACAATTTTTCCTGAAATATGCACAAATTAACCCAGCTGTAGAATGTAGAATAAAATGAAAGTAAACCTTCAAAGGATTACATTCCTTTCTTTCTGTCTCCAGGCTGTGTGAAAGACTTTCCCCCTTCTCTCTCTGCTTGCAAGAGAGAGACTCACGCTGATATCAGTGAGACAGCTGTCTTTGTAAAAGTGACTCCTGAGTTTCTTTAATACTATTCCCTAATCGGTAAAAACAACAGACAATAAGGAAGACAAACACCAAACACTTTCTCCTTTCTTGCGACCTGACAATGCACTAGTCAGGAGCCAGCACCTGTATTCAAGACCTCTCATTCACACATGCAGACATTCAAGACAGAATAAAATCCCAACGTTCCCAAAAAACCTGACTGACTGAGGGGTTGGTGGGTTCAGTCTCTGCTTATACCTTTAAGACTTACTAGGACTACCCCGAGAGGTGATCAGACTCTCAAGTGCTTATTCCAGAATCCTGACTGACTGACAGACTGACTGATTAGCAGAACAGTTCTACTCACCGGACCATGGGTTGGATCCTGGACTCCCCTCGGGTTCGGAGGTGTTGGCCAGCTGGAACCAGCAACCCGCAGAGGCAAGGAGGAGCCCTCCCCGATACAAGAGGATGGGTGGTGCCGAGGGCCCCCCTGCGATCAGTCAGGGGCGGATCCAGCCGGACAAAACCTTTTGAGGCGAGAAGCCGTGGTATATTCACTTGCATACCATCCCCCGCTCGCATGTTCCCGGCCAACGCTCCAAGAATATGTAGCAGCCAATAAGCATGCAATAAATAATACCAGGAGTCAGTTCAAAGATCCAAACCAATTTATTGTGCACATGGCTCAGTTTGCAACAGCATTCAGAAAGGACTGAGCAATGGCGAACAGGAACAACTTCCTTATATACAAGTTTCACCATAGTTTGATACAGGCAGACTTTCTATTGGTCCCAAGGCCCCCTGCATCTATCCAATAGGGGACCCTCACTGGGCCTAACACCCTGTTCCCCCTTCTCAGGCTATGCTAACAAAGGCTCAATTTGTGTGTGAGAGAAAACTGCAGCCAATCTGAGCACTTTTCAAATCATTTAAAATCCCTTCAGCAAAGGCTCCAACGATCCTGTGAGCAGTGAGTGAGAATCAGCTGTGCCTACTTAGTTGGGAACTGTGTGTGAGAGAAAACTGCAGCCAATCTGAGCACTTTTCAAATCATTTAGAATCCCTTCAGCAAAGGCTCCAACGATCCTGTGAGCAGTGAGTGAGAATCAGCTGTGCCTACTTAGTTGGGAACTGTGTGTGAGAGAAAACTGCAGCCAATCTGAGCACTTTTCAAATCATTTAGAATCCCTTCAGCAAAGGCTCCAACGATCCTGTGAGCAGTGAGTGAGAATCAGCTGTGCCTACTTAGTTGGGAACTGTGTGTGAGAGAAAACTGCAGCCAATCTGAGCACTTTTCAAATCATTTAGAATCCCTTCAGCAAAGGCTCCAACGATCCTGTGAGCAGTGAGTGAGAATCAGCTGTGCCTACTTAGTTGGGAACTGTGTGTGAGAGAAAACTGCAGCCAATCTGAGCACTTTTCAAATCATTTAAAATCCCTTCAGCAATGGCGCGCCCGTGCCTTGCGGGCCCGCGCCTGAGGGCCTCGCAAGAGGGCCCTTTGGCGTGGCCCTTAGGCGGTGGACCGTGCGAGACCCACTATCTGCTGCTATATGCTCATTCTGTTCAGCGATATGCTGTTTGTAGTTAATGTAAGGTAATGTAATGTAAGTTATGTACTGTGTTCCCTGTTTGTACTCCTAGTGTTTTGTTGTGATGTAATGATAATGCAATGTATGTTTCCCTCACCTTTGTTTAACTTTGTGCTGTATTAACCGCTTTGATTGAAGGAAAAGGCGGGATACAAAACATGTTAAATAAATAAATAAATAAATAAATAAACACAGTCCTGCTACAAGATCATTGCTAGGCTCAGAGAATGTGAGAATGCAAAACACTGGAACATATCTTTCATCAGCATAAAAGCATTGAATAAAGGATTAACACAAACTTATCAAAAGCAGTTTAGAGCGGTTTAAGGCAGATCCTCAGCCTTCACTGACTTTGGTCTTTCTCAGTGCTACTATTTCTAGTAGTGGGGGTGGGGACTCAGGCCTAGCTTGCAGGCTCATACATGTACAGGCTATTATATAGGCCATAGCCTACCACAGCAGAACACTTGGGTCATCCCTGTTTAGCCTGGATTATTTGCCACAGGGTAATTAGCCCAGGCTGCTTTCTCTTGGTGATTAGCCTGTGGTAATTACCCTAGGATAAATAGCCCAGTCTAAATTCTACAAGCTATATAGTCTGAGCTAATTCATCTGGGATAAATAGCCCAGGTGGATTTACCAGTGCTAGTTACCCCAAGCTATTTACACTGTTTACGGCAGAGGAATTAGACTGGGGTATTTACCCTGAGTCAAAAGGTTAATTATTCAAGGTTACATAGAATAAAGGAAAGCGGGGTTACTTACCTGTAACAGGTATTCTCCGTGGACAGCAGGATAAGTCAGGCACACCAGGTGTCGACCTCCGGGCGGCGCCATCAACGGAAGTGCTCTCAAGATCAGATTTCTGAGTAGGAGACCCCACCTCCCCGGCCCGCCCCCAGCCCAGCCAGTACGTAACTAGCTCTGCCCATAGGCTAGGGTGCGAGCCGGTCGGTCACCTTCAGACAGGGGAGGTGGGTGGGACGTGTGGCTGACTTATCCTGCTGTCCACGGAGAACCCCTGTTACAGGTAAGTAACCCCGCTTTCTCCATGGACACGCAGGAAGTGTCAGCCACACCAGGTGACTCCCTAGCTCTGCAGGAGCGCGCTGAGGTGGATGATGGGACCGAACAGAACATGAGCAGCCAGAAGTAACAAGGTGCCTTTATTGCAATGTATACCAACACAGTGCAAGACAAAAGCAAGTTTATACAGAATAGGGCAACAGTGGCTAACCATGCCAAACATAGCTGGCGTACGTGGTGACTATGTGCAAGTAACAATATGGAAACATGTGCAAGTGACAATGTGCAAACAGCTTAAGGTGACAATGTGCAAACAGTGTGCAACAAAACAGCATACATTTTTTTTTTTTTTAGCAGAGGTCCATGCACTTGCAGTGCAGATAGAGTCAGCAACCTTGGCCCCTAGGCTGAGATCGGCCCCTGTCCTTGGCCGCTCTGAGCTTCATCAGAGGCCATCCTCACGTTGGCCGTGAGGACGGCCCTACCGAAGGAACTGTCGGACTGCGCTTCCAGGTCCAGACAGTAGTGTTTCTGGAAGGTCAGCGTGGAGGACCAGGTGGCCGCTCTGCAAATGTCGGCCATCAGGACTGAGCTCAGGTTGGCGAAGGACGTTGCTAACACCCTTAGCGGGTGCGCTCCTATCCGGTCCTCTGTGTGCGCCCCCGCCCGATCGAGGCAGAAGGCAATGCAACTCGCAATTCAGCCAGACAGGGTCCGCTTGTTGACAGGCCTTCTGGGCCTGTTGGGGTCGTAGGACACGAAGAGTTGTGATGCTTGCCTGATGCTTGATGTTCTCTGCAGGTAGATGCGCAGGACGCTGACACAGTCCAGGGTGTGGAGCCTCCACTCCTCATCAGACTCATGCGGTTCCGGGAGGAAAGAAGGGAGGTCTGGCTTGGTTGACATGAAACGAGGAAACCACCTTAGGAAGAAACTTTGGGTTGGTGCGCAGGTATGCGCGGTTGTGGTGGAGTTGGGTGTATGGAGGGTGGGACACCAGGGCCTGTAACTCGCTGATCCTCCAAGCAGATGTTATTGCGATGAGTAAGAGCGTCTTCCAGGAGACAAATTTCATCTCCGTTGTCGACAGCGGCTTGAATGGTGACAGTGTCAGCTGTTGAAGGACAGTGCTGAGGTCCCAGGCTGGCACTGGTGGACACAGTGGGAGCCGAAGGTTGGCCAGGCCTTTCATGAATTGAGCCACGATGGGAAGGGACGCCAACGAGGCCTTATCCTTTGTCCCTTCGGAGTGGAGAGACGTGATCGCCGACAGGTTACCTTGATGGACTGCGTTTTCAAGCCGCTCTCGAAGAGAGAAGTGAGGTACTTGAGGATCATGGGAATGGGGTATGATCCTGGGTCCAGGCCTTGGGAATTGCACCAAATGGAGAAACGTTTCCATTTGAGACCGTAGGATTTGCGAGTGGATGGGTGTCTAGCTGCCAAAACTACGTTCTGAACTTCAATAGGCAATCTTAGATCTGACAAGTGTCCCCGCTCAATCTCCATGCTGACAAAGCGAGGGCTTGCAGGTTGGGATGTAGGGTGTTCCCGTTGTTCTGGGTGAGGAGATCCGGGCGCAAGGGCAGCCTCGCTGGGGGTTCCAGGCAGAGGCGGAGAAGGAGGGGAAACCACATCTGTCGGGGCCAGTATGGGGCGATGAGAATGATCCGTGCCCTGTCTGAGATGACCCGCTGCAGAGTCGCCGAGATCAGGGGAAGGCATACGCTGGAGCCCAATCCCCCCACGACATGGCAAATGCATCCAGTGCTAGGTAATTGCTGGAAGGGCGCTTTGAGCAGAAGAGGCAACATTTCACGTTGCTCTCTGACGCAAAGAGGTTGAGGTGTGGGGTCCCCCATCGCTTGAAGATGTCCTGGGCCACTTCTTGGTTCAGGGACCATTCGTGGGGCTCCAAGTGTCTGCTGAGCTTGTCGGTGAGGACATTCTCCTCCCAAGGAAGGTAGGAAGCTTGTATCTGGGATCCCATGGAGAGAACAAGGGACCAGATCGCCAGCATTTCCTTGAAAAGGGACCGAGAGCCCAAGCCTCCCTGCTTGTTCAGATAAAACATCGCCACCTGGTTGTCGGTTTGGACGAGGATGACCTTCTTTGTCAGCTGGTTTCGAAAAGCCTTCAGGGCGTACCTGATGGCCCTGAGCTCGAGCAGGTTGATGTGGAAGGTCTGTTCCTCTGCGGTCCATGCCCCTTGCGTGCTGAGGTGGAGGAAGTGTGCCCCCCATCCTGAGGAAGAGGCGTCTTATTGTGAGGACAATCTGGTGCGGGCGCTTCTGGAGACTCCTCCCTTGCAGGAGGTTGGATTGGAGAGTCCACCAGTGGAGACTTTCTTTTACCCGATCTGACAGGGGCACCCTAATGGTCAGAGGCTGTGAAAGTTGCTTCCAGTTGTCGCATAGGTGCCACTGGAGGCTTCACATGTGGAGCCTCACCAGTGGGAGGACTGAAGTCGTTGCAGCCATGTGGCCAAGGAGACGAAGGACAGAGTGAGCCGAGGTCCGTTTGGATGCTGACATCCTTGTGGCTAAGGATCTGATGGTCCGAGCGCGACCCTCGGGCAGAAAAGCTTTCGCGGCTCTGGTATCTATGACAGCGCCTATGAACAGCAGCCTGCAGCGTGGCTCCAGCTGGGATTTCTCCAAGTTCAGAAGGAATCCGAGGTCTGAAAGGAGCCTGGTGGTTCTCCGCATTGCTACACGTGCTTCCGGTGCGGATTGGGCTGCAAGGAGCCAATCGTCGAGGTATGGGAAGACGGCAATGCCCTGTTTGCGGAGATGAGCCGTGGCTACAGCAACACACTTCGTGAAGACCCATGGCGCTGGTGACAGTCCGAAGGGAAGAACCTTGTACTGGTAATGCTGATCCCCGACCTTGAAGCGAAGAAACTTCCTGTGAGCCGGGTGGATAGGAATGTGCGAGTACGCCTCCAGCAAGTCTAAGGAGGCGAGCCAGTCCCCTGCTCGAATTAGGGGCAGAATGGAGTTGAGGGACTACATCTTGAAGCGTTCTTTCATGATGAACCTTTGGAGCCTGCGGAGGTCCAGAATTGGGCGAATCCCTCCAGACTTCTTGGGAATAAGGAAGTATCTGGAGTAGAAGCCAGAGTTGATCTCGCTGTCTGGAACTCTTTCGACGGCTTGCGCTGAGAGGAGGTGCTGTAGCAGGATGGACATGGTGCTGAGGAGGTGCGCGGGTGTGGTGCTCGAGGGCCTTGCGCGTTGGCAGGGAGGGGATATGAAGCGTAGACGGTACCCTTCCTTCAGGATCTGCAGCACCCAGCTATCTGTGGTGATGGCCTGCCAAGCTGGAAGGAAGCCCGACACTCGGCCACCCACAGGAGGAGTCTTGGCACTGCCCGATGTGGGTGCCGGACTCTCCATATAAAAATGAGGTCTTAGCTTGCTGTGCCGATGGTTGCTTCTTGGATTTGCGCTCCCTCTGGGATTGCCTTTGGAAGTTAGAGGACTGGTAGGGTTGCCTGTAGTTCCTCAGGGCCTGCCACTTGCGAGTGGGGTTGTAGCGCTTATGACTGTAATAGGGTTTGTGGTGATAGCTGCTTTTGTGAGAGGTGGAGGGGCGTTCCAGGCCATCCGCTGCCAGGGTCATGAGGGTGTTACAGTCCTCCTTGAGGATGTTGACAGTGTCTGTGCATTTTTCGCCATACAGCGAATCCCCTGCACAGGGAGCGTCAGCGATTTCGACGTGGGTGTCTTCCCTCAAACCTGAGGCCTTTAGCCAAGCCCACCTTCGTGCAGAGATGGCGGTGCCAGCAGTCCTGATGGCGGTGTCAAAAGAGTCAAAGGCAGTAGTAACTAAGTGTCTGCTGCATTCCATCAGATCCTGGAGGGATGAAGCGGTTTACGCCTGGAGCTCATTAGACAGGTCTGAGAGTTTGTCTTTGAGTCCCGCTAACACCCCATCCTGGAAAAGGACATGTTGAAATTGATGCGCTGCGATCCTTGCGCTTAGCATGGCTCCCTGGAAGACCTTCTTTCCCACGTCGTCCAGAAGCCTGGAGTCCTTTCCTGGCGGGTGGTTGGCCAGAGTCCTGGAGGACTTGGCCCTCTTCAGAGCCGAAGAGACTACAATGGACCGATAAGGAAGTTGTTGCTTGTGGAAGCCGGGCGCCGGGTGGACTTGGTATTTTGCATGCAGACGTTTTGCGCACGCTTGGCCAGAGGCAGGGGTCTGCCAGAGTGACAATTGGTTGTCCCGCAGCTTCTGATGGATGAGCAATGCCATGGCAGGTTTGGGGCCTTGAAGATATTGCATGACATCCGGCACTTGCTCCTCCCCTTTGTCAGCTGTAAGGTTTAAGAATGACACCATCTTCCTGAGGAATTTAGGGTAGGTGAGATCCTCCGGAAGGTGCTTAGCAGCTGAATCCTCTCCGCCGTCGGGTGGCAGCTCCGAATCGGGGAGTCCTTGGAGGCCGTGGAGCCTTGGGGGGTAGGTTCCACAATCTCCCCATCGCTGGGCTCAGATGCGGAATCTTTAGCCGAGAGAGCTTTTGAAGGGGATAGATGAAGAACAGAGGAGGCAGGCACAGGAGAGGGGACAGCCCCAGCCTGAGGAGAGAGGGTTGACGCAGGCAGGTCAGCAGCTGACCCCAGGGGGCAGTCTGCTTGACCAGGCGTGAGAGGAGTTCAATAATGGTGGCAGAATTATCTTTGGAGGAAGATGCTCTGCTGTACCTGCAGGGGGAGCTGTTGCCGGAACTGATGTGATAGAGTCCTCTTCTTTCCCCCGGATGAGCCCAATCCTCCTCAGAAGAATTGAAAGAAAGGGTGCTTTGTCTCTTTTGTGTCTGCGGCGTTTGGAGCTGTGCTTGCCAGAGCTGTGCTTGTTCCTCTGTCTGCTGACTGGTCTCCGTTCCCGGGAGCGATGCCAGCCACGATCCTCAGTGCTGCTACTGCTGCTCCTCTCCCTTCTGCGCCGATGGGAGACTTCCTTATCAGCGCGGGGTTCGCGGTGGGGGCTGCTGCTTCTGTCCCTTCTGCGCCGACGAGAGACTTCATTCCCAGCGCTATGTTCACAATGGGGTCTCCGTTTGTCAGTGCGATGATCTGGGGAAGCCCTGGCGTGAATAGGACCACCCGGTTGGCTGGGCCTTCCTCCAATCAGCAGCCGGGGGGCGGAGCTTGGCTGCACGTTGCCGGCACCATCTTGAAAAGGCTGAGCATGCACAGTTGGAGACTCCTGTAGCTCCTGAGGGCTCGGGAGAGCTGAAAACACCGCAGGTTGCTGGCCGGGGACAGTGGCTGTGTGAGGCACGTCCTGGGCCATTGAGGATCTTTGCGAGGGAGCCGGGGTTGAACCGGAGGCTGCCAACTGCACCGAAGAGGCCAGGAACTCCCGGAGAGCATGGCCTCTGCTCTTGCATGCTCTGGGCGACATGCGGGAGCACTTAGAGCAATCTTGTGGGGGCTTCCGGTGGCGTCGGATACCTGATGGCTGCCTGACTCCACAGCTCCGTCCCGATAGTGGATTTAATGCCCTGATTAGCTGCTACCTCCCCCCTGATTAGCACCCCCGAGGCAACGGATTTGGTGGAGCCTACATTGCGGACCGAATGGCGGCGAAAAAAGCAAGTGCGGACCTAAAAGCTTTTACTTTTAAGCCCTCCACGGGGCCGCGGACCCCAGCGACCAAGATGGCGGCGGGTCGCGGTGAATCCGCCAGTGCAGCTGAAGTCGGAGGAAATGGTGGAGGGCCTAGTAAGATTCAGGCCCTTCGTGCAGACCTGCAGGGGTGGTTTGAGGCTTCACGGCAGGACTTCGAGAGCCTTAAGTTGGAGGTCCATAGCTGGCTCCAGGAGGTGAGAGGGGATCTGGCTGGCCTGGGGAGCCGGCTGGAAGAGGTGGAAACACAATTTGAGGAGCATGTGGGCCAGTGTGCCCTGGTGGAGCAACGAATTGACTCGCTTAGCCAGCTGCAAGAGGAGGTCTGGCAAAAGGTTGAGGACCTGGAGAACAGGTCCCGCCGGGCGAACCTGCGGATCCGGGGCCTCCCGGAGCAAGAAGGCTCCGTTAATTACTTGCTGCTGGCGGAAGAGTTCTGTGCGGCGGTCTTGCAGAGGGCGGAGGTGGCTATGGACTCTGTTTGTCTGCGCGTGGAGCGAGCACACCGGGCGTTGGGTCCCCGCCGAGATAATCAGCCTCGGGATGTCCTTATGTGCCTGCACGAATACCGCACCAAAGAGTTAGTGCTGGCCGCAGCGCGGAAATTGGGGCGTATCAGATGGCACGAGGCGGAGGTGGAAGTTTATGCGGATATTTCTGGTATTACTATGCGGAAACGCCGCGCATATCAGCAAGTCACTAAAAAGCTGCGAGATGAGAATGTTCGCTATCGGTGGCTTTTCCCGGTGGGGCTCCAGTATTCGTTGAATGGTAAAGCCTATGCGGTGCACTCTGTGGAGGCAGCGATTGAGAGCATGCAGCAGGTGGGCTGGTCGGACATACCGTCGCTGCCGCTGACTGCGACTGATGACCCTGCAAAAAGTGGAGCGCAGCGGCCCAGTCATCTTCAGTGGAGCCGTGCGGCTGGGGGAGACAAACGTTTGCGGAGGCAGCGACCCTCTCGGACCCAGTCTACTGTGGACACTTGAACTGTGGGCCTGCGGGGCTCGTGGGAGGCCTTTTCTTTTTTCTTGAATGGGGTTCCTAGCTATTCCTGGTCCGACATGTGGGTTGGTTGTTTGTTTTTCAAGTGGGGGTTGCTTTTTTCTAGGGGGTTGTGTGGTTTCTTTTTATTTTTTTTTTCTGTATGTTTATATGGGGCTATGTGCTTTTATACTGTTTGATCGGGGGGCTTTTGGGTCTGCGGTCTGGCTGCCGCAGGTCGGTGTGTGGGGGAGGTATGGGGAGGGGGGAGGGGGCTGTGTAGGTGGGAGGGGAGAGGGGGGGGTGGGTGGGAAGGGGGAGGGTGGGGAGGGGGGGGGGAAGGGAGTGGGGAGGGGTCATGTTTGTATTCGAAGACCTTATGTATATGGAGGGTGAGTGCCTTAGGCCATGGCTTTCTTTAATTTGGTGACAATTAATGCTAAAGGGCTTAACTCTTTCAGGAAGCGCCAACTTTTTTTCAAGGAATGTGATCGGTTGGGGGGTGATATTGTTTTTGTCCAGGAGACCCATCTTCGGGTGCGAGATGAGCGGTGCATGGGGCATAGGCACTTTCCTCAGCAATTCTTTGCTTCCAATAGGCGGGAACGGAGACGGGGGGGTGTGGGGATTCTTCTTTCCTCTCGGGTGACTGGGATGGTGACAGATTGCATCCGGGACGCCGGAGGTAGGTATGTACTCCTAACACTTCAACTAGGGGTAGATACTTTCACATTGGTTAGTGCCTACGCCCCGAATGTAAATCAAGGAGAATTCTTTC
Source organism: Ichthyophis bannanicus (assembly GCA_033557465.1). Taxonomy (NCBI): domain Eukaryota; kingdom Metazoa; phylum Chordata; class Amphibia; order Gymnophiona; family Ichthyophiidae; genus Ichthyophis; species Ichthyophis bannanicus. Next base: position 825,526,189 of record CM066034.1, read on the forward strand.
TGACCTTGCAGGGGGTGCTCCTGGGGAAGGCCGTTGGAAAATTGATCATGGGGGGTGATTTTAATGTTGCCCCGGATCCCCTGGTGGATACCTCTCGAGGGGCGGCCTCTACCCCCAGGAGCCATCGCCTCAAGTTGAAACGCTTGGTGAGCAAGCTGGATCTGGTAGATGTATGGCGGGAGGTGAACTATGGCCAACGGGATTACTCTTATTATTCCCCCGTCCACGGCACCTACTCCCGGATTGATTTATTCCTTATTGATAAGACTCTGCTGGGGGGGGTGAAGGAATGTGTGATCCGTGAGCGCACCTGGTCGGATCATGCCCCCTTGACCTGTCGGCTTCGGCTCGGCAAGCAGGGCCCCTGCAGGGCGTGGTGGAAGCTCAATGAGTCTCTGTTAGATGACCCCGAGGTGGTGCTTCAGGTCCGCGATACTATCTCTGATTATCTCTCTCTGAAGATACGGGCGAGGTTGGCCCGGGAACCCTCTGGGAATGCTTGAAGGCGGTGGTGCGGGGTAAGTTGATCTCGGTGGGGTCCCATAAAAAGAAGGCCCGGTTGGCCCAACAGGAGAAAATCCTGGGTTCCATTCGGGAGACTGAGAACCAGCTGTAGGCGCACCCGTCCAATAGGGCCTTGCATGAGGTGTTGTGGGGCTTTAAAAAAGACCTGAGTGAAATTCACCTTCATGAGATACAGTATAAACTACAGTTGTTACGACAGCGCACCTTTGAATTTGGTAATAAAGCAGGGAGGTTGTTAGCTCGCAAGGTGCGGAAGTGGACTGCGCGTAATGCTATTCTCAAGATTAGGGATGAGCAGGGCCGTTTGCTCTGGCTCACTCAGGAAATTGAAGATAGGTTTGTACAATTTTATCGGAACTTGTATACCCCGGAGCATGACCCGGGCGAGGCAGTGCTCTCGGCTTATTTGGAGGGTGTTCAGCTCCCTCGGTTGTCTGGGCAGGCTAGTGCGGATTTGTCTAAGCGCATAGGGGAGCAGGAGGTGCTCTCGGTGATTAAAGGGTTGAAGTCCCATAAGGCCCCGGGGATGGATGGGTTCTCTAATATCTTTTATAGGGTCTTTGCTGGGCAGGTCGTCGAGCCCCTCACAGCGATGTATAATTCTTTCAGTGATGGTGGCCCGCTACCATCATCTTTGCGGCTGGCGGGGATTAGTCTCATCCCCAAAGAGGGGAAGGATCCCACAGATTGCGGTGCGTACCGTCCCATCTCCCTATTGGGCAGTGATTTTAAGATTTTCACCCGGGTTTTGGCAAATCGGCTTTTGCCGAGTCTAGGACGGTTGATTCACCCCAATCAGTCGGGGTTTGTCCCCGGTCGGTATACGGCCGATAACATTCGTCGAGCGCTGAACTTGATGTGGCAGAGTTCCCGAGCTGGAACGTCTCTGGCTTTGCTTGCGGTCGACGCTGAGAAGGCCTTCGACCGAGTGAGTTGGTCCTTTTTGTTTAAAACCTTGGAGAAAGTGGGGGTGCAGGGGGCTTTTCTGTCCTGGGTCCGGAGCCTTTATAATCAGCCCTTGGCGTGTTTAAAGATTAACGGTGCTGTTACCCAGGCGTTTGCATTACAATGGGGAACGCGGCAGGGCTGCCCCTTGTCCCCCTTGCTCTTCATTCTGGCGATGGAACCCATGGCGCAGCGTGTTCGGGATTGTGCGGAGATCTCTGGTGTACACGTGGGGACGGTACAGCATAAGATATCCCTGTTTGCCGATGACGTTTTATTTTTCCTTACACACCCCGAGGGTTCCCTGGCGGCGGTTCAGGTGGAGTTGGCTCGGTATGGGGAGGTCTCGGGCTGTCGTATGAACGTCTCCAAATCGGAGCTGCTTAATGTCTCTCTTATTGATAGGGAGGCTGCTCGGGTGCGGCAGCGCTTCTCATTTAAATGGGCTCGCAATAGTATTCGTTATCTCGGGGTGCAGATTACAGCACAGTTTGGGCAGCTCTTTGCCGCTAACTATGCCCTGGCTTGTGCCAATATGTTTCGGGAATTGGAGAGGTGGGAGAGTTTTGAGGTGTCCTGGTTGGGCAGGATTGCGCTGCTAAAAATGATAGCATTGCCCCGACTGCTCTATTTGTTTATGAATCTGCCCATAAGGGTGCCCCATTCCTTCCTAGCGAAGATCCAAGCTCGGTGTTCCAAATTTGTGTGGCGTGGGAGAAGGCCACGTGTGGCGCGGACTGTGTTATGCGCACCTAAGTTAGAGGGTGGGATGGGGCTTCCGCTGTTCTCTCGGTACTATGAGGCTGCCCGGGTGCGAGAGGCCTTTGAATGGGTGTTTCGGGAAGAGGCGGAATGGGTGATCCTGGTTGGAACGTCTGTGCCACGACCCCACACGTTGGCAGGCTTGCTATGGGGGACGGGAGGTGGGGAGATGGGGGAGAATCCTTTCCTAAGGTTAACTATGGGCTATTGGCGCAAATGGCGCCTGAAGTGGTATGGGGGGCGGGGAGCCTCAAAGTTTATTCCAATTGTGGGCAGCCCTGATTTCCTCCCTGGACTTCAGGACCCCGCCTTTGCCCGGTGGGTAGAGAGGGGACTGCAGTTTGTAGGTCAATTATATGAGGGGGGAGACTGGGTTACTTTTGAAGACCTGGTGCGTGGCTTTCAGCTCCTCCCCGCGGATCGTTTTCGGTACCTGCAGGTGCTTCATTTTTCCCAGTCCATGGTGCGGAGGGGGCAGGGCGAGCGGGGAGCGGCGGTAGATGAGATCCTCTCTAGGGGGCAGGTCAAAGGGTTAATTTCTGCCTTGTATAGACTAATGGATTTTACGGACTGTGCTGCTTGGTCTCATAGGCGGGCTTGGCTATGTGATTTGAATCGGTCGTGGGAGGGGCCGCAATGGCAGGGGGTTTGCAAGGGTTTGCTGACTGGCGTAGTGGCCAGCACTGTGTTGGAGCATAATTATAAGATGCTGTACCGCTGGTACCTCACACCGCTGCGGATGCAGAGATGGCTGGGGGGCCCAGCACTCTGTTGGCGACAGTGTGGAGGTGTGGGTTCTTTTATGCATATCTGGTGGGATTGCCCGGCCATCCAAAGCAACTGGGGGGAAGTGCAGGATTGGTGTGGTTGTGTGGTTGGGCGGCCTGTTCCCTGGGGTCCCTGTATGGCCTTGCTTGCAGTGGGGAGTGATTCTCTTTCCGGCGACCTGGCGGGGTGGTGTGGGATTATATGCACTGCGACCCGCCAATGTATTGCGCGACAGTGGCGGAGTTTGGAGCCACCTTCTCTTTTGATGATCCAGAACCAGGTTGCTCACCTTTATCTGATGTACCGCCTTACGGCGTTGCGGGTCAAACGGCCCTTGCGCTTTCAATCTGTGTGGGATCAATATTCTAATTGGTGTCAAGGGGCTCAGGGTTGAAGCATTTTGTTTGCCCCTACCGTTGATGCCAGGTCTAGTGTTCTGATTGTGTGGGAGTGGGTCTTCGACTGTATTGTGACAGTTCTGTTGGGGGGGGTGGGAAGGGGGGGGTTGGGAGTTTGAGGATTGTTAATGTGTTTGTATTCTCTTTACTGTATCATGGCCCTTGGGCCTTTTGGTTGATAAACAATAAAGGGGAAAAAAAAAAAAGAGCAATCTTGTACCTGGTGGTCTGGACCCAGGCATCTCACACAGCAGTCGTGGGTGTCCGTGGAATTCATCTTCTTCCCACATCTTGGACACTTTTTGAAGCCTGCTTTGGGCATTTTCAGGTGAGAATGTTGTAGAGAGGGAGAGAATCCGTTTTAATGGCAAGGCGGAAGAATTAAAACTGGCTGGGCTGGGGGTGGGCCGGGGAGGTGGGGTCTCCTACTCATGGAGAAACCAGGATATTTATCCTACTGTAATAATGCAGGGCTATTTCCTCTTGGGTAAACAGTGTGGGTTGATTACCTCAGTGTAAATAGTCTGGGCTACTTGCCCTGGTATTACAGATAACCTTTGCTTTTGCAAGATTTGCCTGCAGCTGATGATGCAATCAATATACAGGCTGGGGATCACCTGCTACTTAAAGTTGCTCTGCAGGGCACTTGGTAATAGGGAGCTAAGAGATGCAGCAGAAACCCCCCCCCCCCCCCCCTGGTTCTCACCACCTGCAGGGGCTGCTCACCCAAGGATATCATTTTCTCAGTTCACCTTGTCACCACCCTTGTTGCTGCCTACTGTTTGTCCCGCGATAGTGCTGCTGAGCACCACCCCTTCTCCTCTATGGCAGTTTGTTTTGATGTACGTCAGGACTTCAGGCATGCTACCTTATTGAGGGAAGGGACTAGGCCAGGGGCTCCTCTTGGGAAACAGATTGCCTTTTTCTGTATCTTTCTCACTACTATTATTTCCACCCCTGGATCAAATCCTCAGCCTAGGATCATCTTCCTCTTTTGTATTGAGATGGAAGGGGTGCTATTTTAGTAAACGATGCCTCATGCCACTGTTCATAAGATGGTCCATCGGCTTTCCTCTACTAATGTGCCTCCTACAGTAATTGCATTCTGCATACCACAGATCCTCAAGCACTTTAAAATGTTGAAGTTTTACAATCTTTTCCCTCTGTTTCGGTGGTGTGGCCTGCTGCTATTTCTGCTGCTGCTAGACTGGGGCTGGGGACAGAGGAGAGGATGAAAGGCCAGCAGCTTCCTTCTCACTCTCTACTGTCTCCCCTACCTGTGAGGCACTTTTGTCCCTGTCACTGCCAGCAGTATCACTTCTTACCTCCTCATTACATAGCACATTAACAACAACCTCTTCAAGGCTCCATTCAGTCATTAAACTTTCAATGACTGATGATTCAGATGGAAATCCCGCCCATGAGGATTCCTGAGGGTCTCTATTTGCCAAGACTAGCTCCATACACATTGCAGCAGGGAACAAGGTGTGCCTGCTCCTCTCTTCAGTTGCTGTCACCTGCTGCTTCGGTCAACCAATTCTGCACCATCTCAACTTCCCTTTGTCTCTCTGTGAAGATGAAACTAGACACCTGCTCTTTCATAGTTGCATTGGAAGCTGCAGCTCTTTATACTTCCCCTCTAAAGAAATCTCTCTAACTTTATTGGTGGGCTAGTGAAGGCCATAAACATACCCCAGGAAAAGACCTGTCTCTGTGCACTTCTGCCATTGCTGGTCTCACCTTCCCTTTCTTCTTTCCTTCCCAATGATTTAATTTTCCAAATCTACCCTTCCCGATCATTGTGATGTGATCAGACTGGATTGTCAGCTTCTCAGGATAGTCTGCCTGTCTTTTATGGCTCTCCACCTCCCAATAGCCCTCTGCAACTTGGGAGGACTGTAACTCCAACTATAGTGTCTCAGATATTTGCTCCAGGTTGCCCGCCCAACCTGGTATAAGCCCTGGAGTGCCCAGTGATCTGTCCTTCCTGCTGCACGCTTCAACTCACTTGGGAGCAGGGTAATTTGCATGGAAAGTTTAGTACCAGACTTGATTGTCAGCACCTCAGGACAGGGAATGCCTGTCTTTTACAGTTCTCTGCCACCCACTAGCCCACTGCTACTTGGGAGTATGATGACCCCAACTATGGATATTTGCCTCAGAGTTGCCAACTCAGCCTGGAGTGCCCAGTGATGCAGCCTCCCTGCTGGCATTCTTCAACTCACTTGGGACAGGGATGTTGATCAAGGTGAAATCCTTTCTCAAACCTAGATGAGTTTTGACAATTTAAAAAAATCCAGTTTCCTATAGGCAACATCATTGTTTTATTATAATATACTTTGGGCCCAGTTTTCAAAACTTCTGATATTCAAACATCATAGCAGTCAGCCATGATTCTTATATATCAGTGGGATATTCAATGGGGAGAGGTCGACCCCTGGAGTGCGAGGCACTGCAGCAAGCCAGCTTAATCGTAAGTTTGCCATTCTGCCTTTGTGGGCCTGGTGCAGGTGCTTCCCCTTTCCAGCTGGCACTTGCAGTGGGCTATACCCATTGTCCCACCCTTGTTATGCCACTGGTAAGCAATATGCACTGACAAACTGTAAAAGCACACCTTTCCTAGCCTTTCCCACTCACTTTTCTAATCCCCTCCTGCCCCCCAAAGAGAGACTCTTCCTGCAAGAGTAGGCAGCTCTGTAAAACATTCTGACACTAAAAGTTCAAAAAACAGTCACCAAAACAACAGCACTCCTCTGCTTAAAACGCAGAGGCAATATGCTCCCTGTAACATTTTCTTTTTTTTTCTCTATTGTGCTTTATAGTCCTAAGCACAAGCACCAGGACCAGCATCCTTAACTCACTCCCTCAAAGTCACAAACAAAATGGTCCTGTGGGGCTCGTGCTTGGCTGTGCTTTCTAGCCCTGCAGTGACATCATGACCCATGGGATTTGCATAACGCAGATAGGATTATGTTTCTTTGGATGCTTCTTAGTAATTGCCAACATGATTGGTTGAAATGCTTCATGTTGTTTGCTGGTTAGCACTCCCTCCCCTTCTCTGCCTCCCATAGTGGCTCTAGTATGTCTAGCTGCATGCACACATGGTGAAAATGAAGTTCATAAGTGGCAATTCGTCAAAATTGCCACACATGTACATTTGATTACTCAGACCAAGAATTAACTGAAAATGCCGCAGTTGGTCACATTTTGCCATTAGTTACCCAACAAATGTGCATCCCTATTGATTTGTTCATTTACGTTTTGAAATGATTAAGAGTTATAAATGTTGTTGCAGGGTTCCTATTGATAACCTTTAACGGGGTAATTTTATAAAGGATTTTTAGCTCATATATACCTAAAAGGCTTCTTTTAAAATTATATGCCACAAACAAGTATGCATTATGACAATTAGGAATGAACTTGTAGGCAAATCTGAAGTAGGCATGTTCAGGGACATAATTTCTGTTAATTACCCTGGGATAAATAGGGTTAATTCCCCATGCATAAATGGCTCAGGCTAATTATTCTGGTGTCAATAGAATGGGCTATTTATCCTGGGGTTGTTAACCAGCTACCCTAGCGTAAATACCCTGGGCTAATTACCACAATAGCCCAAGTGAATCATTCCAAGGAAATAGCGTGAGCTAATTATCCATGAGATAATTACCTAGGACAATTTACTCTGGGTAATTAACATGGACTAATTACCTTAGGATAAATAGCACAGGCTATATATATGCCACACATGTATATGTTTAATATAATGACTCATAGAAACCCTTTTACCAAAGGATGTTAGCTGACCATGTGTCTTTTGGCACACGTTGAATGCACATTGGGACATACGTTGCCAATTAGTGCAGGGCTTTGATAGCGCAGGACAATTCCCATGCTGTCTAACTTGTGTTAATGTTGCAAGTGGGCAGGCTAGGGGCAGAGAGTGGGCATGGTGTGCTCTGTACAGTTAACACGGGGGGGGGGGAGTACATCGCACACTAAATTCATTTGTGTGGGCTCATGTAATGCCACCTCAATAGGTAACATTAGGTGCACCTGTGCTAACACCGCATGCGCTATGGGACAGAGCTTCATGTTAACTGCCAAGGAAATGCTTTCCACACCCCTGACAGTTAATGCGGCAATGTTGCACTTAATGTGCCATTGTTTCAGTGCTTTTGTTGCATTAGGAGCAACAAACCATTATTAAAGAGGACCAGGGAATCCACTGCTTACCTTGGGATAAGCATTGTGGAATCTGTGTACCTTTTTGGGAGCCTGACAGGTACTTGTGACCTGGATTGGCCACTTGTAAACAGGATACTGGCTTGATGGAGCTTGGTCTGACCCAGTATGTCCTTTCTTATGTTCCTATGTTCTTATCGTTGAGGAGGGGCAAGGTGTGTGTGTGCACGCAGGCATATACAGCACAGATCTCACAGGGCCATGGATGGGTACGCCACATATTTTGCATATGTGTAGCACCAAAATTGGCATTTGCCCACATGCAGACCGGCGTAGCTTCCCAGTGTATCTCTTATGTTCATCCAGTGTACTCAGTGAGGCCGCCCAGCCATCCTGATTTGGAAATGCAGATACACATCATCATGGTTGCTACTGTCTGCCAGAACTATGCAAGGCTGCAATGCCCTATTTTCTGTCATGCGCACATGTAATTTTCTGTCATGCACTGCTTATGCCTTGTAGCACCATACAAATGATTATTATTAGCAGCAGTAGTAGTAAATCCCCACTGTATTTTATTTTTTACATGTCAATATTCAGGAGCAGGGCTGCACTGATTTTAGAATGGCCATGTACATACATGCATGGTGTCCGTTCTGAAATCCTTATAGGATTTCACATGTTTTCTCATTCACATCCCAACGACCACCTAAATGCCTTTTCTAAAATGTGCCTTCACATCTCCAAGCATTTATAAAACTGCCTGCCATGAGGCTGCACAAAGCAATGTTCATATGAGGGGCTTTTTTAGCAAAACTGACTCCTTGAGGAAAATGGCTTGTTTCTAAAGCCACAAAGCAAGAATCTTGAATTGAAGGTTGCTGATTTAAATGACGTTCTACCAGGGGATGCCTCAATAATTTTTTGCCAAATACAACTTATGTATTCAGAAATCTGCACTTTTATTGCCCTCTTTAGATGAAATCACAAGGACAATAGATGGTACAAATAACTTAGCCAGTATCACAGTCCATATACAGTTAATCATAGTAACATAGTACATGACGGCAGAAAAAGACCAGTATGGTCCATCTAGTCTGCCGAGCAAGGTGGCAAGAATAGGTGCGCCTACCACTCTGTGAAGGTCACCCCTCCCCATGCCTTTGTTTAGGGGTGTACCCAATGCTCCGTGTAGATCACTCCTATTTGTTGAGATAAAAGAGATACTTATGTTTATTTTGATTTTATTCTGTTACTATAAAGGGATCCACCGTGTCTGTCCTATGCCATTTTGAATTCTGTCACTATATTTGCCCCCACTATTTCCATCGGGAGGGCATTCCAAGCATCCACCACCCTTTCAGTAAAAAAGTATTTCCTGATTTTGCCTTTCAGTTTACCACCTTACAGCTTCATGTTATGCCCTCTAGTTTTTACAGCTTCCCCGTCTTTGGAAGAGGTTTTTTTGTCCATTAATACTCTTTTAAGTATTTAAAGGTCTGAATCATATCTCCCCTGTCCCTCCTCTCCTCCAAAGTGTACATATTTAGGTCTTCAAGTCTCTTCCCCTCACTTGGTTTGCAGCTTGTCGTGCTGTGAGGGTTTGTGTGCATCGGTGATGCTGAGGGCTAAGCTATCAGTAGTTTAACTACTGGCAGGGTCTCCCAAGATGGACAGGTCTCAGCTGATGTGCCAGACCAAGACAAACCACCCATCTGGGCAGCAGCAGAATGGGACGGAGGTGGCGGCGGAGGATCGTTCCATGGTGAGACTGCACCTTGAATATTGTGTGCAATTTTGGTCGCCGTATCTTAAAAAGGATATAGCATTATTAGAAAAGGTTCAGAGAAGAGCCACCAAAATGGTAAAGGAGATGGAAGGATACTCCCATGAAGAAAGGCTGAAAAGGTTAGGGCTCTTTAACCTGGAAAAGAGACAGCTGAGGGGAGATATGATAGAAGTCTATAAATTAATGAACGGAGTGGAACGGGTAAATGTAGATCGATTGTTTACGTTATCAGAATATAGAAAGACTAGGGGACATACAATGAAGCTACAGGGTAACCTATTTAAGACTAATAAAAGAAAATATTTTTTTCACTCAACGTGTAATCAAACTCTGGAATTTGTTAGCAGAGGATGTAGTAAAGGCTGTTAGTGTAGCTGGGTTTAAAAAAGGTTTGGACAAGTTCCTGGAGGAAAGGTCCATAAACCATTATTAAGAAGGGACCCAGGATATCAATGCTTGACCCAGTACAAGCATTGTGGAACCTGTGTCTTTTGGGTAAACTGCTAGGTACGTATGACCTAGATTGGCCACTGTTGGAAACAGGATACTGGGTTTGATGGACCTTGGTCTGACCCAGTATGGCATATCTTATGTTCTTATCACATTTCTGTGACAACGGCAACACTAAACTTAAACTGTGCGGAGGAAAGGCCTGGCAATCTACTTTTGTATCTTGCCATAAAAACCCAATAGATAGTCACAATAAAACAAATTGCCCTATAGTGCTGGAAGATGAGACCCCCAGATTGGAAGGCACTCAACTAGCGACTGGGAAGGAGCTGAAGTCTTTTCAGAGTAAAGCCAGCATTTATGATATAGTTGGATCAAAGCCCTCGGGAGTCTTAGTGCTGATGTAGCTGCGCATGAAATGAGAGTCAGAAGCTGTAAAGATGTCTTACATATTGGGATATGAAACATATGAAGCATGAACCAAGGGAAGTTGGAGGTGGTCAAGAATGAAATGGAACATGTACAATTTGATCTGTTGGGTGTCAGCGAACTGAAATGGACTGGCATCGGGCACTTTACATCATATTTATTTATTTTATGTATTTAACAAGTTTTCTATACCGCCTTTCATGGAATCAAAGTGGTTTACATTACAACTTCAACCGAACATTACAAAGAACTCTTTTAGAAACGTGCGAAGGGGTGACATGCAGGAGATGCTAGGTAGCATAACTTATTTACAACAGATGTATTTGGGCATGAAATTATTTAGGTGTGAGTCATTTAGAGAGTGTACTGAATTTCATCTTTGAAGTGTTCGGAGAACAGGAACATTTTTAGTTGTTTTCTGAAGTCCTTAATGTCTTTGGTTGTCCTTATCTTCTCCGATAAGGAGTTCCAGATTGTAGGTGCCACGAGTGAGAGAGCCCTCTTTGAAGTTGATTTGTTGGCTTTAGAGAAAGAGCCAGGAGTTGGTATTGTTTCTCTTATGTTTTGTCTTTTGGGTCTGTTGTTAGGTTTTGTGCTTAGGAGCTCTTGTAGGATTCTGGCTGATGTTTTGTTTCTGATTTTAAAGATGGTTAATGCTGTTTTGTATTTGGCTCTTAAAGTAATTGGTAGCCAGTGCAGCTGAAACAGAATGGGTGCTATGTGTTCATATTTGGCTGATCTTGTTATGAGACAGGCAGCAGTATTCTGGACTAGTTGAAGCGGTCTTGTGGATTGTGCTGGGAGACCTTGGAAGAGGGAGTTACAGTAGTTGAGAATGGGGGTGATAACGGCTTGGTAAATGGTGCGGAAGTGTTCCTGGCTTAGGAGAGGTTTTAGTCTACAAATGATGGCCAGTTTGTGGAATGCATTCTTGGTGGTTCTGCTGATGTGTGGTTGTAAATTTAGGGCTCGGTCAAGGGTCACACCTAGGTATCGGACCTCTTCCTTTACTCTGATTGGAGTATCCTGTAGTAGGATAGAAGTTGGGGGGGTGGAGGAGGCAAGATGGAAGCGGTGATATGTTCTGGGTGAGATGGCCCCTTCAGGGATGCACTGCTTTCAGCAGTTTGTGCACCTTTGGTAGCTGGAATGGGACGAAGGAAGCGCAAGCAATTCTCCCTACCCTCGGGAGAGGCTCTTACCAGCTCCGCTGTGCAGAAAACGCTCCCAATGTTTGGCTTTGCGGCATCTTCAGCAGGTTTGGTGTTTGCTCCAGACCTGAGACTTGGAAAACATAAGAAAGACCGAGAGGTACATAGACGAGACCTACAGGGATATAGTCCTGAAGTCCCACCTCCAGTCTGGCAGCATCCCTGTTGCCATGGAGAAGAGAGATCACCTGACAGGAGAGCATCACCTTGGTGTGGCAGGAAGTGATCCTGTAACTAGGACTTGTCCTCCAGATGATGTAAAACTCTCACGCACCGAGGAAGTTTCTCCAGGGCCATGTGCCCATAAGGGAAGGGTTAGGACAGCCATTATAGTTGGTGATTCAATCGTTAGGCATGTAGATAGCTGGGTGGCTGGTGGACGTGAGGATCGCCTGGTAACATGCCTGCCTGGTCTTAGATAGTGCTGGGGAGGAGTCTGCTGTCTTGGTACATGTCGGTACCAATGACATAGGAAAATGTGGTAGGGAGGTTCTGGAGGCTAAATTTAGACTTTTAGGTAGGAAGTTGAAATCCAGAACTTCCAGGGTAGCGTTCTCTGAAATGCTTCCTGTTCCACGCGCAGGACCCAAAAGGCAGGCAGAGTTCCGGAGTCTCAATGCGTGGATGAGACAATGGTGCAGAGATGAGGTTTTGGATTTGTTAGGAACTGGGGAACATTCTAGGGAAAGGAGGGGCTCTTCCGAAGGGATGGGCTTCACCTTAACCGGGATGGAACCAGGCTGCTGGCATTAACCTTTAAAAAGGAGATAGAGCAGCTTTTAAACTAGATAATAGGGGAAAGCCGACAGTCGTCCAAGAGCGGATGGTTCGGAAGAATGTATCCTTGAAGGACACTACCAAAAGCAGAGGTTCCAAAAAAGAGTAAAATAGCCCAAATGCCCTAGAGTATGGATCAGACAGAGCTTAAAGATCCCAAATTATCCATGTCTACCAATAGCCAAATTAATATGAATAAAATAAAGTCTCTAAAATGCTTGTATGCAAATGCTAGAAGTCTAAAAAAAATGATGGGAGAGTTAGAATATATAGCACTAAATGAGAAGTTAGATATGATTGGAATATCAGAGACATGGTGGAAGGAAGACAGCCAGTGGGACACTGTGATACCTGGGTACAAAATATATCGTAATGATAGAGCTGATCATTTGGTGGAGGGGTTGCGCTCTATGTTAGAGAGGGCATTGAGTCAGAAAGGATTAAAGTTTTGCAGGAAACAAAATTTGCTGTAGAATCTCTATGGATTGAAATTCCATGTAAAAAGGGGAAGGCGATGGCAGTGGGGGTATACTATCGACCGCCTGGACAGAATGAACAAATGGATGATGAAATGCTCAAAGAAATCAAGGAAGCTAACAAAAGTTACAGCGCAGTAATAATAATGGGTGATTTCAATTACCCCAGTATCGACTGGGTCAGTGTCACGTCATGACATGCTAGGGAGATAAAGTTCCTAGATGAAATAAATGACTGCTTCTTGAAGCAGCTGGTTCATGAACCGACCAGAGGGGAAGCCATATTAGACCTAGTCCTTAGTGGAACACCAGATCTAGTGCAAGAGATAAGGGTGTTGGGGCCACTTGGCAACAGTGATCATAGCATGATCGCCTTTGATTTAATTAGTAGAGGAGGGATAGTAAGGAAATCCACAGTACTACCTTTTAACTTTCGAAAGGGAGACTATGATAAAATGAGGAAAATAGTTAAGAAAAAGCTAAAAGGAGCAGTTGCAAATGTTAAAGACTGTGACAAGGAAGCCTTTTTTGAGCCTATGAGTATAGAAAAGGCCAATGACTTTAACTTAGAGAAAGGAGAAATCCCTGCAGGGCATGGATTTCAGGCCCCTCATAGAGAAAAAAACCTGAGGGAGAGAAAGTTCAGGCAGCCACACCCTAACTCCTATGACGTAACTGCAGGCTTGAGAGGTGATTACACTCACCTGGGAAGAGTGGAGGAAGGGCTGGAGCCCTGGAGAGGGAAATATAAATCTGCTAAAGCAGAGGAAAGGGGAAGCTCCGAGGAAAGAGGAAGCTCAGAGGGAAGCTCAGAGGAAAGGAGAAGCTCAGAGGTCTCAGGAGGTTCGGAAGACTCAGAGGATTCAGGGGAATCAGGAGTGGAACCAGGAGCACCTGCAGATCTCCAGGAGAGAACCCAGAGAGGAATACAGAGAGCTGTTCCAGAGAGGCTGGAAGGAGACAAGGAACCATAGCGAGCACAACCAGGGAGAACTGCCCAGTGCTTCAGGTACTGACTGTCTGTATCAGGGAGAGTTGAGCTCAGGAGAGACATTAGTATCTCCAGGGAGGCTGTATTCTGAGCATTGTGTCCAGAGCTCAGAACAGGACACTGCCCTAACAACACCAGAGGATATGCAGATTGAGTTGGCAGGGGAGGAATTGCAAGATCTAGATATCCCCATGGACTGTACCCTGTGTCAAGCTACAAGCATGGAATCATTATGCTAAAGGCTAACCTTGAATGAGAAAGTCTCCTAGAAGCAGGTAACTGGAATTGAGCCAGGAGTTGGGTTTGAAGAAAACTCCACGTGTTTGCAGTTCTCAGGCAAAGTGCTGAGTCACGCTGAAGAGAAAGCTTGTGAATGTTTGTTACTTGTTTTCTTATTTTGAGTTTAAAAACCTATCCTGAAAGGAAGGAGGGGAAGAAGAGGTTGTTCCAGAGGAACTGAGTTATTCTTTTGCTGTTAAGTGCTTCACAAACACAAGGTTAAAAAGAAGTATTTTTACCTTGCTGAGCAGAGCTGCTTCTCTAAGACTGAGCAATGTTGTTAACCAGCTGCATGTGTTTAAAGGGCTGTGAAGCAGTTATACTGAGCTAAATGCTCTTGCAAACAATCCTGAATGGACAAAATTCCTGTGTACAGTTTACTTGAACCTTTACTTTAAAATAAATTCTGTCATTTGCCTTAACATCGGACCATGACTACACTTCTTCTTAAGAGCCAAACTATATGTCCCAGAATCCACCTGAGGAAAAGCTAGTTTATTTGAGCTCACCAGGAGAAGTTCTCCGTTACCTTGCCCCCCTAAGCCAGAGGCCAGGGGCAAGGGCGTGACAAGACTTACATCAAGCTTGGGTGTTGTTGAAAAATACTATCTTGGAAGCCCAGGCCAGCTGTATTCCATGCTTTAAGAAAAGTGGAAGGAAGTCCAAAAAACTGCCAGCATGGTTTAAAGGTGAGGTCAGAGAGGCAGCTGTTGCCAAAAAAGCATCTTTCAGGAAATGAAAAAAAAAGCCAAACGACAAAACCTGGAAACAGCACAAGCACTGGCAAGTCAAATGCAAGGCATTGATAAGGCAGGCAAAGGGAGAATTTGAGAAGAAGCTTGCTGCGGAAGCAAAAACACGAAATAAAGACTTTTTCAAGTACATTCATAGCAAAAATCCTGTGAGAGAGTCAGTTGGTCCATTAGATGATAGAGGGGTTAAAGGGGCAGTAAGAGGCGACAAGGCGAAAGCGGAGAGACTGAATGAATTCTTTGCTTCGGTCTTTACTGAGGAAGATGTAGGGATGTTACCCATGACTGAAGTGGTATTTAAAGGTGCAGAAGAATTTAAGGAAATATTGATACATCGGGAAGATGTATTACAAGTATTAGATAAACTGAAGAGTAGAAAACCACCTGGGCCGGATGGTATACATCCAAGGGTGTTGAAGGAACTGAAATATGAGATTGCAGACCTGCTATTAGTAATCTGTGAACTATCATTAAAATCATCTCTAATACCTGAAGATTGGAGGATCGCCAATGTAACACCAATTTTTTAAAAGGGTTCCAGGGGTGATTCGGGAAACTACAGACCGGTGAGCCTGACGTCAGTGCCGGGAAAAATGGTATAAACCATCATAAAGAATAAAATTACTCAGCATGTAGATAGTCATGGCCTAATGGGAGACAGCCAACATGGCTTTAGACAAGGAAGATCTTGTCTTACTAATTTGTTATGTTTTTTTGAAGGTGTGAATAAACAGGTGGACAAAGGTGAGTTGGTTGATATAGTGTATCTGGACTTTCAGAAAGCCTTTGACAAGGTCCCTCATGAGAGACGTTTGGCAAAACTAAAGAGTCATGGGATAGGAGGCAGTGTACTACTGTGGATCAGGAACTGGTTAAAAGATAGAAAGCAGAGGATAGGGCTAAATGGCCAATTTTCCCAATGGAGAAAAGTGAATAGTGGTATACCCCAGGGATCTGTGCTGGGTCCTCTACTTTTTGACATATTCATAAATGACCTGGAAAAGGAAATAATAAGTGAGGTTATCAAATTTGCAGATGACACAAAACTATTTAAAGTTGTTAAAACCCAAGAGGATTGTGGAAAATTGCAAGAGGATCTTGATAAATTGGAAGACTGGGCATCAAAATGGCAGATGACATTTAATGTGGACAAGTGCAAAGTTATGCACCTAGGGAAGAACAACCCAAACTATGGTTACACAATGCAAGGTTCCACATTAGGAACCACCATCCAGGAAAAAGATGTAGGCGTCATTGTGGGATACCATGTTAAAACCCTCGGCCCAGTGTGCAGCGGTGGCCAAGAGAGCAAATAGAATGCTAGGTATCATAAGGAAAGGAATTTAAAATAAAACAAAAGATATTATAATGCCTCTGTATCGTTCCATGATGAGACTGCACCTTGAATATTGTGTGCAATTCTGGTCGCCGTATCTTAAAAAGGATATAGCGATATTAGAAAAGGTTCAGAGAAGAGCCACCAAATTAGTAAAGGGGATGGAAAGATACTCCTATGAAGAAAGGCTAAAAAGGTTAGGGCTCTTTAACCTGGAAAAGAGACGGCTGAGGGGAGATATGATAGAAATCTATAAATTAATGAACGGAGTGGAACGGGTAAACGTAGATCGATTGTTTACATTATCAGAATATAGAAAGGTTAGGGGACATGCAATGAAGCTACAAGGTAAACTATTTAAGACTAATAAAAGAAAATATTTTTCACTCAACGTGTAATCAAACTCTGGAATTTGTTACCGGAGGATGTAGTAAAGGCTGCTAGTGTAGTTGGGTTTAAAAAAGGTTTGGACAAGTTCCTGGAGGAAAGGTCCATAAAGCATTGTTAAGAAGGGACCCAGGATATCAATGCTTGACCCAGTACAAGCATTGTGGAACCTGTGTCTTTTGGGGAAACTGCTAGGTACGTATGACCTAGATTGGCCACTGTTGGAAACAGGATACTGGGCTTGATGGACCTTGGTCTGACCCAGTATGGCATAGCTTATGTTCTTATGTTCATCAGGGGTATTGCTTTCCCCTGAGCAATGCTCCCCCCCCCCCGCCATGCCCCAGAAGTGTTACGGCTGCTAGTGGAGTGCTTCCCGGCGGCGTGAAAACTAGCACGCCATTGCAGGGAAGTGAAGAGGGCTCCGTGGCTAGTTCTGCTCACCCGAATATGCCATCTGGAAAAGGAGTGAGATCAGAGGCTGCTTCTTTTTTGGAGGATAGCCCACTTCAGGCTGGTTCTGCTTCATTGACCATCGTTGGTGCCTGAGTGTTGGTAAAACCCCAAAACGTTATTTGGAGGTGTTGTGGGATGCTATTTCAACCATGAATAAGTCTCTTATCTCTATTGCGACTTCTGTAAGTACTGAAGTGGATTCCTTACGCATGCATTTCCAAGAATGTTCCAGAGTCCAGAAGGAGCAGGAGGGGAAGTTGGTGCGGTTGGAAAGAGAACTTGAAAAGCTCCGTGGGTTGCATGGTGCCCACATTAAGGATAGGAGTGTGACTTCTAGGAGACTGGAATATCTTGAGAATCAAGTCCGGAAGAACAATTTGAGACTGATTACTTTTCCTAGATCTCCGCTACAGTCGCCCATGGAGATAGTCCGTAGGTATTTCCAGGAGGTCTTGAAGATCTCCCGGGATGACTTATCACCATTAACTAGGGCTTTATACCTTGATGTAGGCCGGAGTAACCGGGGAGTTAGCTGTGAGGCCTCTGCAGAACCTGGAGAGCTTACTGTGTTTCTGGAGAGCTCTGTGGAGCTGATCATGGCTCGCACCACTCTCCTTTTTACTCTGGCTCTTGAATCTGATAAATCATCAATTCTTCAATCATATTTTTGAAAGTTCAGCAAGCAGTTTTTGGGCCCTTATGTTTGCATTTTTCCTGATCTTGCTAGGGATACCCAGCTGAGGAGAAAGGAATTCCTGGGGTTTAAACCCAGGGTACTTTCTCTTGGCGGGATTTTTTTGTTGAAATTTCCTGCTAGATGTCATGTTACCTATAAAGAGAAGTTATATTTGTTTTTTGAGCCCCACCAGCTACTGGAGTTTCTTGTGGCTAGGGAGGATTCTGTGGTTGTTTTTGGTTCCCATACGGCTGATGCATAAGTCTCGCACTGCCATGTAATGATTATTTCTTTCATTTTAATAATTTTTCCTGTTGCCTCCTTCTTTTTAAATAATTGTGGGCTAATCTAGACAAATGTTTTATTTCTTCTTTGTATAGTGTTTATTATTGTTACCCATTTTGCCAATTTTCCTTCATTCAATTTCTTGAATATAGTAGCATATTCAATAAAGCTTAAATTAAAAACAAAAGTTGGGGGGTAAAAGAGGTGTCACGTGAAATGAATAGTGCTTCGGATTTCTTGAAGTTGACGAGTAGATTGTTGGAGGATAGCTAGTTGTTCATTTCATGTAAGCAGGTTGTGATTGCTGCATAGTTTGGTTTGTCGAGGAGGATTGGTGTGTAGACCATAATGTCATCTGCGTAAATAGCATATAGGATCTTATGTTATTTCCCTCCCTCCATCCCCAACACCCACCCACCCCTGGGATAATCATAACTTTATAGGTACTTACACATCTTAAAAGACAGGAGGTGCTCTCAGGTGAAGCTCGTTACCCAAATCAGTCATACACTAAGGACCTGAGATTAATTAAGCTTCAGGTGAACAAGGTATATTAAATGTATTATGTACAGTTTTATTAGTATAAATATCCATAGCAACCCTTAGTAAGTAAAGAACTTAAAGATCTAAACACAAGCTTAAAACTAAGATGCAGACAGCAGTCCAGCAGCGAGATGGGGGCTTTCCAGTCTTTTGCATTGAGTGTCACATGTATGATTTTCTCCAAGTTGGTGAGAGGTCTTACGTGTGCACTAGGTGCAAGGAGCTCTTTGCTCTCAGGGAACGAGTCCATTCTCTAGAGGCTAGAGTAGCAGACTTGGAAAACATAAGAAAGACAGAGAGGTACATAGACGAGACCTACAGGGATATAGTCCTGAAGTCCCACCTCCAGTCTGGCAGCATCCCTGTTGCCATGGAGGAGAGAGGTCACGTGACAGGACAACATCACCCTGGTGTGGCAGGAAGTGATCCTGTAACTAGGACCTGTCCTCCAGGTGATGGAAAACCCTCTCGCACCGAGGAAGTTTCTCCAGGGCCATGTGCCCATGAGGGAAGGGTTAAGACAGCCGTTATAGTTGGTGATTCGATCATTAGGCATGTAGATAGCTGGGTGGCTGGTGGATGTGAGGATCACCTGGTAACATGCCTGCCTGGTGCGAAGGTAGCGGACCTCACGCGCCACCTAGATAAGGTCTTAGATAGTGCTGGGGAGGAGTCTGTTGTCTTGGTACATGTCAGTATCAATGACATAGGAAAATGTGGTAGGGAGGTTATGGAGGCTAAATTTAGGCTTTTAGTTAGGAAGTTGAAATCCAGAACTTCCAGGGTAGCGTTCTCTGAAATGCTTCCCGTTCCACGCGCAGGACCCAAAAGGCAGGCAGAGCTCCGGAGTCTCAATGCGTGGATGAGACAATGGTGCAGAAATGAGGGTTTTGGATTTGTTAGGAACTGGGGAACATTCTGGGGAAAGGAGGGGCTCTTCCGAAGGGATGGGCTTCACCTTTAACCAGGATGGAACCAGGCTGCTGGCATTAACCTTTAAAAAGGAGATAGAGCAGCTTTTAAACTAGATAATAGGGGAAAGCCGACAGTCACCCAAGAGCGCCTGGTTCGGAAGAATGTATCCTTGAAGGATACTACCAAAAGCAGAGAGGTTCAAAAAAAGAGTAAAGTAGCCCAAATACCCTCGTGTCTGGATCAGACAGAGCTTAAAGATCCCAAATTACCCATGTCTACCAATAGCCAAATTAATATGAATAAAATACAGTCTCTAAAATGCTTGTATGCAAATGCTAGAAGTCTACAAAATAAGATGGGAGAGTTAGAACACATAGCACTAAATGAGAGATTAGATATGATTGGAACCACCACCCAGGAAAAAGATTTAGGCGTCATTGTGGATACCATGTTAAAACCCTCAGCCCAGTGTGCAGCGGTGGCCAAGAGAGCAAATAGAATGCTAGGTATCATAAGGAAAGGAATGGAAAATAAAACAAAAGATATTATAATGCCTCTATATCGTTCCATGGTGAGACCACACCTTGAATATTGTGTGTAATTCTGGTCGCCGTATCTTAAAAAGGATATAGCATTATTAGCAAAGGTTCAGAGAAGAGCCACCAAAATGGTAAAGGGGATGGAAGGATACTCCTATGAAGAAAGGCTAAAAAGGTTAGGGCTCTTTAACCTGGAAAGGAGACGGCTGAGGGGAGATATGATAGAGGTCTATAAGTTAATGAATGGAGTGGAACGGGTAAAGGTAGATCGATTGTTTACGTTATCAGAATATAGAAAGTCTAGGGGACATGCAATAAAGCTATAGGGTAAACTATTTAGGACTAATAAAAGAAAATATTTTTTCACTTAACGTGTAATCAAACTCTGGAATTTGTTACCGGAGGATGTGGTAAGGGCTGTTAGTGTAGCTGGGTTTAAAGAAGGTTTGGACAAGTTCCTGGAGGAAAGGTCCATAAACCATTATTAAGAAGGGACCTAGGATATCAATGCTTGACCCAGTACAAGCATTGTGGAACCTGTGTCTTTTAGGACAACTACCAGAGGGTCGCCATGAGTCAACACCGACTCGACGGCTAACAACAACAACAAGTCTCTTCTCATAAGTCTTCTAACGCAGGCTCCAAATCATTTTGGTCGCCTTCCTCTGAACCACTTGAAGTCTTTTTATATCCTTTGTGAGATACGGTCTCCAAAACTGAACACAATATTCCAAGTGAGGCCTGCCACCCACCCACTCCCTGGACCTTGAGGGTTAAGGGAGGGGCTGGCCCTGATTGCCCTTGAGGATAAGGTTGTAGTTGTGTTGGAGCTCAAGTAGTAAGGCAAGGCAAAGAAAATTTCTTTTGTGAGGTTTATTTCCCACTTTCGCAGTTGAAATGCAGCAGACGTAAAGGAAACAATGTAGCATAAAACAAGGCTGAGAAACTTAACTAAACAAGGCTTTTTACTGCTTGGCTAAATGTCCATCCTAGATCACATTCAATTGGCATGTGACCTCCTTTCAATAACGTAACAGAAAACTCTGGTAACAGCAATGCTCCTGAATTGCACACAATATGCTTTCACTTATTCTCTTCAAATAAGCTTCTTTAGCATGGCAATCAGTGAGGTAAGTTTCTTATATTTCTTCATAAAACATTGGCAAGCATATCATTTAAATGTCCTTTTGAATCACACAAGTAGAGCAGTCCATCGGGACTTCCAGCTCTGTAGACGGCAGAGAAATTAAAGGCATTTCTTCCTCACAGCTGCTCATAGGCTTTGCTACGTTATTGGGAGAAACTGCTCTGCTCTTAAAGAACTCCCTGAATTCAGTGAGAAGTAATTCAGCCTGTGTATTTTCTGAACTAGACTGAGAATATCCTCCTTCAGGTAAATGCTTGTTTACAGTTCTTATCACTTGGCAAATATCAGTGCTTCTACTCAGACAAGAGTTCAGCGTGTAAGCATTTCCCTTCCCCCACCTATCTCCACATGAAAGTGCAGGGTAAAACGCTTCAGCTGTGCTTGGAGAGTCCTTCAGAGTTTTAAAAGGAAAACAGTTAGGCTTCTCTTGGCTTAACCAATTACTATCAAACTTTCTGCCTTTGTCCTGTCTTTCACAATTAAAGTTCACTCTTTCTGGCTTCCCACTGTTAAGCTTGCTAGCCGTTCTAAACCCACCAGATACCTTGTGCTGGGGCTTCTTCCAGGGTATTTCTTTCTCCCACTGCCTCCTGTTCCAAGGTTCTGCTTGGTCCTTTAAACTCCTGAGCTGCAGCCTTGGGTCTCTCAGTGCCTTTGAATTCTTCTGCTTACAGAAGCCTTTCTTTGCCCCTGAGTCTCCCAGGTCCTGTCTGCTCCTTCGTGGATCACAGCTGCTTAGTGGTTCTCTCACCAACGGTTCCTGGTCATCTGACCTGTCCTCATCCAGGTGCTTGTGTCCTGACTCCTCCTCTCCTTGCTCCACTCCTTGCTAATCTCGCTGATCGTCTCTTTGCCCTTCTCGCTCACGTTCTAACTGTTTCTGTTTCTGGGTTCGTAACAAGCTGCTTGAGTACTGCACTGCCCGCCTCCTGCTTGGGCGTGCCCAATCAGAGACTTGGCTCCTCACCTGCCTTGAGGTGAGGTGTGGTTCCTGATTAGCTCTGTGTTTCTTTATCTCAGCAGAGAAAATCCTGCAGTCCCCTGCAGTACCGGTTCTCTCCACCGGATCACTATTAGTTTCCATTGCTTCACAAGAGTCTCCTACATCACAGATCCCCCCCCCCCCTTAAGATATCACGGGCTGGCTTAGTCTTGACGGCACAGCACGTGATTCTATCTATGGGTTCAGTGCTGATGAGCTCCTGTTGAGGCTGTTGTCTCGGAGAGGCTATTGTGGCTAATTGGGCTAAAGCTACTCTGTCATGCCATGGTTTTAACACGTTGACATGGTAGACTTGCCTGCGACCTTTCCTATTCTCGACCAAGTAAGATACAGGTCCTACAACTTGTACTACCCGACACGGGCCTTTCCAATGGCTCTCAAATTTCGGTTCTGTCCCAGCCACCATTACAATAACTTTCTCTCCTACATTTAGTTGACGTTGCTTTGTGTTCCTATCGTAATAGGCTTTCTGTTTGGCCTGACTACGCTTCAGATTATCCACTGCAACTTGTGAAGTCCGGCGTAGCCGCTTCTTTAAGTTTCTCAGGAACTCGGGCACCTCCACTTCCCTGGGATCGGGTTCTACCCACTGTTCTCTCAGTATATCGAGAATGCCTCGGGGAGACCTCCCGTATAGTAGCTCATATGGTGCTGTTCCTAACGAGGCCTGTTTTCTCTCTCGGCATGCATAAAGAACAAAGGGAAGCATTGTATCCCAGTTGTCCATTTCCCCCTCCAAACTCCTACGTAACATCCTTTTAAGAGTCTGGTTTTATCTCTCAACTAAACCGTTCATTTGTGGATGGTATGCTGCCGTCTTAATGTGGTGAATACCAAAGGCATCCCACACTTGTCCTAAGTATTTTGACATGAAGTTGCTCCCCCTGTCGGTGAGAACTTCCTTAGGGAAACCCACTTCACAAAACAACTTAATAAGTTCGTTTGCTATTACTTTGGCAGATATGGTGCGCAGTGGCATGGCCCACAGGAACCTTGTAGCGTGGTCTACCACCACTAAGATATAGCGGAAACCTCGGGGTGTTTTAATCAGAGGTCCGACAATGTCTACACCTATCCTCTGGATGGGATCCTTAATCACTGGTGATGGTATCATGGGGACATCCCTGGGATGGGCCGCTGAAACTCTTTGGCATGTGGGGCAAGCCTCACAGAACTTTGCTGTCTCTTTGAAGACACCCAGCCAATAGAATCTGGCTAAGATTTGATCGAGGGTTCCCTGAATGCCTTTATGCCCCCCAATGGGATGATCGTGTGCCAACCGCAACACTATATTTTTAAAGGTCGTTGGCACAACCAACTGCTTTCTACTATCTCCTGTGAAAGGATCTTTACTCTCCCTATAGAGTATGCCTGCAGTCAGGATAAATCTAGGTAAGGTATCCCTTGTAGTCTGAGCCCATTTGAATGCCTGTGTGAGAGCGGGGTCCGCTTGCTGCTCATTTGGGAACGTGGGAAACTTATTCCTTAGTTCCTCTGGTACCCAGGGTAGCTCTTGCCCTGCCTGCACTTCAGACTTTTTCTTAGAGCAAGACTGTTTCTCCTTACGCTTCTCAGATTTAGGCTTCCTGACTTTAGTGTCTGGTGTATCTATCAACGCATCATCAGAGGGGAGAACTTCTCCGAGATCCTCTGAGGTATCTTCTTTCTCTTCTAAGGCTGAGGACTGGGCTCTTGTGGAGACCATTGCACCTTTCACCTGCAACTCTCTTTCCATCTCCCTGAAGAACTGCGGCCAATCCCTGCCTAGAATTACTGCGTGGGGAAGTCCTGGGACAACTGCTAAGGGGACAGCCCTTGGTGGACCTAACCCTGCTATGCGTAACTTGTATACTGGGTAGGTAGAAGTTCCTCCATGGACGCACCTTATTTTAACTGAACTAACAGGCTGAATTACTTCCTTGCCCTGCATGGCTTCTATTCTCTGCCAAAACTCTTCAGAGAGCATGCTTAACTCTGCTCCTGAATCCAGCAGAGCCTGAGTGGTAATTCCCTGTACTTCAATAGCATGAAGAAATCCGGGTCTATCTTCCATAGGACTACCCGCTATCAAGGCAGTCTTAACAAAACAGTGTTTTTGCAAATGTCCCTCTTGCCCACATTTGTAACATCTTAGCCTATTCTTAGAGCTTTTCCATAAAGGCATGCACATTTTTATCGGGTCGTCATGCACCCTTCCGTCCCTTTCTAATCTGCAACTGCCTGACTCCTGAGAAGTAGTGCTAGCTCTCTGGGCAGTTAGCTCTGCCTCAATGTATCTCTCAGAGAGTGCAACAGCTTCTTGGGGAGTTTTGCAATTCTGCAAGATTAGGAAGGTGCGGATTCCCTGAGATAGAGCATTCATGTATTGCTCCAATACCAAGTCATCAAGTATTGACTCCACCGACCTCCCTTCTGAAGTTAACCACTTATCAATCAAGCTTCTAATCCTGTGACATAATGACTTAGGAGTCTCACTCGGCTTTAGTCTCACAATCCTCAAACGCGTGTGGTAGACCAAAGGAGTGAGCCCTAATCTCTCTCTTATGGCCTTTTTCAATTCCTCATAGTTGCCAGCCATAGCAGCAGGCATGGTGCGGTAAGCGGCCATCGCTTCCCCAGTAAGGGATGCTGCTAGTCTTAGCGCCCAGTGTTCTTTAGGCCAGGAGCTAAGGCGAGCTACTCTCTCAAAGCTCTCAAGAAAGTCATCCACATCATCCTGATTAGTTAGCTGCCCAAAGTTGAACAAAGTTCCTGTCTGTAGACCAACAGGGTGTACAGTGTCTGTTAATATGGAACCTGTATTGGATGTTGATGGTCCAGCGGCTTGCTTCCTCTCTTTTATCCATTCCTCCATGAGAGTCAGTAGCGGTTGCTGCTGTTCACGTAGGCTTGCGTTGGCCTTTTCCTGTGCCTCTAACGCAAGATCTCTCTGGCGCTCCAACTGCGTCGCCATCCAGTGGAAAATCTCCTTGGCATCCATCACCATCTTGGAATACCTGCAACAAATCAAAAAGACAGACCCAAGTGCGGAATCACAGAACGTCTATCTGCGCTTTTCCCTTTTTTTTTTTTTTTCTTCCTAGTCACCACTAGGCTGCACCCTTGCCCTGGTATCCTGGTTACCCGGGGTGGATACCCTTTACCTGGCTCAGGTGGTATACAAGCACGTCAGGAACAGAAGATCCTGTAGTCCTGCAGTCTCCTTCCTTGTCTGGGCTCGTCAGCTCTTCGGCTGGGCACCTCCTGGAAGTCAGCTTCTGCAGCTCTTGGTATCGCTACTTCTTGCGCCTGCGCAGTATCCTCAATACTACGCCACTTTGCCACCCACCCACTCCCTGGACCTTGAGGGTTAAGGGAGGGGCTGGCCTTGGTTGCCCTTGAGGGTAAGGTTGTAGTTGTGTTGGAGCTCAAGAAGTAAGGCAAGGCAAAGAAAATTTCTTTTGTGAGGTTTATTTCCCGCTTTCGCAGTTCAAATGCAGCAGACGTAAAGGAAACAATGTAGCATAAAACAAGGCTGAGAAACTTAACTAAACAAGGCTTTTTACTGCTTGGCTAAATGTCCATCCTGGATCACATTCAATTGGCATGTGGCCTCCTTTCAATAACGTAACAGAAAACTCTGGTAACAGCAATGCTCCTTAATTGCACACAATATGCTTTCACTTATTCTCTTCACATAAGCTTCTTTAGCATGGCAATCAGTGAGGTAAGTTTCTTATATTTCTTCATAAAACATTGGCAAGCATATCATTTAAATGTCCTTTTGAATCACACAAGTAGAGCAGTCCATCGGGACTTCCAGCTCTGTAGACGGCAGAGAAATTAAAGGCATTTCTTCCTCACAGCTGCTCATAGGCTTTGCTACGTTATTGGGAGAAACTGCTCTGCTCTTAAGGAACTCCCTGAATTCAGTGAGAAGTAATTCAGCCTGTGTATTTTCTGAACTAGACTGAGAATATCCTCCTTCAGGTAAATGCTTGTTTACAGTTCTTATCTCTTGGCAAATATCAGTGCTTCTACTCAGACAAGAGTTCAGCGTGTAAGAATTTCCCTTCCCCCACCTATCTCCACATGAAAGTGCAGGATAAAACGCTTCAGCTGTGCTTGGAGAGTCCTTCAGAGTTTTAAAAGGAAAACAGTTAGGCTTCTCTTGGCTTAACCAATTACTATCAAACTTTCTGCCTTTGTCCTGTCTTTCACAATTAAAGTTCACTCTTTCTGGCTTCCCACTGTTAAGCTTGCTAGCCGTTCTAAACCCACCAGATACCTTGTGCTGGGGCTTCTTCCAGGGTATTTCTTTCTCCCACTGCCTCCTGTTCCAAGGTTCTGCTTGGTCCTTTAAACTCCTGAGCTGCAGCCTTGGGTCTCTCAGTGCCAATGTTCCCTCTAATTTTCTGTAGGCTGTGTGCGCATAAAATATCAGCTGTGCAGCTTTTGAAGGAAGGTTAAATTTTTGTGCGCCACATAACGACACTCGGAGTTATATACTTTAAAATTTGACTACACGTCAGAATACAGTATGTACACCACATTGATTGCACTAGAAAATATTGTAGAACTTGTGAAAACCATAAATACACAACAACCTTTCAATTTTAAGAACGTCTGTGTTGTTTTCTATCAGAATCAGAACCGTAATTTTTGTGCGCTCTGTTGTAAAGTATGTGCGCTCACTCGGCGAGGTGTGTGCGCGCGCACATGCGCACAGCTTAGAGGGAACAGTTCTCAGTGCCTTTGAATTCTTCTGCTTACAGAAGTCTTTCTTTGCCCCTGAGTCTCCCAGATCCTGTCTGCTCCTTCGTGGATCACAGCTGCTTAGTGGTTCTCTCACCAACGGTTCCTGGTCATCTGACCTGTCCTCATCCAGGTGCTTGTGTCCTGACTCCTCCTCTCCTTGCTCCACTCCTTGCCAATCTCGCTGATCGTCTCTTTGCCCTTCTCGCTCACGTTCTAACTGTTTCTGTTTCTGGGTTCTTAACAAGCTGCTTGAGTACTGCACTGCCCGCCTCCTGCTTGGGCGTGCCCAATCAGAGACTTGGCTCCTCACCTGCCTTGAGGTGAGGTGTGGTTCCTGATTAGCTCTGTGTTTCTTTATCTCAGCAGAGAAAATCCTGCATTCCCCTGCGGTACTGGTTCTCTCCACCGGATCACTATTAGTTTCCATTGCTTCACAAGAGTCTCCTACATCACAGGCCTCACCAGCAACTTGTACAGTGGCATTAGTATCTCTTCTTTTCTGCTGGTAATTCCTCTCTGTATGCAACCCAGCATACTTCTGGCTTTTGCCATCGCCCCACACTCAAGACCTGCTTGGCCGCCCATGTCCACGGTGACCACGGCCCCACCCACCCCTTTGTGCCGGTGCTGCTGGTGCTGCCTCTGGAGCTGGCTGCTGGCGATGACCCGCCATGGCCTCCAGGGCATCGGCCACCCAAGCTATCCCTGCTACCATAGCCTCTGCTGTGCCCCGCAGCTGTCTGGTCTCTTCACAAATGGTCATCAGTGCCTGACGAGTGCCTGTGGGTGAGACACAGGGTGACGTGTGAGATATGTATTGCACCTCCCACCATGAGGCATGCATATGTCTGGATTATCTCACAAGAACAGTCCTCAGATCAATCATGCAAGGGAAGAATAGCAACACAGTACCATGTTTCAGATCTGAGAATCCCACGATCCATCTTCAGGCTGGGAAATGAGCCTGAGGTAGGATTGTGAGATTCTCAGATTCAACACATGGTACTGTGTCGCTATTCATTGCTTGCATGATTGATCTGTGGACTGGTCTCATGAGATAGGATGGATAACGTGGGGAATCACGCCAAGCAGATATATATCCGGAGGAAGCTGTTTGCTTTAGACCTGACGGACAGTACAAATGAATACGACTTTATAAGCTAAGTACTATTACCCAGAAAGAGGGGTTCGCAGAATTAAGATGTCTAATTGATATGGAATAGGGGTCTACTGATGTACGTCTCCTTGGGGTTTACGGAGGTGAATATTAAGTGGGTGTATGAGCTCATTAAAATGAGTTAAACAGACCACTCTTGCTACAAGAGGGTGGATCTCTCATGGCAATTAGTCCAACAAAACATACAAAAGCTACATGCTATGGAGTAATTATATTGGGGTGCATATGGGATGTCATTAGGATTGTTATTTATACTCCCAGGAGGTTTGTGGTTTATTCAGTTATCTACCTTCAGCATTCTGTCATGATGAGGCAGTATGGGCCCGCAGCTCCGCCAGTATCACATCCATGCTGGTGGGTGGGGTGCCTGATGGCCCTGGTGCTTGCACTTTGTGGTGGCTCCCTATGGTCTCTGGGCCCTCCCTAGCCACTGTGCTGTTGCTGTTGCTCCCCACTTGCATGGCGACATCCGCTGCCCCATCCTCTGCCTCCCGCAGCACATCAGTCCCTGGGGTCTGAGCACCGTGGCTTCCAGCGACTTCAGCGACCTCTAGTCCCTCATCAGCCTCTGGCTCTGCCACATCCTCCTCCTCGTCCGCCTCCATGGCCTGGATGTCACCTGGGGGGTGGAACAAGGTACACAGTAAATATGGATTTGACCAGAACACATATGTACAGCTGTATGTTACATCCTCACCAACAGCAATGTGTGTACCGCCTTAACTGCTGTCACTGCGCCTACAATGGGGTCAACACATATGCCACCAGTGTGGTGTACATGACAGGGGGGAGGAGCACGCCTTTGCGATGGTGGCACTGTGACACTGTCCGTGTGGGTGTGCATGTGGGTGATAGTGTTTGCTTTTGCCTGCCTCACTGTGCGTGTGGGTCATGGGAATGTGTCTGTGGCACTGCGGTGCCTGTATCAGAGCTGACCCCAGGTGGTAGTGGTGCTGGGGTAGGTGCATATCTTGGAGGGGTCATTGGGGCTGGAGATGGGGACCTGACATGGAGTGGTGAGAGGGTGTCCACATTGTGCGTGGGTGTGTATCTGCACATTGGGCCATGTGTTGTGTGTCCTGGGGTAGTCTGCACTGTGACTGGCTGACTGGGGTCGCACATATGCAGGTGCTGGTGGCACGAGTTGAGAGGTTTGTGTGTGTGTGGGCAGATGATGCATCATAACATAACATGGGGACAGACATTGTGACATGACATATCCTGCACAGGTTGCTCTACAGTATATGAACTACTCCAAGGTGTCAGGCACGTATCAACGTACACATCAGCCTCCCACGGCACAACACAGGGTCAAGGCAAACTCATTACGCTGCACTGAGCCATATCACGTCATACAAGGTCACATTGGTAACAGAGCTATGTGTCCCTCAGCCATGCAGCCACACATACAGAGAGGCCTAGCACCTCAGCTAACACCACAACAGTGTGTTGTCTCACAATATGCTCAGAGTGACTTCGGTCCATGAGTAAACACCTCAGTACTGGGGCATGCATGCTTGCCCACACCACGCCCCCACTATTGGTAGTTGACATGGAGAATGGGTCCTACCCAGGGCACAGGGCAGTGGGAACAGACAGCAGCAGGCAGTCAGAACAAGCAGCACCAGGCAACAGATGATGATGCAGGACAACAAATGTCACACACATGGACTATGGCTGTCCACAGGGGCACCTACAGCAGGTGTTTTGCCAAACAGCATCTTCATGGAAGTGTACATGCAACACACTGAATATCTGGAACACTGAGTCAGATAGGTGCAGGCTGTTTCCAGCTCATGGTGATAGCATGTGTGGGGCAAGGTAACAGCCTTTACCATGGCCAGGACACAGCCTTGAACATATCTACCTCAGGGGCGATGATATGCAGTGTGTTGCATGTAGAGCTCCCTGTGGACGCTGTTTCCCCAGGCACCTGGTGTTGGGTCCTCTGTGCACAGCCGTTGTGGTGGTGATAGTGTTTGCTTTTGCCTGCCTCATTGTGTGCTGCCTGTTTCTGCCAGGGTATACTGAGTGCTGCTGTGTGTTTCTACGGCTTTCTGACCTTGTTAGGCCCTTTTCACCATGCTAATCTCCAACTGTAGTGGCCAGATGAGTGTTATGTTGCATATCCCGGTACAGAGGTTGTCAGGGCCATTAATGGCAGCTTGAGCCTATGTTGAGGTAAAGCACCATTGTGTTGTTCTCTGAGGTACACCTGCTCTCAGAACGTATTTGTGGGGGTTTGTCAGAGGGCTGTTGTCCTCTGTTACCTGTTGTACGTGTAACTACCTGCTTTTGTATGGTGCAGGTTGTCTGAGGTGGGCTGTTCCCCTGTCCCCTTTTGGATGTTCCTCTGTAATTTGATATCCCTTCCTATGGCAAACAGACGTCCTCCAGGACAGTAAACGGTTTATACCGGGTAACAGTATATCTTCCCTGTACCTGGTTGCTGTCATGGATGACGCCGATGAGACACTGCCACTGTTGACCTATGTGGGAGCCGGAGGGAAAGGTGTTGGCACAAATAACACCGTAAATGTGTTGGCAATGTACTGAATATGTGGTGTGGGGTGGTGTGAGTACTACTTGTCATCATGTGTGAAAACAGGATATGTGTTTACAGGGCACATGATAGCAATGACATCGGTAGCATAGCCTACGTACGTCTAGTATGCAAACTGTCAGTGTAGCAGAGACCTACTAGGTTATATATGTTCACTTTTTTCTGGAACTAGCGGATGGAAACACAGACAAGGTGGGACGGTGGCTGGTGGGAGATGTGGTGACATGACATGGAATAGATCTGGCATGGCCTAGGTACATGTTGATACACAAGGCATGAAATGATCACACATCAGCAGACATAGGGAGTGCAGCTGTGTCAGGACCAGGAAAGGAATGAGAGGGAAATGGCAGATGCATGGCATTGTAAACAAAGGGACTATTTGGATGGTACACTCCAGATCAGGACATACCTTGTGATGATATTGGAATGTACACCCCAGTCTCTGGGGTGGGTTGATTGCATATTCCTACTGTATGTCTGCTAATGAGAGAGTAGTTTGTGTCTGATATCTGTGTGAAATGCTCGGTAGCTTCTCTTTGCATGTAGCTTGCAATCACACTGTCATAGGTCATTCACTTTCACTGTGCTGGAATGTGACTATGGACAGGACATATCTCATGTACGTAATAGCTGTTACAGGAAGAGGGTGGGGGAATTTTCCATGTCACTCTGTACGTAGTTGTGTCTGGTTGCCATTCCTGTATGTTTGCTTCTGTGATATTGGAATGCATCACTGGCTTTATTTGTAGGATGATTCCGTGTGACCTATGTGGCAGGTACGAATGTAAGTTGCATGAGATGCTATAGTTTGGGAGGAGGTGGTCAGACCTCCCTGTCTGTATAGTCTTGGTTTCCTCTCTTGCACAGTTGAGGAGGGGTGACAATCTGCCTGGCCAACAGCCAGCCCCCTCCCCCTGGTTCCGTACACCTGGTCATTGCTATACTATGGGCATCACTGTGAATGTCTGGCACATACCCCCGGGTACCTGTACTAGCCTCCCTGGAAACACCTTGGCAACTGTTGCTACTTCCATGGCCTCCTTTGCCTCTGTTGGGCCACACATGATCGCAGGACATGGGCCCACACCACCTTGGCCCGGACCCAGCATGTGTTGGGTTGTTAGCTGTATGTGTGCTGCATATTTCAGACCTACCTGCCTGTGGATGGGCGGTGTCCAGCGCTGGGGACAGTCCATGAAGATAAACCGGCCCCAGATGTTCAGTGAGCTGCTGCTCCAGGGGTGTCAGGCTGGGAACAAAGGGACCACCACCACCAGTGCCCATGGCATGTAGACTCTCCGCTGTCATGTGTGCATGGACCCCTCGCTTTATATCATTGAAGCACTTGCGGAGGCTGTCCAGGTCCCTGGGTGGTCCCCTGGCCTGGGCCATGGCCTCCTGGACCTCCACTCACACCTGTGTCCTTGTGCTCACTGTTGTTCTGGAGCTGAGACGGCCATATAGCACCTCATAATGTTCAAGGACACTGGCCAGCAGGTTATGATTCTCCTGCTGGCTGAATCTGAGGGCCTTCTTCCTTTCATCATCCAGAACTGGCTTGTGCCTATGTTTGACACTATGTGGCCTCTCAGGCTGTTCCTGGGTGGGCTGGGACACACCCGATGAACCTGCAACCTCCACCTCAGGTCACCCATCCGCTGCCCAGATGTTTCCCCGGCCTTCCCTCCTGTTGTGTCATCATGCTGCCTATCCCTGCTCTCTGTGTCGTCCTCCTGCCTGTCACTTATCTCTGACCTCCTCTGACCCTCGCCTACTCTAGCCTCACCTGCTCCTCACCTCACCTACACCACCCTTTGCCTGCTCCTTACCTCGCCTAATCTACCTCTCGCCTGCTCCTCACCTCACCTACTCTTCCTCTTGCCTGCTCCTCACCTCACCTACTCCCCCTCTCGCCTGCTCCTCATCTCACCTACTCCACATCTCGCCTGCTCCTCACCTCACCTGTTGCACTCCTCACCTACTGTAAACCTCACCTAATCCTCACTCGCCTGCTCTGCACCTCGCCTACACAAAACCCTTGGCATGTACCACGTATGCATGCCTATTTATGCTTTTTTGGCCGGGGGCACAGCGTTGCGTGTGTTGCGCATGCGCAGTGGTGCATGCACAGCTGCTGCATGTGTTGTGCATGCGAAGGCCTGGTGCGTATGTGGCGTGACGCGGGACCCCGTGTTGCGCATGCACTGTACGTGTCTGACCCATGTGCATGTGCTGCGCAGGGTTCTGTGCATGCACATGGCATAAGCGCCATGCAAGCATGGTGGCTGTGCACATGACGGCCAAATATGCATAAATGGGCATGCACACGTGGTACATGCCGAGGGTTTTGTGTAGGCAAGGTGCAGAGCAGGCGAGTGAGGTTTACGGTAGGTGAGGGGTGCAGCAGGTGGGGTGAGGAGCAGGCGAGAAGCAGAGTAGGTGAGGTAAGGAGCAGGCGGAGGGTGGAGTAGGGGAGGTGAGGAGCAGGTGGGAGCTAACCCTCTGTCTCTGGTTTGTTTGTTTTCTGTGATGGCTGGCTTTATCGTTGCTGCATGTGCGGTGGGGGGTGTTCAAGCACCGCGGTTGCCTGATGAGGGAGATGGTGTCCATGGGGCTGAGGCACAGGGCATGGGTGCAGTCCCACTGCAACACAGACCTGTAGCTGTGGGGGCAATACAAGCCGGGGCTCTGCTGGCAGGTCGCAGGAGGTGTGCTGAGCTGCAGCCTTGACAGCCTCGCCTCTACAGGCCCAGGACCCAGCTCCAGGACATGTGTGATGACCAGGTCATCTCCCTATACCGTCTGAGCACACGAGTTATTAGGGAGCTCTTTGAGGATCTAAGACCTGTCCTCAAGCCCCTGACTGATCGGTCACATGCCATACCGGATTTGGTCAAGCTCCTGACTGCCCTACATTTCTTTGCCTCTGGCTGCTTCCAGTCATCTGTGGCCACAGTGGGTGGCATGAGCTGCCCCACCTTCTCACACTGTCTCCACCAGGTACTGCGGGCCATGGTCAGCCGGGTGGGGAATTACATTGCAATTCCCAACAGTAGGCAACAGTGGGGGACCCTGAACCAGGCCTTTGAGGAGGTTGCCGGGATACCACACGTGATGGAAGCTATTGATTGCACGCATGTTGCCCTGGTCCTGCCCAGAGACAGGGAGGCAGTGTTCCGCAACCCCAAACACTACCATTCCCTAAATGTTCAGGTTGTATGTGATGCAAATATGCATTTTCTGAATGTGGTTCCTAGCTTTGCAGGGTCCACCCATGACTCCTATATCCTGCATCACTCAGCAGTATTCAGACAATTTGAGGCCAGACAATATGAGGACTGTATACTGTTGGGTGGGTATTTCTCATCTCTGACATGCACATGGTGTTCCTCTGCGTAACCGTAAGCGCACATGTTTGTGTTTGTGGTGTGTCCCTAGTTGTGTTTGTGTGTCATCGGTGTGTGTGTGTGTGTTTTTTTTTTGGGGGGGGGTTAGTTTTCTTCCAGGTCTTCTTTGCTACAGTGCTTTGTGTTGGTGGCACATTCACCTCTGACCTTTCTAGGCATCTCACATTGGGTGATTTCTCTTGTCACAGTACAAAACACATGTATGCTTCCTGTATATCAACAGACTAGTGTTGTTTCTGCCATCCTTTCTGGGCAACTCAGGTACCTCTTCCTATCCCACCTGCTGTGTGTGGACAGTATCATGGCCCTCACATGCTTGCACAGGTGAGCATCACTACCCTTGTCCAGGGTGCATTGCCATGTGTGTGGCTTATGTGTTTGCAACCAGTGCTACTACCTTTAGGTTTCAGGTGTTTGGGCATGTGTTTGGTGTGGCTACAAGTCATGTAGATTGCACTCCTTACCCCTCCCCCGTGTTCCGTCTCTCACACCTCCAAACATTGCCGCATGGATGTTATGTGTCATCCTGTGATGTCATATGTTTCTGTCAGACTTGTATGTGCTGTTGGTTTGCACGTACATGCTTGTGTGCATGTGTGTGGACATCAGCGCCTGCTTTAACTTTCCAAATTTCTTTCTGCAGGTGATGCAGGATATGGGTGTCATCCCTGGTTGCTGACCCCTGTACGTCTACCACGGACACCTGCAGAGATGGTACAATGAGGCCGATGCCTCCAGCCGCTCAGTCATCGAGCGCACCTTTGGCATTTTGAAAAGTCGCTTCAGGTGTCCGGATAGGACTGGCGGAGCCTTACAATACAAACCCATGACTGTGGCTCAGATCATTCTGGTCTGTTGCATCCTGCACAACATTGCTCTCAGGCATGATATCCCAGTCAAAATTAATGAGGATCTGGAAGATGATCCTACGTGCCATCCTGCACGTGGCCATGGTGACACACGTGAGGGCACAGCAACCAGGCACCAGCTGATTGAGGAGCTCTTCTCATGTAAGTACTGCATATGTTGTAATAAACATTTGGGAATATATGTACTACTACTACTTCTGAACATTTGTATAGCGCTACCAGTCATACGCAGCCCGACACAGACATATAGGGGAAATTCCCTGCCCATCGGAGCTTACAGATGTAGTCAAACACAAACATGAGGTGTGTGCAGGAGAAAACAGCGGGTGGACAGGGATCAGGTGAGTCCACATTATTTGGCATATGTGAGTGGGTTACCTTTCACACAGGATTGACAAATGGTTAGAGAGGGTGGCTACCGTGCAGACACAGGTAGTTTGTTCCAGCCATAGGGTGCACCAAAATAAAAGGAGTGTGGTATGGGGTTAACAGTAGGATAGTGGGACGTAGATGGGACCAGTTGCCTAGACGTGTGGATGTCACGATGGGGGTTATACGCAGATAGATTAAATTGACTGGAGTTCTAGCTCAGCAGGGGAAACTTGACCTGCATGTGGAAACACATTGGGGGCCAGTGAGGTGAACTGACAGGTGGCATCATATGGCCATAACGAGGGTGGCAGAAGATAAGCCATGCAGCAGAGGTCTGCATAGATTGAGGCGGACCCAGATGATTCAAGGGGATACCAGCAAGGAGTAGGTTACAGTAATCCAAACAGGAGGTGATTAAGGGGTGCATTAGCGGTTTAGTTGTGTGTACAGGGAGGATGGGGGGCTTTTTCTGATGTTATCTAGAAAGACACCGCAGCCCTTAGCTACAAGATAGGTATGTATGGAGAAGGTGAGAGTGGAGTGAGAGACTACCCCTACATTGCGGACCAGGGTGAAAGGAAGGTGTAGCAACCTATACACAGACACTGAAAGAGGAGGAAGGGTTTGGGAGCCAAGATAAGATGTTGAGCCTTGGCCATGTCCCATTACAGGCAGCAGGGAGATATGCAGCCAGCATTGTCAGACAAGCAAGAAGAGATCAGGGTCTGGATTGCCAGAGAGTGGTCAGGGGTGGTGAGATATATTTGGCACTCATCAGCATACAGCTGGTAATGAAAGCCAGGGGAAGAGATAGCTGCACCAAGGACATGGGTATAGAGATAGAAAAGAAGCAGAGTCAAGACAAATTCCTGTGGTACAGCAACTGGTAGCAGGGTCGCAGAGGAGGTGGAGCCACCAAAACACACACTGAAGGTGAGATATGAGGGGATACAGGATAGTACAGAGGCCTTAGGGACAAACAAGGACAGGATATTGAGGTGAAGGTTGTGGTCAACGGTGTCGAGGACAGCAGAGAGGTGAGGAAGGGGGCGGACAGAGTTCACGCCCTTGTCTTTTACCAGGGACACATCAGTGGAGACTTTTGCAAGAGGCAATTGTGTACATTGTAACAGACAAAAGCCAGACTGTAAAGGATCTAGGGGGGCATGGGAGGTGAGGAAGTGAAGGTGCTGTGTGTGTTGCACAGCTCCAACATGGCATATGTATGTTTCTCTTGTGTTTATCAATCCCCAGGATATGCTTTGTGACATTTCTGGTGCTGTGGTGCAGTGGCAGCTATCTGTACTTCAATCAACGTGCAGGAGACTGGGGTAGGTGGACATACAGGTAAATGGTCTGTGGGGACAATCGGGCACAGCACATGTCTGCGGTTATCTGTCCAATGCACATTTGTTGTTGTTCACCTCTTTGGCCTGCACCCCCATACCCCATATGTTGATGTTGGCATACATATGCACATATGTTCCTGCACAGTTCATCTTCTCCAGCACTGTTTCTGGGACACATCCAACAGAGCTGCGTGTGTCTGCAGGTCCAGGGTG
The DNA here is from genome assembly GCA_033557465.1 of Ichthyophis bannanicus. Classification (NCBI taxonomy): domain Eukaryota; kingdom Metazoa; phylum Chordata; class Amphibia; order Gymnophiona; family Ichthyophiidae; genus Ichthyophis; species Ichthyophis bannanicus. The sequence continues at coordinate 825,562,900 of CM066034.1, forward strand.
TTCTGGTGGTGGGCCGCACGTAGACCCTTCTGTGACATTGTAGCATCAACCAACAGCAGGGTATCATTGTATTTGCAAAAGCTTTATCTCCACTCATCTCCAATTGTGCACAGGCAGGCCGTATGCTACTGGTGGCATGCTCACCCTATCATACTGTGTGTGTGTGTGTGTTTTTGGCATGACTGTGTGATGATACAGTGTGCAAGCAGTTCACATTATCATGTAGTGGGTGGGGTCTTTACACCTGTGAGGCGGCGGTGACTGTGGTATCTCTACTTTACTGGTGTTGACCTTCTGAACATTGTGCTCATGTGTTTTGTGTTATGAAATGACCTATGTCTTGTGTGCTGACAGACCACTGCACATCAGCATTTCTGTATTACAGATGACGCCATAATTTGGACATGTGGCAACGGTGCCTGGACATGGGGACATGGTGTTTCTACACATTTGGCTGACATCTTCTGTCTTAACTATGACATGTTGTGGCCTTTGCCTGCCTCAGACAGTCCCTAGGAGATTCTTGCTGCAGACACACGGTAGGTTACACTGTATCTTTTCGGACTAACATCAGCCTTTATATGTTTATGTTTTGCTGTTTGTTTCATGGACCTTTCCTGTGGGGTCTCTGTGCACCAACGCTGATGGACATGGGGTGGAGCTGTGAAATGCCTGTGTACCATGGGCATGGACATGACCATATCCATATGACACCCTCGTCTGCGTTTCCATTTCCAAATGTCCCCAACATGCACTGTGTTCTGTGTTGTGATCATGTAATGTTTGCATGTATGATGTTTCATTATATACATACTGATGTCTGACTCCCTGCAATGTGCCCTGATGCTGTGTGCAGCATACCATGACAGTGTTTCTCCTTCTTCTGACACAGGGCAGAGGACACACACAGCACATCTACTACACTGCATCTGCAGTCACCATCACCCACCTGTTGGAGGACACAGCAACACCTTGCACCTATCCCTGGGAGCTGGGGCCATAGGATGTCTGACCTCGGTGAGTGGGACACATGCCTATGATGGACATTATTGTTGTACTGCTACTTTGAGCATAACACCATTGCCCAACACACCATTGCTACCGTGCTCTGGCTGGGTGTCATGTTCATCGCAGGAGACACACATTACCTTTCGAGTACTGTGGCAGATTGATATGTCACACTTGACTATGCATGGCCAGGGATTCACAGACAGTCTTAACAGGATATGTTGGGTTGCAGACACCATTTGCACTGTGGACACTGTGTACTGGCCCCTACGTGTGCAGCAGGGACTGACATACTCACTGTATGTTGTACATCCATCTGACATTGTGTTACTGTGTGTTGCCCATGTGTGTGACCTGCACCGCAAGATATCCTCATCTGTTTAGTTCACCAGGAGCATACAGCCATGCATACAGCACAGGGGGAACATTGTATAGGTCCTCTTGTATTTGTACGGCTACCCTGTACTTGGACATGACACGGTCTTTACCACCACAACACTCTGATGCACGACAACATCTTGGATTGATGTTTGCCCACACCAAGGGTGTTACAGTGCATCTGGGGCATCACTGTGTCATAGTTCAACGTACACGGTGCATGTGCATGTGACTGAATATGTTGGTACACCCAGGGCCGGCCTGTCCATTGAGCAAGAATGTTGTTTGCACAGAGCCCCGCATTTCAGTGGGCCCCGTGCAAACAACATTCTGCTCATCAGCCACTTTAAAAGAAAAAAGAAACTTGATGCCGCTGCTGCCGTGGCAGCGGCAGAATGAAGTGTCTCCTGCAGTCAAGTGTCTATTGCGGGGCCCCCCTCCCGGCTGCCTGGCAGAGCCCACCTCAATCACTCTCCTCGGCGTGGCTTTCAGAGCCGCGAAGGGAAAGTGTCCCTCTCACGGCTCTGTTAAGCCTGCCGGGGCTGATGGGAAATTTCCCATCAGCCCCAGTGAGCTTAGAGCCGCGAGAGAAACTCTCCCTTCGTGCCTCTGAAAGCTGCACCGAGGAGAGTGATTGAGGCGGGCTCTGCCAGGCAGCCGAGGGGGGATGCTGCGGGAGACACTTCATTCTGCCGCTGCCACGGCAGCAGCAGCAGTAAGTTCCTTTTTCTTTTAAGGTTTCCCTGGGCTGATGAGGGGGAGGGGGTTAGGACTGGTAATGGGCTATGGGGGAGCTAAGACTGGTAATGGGTTGATGGGGGGTTAGGACTGGAGGTGGGCTGATGGGGGGTTAGGACTGGTAATGGGCTATGGGGGGGCTAAAACTGAAAATGGGGTGATGGGGGGCTTAGGACTGGTAATGGGCTGAGTGAAAGGGGGACTTGAACTGCAAATAGCTGATGGGGAGGGGGGCTTGGAATGGAAATGGGCTGTGAGGGGAGGGAGCTAGGACAGGAAAAGGGCTGATGGAGGGGTTAGGATAGGACTAGAAATGGGCTGTTGGGGGGTGCTAAGATTGGAAATGGGCTGTGGTGGGGGCTTAGATTGAAATGGATTCATGGAGGGGTTAGAACTGAAAGTAGGCTCATGGGGGCTTGGATTGGAAATGGGCTGAGTGGAGGGGAGCTAGGATTTGACATGGGCTGATAGTGGGGCTAGGAAAGGACTAGAAATGGGCTGATGGGGGCTGGGATTGGAAATGAGCTGATGGAGGGACTCGGATAGGACTGGAAATTGATGGAGGAGCTAGGACTGGAAATGGGCTGATGCGGGGACTAGAAGGGAGTGGATGCTGGGTGGGGCTGGGACTAGAAGGGAGCTGATGTTGGTGGAGGATTAGAATGGGATGGAGCTTGGAGAGTGAAATGGAGAGGGGAAAAATATTTTGTGTGGGAGGGAAGAAAAATCTACAATTGGCCGGGTATTGGGAGAGTAAGTGGGGATTGAGGATGGAGGGATAAAATTTGAGTGGATGAAATAGGAATGAGGAAAGAGCAAAAGGAGAAAGATTAGTATGTTAAAGCAGATGTAGAGAGAGAATGGAAAAAACTAGAAGAAAGGACGAATGGACAGCAGACGATGGAGAGTTAGCAGAAGACACGAAGAAACCAGAAGAAAGTGGCTGGAGCAATTGCAACTGAAAAAGAAATGCACAAAAGGTAGAAAAATATCTCTTTATTTTGAATTTATTTAATTGTAATATGTCAGCTCTGGGAAATGTGCATCATTAACATCTGCACTTTGTTTAATACAAGAGGAAATTAATTTATAGTTTTATTTCTACAGTGTTGTTGTACATTCCAAGTTTGACTTTTGGGGTTCCCAGTTTAATTATTGTCTTCCTGTTTGTTTGGTGATGGTCAATGTTCTGCATGTGTAACTGAGCTGAGGTATTCTGTTTATGTAATTCCTATTTGACATTGCCACTTGTTCTCTTTCCCCAGTAGGTCATGTATTGTTATTCTCTGAAATGTATTGGTTTATTTGCAGAGTTGCCTTTTGATAGGTAGTGTATGGTGCTTTGTGAGTCCTGGTAGTGCTGTTATGATATGGCTGGTTTGCTATGGGTTTAAATGGGCAGTATTTGTAGTAGTTTTTAATGTGCCTGGCTGTTGGCACTGGATTACAGTAATGTAGAAATCTTTTAGTCTTCTTTATCCATACCCTCATTAAGAGACATGTTTACTAAAAGTTAGTGTATGGTAACATTATGCAAATATTTATGCAAATGAGGCCCCTTATGCAAAAGAGGCCCCACACCGAGTCTCCGCACATGACCCCGCAAAGCCCTTGGGCCACCCCTGGGTACACCAGTGCATTGGGCAGTGTGGCTTCTGTGTGGGTTACTGGCCCATGTTTGACCTTTCTTTCAACCTCTATGTACAGGTTATTGTGTTTATTTACTGTACAGACGTGCCGTTCTACATTGATTTACAAACATAGCATTGCATGTCTACACACTCCTATTTATCCCCTGACTTTCCGCCACCCACACTGCACTGGTAACTTTGCAGTGTGGCAGTGTGGGTGTCTGTTTTCTTCCCTCATTTGTGCATTCCATGTACCATGACATATGTGTGCAGATACTGCATCTGCACCAACCATTGCAGGGGACCTTCTGCATAGTGGTATCTCTGCATGTGTGAGGTTGCGCTTTGTTTATTCTCTGGGATCATGTGGCTCTTGTACCTGTTACCATATCCTCATTTTCCATTTGGCCAGTGGTTTTGGTTACATTGGTGTCACTTGATTTCTATATCACACGTTATGTGACAGCTGTAACATATCTATATATCTGTGTGTACACTTGCTGACATTTTGCTATCTATGCTTTCTCAGGTTTGTGCCTCCTGTATTGGTGGGCAGATATGTATTTGGGGACCATTCATGACTGATGTGTGTTGGCCCGTGATCATGCACCTACTGTCTACATGCACTCATATGTGACAGAGGCATTTGGGGCATGCAGCAGCATGTGGGGGGTGGGGGGGGCTACTGCATAGTGCACACCATGCAGCTACTGCTCATTATCTGTACTGCTCATCATCTGTAGACGGGCCAGTGACTTTTGTGCGACTTTTTTGCTGCCCTGCTCAATATGGTTTCACTTTGTTCACTGTAAACCGAACGGCTTCATATCTTGAAAGGGGGTGTATACGATATGTCTACTAATTTGGTAAAATACAATATATGTGTTGGACGCACATTTGTCTCTGTTGCTGCTTGACCACACTGACACACGTATTTTGTGATTTACTGGGGATGTACATGGCCCACCTGTGCTCACATCCTTGTACGGTGACAGCCGTCTATCTGGCAGCCATCTGCCACATCACAGTGTGCTATGGGTTTCCATACACACATTTCCTTTGACAGAACATATTTACATTGTGCTTGGTGTGTTTGGATAGTGGTCACAGCCATGTGTTGGGGCACCATAGGTTGTAGGTTTGATTCCCACATGTTTTTTTTCCTTGTTTTGTGCTAACCTGACCATGATATTGCTGCAGCTTCGTCACCTCTCCACATACCCTTGCATCTTCCCTGTACACCACCGTGTGCCCTCTATGCAGCCTAATTTTCACATATTAGCTGTTACATATGGCTCTTTCTTTATACTGTCTATGTGGGTAGTTGGCTTGAGGGATTGGTATTTCTCTTGTTGAGCTGGTCTGGCTCACATTGGTTTGCAGGTTCAATTCTCATATGCTCTGCTTCTATTCTGTTCCCCATTTTACCCTGCTGCCCTTTTGGTTTAGGTTCTTTGCTCTTTTGCATACTGTCTCCACTGCATAAAATGTCATTGTGTGTGTGCATGTGTTTATATGTGGCTCTCGTCCCGATTACAGACTGTGATATGAGCTGTACAGAGCTGTTCTGCATGTGCATTGCATCATGGTTACTGTTGGAGTTGCCCTATCCTGGCAGACAGCAGGCTGTTTGTGTGGTGCCCTGCAGTGTTCTTGTATGCAGCCTTTGCTGTAGAACTCATGTTGGTGGTGTAGCCTAACAGTTTCTGCAGTGACTTGTATGCTAGTGGTCATGGGTTTGATTCCTCTCTGTTCTACCTTTTTTTTATGACTGTCCTACACAACTACTTTACATTACTGTAACAGTCATATCTGTGCAGATCTGTGCTACGGCACATTATACCCTCATCACTGTTGCCAACCATCCTTCTGTCCGTCTGTCTGTGTCTGCCAGCTGTGTGGCATCCTGTCCTAATGTGCAGGCTACTACCCCATGTCCTGCACTGGTACCTTTTTCTACATTGCGGCTCTTCATGCTTGACTCTCCCGTGCCTGCTCTGCATGGCACTACTACTCCTCTGTCCTGTCATTGCACTTATCCTGCCACCTCTATCTCCTCTGGTGGACATGTATTCCCTTTCTCTGCCACACACTATCATTGTAGCACTTTACATTAGCATCACCCTGTGCATCGGTACAGCTGCCTCTGATATGTTTGTCCACTTTACCGGCTGCCACATGGGCTGTACGCAGATTTGCTAGGCCCAGCAGCTCCGACAGCTACTTCCTTCCATCTCCTGTTCATTGCCTTCCCTTGGTGCTCTTTGGGCACATTATACAGTGCCCTATAAGGCGCCTCATAGGGCACATTATACAGTGCCTTGCTGGATAAGGCACTTTATAATGTGCCCTATGGGGCGCCTTAGGTTACGGCACTGAGGTGAGGGTGTTTTTGCTGGCAGCACAGATTGTAGAGATGTGTCTGACTGTTACAGGAATTAAAAGGCTATGCCTCGGACAGACTTATTAGCTAGCACCACTGTGGGATCAAACTCATGACCTCTGCCTCTGCAGTCATTGTATTAACCAGTGGGCTACACCTCTATAGCTTCCAACACTGTGCTGGCATGTAATTATGGTTACGATGTGTTAACGAGCCAAGGCACCCTCTATCGTGCAATATACTGCCATTGCTACCTTGCTGCCAGAACACCCACTTCCTTATATGGCATTTGTCAAGTTAGTGCTGCACTTACTACTGGTAACATTAGGATGGTTTAGTAAACACACCCCTAAGTTTGTACCTGAGGCAATGGAGTAGGTTAAGAAGCTTGCCCAAGGCCATGAGGAGTGCCATAGGATTTCAACCCTGGTCTTGCTGGCTCTAGACTGTTGCCCTAAGCAATAGGCCACTCCTCCATGCCATCCTTTCCTGTTACTCTCCTTAGACATCTGACACACTACTCTTGCTAGTGAGGAGTACTGCTTCCATGGGGGAGAAGGGAGTGCTGAAGTGGATCTGCAGACCCAACATAGTGACTAATCACATGTGGGGGATATATGACTGGGGGATCCTGCCATCAACCTCTTGTACCTGATATGGTCCATGGTGCCCAGATGCAACTCCTTTGGCCACCACATAGGACATCCACCCCTGTGGTCTAACCTCAGCCAGGAAGGAGTAGGAGGCAGTCCACAAAGGGTACCCCCTCCATGGGGTAAGCCCTGGGAACACATTGCAGAACATCCTACACACCACCATGGAGACAGGTAACCCCAAGCAGTTCCAATCCAGATCACACCAGCTCTCAGGGAAATGAAGGTCCACAGGAGCACTATACATCAATGGAGTGTCCTATCCCTAAGCAGGGTATCAGGGACCTCCAAACAAGCAAACTGATATAGAAATACAGAGAGCTGCTTATGTAACAGTAGGCCAGAGAGATGTCCTCCTACGGTCAGGGTAAGAGGCCATCTGCCCATAGGAACAGGACCCATGGCACTGGCATAGCCCCCAAGGTGTAAATATGCACCAATACATGGCTCCCCATGTAGAGGAGATGGTGGTCTGACAGCACATATTGGTGCCAAACCTTCATTTTTCCAGTTGTTCGAACACCTCATTTGCATGCCCTTCCCCCAGTTGTACTATGCTGTCTCCAGCTCTGGATATATGGCCAGTACCAGCTGTTTCACTGAACTCTTCCCACATCTATCCAGTGCAAATGCATACTTGAACAACATACTTTAAAAAGTGGCATAGCTTTGAATATATGATCACCCGCTCTTCCAACAGATACACGCCTGTGCTGCAGGCCCTCGTTTTGTGGCTGTCAGGCTACAAGTACAGCACTGCTGTGGCAGACACACCATGCTGCCCATCGAATACCGATGCCCTAGGTGGACATCTGCTTCAATTCTGGGCATTGCCAGTGTTGTCAATGATGGTATATGCATGAGAGGGTTCAGGGCTTTAAACCACTTGACATTCGCTCCCAGCCACTCATTGCTAACATACTAGCAAGGCGGGTGCAAGTACCACACAGTTGGAGGCTGGCAGTAGCTGCATCCGCACTTGTGGTACTTTTATGCCCCTAACATGCCACTAGGGCTGCCATACCAGCCATGCACTGCTACTAGTGCCCACTCTTTACCACAGCTCTGGTAGCACGTGATTTTAGTGCTAGATCTTTCTGACTGTGCATTTCCAGCTACAGTATGGCCAAAGCACGCATTAGCCCCTTGCTAAACCCCCCCACTCCTGGCTACCATGCTCTAGTAAATACAGCCTATGGTTGTTTAATAAGGCATTTAAAAATAATATTGAAATTGATTAGAGATTTAGAAGCTGAAGAAATATTATATTTTGTTTTATTGTATTGTATTTTTATTCTTTTGATGTGATTTTATACAGATCTATTTAATATTTTATTTTATTGTATTTGTAATTGCATTGTGTTTTCATTGTACTAGACTTCAGAGAAATTTGATGAAGCAGGAATTCAACTGAAAATAAAGAAAAAATAAACTGTAAAATAAAATTATGGAGTACAGTAATATTATTATTGACAGCCACTGAGAGGGAAATTTGGAATTCTTTCCTCTGTTCTGATCTGCACAACTAAGTGAAATTTGGCCGAAGAAAGAGCCCTTCCGTATGTTGCTAATGAGCATGCGGTAGCACTACAGGGAGCCCTTTGGTCTCCTCCTTCCCCTCCTAGGCACTACCCTACGTCTACCCCACTCTAGATATGCTACAACCTCAGCAGTAGCAGCCTTCAGCACTGTCCCATTCCACTGTCCTATCCTGTCCTTTACCATTAAAAGACTCATCAGTTCATCCAACGTCTCCTGCTTCTTGTGTTTCCCCCTATCCTGTGAGAGTGTCAGGAGTCACTTTTGTCATCGCTCGCACATAGAACAGAAGATGTCATGAACATTGTTTCAATGTTTTAATTTTTAAAAAAATTGTTTCTATTGTTTTGTTTCATTATGCACATAAATTTGATTTTATAGGCATAAAATCGACTTATACACATAAGGCCCCTTTTACTAACACTTACCGTGCTCTATCTGCTACGGACCATGCAGTGTGCTCTAACAGTGTAGGGTTTGCCATGCATGGTGGTAACCATTAACACACACAGGGGGGGCCTAGCTACAGTGGGCCTGGAGAGGCCCATGCCTCTCTACTTTCACCTCAAGCCCCTCCTGCAGCTTTCCCCGACTTGCAGCCATGGCATGCAGGCCCCATTTCTGGTCTTACGGGATGTGTTGTCTGCGAGGTTGCAAATCAGGGAAGGAAGGCTTGAGGGCTACTAATTGGTGAGTGTCATGTGAGGGAGGGTGCCTGTTTACCTATAGTCTCCCCCCTCCCCCAAGAAACTGCCTTCTGGCTATGCCCCTGAATCATATGAGTTGTTGCATTTTGTGCCCATTGTAAGGACCACATTGTAATGTGAGGGAGACTTACATACTGCATATTATATTATAGTAGCCCAGGTAAGGTAAAATTACTGCCTGAACTACTTTACCTGATTTGTTTTGGAAGTGTTGTCTGGAGCAGTGTTCAGCAGAGTAGCCCTGCTGAGAACAATTAAGGACTTGTTATAGCTGGGGAAAAGTCTAGGGCAACAGAGGGTTTAATTCTACGTGTGCCTAAAACCCAAGGAGTGCCAGGGCAGTTGTCTGGATGCTTGTCCTCAAATAATATATATTTTCTTTAAATCCCTGGGCTGTGGAGTCCTGTGATGTGCCTCACACTAGCCACATCTACCACAAGGACCTGATTTATAACAGGTTTTCTCTATAAATATATCTTGATAAACCAACTTTTTCAAGTGTTTGAGATCACATTTGGGAAAACTCAAAGCTTTTGCATTTCAAATTGTTGATTGTATATTTATTGTGCATCTGGAAACCCTCCTAATAAGGAGCTTACTTCAGGATCTGCAATGTCTGATAAGGGTAATATCTCAAAGACATACACTTTTTTGAACAGTTTTTGGGATCTGTAACTCAAGCTTTCAACATTGTTGGTTAACGAGACAAGCTATCTCCTAGGATGCATCAGACAGGTAGACCTTAGATACAAGTCAAACAAACTGCATGGGAAGTTGAATTTTTCAATATATCCAAACAAGAAAGCCTGAATCTTTCCCAAAAAATATTTCTATAACTATGCAACCTTGGATACAGGCAACTTATTTGCAACCTACATATCTCTATTTATTTTATTTTTTGAAACATGCTTTGCTTTCTTTTAATTAGAAGAGAGCACACATTTCCATATATTATTACAAGGGTTGCAACAGCAAGGCTTAGGTTTCTAAATTTTTGGAAGGACGTTAACATCATCCCAGGAGAATTCTTTTTGTCATATCCAAAACTGAAATTGAATATGGGAAACACTGTTTAACGACCCTGATCAAGTGATAGAACTTTTAAAACCAAGAAATTGAATAAATTCTCATTGTTTTATCACCTTTCTCGTTTAGAGCTAAGCAGAAGTCTGAAATGCAATATGGCTTTCTCCTAATTCGCAGAATTATGTTTAGGGCAGTAGTTCTCAGCCCAGTCCTCTAGGAAACATCCAGCCAGTTTTTCAAGCTATCCACAATGAATATGCATGAGGCAGTACAGGTTGTCAGGCTGTGTCCCCAGGACTGGGTTGAGATCACAGATTTAGGGCATTAAAATGTATGTTTCCTTATTGTGATGTAGGAGTGTAAAGATACAGTGACCTTGTCTCTTACCTTTATTCCTTTGATGCTATAAAAAGCATTCTCACACTTAGCTGGTTACATATCAGAATCAATACAAGGAATGGGCATGAAAAAAAGGCACAGAGACTGAAGTCATTTTCCATTAATCTCGTACCTATTGCTAGTGGTAATCCACCCCCCCCCCCCCCCAAACCCAGCTAGCTAGGTGTGTCTCCAGGAGAGTGCTGGGGAACACTGGCATAATCTACAAAAACTGCAGTAGTTTTCTGCGAGACTATAAAACATAGAGATTAAGGATTAGACTTAATGCAAAAATTAAACATAAAAATATATTATTTTATTAAACTATTCAATATGAATAAATCATTATTTCCATTAACAGAATATTTATCATAATCACACTATACATGTACACTTCTGTGCAGATTCCACGTCCCATTAAGAAGTGTTGTGCAAAACTGCAAACCTTGCTCAGTTTTCATTTGTTTATCACAAGTCATTTAACCATCTACTTAAACTTTAGTTTTACACAATCGCAGCTGATATGGTCCAGAAGAATATTCCCAAATCATTTCTATTGATCATTTGCAGCAAATTTTTTGATGAACTACAGAAAGTGTCTATGGTAGATAATTTTCATAATAACAGTAGCTCGGCTAAGTAGAATGTAAAACGACTATGGCACACCACTAGTGTTGGTGGCTCATTTCTAGTAATCTGACTGCAATTTATGTCCTTCAGGTTGAAAAGAAGGAAGATAACTGGATTTGGATAAAATGGCATTGTGTGAGAATTAGAGCTAGCATCTTAAGGAAGTGTTCTGACTCTGTTTTGTGTTCCAATAAGCAGACCTTATAGCAGCCTTGTAAATAAAAGGACACAGAAGAGGCTGTGAGTAGCAAAGGCATCCCCTCCTAGGCTACCACTTTCCAGAAATATTGTTAGCTATACCAGGTGCCTGGAACTAAGGTTACTTCCAGTCAGGGTAAGGCAGAAAACATTGCTAGGTTTTTCTATGCACAAACTTGGAGACAGATTATTTCTCACCTCTCCTAATAATAATAGTAATAATAGTGAGAATACTGAAAAGGTGGCATGCTCTGCAGTCCGTACTGAGTACCATTGTAAAATGGAGCTGGGTGAAATGGATATGGATTTGTGTCCTGCATCTGCCGTTTCATCTTCATTCGGCGGTTCTGGAACCAAGTTTTTACCTGTTGGCATATGACAAGAGCATTCTTGATTACTACAGTTGAGACAAAATTAAAAACCCGTTAAAAACAACCGACTAGAAAACTGGTTAGTTATCATTGTAGCTTTCAAAATCAATACAAACAAAAAAGATCAAGGAGAAAGCATTATTTATCAACTATAATTCATTAAGCAGCTACAGTCCAAACCTTTAGTAGTTAGGGCAGAAACCTGGGATCAGAAAAAACAGGGTTCAAATCCCACTGACACTCCTTGTGGCCTTGGACAAGTCACTTAACCCTCCACTGCCACTTAACCCTCCATTGCCTCAGGTGATATATCCTTAGTGGTTAGAGTAATGGCTTAAGAGCAGGGTTCAAATCCCAGTGTGGGCCTTTGTTATATGATAGAGATCTATAAACTAATGAATGATGTGGAATGGATACATGTAGATCGCTTGTTTACACCATCAAAATGTAGAAAGACTAGGGGACATGCAATGAAGCTACAGTACAACCCATATAAGACTAATAAGAGTTTTTTTCACTCAATGCATAATCAAACTCTAGAATTTGTTAATGGAGGATGTAGTACAAGCTGTTAGTGTAGCTGGGTTTAAAAAACGTTTTGGACAAGTTCCTAGAGGAAAGGTCCATAAACCATTATTAAAGGGGACCTGGGAAATCCACTGCTTGCCCCAATACAAGCATTGTGGAACCTGTGTCTTTTGGGGAAACTGCTAGGTACTTGTGACCTAGATTGGACACTGTTGGAAATAGGATACTGGGCTTAATGGACCTTGGACTGACCCAGTATGACATATCTATGTTCTTATGTGCTGTTGTAAGCCAAAGCCTGGGTGCCCTGACACACACAAAAAAGTTTGGAAACCACTGTACTAACAAATTGTAGCAGAAAAATATCTCAAATTTCAGCTGGCATGCTATGCAACTCTCCAGTACTTGAATGACTATTTACTCATCCCCATGCTAGGAGGAGTCCTTTTTCCTATGACTTACGATTCATATCATGGCTGGTTTAGGCCCCACTTAACAAAAGGTTTTAGCAGGCACACAATAGGAGAGAAGCTTGGTTTTGAAAAGCAAGGCTCAACTTCATTTTTCAGTACCCAAAACGTAGATCTGGTCGGAGAGTAAGGCGGGCTGCTGTTTACCTGAACTTCCGAGAGTTTAAGCCTGTCAGCTAGTCGGTGCCTCTCGTTCGCTCTCAAGTACTTCTGCTGACTGAAGGTTTTCTCCAGGGTGCTGAGCTGCTGGGCACTGAACGCCGTCCTCAGCCTGCGCCTCAGCCTGCAGCTCGCTTCCGCCGTAGCTGCCCCCACATCTTCGGGCTCCCTCTCGGGCGAGGTGCAATCTGAACGACAGGTCTCGCTTTCGTAGCCGGAGTCCGCTCCACTGCTGCAAGCTGGCCTGGTGCCTGCAGAGGAAAACAGGATTGCAGTCAAAGCTTTGGGAATACTAAAGACAAGGCTGGGAGAGAGTTCCGCACACGCCTCCAGAGCTCCTGAGTGTCCAGTGTTGTGTAAGCAGTGGGATTAAGGAAAAATTGATAGTCAGTCAGTGGTGTTTTTCTGCTAGGCCAGCGCCCAGCACCTATCTGGAGACTTTCTGAACTTGTTTCCGTGCTCCCATTGCATCTGGTTCCCTTCGCTTTCCACTGGCCCCGACCTTTTCGTTTACAAAATGACCACATTCAATAAGTGGAACCAGCAATATAGGGATGTGTACAAGTAAATTTTGCATCTCTACAAATGTCTTTCTTTTTCTGAGCGTGTAAAGATAACTGGGTCAGAGTAAATGGTGGAATGAGAAATGAAACTAGGCTCACCAGATTTCACTGGCTATATATTGCAATGTCCTTAAGAACATAAGAGATGCCATACTGGGTCAGACCAAGGTCCATCAAGCCCAGTATCCTGTTTCCAACAGTGGCCAATCCAGGTCATACGTACCTAGCAGTTTCCCCAAAAGACACAGGTTCCACAATGCTTGTACTGGGTCAAGCAGTGATATCCTGGGTCCCTTCTTAATAATGTTTTATGGACCTTTCCTCCAGGAACTTGTCCAAACCTTTTTTAAACCCAGCTACACTAACAGCCTTTACTACATCCTCCGGTAACAAATTCCTTCTTGGAAGACAGACTCAAATCTACGTTAGCTGATTGTAAAATCTAGTTCTGCTATTTTTACAGCGGCACATTTCTAGATACATTTTTACTTTAAAATATTTTCCCCCGAAATATAATAAATATCTTCATGAGCCAAATTATTGAGATCACATTTGGCAACGCTATCAAGACTTTTGCATTTCGAAATGATTAATGTGTATGCGCTCTCCATCTGAAACCCCAGAAGCCTGCCCGGGATCTGTCCAGGAGCAGACGTGCTATTAATATGCACAGCTGTAACTTCTTGCCAGAGATCTCATTAGACCATCTTATATGTAATTAATAAACCAACTTTGATCACAGCCATGAAGAAAATCCAGCAAGAACTGAAAACTGGGTTTTGGGTCAGGTTCAGCAGGAACCGAGAAAGTTGCTCTCAGAAACTTAGTACCCAGCTTGAGACTTCGCTGTGAAATGTGCCTCGTCCAGTTCATTAGCACAACTAATCCTAACACGGGCACTTATATTTTATACACAAGGAAAACAAACCCAGATCTATTGAACCCATTTTGCTTTCTTCTTCGGACTAGTTCTCCACTTCTAGGTAAGTTTAATCATGCGTTTAAAACTTGGTAGGTATTCTTTTCTGTATAAACTGTTTAAAGAAGGTTTACTGAGTTTCACCTAATTAAATGACGCTGAAACATCTCATCCAAACAATTAAAACTGCAATTAATGCCTGTCCCACAACAGGCAGGAAGGAACAGTCATAATAAAGCGATAACTCAAATTAAATAGATTAGAATAAATAAAAGTAAGACGATTAAAGAGGCCTATTAGTTTTTTTTAATCTTGTATACAATATTTGCAAATGAACACGATCTGAGCGTACGCCTCTGGCTATCCCAGTGACAAGATACGGACAGGTTATTGGCAGATAGATTCACCTGACGAGGGAGTAGAGTCTGAGGCGAGATGAGCTTTCGGGCTGTGCTCCGTTTCCAGCATCTTCTCCACCCCTTCGCCTTCCTTGCGGAGCCCCGTCCTCTCCGCGGCTTTAGGAGTTAGCTGCACGTTTGCAGAAGCCGAAGCTTCGGGGTCTTGCAGAGAGAAACATCCACTAAGGACGGACAGCGTCTCCCCTAGAGTTTCTGCAACGCTCGGCTCCCTGCGGCTGCTCTGCGCGAGCCACTCCACGGAAAAGGGAGCTCGGGCCATGCCGTCTCTTCATTCGCTCCCAGGCTGGCACCTTTATACCGAAGCACTCCAGGAAAAAGTTGGTTGTGTATGTAAACAAACATCAAAGCGCCAGATAAATGGCATCTAATTATCATCAATTATTGCAATGCAAAGAGCTGGCCGAATGATTCACACAATATGCAACGCTGCTAAGACTGGCTCCAGAGTGTCTGCCATTAGTTAACTCTCTGGTAAGTGATTTGCATTACCTGTTATATCCTTTCCCTCCTCTGCAAATTATCCATAGGCCTCTCTTAGCGACCAGCCTTTCATCTCCAAGGCTGAACACCCAATAAATACGATCCACCTAGCAGCTAGCAAGTTTCGCTGCTATGCTTCACAAATTGTTGAAATAGTAAAAGTTCATTTTCCCCAAAGCAACTGAAGTATATTAAGCTCTGGGTAAAGAAAGATTTAGGAAATAATAAAGCATCATTTATTGCTGAGTATTCGTATATTTTCTTTAGCTCCGGTTCAATACTATGGACACCGATTGCTAAGAGCAGCTTAAATTTAGGTGAAACGTTTCTGTGTGAAAATGTTTTTTATAATCTTCCAGCTATATACCTTCTTTTTAAAACTGAACCTGTTGATCACTTTTTTTCTGTATTTTATAAACGGTTCATTTTGATATTTAAAAACATCCATGTATAACAATTGTCAGTCACATGCTAAATGTAATTCATAGGTGACTAAAGAATAGAATGCATTTGCTGAATTTATCTAACAGGTCTTTTTATACTGCTTTATCATTTAGTCATAGAAACATGACTGCAGAAAAAGACCACATGGCCTATCTAGTCTGCTCTTGGGTATCAACCACGACAATAGTCCCCTTTTTTTCCTTTAGAGATCTTCTGTTTGTCCCATGCTTTTTTTGAATTCAGATACTGTCCTCATCTCTACCACCAACACTGGGAAACTATTCCATGCATCTACCACTCTTTCATTAAGAAATATTTCCACATATTACTCCTGAGTATCCCCTTTCACCCTCATCCTATGTTCCATTGTCGCAGAACTTGCTTTCATTCCAAAGAGGCTCTCCTGTGCATTTATGCTATGGAGGTATTTAAACATCTCAATCATATTATCTTCTATCCAACCTTTCCGCTAAAGTAAAATTGGCCAATGTCATGCCAATTTTTAAAAAGGGTTCCAGGGGTGATCTGGGAAGCTACAGACCAGTGAGCCTGAAATCAGTACTGGGAAATATGGCAGAAACCATCATAAAGAACAATATTACTGAACATGTAGTCATGGCTTAATGGGAGACAGCCAACATGGCTTTAGACAAGGAAGATCTTGTCTTACTAATCTGTTATGTTTTTTTTTGAAGGTTTGAATAAACAGGTAGAAAAAGGTGAGTCAGCTGATACAGTGTATCTGGACTTTCAGAAAGCCTTTGAAAAGGTCCCTCATCGGAGACTTTTGGCAAAACTAAAAGGTCATGAGATAGGAGGCAGTGTACTATTGCAGATCAGGAACTGGTTAAAAGATAGAAAGCAGAGGGTAGGGCTAAATGGCCAATTTTCCCAATGGAGAAAGGTGAATAGTGGAGTACCCCAAGGATTTGTGCTTGGTCCGCTGCTTTCTGACATATTCATAAATGACCTGAAAAAGGGAATAACCAGTGAGGTTATCAAATTTGCAGATGACACAAAACTAAAGTTGATAAAACCCATGAGGACTGTGGAAACTTGCAAGAGGATCTTGATAAATTGGATGACTAGGCTTCCAAATGGCAGATAAAACTTAATGTGAACACGTACAAAGTTATGCACCTAGGAAAGAACAACCCAAACTATGGTTACAGGATGTAAGGTTTGATATTAGGCACCACCACCCAGGAAAAAGATTTAGGTGTAATTGTGGATAACATATTAAAACCCTCCACCTAGTGTGCAGCGGTGACCAAGAGAGCAAATGGAATGCTAGGTATCATAAGGAAAGGAATGGAAAATAAAACAAAGGATATTATAATGCCTCTGTATCATTCCATGGTGCAATCGCACCTTGAATATTTGTGTGCAATTCTGGTTGCCATATCTTAAAAATAATATAGCATTATTAGAAAAGGTACAGAGAAGAGCCACCAAAATGGTAAAGAGGATGGAAGGATATCCCTATGAAGAGAGGCTAAAAAGGTTCAGGCTCTTCAACCTGGAAAAGAGACAGCTGAGGGGAGATATGATAGAGGTCTATAAATTAATGAATGTAGTGGAACGGGTAAATGTAGATCAATTGTTTATGTCATCAGAATATAGAAAGACTAGAGGACATGCAATGAAGCTACAGGGTAACCTATTAAAGACTAATAAGAGAATATTTTTTCATTCAACGTGTAATCAAACTCTGGAATTTGTTACCGGAGGATGTAGTAAAAGCTGTTAGTGTAGCTGGGTTTAAAAAGGTTTGGACAAGTTCCTGGAGGAAAGGTCCATAAACCATTATTAAAAGGGACCCAGGATATCACTGCTTGATCCAATACAAGCATTGTGGAACCTGTGTCTTTTGGGGAAACTGCTAAGTACTTATGACCTAGATTGGCCACTGTTTGGAAACACAATACTGGGCTTGATGGACCTTGGTCTGACCCAGTATGGCATATCTTATGCTCTTATACATATTAAGCTCCTTAAGTCTGTCCTCATATGCGTTATAATGAAGACCACTAACCATTTTAGTAGAAACCCTTTGCACCAACTCCAACCTATGTATATCCTTTTCAAGGTGCGGTCTCCAGTGAGTTGGACCGAGGGAGAGCCCTAGATGTGATGTATTTAGATTTCAGTAAAGCTTTTGACAACGTTCCACACAGGCGACTTATAAACAAACTGAGCACCATAGGGATGGACCCTAAAGTTACTGCTTGGGTTAGAAATTGGTTGAGTAGGAGGCGACAGAGGGTACAGGTAAATGGAGCTCACTCTGAGGAGAAGGAGGTTACCAGTAGAGTGTCACATGGATCTGTCCTTAATCCGATTCTTTTTAACATCTTTATTAGTGATATTGCAGAAGGGTTATCGGGTAAGGTTTATTTATTATTTATTTATTTAATAGTATTTCTATTCCGCTTTATCATATAATCAAAGCGGTTTAACAAAAAAACATACAATAGAAGTGAAAGTGTAAACAAGCAGTGAATGTAGATTCATAGTTTGATATAGTAAAGTGTAGTGCTTTGGAGAAAATTGATCTATATACATTGTGTACTATTATACAAAATGAGCTATATTACAGACTTCTATATAAGTGGTCATTCCTGTTAAATGAATTAATTATTTTATATGACCATAGTGTTCTATAAACAGCATAGTTTTCAGCTGCTTTCGAAAGTCTTTGAGGTCCAGTGCTGCTCTCAAGTCACTTGGGAGAGTGTTCCAAATAGTTGGGGCAGCAAGAGAATGCCCTTTCTGAAGTGTCCTGGCAGCAATCAAAGTCAAAGTAGCTTATGTTGTAGCTTAAACCTGGTAATGTATGTTAAACAGGAATGTTGACAACTTGGATTTTTCTGAGGCAATGGATTTGGCCAAGGTGTGCTAGTAGGAATTGAACCCTGGTTTCTTGATTCCCAAACCAGTGCTCTAACCATTAGGCTACTCCTCCACTCTTAAGCTGTTAAATATTTCACAGTGAGGAAGGAAGTGTTCCTTTTCAAACTGCCTCCTTCAATGGGACCGATGCAGAAAGCTGACACTAGAACCATATACTAAAAGGCCGTGCTCACTGTCTTCTAGTGTTCAAAATTTAATGTGTGCCTTTGAGTCAGTCCTGACTCCTGGCGACCCAGAAGCTCCTGGGTTTTCTTGGCAGTGTCACTGAAGTGTTAGAGAACCACAAAAGTTGCATACTGGTATGCCATAAGCAAAACCTATGAACAAAATGTTTGCACTAAATGCGCGGTGGGAGCCAGACACATGCACAGAAAGGTTATGTGCTGGTAGAGACATATCTGTAGTGAAATTTTAAACAATTTATTATAGTTAAAATAACAATTTTCTGTGTGGAGTAATAATTGTTTACCCACATGGTGGTGGTGAATGGACCTCACTGCAAAGCCGCCAGCGGATCAATCACACCAGAAAATATTCTCCTACACACCAATCCGCTTTCTCCTATAAGCGATGAAGTTTCATACACCAAAGTTTTCTTCTTCTACATGTATCGATATTTCCTTCTACACACGCTGACGTTTTACGTCACCACTGAACAATAGCGCTACCGAACTCTGCACTTGGTCTTTCAGTCTTCTGCATACTTCTTTACATTGGGGTGGAATAGCAAATGACCTAGTTCCCTTATCATTTGAATATGCATGCCTCATTATTATATTTATTTATTTAATAAACATTTTTATACCGTGCTTTCCAAGGATCAAGCGTGGTTTACAAGAAACCAAGATATGAATAGTACAGAATAAGTACATAATCATTTACATAGAACTGGTAGAACTACAATATATACATTGAATTATTCAAATACAATACATAGAATAAATATTGTATAGAACTATATTCAGTAGTGATGAACAGGTAGCTCTAGTAGAGTAGTACAATCAGGAGTAATGATGTAAAGGTTGCTGAAATGGAGCATTATAGTCAATTAGAAGTAGCGATAGACTGCTCATGTTGTGAGATGTTTTCTGTATGTGTGAAAGTGTTAGGCTTTGAGCCATAG
Source organism: Ichthyophis bannanicus (assembly GCA_033557465.1). Classification (NCBI taxonomy): domain Eukaryota; kingdom Metazoa; phylum Chordata; class Amphibia; order Gymnophiona; family Ichthyophiidae; genus Ichthyophis; species Ichthyophis bannanicus. Next base: position 825,582,558 of record CM066034.1, read on the forward strand.
TGAATAGCAAAAAGATGTGGTATTAGGTTTTTGCGGAATGTCCTGAGGTCATTCACTTCTCTAAGGTCATCGGTTGTTCATTCCAGAGTAAAGGGGCAAAGTGTGAAAATGCTTTGTTTGTCACCTTTTTTGGCTTTTCTGAAATCCATCAGTGTTATAAGTTTGTGTTTGTTTTTACTCCTTTGGTTTCGGTTAGTTGTTTCCTTATTAATTAGGGTGTTGATAAATGAAGGCGTTAAGTTATTGATTATTTTGAATGTTGTCACCAGTATTTTGTAGTTAATATGGCAGTAAATAGGTAGCCAGTGTAATTCGTAGAGAATGGGTGTAATGTGTTCAATGGTTCTGACATTCATAATTCATCTGGCAGCCACGTTTTGAACTAGCTGAAGTCTTCTGAGAGCCTGTCTTGATGTGCCATGTAGAATGGAATTAGCGAAATCAAAGTGAGGTGTGATTATTGTCTGTATTACTGATAAAGTCCTGTAGGTGAATTAGGGGTCGGAGCTGTTTTAAGAGTTTAAGTTTATAGTGACTTTTTGTAGCTGTGTTCTTGATGTGAGATTCCATACTGAAGGTCTGATCTACAATAACCCCTAGGTATTTCACCTCTTTACTATAAAGGTGGCGTTCTGGAGCAGAATTGCTGTTGGGGGTACAAAACTTTGATTTCTGGTGACGAATAACACCGTTTTTGAGGAATTGATGTGTAGGTTGTGGTTTTTTTGAGCCAAAGCGAAACTTCATTAAAACAATCTGAGATCCATTGGGTAGGTGGGTTTGGTAATTTGAATGGGATGTACAACATTGTCATCCGCATAAATATGGTAATTTACGCAGTGCTTTTTAAGGATGGAACAGATAGGCTGTAGATAGATATTAAAAAGGAGGGCAGATCCCTGGGGGAGTCCTCGCTCCTGTTTGAATGTTGTGGAAGTTTGCTGGTTAATTCTTACTGTCTGTGTTCTGTCCTTTAGGTATGAGGCAAACCATTTATAAACTATTTCAGTTAGCGCTATCTGCTGGAGTCTGGTAAGCATTTGTGGATGATTCACACTATCAAATGCTGTCACGATATCTGTCGTGATAAGAATAGGAGAAAAAAGGCTTGCTTTGAGTCATCTATTCCCCATGACAGTGTGTCGATTAATACTGTAAGGAGAGTTTCCACTCCATGGGAAGGGTGAAAACCATATTGTTGTTCGTCAAGGGGGGCGGATGTGTCAGTGTAGTCCTGAAATTGTATTTGTAACCATGTAACTAACATAATATAATTTTAACAGGCACCACGCCTATACAGCCATTTATGTGCAGGTAATGCTCATGTCGATCCCCTCTCTGCATTGTGGTGTGGAGGTAAGTATGCACAGATGTTACGCTAACTAGGCACAAATGGCATTTTAACATTTCTGTATCAGCCCCATTGTTCCCTAACAAAGGGAAGAAAAGTTTTGCCATCCAATTCTGTAAGCAAATAAGTTGTATGCAAAACATCTGTGCTGAACAAGGAGAGGATGCTGGGCACACACACACGCTGATATTTATTCTGCAAATAGCATCCTAGCACATGCACATAACACTATTCCAGCTCATCTCCTCTTAACCTGGCATTTTTGTACTATTCCCCTTCTGCAAAACAAAACAAAAACTTGTGGGTCCTGTGCACTGGAAGTAAAGAGAAACGGGCATGAATCCCTCACTAATGCTGACCACAAAACACCAAGTTACTCCTCCTCAGCCTTGAATTATAACCCTAGCATTGAGCCCAGTCTTCAGGTCTTCTCTGCATCTTTGAAGAACAGCTAATTGCTTCATTGTCATGAATTTAAATCTGCTGTATGCACTGCTCAAGACTTAAATGCAGATTTTGCTTGTGCACAAAACTCCTTTATGCACTGATAGTGCACAACATGTTGTGCAAAAGGCAAGCTAGCCAGTGTTCAAAGCCTAGTGCACTTTTGTGCATTAGCGTTAATGTTTCCTTCAAGAGATTACTGCAAGGGACATATCTAGGGGACAAGTTAGGGCAAGTTAGTCACATACACAAATGAGTTCTAGAATCTTGGCAGCAGCCAAGAAAGCAAATAGAATGTTAGGAATCATAAGGAAAGGAATGGAGAATAAAACAAAGGATATTATAATGCCTCTGTAGACACACCTTGAACATTGTGTGAAATTCTGGTCACCATATCTTAAAAAAGGATATAGCAGAATTGAAAAAGATAGAGAGAAGAGCCACCCAAAAAGTAAAGGGGATAGAAGGAGACCCCTCAGAGGAAAGGCTTAAAAGGTTAGGGCTCTTCAACTTGGAACAGAAATGGCTGATGGGGGATATGATAGAGGTCTATAAATTAATGAATGGAGTGGAATGGGTTAACGTAGATCGATTGTTTACACCATCAAAAAGTAGAAAAACTAGGAGACACACAATGAAGCTACAAACATATCCAATTTAAGAACATAAGATATGCCATACTGGGTCAGACCGAGGCTCCATCAAGCCCAGTATCCTGTTTCCAACAGTGGCCAATCTAGGTCAGAGGTACTTAGCGGTTTCTCCAAAAAACACAGGTTCTACAATGTTTGTATTGGGTCAAGCAGTGATATTCTGGGTCCCTTCAATAATGGTTTATGGACCTGTACTACTGTGGATCAGGAACTGGTTAAAAGATAGAAAGCAGAGGGTAGGGCTAAATGGCCAATTTTCCCAATGGAGAAAGGTGAATAGTGGTGTACCCCAGGGATCTGTGCTGGGTCCACTGCTTTTTGACATATTCATAAATGACCTGGAAAGTGGAATAACGAGTGAGGTTATCAAATTTGCAGATGACACAAAACTATTTAAAGTTGTTAAAACCCAAGAGGATTGTGGAAAATTGCAAGAGGATCTTGATAAATTGGAAGACTGGGCATCAAAATGGCAGATGAAATTTAATGTGGACAAGTGCAAAGTTATGCACCTAGGGAAGAACAACCCAAACTATGGTTACACGATGCAAGGTTACACATTAGGAACCACCACCCAGGAAAAAGATTTAGGTGTCATTGTGGATACCATGTTAAAACCCTCGGCCCAGTGTGCAGCGGCATCCAAGAGAGCAAATAGAATGCTAGGTATCATAAGGAAAGGAATGGAAAATAAAACAAAAGATATTATAGTGCCTCTATATCGTTCCATGGTGAGGCCGCACCTTGAATACTGTGTGCAATTCTGGTCATCGTATCTTAAAAAGGATATAGCATTATTAGAAAAGGTTCAGAGAAGAGCCACCAAAATGATAAAGGGGATGGAAGGATACTCCTATCAAGAAAGGCTAAAAAGGTTAGGGCTCTTTAACCTGGAAAAGAGACGGCTGAGGGGAGATATGATAGAAGTCTATAAATTAATGAACGGATTGGAACGGGTAAACATAGATCAATTGTTTACGTTATCAGAATATAGAAACACTAGGGGACATCAAATGAAGCTACAGGGTAAACTATTTAAGACTAATAAAAGAAAATATTTTTTTCAGTCAACGTGTAATCAAACTCTGGAATTTGTTACCAGAGGATATGGTAAAGGCTGTTAGTGTAGCTGGGTTTAAAAAAGGTTTGGACAAGTTCCTGGAGGAAAGGTCCATAAACCATTATTAAGAAGGGACCCAGGATATCAATGCTTGACCCATTACAAGCATTGTGGAACCTGTGTCTTTTGGGGAAACTGCTAGGTATGTATGACTTAGATTGGCCACTGTTGGAAACAGGATACTGGGCTTGATAGACCTTGGTCTAACCCAGTATGGTATATCTTATGTTCTTATATGTTCTTATGTTCTGTTAGTGTAGATGGATTTAAAAAAAAGATTTGGACAAGTTCCTGGCGGAAAGGTCCATAATCCATTATTAAAGAGGACCTGGGAAATCCACTGCTTGCCCCAGGGCGAGCATTGTGGAACCTGTGCCTTTTTGGGAACCTGCCAGGTACTTGTGACCTGGATTGCCCACTGTTGGAAACAGGATACTGGGCTTGATGTACCTTTGTCTGACCCAATATGGTACTTCTTATATTCTTACATAATTTTCAATAAATAGGCAAGCTGTACTTGTTCGGAAAGGTATGGTTATTAAAGGGCATGCCAGTAGTGCATTTGTGGTGCAAAACTAGCGCAGAGACCTGTGCTAACATTTGGGGGCATGTGTGGTCATCCCTCTGCAGATAGTACATTGGCAACATGCCACATCATGCTAACCAGCACACGGGTGCACTTTCTGCCACCCTTTATGGTGGCATTTTGTGCACCTGTGCTAATGGCAACATTTCTTAGCATGCACCCAGAACAGCCATATTAACCATGATATGCTATCAACACCCACATTCTGCTTCTCACCCACCCAGGGCTGGTGCAAGGGCAATGGCTGCAATGGACATTCTTCCCTCCCCCCCCCCCCCCCCCACCTTAGTGCTGCCGCCACTGCCATATCTCCCTTCAATACAAGCATAGAGGGAAGCCTCTGAATGAATGTCTGTCTGTCTGTTTGTGTGTGTGTGTGCTGTGCTCTGAAAGTACAGGCAATCCTACCCCTTCCGCTGCAGACGTCCTGTTTGCATCTAGGCAGGACCTGCTGCAGCTTTAGAGCACAGTAGAGGGGGTTGAGTCTTCCACTGGCTGTATTGCTGTCATCACTGGACCTAGGAAATGTGGAATGGTGGCGGCGGCCGCTGCAGCAGAAGGGTGCATCAGATTGGAGGTTAGGGTTTTTTGCCACAATGCTGTCCCACCAAAACCTGGCCACCTAGCAGGGACTGTCTCTTACATGTTTTTGTTGTACAGCGCTGCGTACGACTGGTAGTGCTATATAAATGCTCAGTAGTAGTAGTAGATTGCCTAATGGCAGCATCTGCCCTGAACCTGGTCCCATCCCCCCCCCCCCCCCCTCCATTTGCATGCTACCCAGTTAGCATGGGATTTTTACCATAGAGCCCCAGGCTAACAATTAGCACAACACGCTTTTTGTATGGCAAACCTCACACTAACGGCTGGGGCACTTTAATAAACATGCCCTTAAAACTCTTTGTATCCCACACATACCTGGTATAGGGGAGAAAAATTATACAGCTATAGTTGAATGAGAGACTTCTGGACCTCAGCTTCAAATAATATTAGTGGGATTGCAGTTTTACATGGGCTGCCAAAGTAATGTATTATCATGATTAAATTAGACAGTGGCAAGAAATCATTTACAAAACAGTAAAATAAATCACAAGATACAAAAAAGGACAATGGCAAGGACAAGTGCCGTGCTCTAGGGGTGGTCCGTATTGTCCCTGGTCAGGTTACATGTCTTGCCTAGTGGCAGCATTGACTGGATATTGCTGCTTTAACTGTTCTTTTGGCATTTTCCCTAGGATTTTGCAGTTTTTCCAGCTCCTCCTTTTGTGGCAGCTCTTTGATTTGTCTCTCTCAGCTTTCAAAAATGTGTATCTGGACATTAAGTTGGCTTTTGATTCAGTCCCTCACAATGCATTATTAACATCTACAAACTAGTAACATAGTAAATGACGGCAGATAAAGACCAGTATGGTCCATCTAGTCTGCCCAGTTTGATGGCAAGAGTAGTTCACCTGCCGCGCTGTGCAGGCCACCCCTCACCATGTCTTTGTTTAGGGGTGAACCCACCACTCCATGTAAGACACCCCTATTTGTTGATAATTTAGATGGTTCAATTTATTTTGATTTTATCCTGTTGTTGTAAAGGGATCCACTGTGTCTGTCCCATGCCATTTTGAATTCCGTCACCGTGTTTGCCCCCACCACTTCCATCGGGAGGGAACCTGTCAGGTTTCCAAAAAAGTACACAAATCCAACATTGCTTTTCCTGGGTAAGCAGTGGATTTCCCTGTTCCTCTTGATAATGGTTTATGGAATTTTCAGTGAAAAAGTATTTCCTGACATTGCCTTTCAATTTACCACCTTGCAGCTTCCTGTTATGCCCTCTAGTTTTACAGCTTCCCCGTCTTTGGAAGAGGTTTGTTTGTTCATTATTTCCCTGTAAGTATTTAAAGGTCTGAATCATATCTTCCCTGTCCCTCCTCTCCTCCAAAGTGTACATGTTTAGGTCTTCAAGTCTCTTCTCATAAGGCTTCTGACGCAGGCTCCAAATCATGTTGGTCGCCTTCCTCTGAACAGTTTCCAGTCTTTTTACATCCTTTGCAAGATATGGTCTCCAAAACTGAACACAGTATTCCAAGTGAGGCCTCACCAGTGACTTCTACAGTGGCATAAGTACCTCTTCCTTTCTGCTGGTAATTCCTCTTTGTATGCAGCCCAACATCCTCCTGGTTTTTGCCACTGCCTTGTCACACTGTTTTGCCACCTTGAGATCTTCAGAAATAATCACACCAAGGTCTTTCTCCTGATCCGTGCACACCAACCTCTCGCCCCCTATCGCGTACATTTCCCTTGGATTTCTGCTACCCAAGTGCATGACTCTGCACGTCTTTGCATTAAATCGTAATTGCCAAGTATTAGACCATTCTTCCAGCTTTTGTAGACCTTTCCTCATGTTAACCACTCCCTTGGGGGAGTCCACGCTGTTGCAAATTTTTGTGTCATCTGCAAAAAGACAGACTTTTCCATTCAGTCCTTCAGCAATATCGCTCACAAATACATTGAACAGTGCCGGTCCGCTGGGGCACCCTGCTAATCACTTTCCCTTCATCCGGGTGAGCTCCATTTACCATCACCTTCTGTCGTCTGTCAGTCAACCAATTTCTGATCCAATTTACCATCTTGGGATCCGTCCACAAGCTACTGAGTTTATTGATAAGCCTCCTATGAGGAACAGTATCAAAGGCTTTGCTGAAATCCAGGTAGATGACATCCATTGCATGTCCCTGATCCAGTTCCCTGGTCACCCAGTCGAAGAACTCAATCAGATTTGTTTGGCAGGATCGTCCTTCGGTAAAAACATGTTGCCTCGGGTCTTGTATCCTGTTGGTTTTGAGAAAGTTCAGTATTCACTCTTTCAGGAGCGCCTCCATTACTTTTCCTGCCACCGAGGTAAGGCTCACAGGCCTGTAGTTCGACACTTCTTCCCTGTCACCACTTTTGTGTAGAGGTAAAACATCAGCCATTCTCCAGTCCTGAGGAACCTCTCCTGTTTCCAAGGATCTGTTGAAAACGTCCTTTAACGGCCCTGCAAGAACCTCTCTGAGCTCTTTCAGCATCCTGGGATGTATCCCATCCGGTCCCATAGCCTTGTCCACTTTCAGTTTTGCAAGTTGTTCTAACACTTCATCTTCTGTGAATGGTGTGGTATCTACTTCATTCCCATTTTTATATTTGGGAGTCACAGGAGGTCCTTCTCCAGGACTTTCTTTAGTAAAAACAGAGCAGAAGTGTGCATTTAGCAATTTCGCTTTTTCAAATGTCACTTTCCACGAGTCCGTTCGCAGCACTTCTGAGTCCTGCAATTCCACCTCTGATCTTCTTCCTTTCCCGAATATACCTGAAGAAAGTTTTGTTGCCATACTTAACATCTTTAGCCATCTTTTAATCTGCCTTTGATTTTGATATCCTTATTTCTCTTTTTGTCTCTGATCCTGTATTCATTTCTGTGTTCCTCTGTTTGTGAGCTTTTGAATTTTGTGAAAGCTGTGGTTTTTTTGCCTTTATTTGAGCAGCCACTTCTTTGGAAAACCAAACAGGTTTTCTTCTCCTCTTGTTTTTGTTTACTTTTCTTACATATTTATCTGTTGCCCCTTTTATTGCCACCTTTTAGTTTAGCCCATTGCAATTCCACTTCTCTTATCTCCTTCCACCCTGTCCAGCTCCTCCTTTAGGTACTCGTCCATTTTATTGAAGTCGGTGTTTTTGAAGTTTAGGACTTTGAGCTTGCTATGATTGGCCTGTACCATGGCTTTTATCTCAGACCACACCATGTAATTGACAGGGGTAAGACTTAGAGTGTGTGTACGGGAGGACTAGGAGGCCCACAGGGAAACGTGGGAATCCTGTACTTACAAATATACTGAAAGGAATATGCTGTGTTAAGACAAGTTGATTGTCTTGTAAGGGGAAATGACTAACAGCTGTGGAGTTACTGATAAGCTGTGGTGGGCCTCAGGGGATGAGTCGATGACGTATGTATATGTTTTTGCTCATATATAAAAGATGGAAAGCCCCTCTACTCTTTGGAATAAACTTAGATACTACTTATATGCGAGTGTGTGTGTTTGTTCCCCTGGAATTCCAGACAGAGAAGGTAAGGTGGTTCCCTGGCCCGGGGCAGCTGGCATCCCGAAGGGGTAAGTGGTACATAGTTCTGGGAAAGAAGTAACCCACACTTACAGTGATGATCACTGCTGCTCACAGGGGCACTCACACAGGCATTCGACACGCTATCACCGTTGGTGAGCACTAAATCCTGTGTTGAGTTTTCCCTGGTTGGTTCCATCACCATTTGTCTAAGTAACGCATCTTGGAGAGCATCCACAATTTTTTTGCTTCTTTCCAGATTTGCAGAAGGAGTAATCCAATCCACATCCGGTAGATTAAAGTCACCCAATATTATCACTTCCCTCTTTGTGGCTGTCTTGGCAATATCTATAATTAGTTCGTTATCTATCTCTTCAATTTGTGTCGGAGGTCTGTAGACTACAGCAGTATGGATGACAGTGCCATCTCCTCTTTCCAACACAATCCAGAGCGCTTCTTCTTTTCCCTATGCCCCCTGCATTTCCTATCAGATTAAGCAGCATCACATTAAAATGTTTCAACTCCTATTTATCAGAGCGCAGGTAACAACTAAGGACAGCAGGAGCAGAATCCACAACATAAAAGCTGTGACAAGGAGTTCCCCAAAGCTCAGCACTCTCCCTTCTCCTATTTAACATTTACCTGCATCCCATCTGCTCAATCATAAAAGCACACATTGGGGCTTGTTTACAAAGCCGCGGTAGCGGTTTGCGGTCGTTATCGGAGCCGCGGCCCCATTGAAATCAATGGGGTCGCGGCTCCGATAACGATCGCGAACCGCTACCGCAGCTTTGTAAACAAGCCCCATTGTATTTTACTATATTTATGCAGATGATATAATGCTTTATGTACCCTTCTCAAACACTCCGCCCTGCTACACCTCTCTAATAAAATGCTTCAGGGCAATCACTGGTTATCAAATCACAATTTGCTCATCAACTACAGTAAAACTGAAGTCCTCCCTATCACGAGAGACAAACTTCAAACCAGTAGCTTCCATAAAAGTCCCAGGAGCTCAATTAGCCGTAAAATCAGAGGTGCGATGCTTAGGAATAACCCTTGACCTGCAACTAACTCTACAGCCACATATTACTAGCATTACAAAGCTTATATACGATACGCTAAAAACATTACAGAGTGAAGGAGTAGCCTAGTGGTTAGAACAACTGCCTAGTACCCAGAGGATCAAGGGTTCAATTCCCACTGGCACTCCTTGTGACCTTGGGCAAGTCACTTTACACTCCATTGCCTCAGAAGAAAAGGCTGGCAATCTACTTCCAGTGATACATTGCCAAGAAAACCCAGAAGTAGCTGGGTTGCTAGGAGTCAACACTGACTTGATGGCACTAAAAAACCCCCCCAAAACAATACAGCACCTATGACCTCTACTAAGCAACCATGATTTCCAGATGGTCTTTCCACACTTAGACTATTACAACATCATCCTACAAGGGCTAACAAACTATGTACTTCATCCATTACAGCTAGCCCAGGACACTACTGGACGCATCCTCTATGGAGCATCCAGAACTGAACACATAATCCCAATACTCAAGTGATTGCACTGGCTTCCCATAACAGGCTATACAAGATACACAGCACTGCTTACCATCTTCAAAATATCTCACAATCTCTCATCAGTCTACTTGCAATCTCTTCTATGAAAAACTCCAAGCAACAGATCGAAGAACCAATGCACTAAATACCTACACCACTCCCACTTCAAAGGCGAAGAGCAGCCAGACCACTGCAAATCGAACCACCTTGCTCTACCCACCAAGCCTATGGAATGTGCTCTCAGAGTGTATGGTCAATCCAGTATCTAACCGATCTGTACAAACCCAAAAATGCACCTATTCATTGAACAATTTGGTTTAAAGGATTAATATCTATCATTCCATGGAGGACCCAAGACTCTATCCCTCCATTAACTGTCCTGCACACTGTGTATAAATAATTACTTCACCAACTATTTCACTTCTTAGCTTTCCTTTTCAAAACATTGTTGTCCTGCTTTACTAAGACTAAGAGCCACTATGTAATATATCCTTACTTCCAGATGTACCTTTAAGTACAATGTTCTCACTTCTCATGCTCATGCATTTCATGTAACTTCACGTTTTAGTTAAATTGTTAATCTGTAAACCGCCTTGACATTCTGACAAGGTGGTATATAAAAGCCACTAAATAAATGAATCTGATATCTCATATATTTTGCACAGTGTAAGAAAATGCATTTTAGAGATGCACACAGTAAAACATTTGGTGGTTTTGTTTTTTTTCTTTGGTTAGCTTTATTTTCATTTTCAAAACATAACATCCTATCAACATGAACAATGTCTCAGAAAAGAAAACCCCTCAACCCATCCACCCATCCTGGTTTCTTGGCTTACCTGTAACATTGGACAACAACCATACAAAAGGTTGGCGGGGGGGGGGGGGGGAGGGGGCCATAGCGAGACCCAGGGAAGTTCAGTATTAATGGGGCCTAGGGCGGCAGACTCTGGTGGGCGGCATCGCTAACCTAAATCCCAGGGAGCAGCAGCTGAACTGCTGCTTCAGTGCCTTGATGGGCTTTAAAACGCCTGCGCACATGCACATAGTTCCGGCCCACCACTCCGGCCCGCCTTCCAGGAAAGTTGCATTGGAGGGGGGAGGGCAAGAGCAACAGGCACTTAAAGCCCGATTTAGCACTGAAACGGCAGTTCAGCCACCACAATTTCAGCGCAATGTGGGAGTGGCATGGCAGGCTAGATGGAGGCCCAGTCTTGTGGGGGGGGGGGGAAGCAGCATGGAGGGTCTGCCTCGGGTGGCAGAAACCCTTGTGCTGCCACTGCCCAAAAGGACAGAAGTAACTGGGTATTTTGCATGCTTTATTTGAACTACAGCAACCTCATGGATAGAGTAAGTTCAGCCCTTGTGTGTGTGTGTGGGGGGGGGGGGGGAGACAGTTCCTTTTAAAATTCACCCTTCATTTTCTCAGGTAAGCACAAGGGGCTAGACTTTCTAAAATGTCCTACTGTATTACCATATATTAACATGCAATAAAGCCCTTAATTACCACAGGTCCCATTTTATGCAATGGGTCCTATTTACCAAGGATGGAGCTGTTTACTAAAATGTGCTGCTAGCATGATTGGGCTGTGAATCCGGAGCAGAGGCCCACACTAAACCTCGGGGGGGGGGGGGCCTCCGTCCCCAGGCTATTAACACATTGCAATCACACAGCACCACACAAACCGGCATGTGGGTACACTTGACACCATCCATTGAGATGGCATTAGGTGCACCCAGGCTAATGGTAATAGCCATGGTTAGCACATGTCCAAGAGGCCCGCACTAACCTCATGTGCAGTTGACACCTACATTTCACCCTAACCTGCCCTGCCTCCGCCCAATCATGACTTAATCAGCTAGTGTAGGATTTAGTGTGGGGGGCCGTGCTTACTGTGCACTAAACCCCACTCTAACCATTAGTATGCTTTAGCAAACATGCCCCGATGTGCATTAATGACATCAGTGTGTGTTAAAGCAGTAGTGCATTTTAGTAAATCTAGTCCTAACATTGTAATTTCTCTGGAGCCAGGGGAACACCTACTCTGGCCTGAACACAAGTCACTTTGAGCCACCACAGAAAAGGTGTAAGCTTAAAAATATATTGTGAATTTTTCTTCATTTCCAAAGGAAAAGGCAATGAAAAAAAGCCCGATGTTCAAAAGGCCTTTTTTCATTTTGTATTCTATCAAACGGAGGAGTAGCCTAGTGGTTAGAGCAACTGCCTAGTACCCAGAAGATCAAGGGTTCTATTCCCACTAGCAGTCCTTGTGACTTTGGGCAAGTCACGTTACCCTCCATTGCCTCAGAAGAAAGGCTGGCAATCTACTTCCAGTGATAGGTGATACATTGCCAAGAAAACTCAGAGGTAGCTGGTCGCTATGAGTCAACACTGACTTGATGGCACTAAAAAAAAAAAATTCTAACAAAAGAAGATGACAATTTCTTTTGTTGCATTTTTTTTTCAATTTTGAAAAAGAAAGAAACAATGCACATTTCTATCTCTGTAGTGCTGGCCTTCATAAAGAATCTAGTTTTTTGGGTTTCCATATTTCTTTTTCCAGTCTGTTGTCACTTATTTTGTATTTGGTATTTAGTAGGGCATTTGTCCTAGAAAAAAAGTGCCAGTTCTCATATGCAGGACTCTCATTAATACACAAGGACCATGGGTCAGTTTTAGCGGGCAATGAAAAACGTACTGGCACTCTGTACCCCTGGATACCCGCTCACAATTCTTGGTGTTTAGCAGGTGTGATTAAGGTGAAGTATTCTGCTAGTGTGTAGTTTTTGTCTAGAAATCTGAAGCAGTCCAGCTTGAACTGTTTTCCAATAGGAGGTTTATTGGTGCAGAGCAGTGTTTGTATTGCAGCTTCTTTTGTAAAGAGGGGAGGGGTTATTAGCTGTTTGAAGTTCTGTGTTAGTTTAGTAGGGTAAGTTTGTATTGAGTGTTCTTCTGGAGGGATGAGAGGATGTTATTTAACAATCTGCCTATTTTATTTATTTAACTTTTTTTTTAACTGCTTTATCATTTCAGTCAAAGCAATTTACATTGTAACTTAATCTTCATAATGTACATTAAATAGGAACGTTGATAACTTGGATTTTTCGGAGGCAGTGGAGGGTTAAGTGACTTGCCCAAGGCCACAAGGAGTGTTAGTGGGAACTGAAGGTTGGTCTTATGGTTCCCAGGCCAGTGCTCTAGGTAACTCCTCCACTCCACTGGCTGTAGAGGGAGTTTGCGTTACTGTTATTGAGATGATGCCACATTTTGAAGATGCGTTTCTTGTATGGTGAATAGTAAAGGCATATGTCCTAAATCTGCATAGCAACTGCTATTGGATAGGTTTCTGTGGATGCAGAAATCAGTTTGTAGAACTGGAAGCAAAAGGTTTCTGCTCAGATTCTATCATATTTGTTTAGTTTAGAGTTAGATCCCAGTTCTCACTCCCATATATCATTAACAGGATTCATCGAATGATGCTGTCAAATAGTTTTAATAGTCACTTTAAGGGGGATGGTGGGGAGGAGAGACTGTATTCATCCAGACGTTACATGTAGGGCTTTTCATTTGCATGTGGTAGAAGCTAGTCCTAACTGGCCTTTCAGTTAAGTGTCCTTTATAGAAATCTTCCTAAAGAAACTTCAAAGATGGATGTGCATAATCAAAAACAGTTAGTGATGCCGTCATTTTGGGGAGGCTAAAGTGGGGCAGGACTGAGGCAAGGCTGAGATAAGTTAAAATCCTTAGATTGGCAGGCATCACCTATGTGGGTCTGGCACTACCATTCTGTGGGCATAGGCAGTTGCCTAGTATGCTGGCATTCTGGGGGTGCCCCATTGCTGCCACTGCCATCCCTCCCTAGGGCCTGCGGCAGCAGCAGCAGCAATGGGTTTAAAACCATGACACGGCACTTGCCTAATCTCGCTGTCACTACGTTGCATTTCCTGCTTGTATGAGCAGCTGTGTCCACCCTCTTCCAGTGTCTTAAATATATAATATCACATTATTTTATTTACCTCTTTATCCAAAATCAAAGCGGTTTATACTGAATCAATAAGAATTTACATGTAACAATGAACAGGTGCAGCAACAAGTAATTATACATATAACTAGTCTTATGTAACTATTTACAGGTATCAATGAACATGTAGATTTCTGGTTTGGATTTCAGTTGTGGAGCCCCTGAGTAGGTCCTTGGTGCAGGGAGAGTCGGGCTTTGTGCTTAGAGTGGGGAGGTTCCTTTGGAAGGTGCAGGTTCCTGGGTGCGGGTGTTTGACATGAAGGGGGAGGGGGGTTGCCATCTGTTATACATGGATCAAAGATATGGGAAAAACTTACCCATGCCAGAAATGATATTTAAGGGTGATATATCAAAGAAACTGAAAAAATCTTCATAAACTGGGAAGATGTAATACAGTTATTTGATAAACTAAAGAACAGCAAATCATCTGGACCAGACGGCATACATCCCAGGGTGCTGAAAGAACTGAAATATGAGATGCAAATCTACTTTTAGTAATCTGTGAACCATCATTAAAATCATCTGTAGTACCAGAAGAATGGAGAGTGGCCAGTGTAATGCCAATTTTTAAAAAGGATTTGGGGGCAATCCGGGAAACTACAGATTGGAAAGCTTGAAGTCTTTAACAGGCAAAATGGTCAAAGCCATTAAAAAGAACCAAAGTACTGTCATGTAGATAATCATAGTTTAATGGCAGAAAGCCAACATGCATTTAGTCTCTTGTAGAAATTAAAACATCATGGGATAGGAGGCAGTATACGGTTGTGAATTAGGAAATGATTAAAAGATAGAAAACAGAGTACGGCTAAATGGCCAATTTTCTCAATGGAGAAAGATAAATAGTGGAGTGCCCCAGGGATCTGTGCTGTGCCTGCTGCTTTATAACATATTTATATATGATTTATAAATGGGAATAATGAGTGAGGTGATCAAAATTGTTAAAACACAAGAGGATTGTGAAAAATTGCAAGAGGACCTTGAAAAATTGGGAGACTGGAAGTCCAAATGCAGATGAAATTTAATGTGGACAGGTGCAAAGTTATGCACTTAGGGAAGAACAACCCAAACTACAGTTACAAGATGCAAGATTGCACATTAGGAATCACCACCCAGGAAAAGAATCTAGGTGTCATTCTAGATATGTTGAAATCCTCTGTCCAGTGTGCAGCAGTGGCCCAGAAAGCAAATGGAATGCTAGGAATCATAAGGAAAGGAATAGAGAATAAAACAAAGGATATTATAATGCATCTGTATAGTTCCATGGTGTGACTGCATCCCTATGAGAAAAGACCTTTAAATACCTAGAGTATTAATGGACAAACAAACCTCTTCCAAAGACGGGGAAGCTGTAAAACGAGAGGGCATAACATAAAGCTACAAGGGGGTAAAATGAAAGGCAATGTCAGGAAATACTTTTTCCCTGAAAGGGTGGTGGATGCTTGGAATGCCCTCCCGATGGCAATGGTGGGGGCAAACAGTGACAGAATTCAAAATGGCATGGTACAGACACAGTGGATCCCTTTACAGCAACAGGATAAAATCAAAATAAGCATAACTGTCTCTTATATCTGAACAAATAGGGGTGACCTACACGGAGCGGCAGGTACACCCCTAAACAAAGGCATGGGGAGAGGTGACCTGCACAGAGCGGAAAGTGCACCTACTCTTGCCTGCCTGCTGGGCAGACTAGATAGACCATGCTGGTCTTTATCTGCTGTCATATACTGTGTTACTATGTACAGTAAGTGCAGCCACCCTATCTGTACTCTAGTAGCATGGTTGCTGCCCACAGGAAGTGGCAAGAGTAAATGCAGCACCTCTAAATTACAGCTTGATAAGTTGAAAAGGCCCTTAACTCAAGGCACTCTCCAATCCGATCCCACCATTCCTCCCTGCAACCCTCCCAACTGTTCCTTTCTGCGACAGCAGCCATCTTTTGGGAGCTCCCCGATCGGGGTAGAGCACAGGGCAGCATCGGCTTCCCGCTCCTGCACTCCAGTCCAATCGGGGCTGTGGGAGGCTACCGCGGCTAAGTTTAAAAGGAGCCGCCGGCAGGAGGAAATCCCCTGAACAGCAGCAGCCATCTTTTGGGAGTTCCCCGATCGGGGTAGAGCACAGGGCAGCATCGGCTTCCCGCTCCTGCACTCCAGTCCAATCGGGGCTGTGGGAGGCTACCACGGCTAAGTTTAAAAGGAGTCGCCGGTAGGCGCGCCTGCGCCTTGCGGGCCCGCGCCTGAGGGCCTCGCAAGAGGGCCCTTTGGCGTGGCCCTTAGGCGGGGCACGACAGGCGGGAAACAAAAAATCTAACAAATCATACATCCAACAAGTACAGATCCAGATCACCACACGTCTCTGCACTACATAAGTTGTCAAGTCCAGCTCAACAGAAAAGAGACCGTAAGCTCCGATTTTGTTTGGACTCTCTCCCCTACTAGCTGCTATTTCCGTCCCTCTGATTCATAATTCCTCTCGATCAGCGAGGTTGGTCAGTAAATAAATAATTACCTAGCCTAGAATTAGTCTACTGATAACTCCTGAATGTACTTATACTGCTAGCATACTGTCTGCTTTGATTGTACTGTATACTATTAGCACACTAATAAATCTTTTGTCCGTAATTATCCTCAAGCTAGATAGTACCTCTCTCTTGCAGCTGCCAGTAACTAGATAAAAACCCCAGATAACCACACCTCCAATTGAAGACTCCCCTCTATTAGTGCTACCTCCTGCGAACTGTGGGCTATCACATGTTACCTCTCTCTGTCACCGAGATAAAGTCACAAAGTATCAAATCACCACTCCACTAAGGAAACATAGTACACAACTAGAGATATTCTGTTTACTTGTTTTACACCGTTTTCTCCCTTGACTATTCTAGGGAACTCAATTATACCCCCTCTCCAGCTGACCACACTGTCTATAACCATGTCCCCGATCATGTACCATACTCCTTACTTAGTCCCCTTCCTGCTCATCGCAGCGATCCCATTCCTAACTCTGGCCCTAGACCCTTGCATTAAGCAGATCCCCATCCTTTATAGCAAGGGAAGGTGTTCAATGAAAGACCCCTGCTTCTCTACCACGAGAACCAGAGTACCTTATTCACATCTCCTACATATCCCACTGCTGCCCAATGACAAAGTCCATACTGAAGAAACATAAGTCCAATCGACTACTCAAGTGTGCCTTAATAAATGCCAGATCTATTCGTTCCAAATGGCCTGCAGCTACAGATCTGATAACAGCACATAACCTGGACATTCTGATGATAACGGAGACATGGTTAACCGACAACGACAACGTTCTCATTAACCTGATGACTCCACCAGAATTTTCCATCTATACCTGCCACAGATCTAACCAGAGAGGTGGTGGCACACTCATTCTCGCCAAATCGGACCTCCAATTCAAACTGAGCAATACCTTCAGCGCTCCACACCTTGATGCTCTTTCCATATCCAATAGGAATTGTACGATCCATCTACTCTATCGAGCACCGTCACCCTCCCCAGAGGACCTTCCATCAATAATCAACATTGCATGTAACTCTCCCAACCCACAATCCCCCAACTGGTTAGTGGGGGATTTTAACCTACCATCGCTACAAACCTCACACGCCTCAGCATTCCTTGAAGCCATGTGCCATCTAGGATACGAACAACTTATTGATGCTCCTACCCATATCAAAGGTGGCACACTAGATTTAATCTTTGCTCCTCAAGCAGTACTCAACACACCTCAGAAGCCCCCGATCTCCATAACCCCTGTACCTTGGTCCGATCACAATTTACTCATCTTTAACATCCCCACTGAACACCTATCCAACGACAACAACAAATCAGATCACCCACCAAGTGCCCTTGAAACACGATTCCGTCCTTTCAATAAAATTGAAATCTTGGAGAAAATCTTACCTGCTCTCCACAAGAACTTTCCCTCTCAAGAAGACTTAGTAACCAACTGGGACAACACATTGAAAGCCGCTGCCTGCATCCCCTCTACTGACGGGACCAAGAACAAGGGCAATCATAAACCATGGTTCTCCTCGGACTTACAAGAATCTCTCCTCCACCTACGCAGACTTGAAAGACGCTGGCGCTCCTCCTGGTCTCCTGATGCACTATTCTCATACAATTCGTACTTACAATCTCACCGGAAGATGACATTGGAGAAAAGAAAGAAATACCACTCTGATACATTAATGAGGTCCTTAAACAAGCCACACGACCTTTTCAATATTGTTAAATCCTTATCAGGTGATCCAACCACATCCCAACCTCCTATGCCACATCCTCAAGATTATGCCGAATATCTACAATCAAAAATGATACAGACTAGTTCGATCCTCACAGCATTTCCAACTCCCACCCCACAGAATGTGTCCCAATTAACCTCGCTTGACAATTTCTCTCTAGTATCCAATAAAGAGATTGAAGAAATAATAGCAGCTATTAACTTAACTACTGCACCTAACGACCCCTGCCCAGCCAGGTGGATTAAAGAACTACGACATGAACTTAGCCCATTTATAAGCAAGATTGTCAACTACTCCTTCTCAACTGGATCCTTCCCTCAGAGCCTGAAGCACTCATCCATCCGCCCTCTCCTAAAAAACAGCAAGCTTGACCCAGCAAATGTCGAATCATTTAGACCTATCTCTAGCATCCCTCTATTAGCTAAAATCATGGAAAAAGTAGTCCAGAGACAAATACAACAACATGTTGACTCAGAAGCGCCCCTGGACCCCTCACAACATGGTTTTAGAGAAGAACATGGTGTTGACACCCTCCTCACAACCCTATTCAATAACCTAATCATAAGCATCGACAATATCCATCAAGGGTTCATTCTCATCTTTCTCGACATAGCTGCTGCATTTGATTCAGTAAATCATAATACTCTCCTTCAGCGCCTCAAAGATAAGGGTATTCAAGGTCTAGCACTGAACTGGTGCAAATCTTACTTATCCGATAGACAGCAGCAAGTCAGAACAGGAGAGGCAACATCTGATTCATTCCCACTTAAACAAGGTGTCCCTCAGGGATCCTCCTTGTCCGCACTAATGTTCAATATCTATATGCAGAAATCTGTGATTTGATACGCACTTTCAACATTCAATGTCTGGCATATGCCGATGACATCCTGCTATATGCTCCTTTCAACGTAAAACAACCAGATTTTACATCAATAGTTCTTTGCTTCGAAGAGGTATCAAACTGGCTTCTCAAACAGAATCTACGTATAAACCATAACAAAACAGACGTCTTATTCGTAACATGGAATCCAACTTTCATACCCCCCGCCTCATTACAAGTAAACAACATTGAACTGAAAGCACAACCCATGATCCGATACTTAGGGATTACTTTAGATCAGCGGCTGGATATGTCAGCACACATCAAGAAAATAAACTCAATTTACCAAAAGATTCGATCCCTACACAATCTCAGACCTCTCCTTGACTACTCCGACTTCCGCACTATCTTCCAAGCCCTGGTTCTACCTCACTTGGATTTTGCTAATATAATACTACACGGTCTCCCACAATCTACTCTAAATCCCCTCCGGTTAGCCATGAATTCAGCTGTGAGAATTCTCGTAGGTGCTCCACGATCAGAACACATAACTCCAATACTGATGAGTTTACACTGGCTACCCCTCCAGGCCAGAACCCTATATAAAACCCTGGTTATGACTTTTAAAGCTGTCAAGAGCCCTTCCTTATCACCCATCAGCAATATGATACAAGTCACTCCAACAAACAGATCCAGGAGACCTGCTGCATTGAACTCCATCATCCTACCAAAAATCCTTACCAAATGCTCCAAAACAGCCTCCAGAGCCTTCTCACTGTTTGCACCTAGGGCCTGGAATGCACTCCCACCCGAAATCAGATCCATCACTAGCCTCACTACATTCAGAAAGGCCTTAAAATATCATCTGTTCCTAATATACTACCCTGAAAAAACCCCAAATGAACATACTGATACTCATACTGATCTTTCCCATTTAACCCCGGTAGAAATTGGCTAATCCTGTAGATCCATACTTGCACACTATATCCATACTGTACTTATATTTATACTGTACTGTAATTTTATCTGTTACCTATACCATGTAGTTACCCAAAAATTGCCATGTACATAGTTACCCTATTCACATCCATGTTCTTTGCATATAGTTAACCCTGTTTTACCTCCTAGTTTTTGTACCCTGTTCAATGTAAAAAACCAATGCTGATTGTACCATTGTGTTTAATTTGTTCATCTGTAAACCGCACTGATTGAAAGAGTGTGGTATATAAGAAATAAAAATAAATAAATAAATATGCCACACTGGGTCAGACCAAGGGTCCATCAAGCCCATTATCCTGTTTGTCTCCAACGGTGGCCAATTCAGGACACAAGAACCTGTCAGGTTTCCAAAAAAGTACACAAATCCAACATTGCTTTTCCCGGGTAAGCAGTGGATTTCCCTGTTCCTCTTGATAATGGTTTATGGAATTTTCCTCCAGGAATGTGTCTCAACTTTTTTTTTTAACCCATCTACACTAACAGCTTTTACTACATCCTCCGGTAACAAATGAGTGAAAAAAATATTTTCCCCCCAATTAGTCTTGAATGGGTTACATTGTAGCTTCACTGCATGTCCTCCAGTCTTTCTACTTTTTGAAGGAGTAGACCACCAATCTGTGTTTACCCATTCCATTCCATTCATTATTCTATAGACCTCTATCATATCTCCCTTCAGCTGACTTTTTTTCCCCAAGTTGAAAACCCCAAACTTTTATCTCAAACCACACCGTGTGATGATTGCTGCTGCTCACATGGGCACCCACCTGGATATTCAACACGCTATCTCTGGTGAGCACTAAATTCAGCACGGAGCTGTACCTGGTCGGTTCCATCACCATTTGTTTAACGCATCTTGGAAGGCATCCACAATTATTTATTTTTAATTCTTTCTAGATTTGCAGAAGGAACACTCCAATCCACATTAGTCACTCAATATGATCACTTTCCCCTTCATGACTATCTTTGCAATATCAACAATCAATTAGCTATCTATTTCTTCGGTTTGAGCTGGAGGCCTGTAGACCACACCAGTATGGATGACAGTACCATCTCCTCTTTCCAGCACAATCCACAGCGCTGCTTTTTTTCCCCACGTCCCCTGCATTTCAGCAGCTTTAATATTGCTGTTGACCTACACTTAATGCCATTTAACGCCTCTTGAGGTGGTGTTATGTGCAGCCACGCTATTGGCAGCCATGACAGCTAGCCCATGATACCATCCTATGTGCTAGTTGTCACCGGCTACCATGCCCACTTTCCACCTGAACTCGCCCAGATTCTACTCAAACCAACACTAAACACTTACCACAGTGGTGGTTTTACCACACAGTAACCATTAGCATGGCTTTTTACCACATGCTAAGTGCCTAACGCACTTTAGTAAACCTGCCCCTAAATTATAATATAAAATTCTTTTTTATACTTTTTGTCTGGCCATTTTATTTTTCTATTTTGTTGTTCCTAGTCTTTGGTTTCTGGTTTTTTTCTTCTGCCTTCTGATAGCTCTTTTTCCAGGCTCTCCTGTCCATTTGTCATTTTTTATCTCTGTCTATCTCCTTCACTCCCTCCTCTACATCAATCTCTGACATTGAGCATTTTCTTTAAGCTTATTTCCATTTTTCTGCCTCTCTATTCATTCACATTTCATCTCTCTTACTATCCATTCTTCAGTTTCCCTCTTTTTACTGCATCTACTGCATCTCTTTCTCGCTTTCTCACCCTGGCCTTCCCATTCCTTTTCCTCTTATTCCCCAAACTTTCACTAACTCTCCCTGATTCCCCTCATTGCCTCCACCCAACCTATCTTCTCTCTTTTCCCCACACCTACGTACAGCATCTCCTATCCCCCACCTTTCGTTCAGTATTTTTTTCTCTCTCTCTCTCCCTCCCATCTTTCATCCAGTATCTCTTCTCTCAATCTCCTCCATTCAATATCTCCCTTGTTTTCCTGTTCCCTTGAAGGCACATTTTACAAAGGATGTCCAAGTACAATCTGGGATGTCCAGGCCAGAACATCGGGGGGGGGGGGGGGGGAAGCAGGTATGTGGAAGTCCAGGCACAATTTCACAAACATGGACGTGCCCAATATCTACGTCTGCATAGTCATCCCCAGAATATAATTTCAGATTGGGAATGTCTAGCCTAATGGTTAGAGTAGTGGGTTGTGGCCAGGGTTCAAATCCCAGTTCTACTCCTTGTGATCTTAGGCTAGTCGCTTGAAACTCCATCTCTTCTACACCCTCTAGATGTTTTAGGGCTAAAGCAATCACTTTCCTGATACCTAGTTCATGCCTGGAGCAGGTCTAAACATTGACGGAGTTTCAGACGTCCCCGACATTTCTGAAATCAAGTGAGAACATCTAAGTTCATTGCACCTCCCCAGACACGCCTCCATCATGCCCCTGCCTACTCAGATGTCCCCACACCAGAGATGTCTTTAAAAGTCATTTGTGAAATGGCTCCGGGGACATCTGCATGATTTGGACATCCACATGCATGTCTTCAGATGTCCAACAGATTTTGACAGCCGGGGGCGGGGGGTGTAAAGCTTAAGGTTTGCCTAGGGCACCAACACCTTGAACCAACTGGGGCTGGTCCTGCCAACGTGGTTACCATTGTAAAAGTACACGCGTCAATCCAATTGAACATACTTTCACTGTTGACATGCACGGGGCATATGTCGAATAGATAAATTTTTTATTATCTATTTATAAAACTGTTATCTAAGGTAAACCTGGGGGTTACATAGCATGGAATCTTGGTAATTTTTGGGATCCTGCCAGGTACTTGTGACCTGGATTGGAAGCAGGATATTGTGCTAGATGGACCTTAGGTCTGGTCTGACCAAATATGGCAAATCTTACGTTCTTAGGCATTCTACCTCAGCAGCTATAGGAGGGGCTATAAGTTGGTCCTCTCCTCCCTTGAGCCTCCTGTACTGCAGAGATTGCTTGGGCAAAATTTATACCACTGTACAAATATAATTGAGTTAGAAAAGCAACCACATTCTAAAGCTATTAATCTGATTCCAAGCACAACATAAAGAAATATATTGAAGTACATGATCTTTCAAATCACAGACTTTCCTCCGCGTGTGTGTGTGTGTGTGTGTATTTCTTTATATAATCTATATTTATCTAATGCCATACCAAGGCATGACATTATTGCATAAATCTTGCCCATAATGTGGATCTCTTTATTATACCCTTATCAGACAGTGAGTAAAATGACTGACAGTCATTATCCTTAGATAAGACATGACTGCAAACTTCTTACAGTGTCTGGTGCCGATGGTTCTTTAATAGCTCAATGGCTCTCCCCAGGACACTGGAGCCAGCATTCTGGCTGAGGGCTGGGAAAAAACAGTCACAACTTCCTTTTAGCACTGAGATCAAAGGGCATCAGATCAGTATCACCAGTGAGTTTTAGCACCCATAATCCAAATCCAAATGAAAAGGGAATTAATCTGTTGTGGGTTACTACTCCTGAACTGGTAATTCTAACAGGGTTTGTAATGCAATGTGGCTGCCATGTTATTTTTTATTTTCATTTATTCAAAATGGACTAACACATACAAATATAAATGGATACCTTTTTTATTGAACTAACTTACTAGCGGAAAAAAGAGAGAACATTTATTTTAGCTGCTTGTTTCAGAATTCTTCTTTGAAAGTAAGGGTGATAGAACATTTGGAAGCCCTAAAAATCACCACCATTTTGTTTATTCGGTTAATGTTTGAAGTTTATCCTTTTGAAGATTATGTAGACCTTGCTGTTTCTTTATAGGAAAATCGTTTCGAATATATACCTATAAATTCAGAATTTCACCAGCGTTGTTTTCTGAGAAGCCTTTTCTAAATACTTTTCTTATACAGAAGGATCAGTGTGTATTATCCCTTTTTCTGTAATTTTCTGCTCCGCCCAAAGGGACATATATATTTCTATAATTCTTGTTATTGGATTGACTAAAATTTGAACGTGAGTATTGGGATATACTGGGACTTTGATATATTTTATTGGATCAATAATGTTTTATATACACTTATTTTATTTAGACAGTTTTGTATATCACCTTATTCTTCAATCAAAGTGGTCACACCACAATTGGGGGATACATTTAACATGAGGGGATATGAGACACATATACTAATACTTATAGGGAACACGGGCAATGGAGGGTTAAGTGGCTTGCCCAAGACCACAAGGAGCACCTGTGGGACTAGAAACCCCAGTCCTTCCGACCCAAGGTTGCTGTCCTCTAGTGGGATTTCAACCACTGATCTTCCGGCCTGCAGTACCTTGCCCCAACCACTAGGCCACTCCTCCCTATTATACACATACACATACACATAAATAGACACGGGCTGGCTCTATCCAATAGGTGAGCTAGGTCTCAGCAGGAATGCGCTACACCTCTCCGGTGCCTGCCACGGTGGCAATGTCATTTAAATCGCAACACAGTACTTACCTGAACTCTATGGTGATGCATTGCTGTTCCTGCTCCATTTGACCTAATGCTTCAGCTTCCTCTGATGCAGACTTCCTGTTTGCATGGGGCAGAAGGGCAGGTGAAATGGAGCAGGAACAGCAGTACAGTGCCACGTTTTAAATGCCATTGCCGCCGATGCAGATCCTAGAGATGGGCAGCAGCAGTAAGAGCAGGGATGCAGAAGGGGCAGCAGGATTGAGGGCTTGCTAGGGTGCCTCATATCCTTGAACCATCCTTAAATAAATGTTGTACTATGGGAACTTCTGAGGCCCAAGTCTTTTCCTTCAAAATAATAAAATGGAGTGGCGGGGTAGGCTAGTGGTTACAGCAACACTCTAGTACCCAAGAGGTCACGGTTCATTTCCCACTGGCACTCCTTGTGACCTTGGGCAAGTCACTTTACCTTCCATTGCCTTAGAAGAAAAGGCCTGGCAATCTACTTCCAGTTATAACCTGCCAAGAAAACCCAGGAGCTGCTGGGTCGTCAGCATTGACTTGATGGCACTTTAAAAAAATTATATATATATAATGGATACATTACTAGCTATTAGTCATTTGAGTTAGAAATGCCTACAGCTGATAGCCCCTTTTACTATTAGGAATCTTTTGATTTTGGACCTAGAGATATGCCCTTTAATCTCTTGATAGGTATTTTGAAGGACACAGGAGTTAGTCTTTGTTAGCTAATTGGTACTCCACTTCCCAGTCTGTCCTCCCCCACCATTCAGTTAATCTAGGAGAGCTAATGAGTTATTTAACATCTCAGCTGGTTGCTGATGAAGTGTAAATCTGAGCTCTCTGATCTCTACTTAGCATTTAGGCAAACCTTGAAGGAACCATATTTTTGAAGATGGAGATTTGTGTTTTGGACTAATCAGCAAAGTCACTTTAATTCCTAGTGCTTCCTACTTATAGTTCTGTCTTCCAGGATGGAGATGTAGGTTAACTCACCATATTGTTGAACAGGGAGAAGCTTGATGTTTGCCCTTTGCATAAACCTAGTGAAAAACACAACTGTGCTGTTACTTTCATTGATATCTATTTATTTATCTCTGCAAGAGCATCAAACACAAATCAACCAAGTAAGGTTGGCTGTACCAAGTTTTCAGTTTCTCATACTTCTAAGGTTGTTGAAATTGCCATAAATGGTTTATTTGCTGCAGAATTTAGCCCTGAAACTGCCCAGACTCCCAATACCTGGTGGCTCTGACTCTCCTTTCCTTCATTTGCAGTAGCATGATGGGCCCTCCTTTCTCTGTTTATTTATTTTTATTTACCATTTCTTATGTACTGCCTTTCATGATATCAAGGCAGTTTACATTGAACAAACTGAAATTACATTGAACAGGGCATTATAACTTCGACATAACTATTTTACAGGGAACATGGGCAATGGAGGGTTAAGTGGCTTGCCCAAGACCACAAGGAGCACCTATGGGACTAGAAACCCCAGTCCTTCTGGCTCAAGGTTGCTGCCCTCTAGTGGGATTTGAACCCCTGACCTTCCCGCCTGAGGTACCTTGCCGCAGCCACTAGGCCACTCCTCCCTCTGTTCCACATCCCTCTCCCCTCTCCTTCTTTCATTGCCATTGCCTTTTGACTGAGCTGCTTACCTTTCTCCCTTTTGTTGACTGCCTCCCTTACAAGGAGAGCGCTAGCCATTAGGTGAACTAGGCAGCTGCCTAGAGTGCCAATATTTGCAGGGCAGGCTGCTGCCACCCCTCTATGGGACCTGCAGTAGCGGCAATGCCTTTAAAATGGCACCACAGTATTTACCAAAAGCTTCCGGTGCTGAAGTGCTGTTGGAACTTTGCTTCTGCCCCCTCCAACACAGACTTCCTCTGCATGGGTGCGGGGAAGTGGCAAACAGGAAGTCTGCGTCAGAGAGAGAGGGCAGAAGCGAAGCTACAACACTGTAGCACTGGAGGCTTTTGGTAAGTAAGCAAAGCAGTTCTGAATGGTCTTGGCACTTACTCTTTACCAATGCTTTTTTGTTTAAAAAAAAAAATGGTGTCGGTGTTCATAGGGACGGCCCAAGTGGGGTGCGGGGCCATGTGCGGAGATTAATTGCGGGGCCTCATTTGCATAGGGAGACTCATTTACATAAATATTTGCATAACGTTAACATGCATTTTTAGTAAACATGCTTCTTAATGAGTGTCTGGATAAAGAAAGACTAACAGATTTCTACGTTACTATATTCCCGTGCCAACTGCCAGACCCATTAGGAAGTACTATAAACACTGACCATTTAGAATCCATAGCAAATCCACTATATCATAACAGCACTACCAGGACTCACAAAGCACCAAACCCTACCTATCAAAAGGCAACACTGCAAATATTAAACCAATACATTTCAGAGAATACTAATGCTTCTCCTACTGGAGAAAGGGAACAAGTGACACGGTCACATAGAAACTACATGAACAGAATACCTCAGCTTGGTTAAAATGCAGAACATAGACTGTCACCAAAGAACAAGGGATCACAATTTAGAAATAGGAAGACAATAATTAAACTGGGAAACCCAAAAGCCAAACTTGGGATGTACAACAACACTGGAGAAATAAAACTATAAATTAATTTCCTCTTGTAATAAACAAAACACAAAAGACGTTAACGATACACGTTTCCCAGAGCTGATATATTCCAGTTAATAAATTCAAAATAAAAAAGTATTTTTCTACCTTTTGTTGTTTGTGCATTTTCTTTTTCAGTTGCAATTGCTCTAGTCACTCTCTTCTGGTTTCTTTGTGTCTTCTGCGAGCTATCCATTTGTCCTTTCTTCTCTTTTAGATTTTTTTCCAAATTTTTTCTCTATATCTGCTTTAACATACTGATCCCCATTTGCTCTTTCCTCCATTTCTTTCCTTATTCCTTTATCATCCACTCAGATTTCACCCTTCCATTCTCAATCTCCACTTACTCTTCCAATACCTGGCCTATCGTAGACTTTTCTTCCCTCCCACACAAAATATCTTTTCTCCCTTCATCCTCATTCCCCCAGCCCCATCCCCATCCCCTTCTAGTCCTCCCCCAAAATCAGCTCCCTTCTAGTTCCAGCTCCACTCAGCATCCGCTCCCTTCTAATTTCATTCTTCCCCACCCCCACCCCCCCACATCAGCCCATTTCCAGTCCTATTCCACCCCCCATCAACCAATTTCCAGTCCAAGCTTCCCCCATCAGCTCATTTGCAATCCTAGGCCCCCCATCAGCCATTTCCAATACTAGCCCCCCCATAAACCAATTCCAATCCTATTCCAGTGAGCTGATGGGGGGCTTGGACTGGAAATTGGGCTGAGTGTGGAGGAGCTTCAGCCCATTTCCAGTCCAAGCTCCCACACACTCAGTCCATTTCCAGTCCGAGCCTCCCCATCAGCTCATTTCCAGTCCAAGCTGCCCCTATCAGCCATTTCTAAAAGTAGTCCCCCCAAAAGGCCATCAGACATTTCCAATCCTATTCCAGAACTACATGTCCATTTCCAATCCTATCCCCCCCAAAAGGCCATTTGCTGTCCTAGTCCTCCTCATCAGCTCATTTGCACCCCCTCCCACTCAGCCCATTTCCATTCCTAGCCTCCCCCCCATTCAGCCCATTTCTAATTATAGCCCCCCAGCCCAATTCCAATCCTAGCCTTCCCCATTCAACCATTTCCAATTATAGCCCCCCCAGCCCATTTCCAATCCTAGCCTCCCCCCACTCAGCCCATTTCCATTCCTAGCTTCCCCTCAGTCCTTTTTAATTTCTTGAATGCGGTGCATTGAGTTCATTTCTTTTTATAGCCCAAACCAGCCCATTTCCAATCCTAGCCTCCCCCCCCATTCAGCCCATTTCCAATTATAGCTCCCCCAGCCCAATTCCAATTTTAGATCCCTCCACAGCCCATTTCAAGCCCAAGCCCAAGCCCTCCTCCCTGAAGAGCCCTGTGGCAGGCTTCAGCGGCTCCCGGCAGGCTCAGCACAGCTCGTTACCTTGTTGTTCCCTTCACTTTGGCAGCTGTATTGTAATGAAGATCGCAGGCGTGCTGAGAGTCGGGACACAGGAAGTGTCCTTTGACCTCCGGCATGCCTGCGATCTTCATTACAATACACTCCTTCCTGGTATTATCCACAAAGAGGTAAACTTTATTATTACTTCGGCAGCTGTAACGAGCTGTGCTGAGCCTGCCGGGTGCCGTTAAAGAAGGCGACCCCTGGCAAATCCTGAGGCAACCCCCGTGGGGGGTTGCGACCCACAGGTTGAGAACCGCTGCTCTAGGGTCTCTGGTCCATCTGCCGCTTCTCTCCCCTCCTGCCTTCTTCACTTCTTCCATCTCTGACATTGATCTTTTCCTTCCAATTTTCTTTTATTTCCTCATTCTATCAACTGACTTCATTTCTCTTTCTTACCATCCATTTCTCAATCTCCTCCATCTTTTACAGCATCTTCCTACCATTTCTAGTTTTGTTTTTATTTTTTTAAGGCAGCATGAGGCAGCTGCCACTGGCTGGTTGGTGCAACCTCCCTCCCCTCCACTCCCGAAAAAGGTGACAGTACACCATACCATTGCGTACTGGCACAAAAAGCCCTGCTCTTTATCGACTACAGGTAATAAATTGTACTGCTTGTAGAAGATTTATCTTTGCACTGACCTCCTTAGCTGAAGCTTTTGTCGGTAGATTTCCTTCAATTGCTTCAATGATGTTTACCATTTTGTGAGGTGTAATGTCTTCAAAATTTTTGATTCCCATGTCCAGTGATGTGGTGTTGGGACACAGAAACTCCAGTTGGATATTTTTCAAAGAATCTTACTGAGGATGTGCTACATGGTGGTCAAGAACCAGCAAAAGTTTCAACTTCCGTTGCCACCATGTCCCAACTCATTAGCCATTTCTTGACAATTTCAGATGTTGCCCATGCATTTTTGTTAGCATGATAAAAAATTGGTAAACTGTCCATGCTAGTCTCTTTAAAGCACCAATGATTAGCACTTTTCCCAATAACCAGCAGGTTTGATGTAGTTCCTGATGTTTCAACAGCACAACACAGTTACATGATCCATTGCTTTCTTTGAACCATCTGTGCAAAATGTCTGAAGCCGGTTTGGCACTTTTGTGACTTTCCATGGTTCAGCACTTACGGCATCAGCATTGTCCTTCTCACCATCTGCCCTCTTGAATTTTATCCCAAACCTGCATTTCCATCGTGACAACCAACCATCTGTTGCTTTGACATAGTGTGCTCCAGCTTTCTAGATAACTCCTCCGACTTAGTTTTCAATATTGGATCACTGACACACATCTTGCCACTTTATTGAGAGCCCCTTCTGCTTGCGAATGCTTACGCTCATGCTTCTGTTTTTCAGAAGTTCCCTGTTGTCCTTTGCATAATATGCATTCATCTTGCACCTGTCTAACATGTGTGATTGTTGATTTTGACACTCCAGTTATCTCTGGCAGTTGGTGTTCATTGCTGTTACATAGGCTGTGTGGTCTTTTTCTGCCATCATGTTTCTATTTAGCCTGCCCTTCTATATCAAATACTAAAGTCCATTCTATCCCTTTAGAGATCTTCTGTATTTGTCCCATGTTTTTTTTTTTTTAATTCAGATGCTGTCCTTGTCTCTACCTCCTCCACTGGGAGACTATTCCACACATCTACCACTCTTTCTGTAAATAAATATTTCCATATATTACTTCTGAGTCTATCCTTTTTCATCCTCATCCTATGTCTCCTCTTAGCAGAGCTTGATTTCAATTGAAAGACTCTCCTTCTTGTGCATTTATGTCATGGAGGTATTTAAACATCTCTATCATATCTCCACTATCCCACCTTTCCTCTTAACATATACATATTAAGATCCTTAAGTCTGTCCTCATATGCTTTATAATGAAGTCCACTAACCGTTTTAGTAGCCATCCTCTGCAGTGACTCAATCCTGTTTATACCCTTTTGAAGGTGTGGTCTCCAGAATTGCACACAATGGCACAAATGAGGTCTCACCAAAGACTTACAC
Source organism: Ichthyophis bannanicus (assembly GCA_033557465.1). NCBI lineage: Eukaryota > Metazoa > Chordata > Amphibia > Gymnophiona > Ichthyophiidae > Ichthyophis > Ichthyophis bannanicus. The sequence goes on from CM066034.1 coordinate 825,612,937, forward strand.
AGAGGTATTATCACCTCCTTTTTTTCTGCTGGCCATTCCCCACCCAAGCATCTTTTTGGCTTTCACCATCACCTTTTCTATCTGTTTAGTCACCTTAAGATCATCAGAAACAATCACGCCCAGGTCCTGCTCTTCTTTCATGGACAGAAGTACTTCACCCCCTATACTGTACCACTCCCTTGGATTTTTGCAGTCCAAATGCATTACCCTGCATTTTTTTTTTTTAGTATTAAATCTCAGCTGCCAAACTCTTGACCATTCTTCAAGCTGAGCTAGATCCCTCCCCATGTTATCTACTCCTTCCTGGTATTATCCACAAAGAGGTAAACTTTATTATTCATTTATTAAGCCCTACAAGGCATAAGCAGTGCTGTACAAACACAAAGAAAGACAGTCCCTGCTCAAAGAGTTCACAATCTAAATGACAAACAGACATGACAATACAAGAAGCATGACGTCAAAGGGAAAAGGAGAGAAAAGGAAAACAAAGATCATGATCTGAAAACAGTCTCAATGAGGTACGTTTTTTAGCAAGGATTTGAAAAGGAAGAGAAGAGACTTGATGTAGAGATAGGGGAAGCTTATCCAACAACTGTTCCACAATATCTAACAAAGATGCTAAAAAGAATCGGACCAAGAACAGATCACTGGGGCATATCACTGGTAACCTCCTTCTCAGAGTGAGCTCCGTTTACCTGTACCCTTTGTCACCTCCCACTCAACCAATTTCTAACCCAGTCAGTCACTTTAGGGTCCATCCCTATGGTGCTCAGTTTGTTTATAAGTCGCCTGTGTGGAACTGTGTCAGTGGCTTCACTGAAATCTAAGTACACCACATCTAGGACTTTCCCTCGGTCCAACTCCGTGGTTACCCTGTCAAAAAAAATCAATCAGATTTCTCCGACAAGACTCCGACAAGACCAGAAACCTCCTATTCTCCCTTTTAGCAGCATTTACAATAATTTACTCACAACAAAGGTTAGACTAACCAGCCTGTAGTTTTCAACCTCATCCTTAGTTCTGCTTTTGTATAAAGGGATCACGTGCCTTTCTCCAGTCCTCTGGAACCACTCTCTATTCTAAAGAAGCATTGAAAAGGTATGTCATTGGAGCCACTAGAACATCCCCAAGTTCCCTCGGTATTCTCAGATGTATCCCATCTGGTCCCATTGTTTTGTCTACTTTTTAGTTTAGCTAGTTCCTCACAGTCTTCTGAAAAATCATTCAAGGTCTGTCACTTCTGTTCCTATTTGTGGATGTTTTTTCTGAGGTCCTGCCCTTCATCTGAGAACACAGAACAGATATATTTATTTGTTAAGCAATTCCACTTTATCCTCATCAGTATCTACATATTCCTCCCTTCACCCTTAAGTCAGAGAATACCACTTTTGCACTTCCTTCTCACTAACATACCCCCCATCCCCCCATTTTATTGCACTGGCTATTTCTTCTTCTCTTTGTATCTTTTTTTTGCTTTCCTGACTCTTTTCCTAGATTCTCTGTTGTGCCCCCCCCCCATATAGATGCTTGTCTTCCTCTCTGATTTCTTGTATTTTAGGAGGACCACCCTCCTCCTTTTTCTTTACATTTTCAGCTACTTCTTTTGAGAACCATAGCTGCCTCCTTTTCTTTTTACATTCATTTACCTGTCTAACAAGGTTTGCTGCCCTTTAAATATCCCCTTTCAGTTTTGTCCATTGCTTTTCTACTTCCCCCAGCTGTTCCTATCTTGCTAACGACTCCTTGAGGTATTGTCCCATCTTGGCAAAGTTAGTTTTCCTAAAAAGTCTAAGACCCTCACTTTTTGAACAGATTTTATTAGAATACTGAACCACACCATCTGGTGATCACTGGATATGAGATGATCTCCCATTGTTACATCAGAAACACTTTCCCCATTGGTAAGCACCAAGTCCAGTAGGACCACTTCACGTGTGGGTTCTGTTACTAGTTGACAGAACAGTTCTCCCTATAGAGCATCTAGGGTCTCCTTACTTATAGATGACACCACAGCAGGATGTGTCAATCGACATCCAGCATATTGAAATCACTTATCAGTAGCACTTCTGCTTTTTTAGCAGTACTGCATATGTCTTATATTAAATCCCCGTCCACTGTGAGGGAGATCTGTATATCACACCAATTGAGATGAATTTCCCTTCCTAGTTTAATCCACAGTGTCTCCCTGTTCCCTTCTAAGCCCTGTAATTCTATAGCTTTATTATTTTTCACATATAGTGCCACTCCTCCTCCCCTTTTTCCTACCCCGTCCTTCCTGAATAAAGTATTGCCCAATATAACTACATCTCAGTCATGGTTGTCTGTCTGTAAACCATGTCTCCGTAACTGTCACTAAATCCAATTCAGCCTTTTTCCATTAAAGCCTCAACATCTGGGATCTTATTTCCCATACTACAGTCATTTATACACACTACTTTCCAGATGTTGCCCCTTTTACCCATTTCTACAGAGAGATTTAATATTTCATTTACCTGGGGGCTTTTACTTATCTGGGGGCTTACTTCATCCATTCCCAATGATTCTAGTTTAAAGCCCTCTTCAGTAGGTTATCCAGTCTGCTGCGGAAGTCACTTCAACTCTTCTGGGATAGATGGATGCAATCTCTGCCCTGCAGCCCTTGGAACATCATTCCATGGTCCAGGAAACCAAAGTGCTCTCAAGAATATCATCCATGCAGCCATGCATTCATCTCCAGGATGTGAGCTTTTCTGTCTCTGCCTTTACCCTCAATGGGGAGGATTGACGAGAACACCACCTGCGCATCTACCTGCTTCTCCCTCTGTCCCAGAGCCATGAAGTCACTTTTGAGATGCTTGGAGGGATACCTGGCTATAATTTGTGCTAACATGGATAAGCAACTTTGGATAATGGTCAGTAGGCTTGATGAGTCTCTGCAAACTCTCCATAACATCTCGGATTTTGGTTCCTGGCAGACAGCACACCTCTCTGGACATCACGTCTGGTCAGCAGATGGACACCTGAGAACCCCTCAGTCACCAATCACCACTACCCTTCACTTTCTTGTGGTCACTGCTTCTGCAACTTTGGGGTGCTCGAGCTCTGGTTCTTCCCTTTCCTGGGATGTTTTAACCTCCTCCACTTCCAGGGCTACATACTGGTTCTTCAATTCAAGGGCTGGAGGAGTTGGATTGTTTTTGCAGGCTCTGATGGCTCTTGTCCAACTGTCTTCATTCTGTAGTCTCCCATCTTCACCTCTGTCAGACAACTTGGATGTTTCAAGAAACATCTGACCAATGTACTGTTCACTGTCTTGAATGCTTCTCAGCCTTCTCCACCTCTTCTCTGAGCTCCTCCACTTGTTTCATGAGTGTTTCAGCTCGCAGACATCCTGCACATGGATACGGTTCTTAGACTGTCATCAGGCTCTGTGCCTGGATAGAGTCAGAGGCTGTAATGGGGGCAACAGCTTTGGCAATATGATTTTTCCCATCCATCTTTTAGTTTGGTAAACAGCTTTGGTACCTGTTGAAGTAAATGAGAGACCTACTAAAGACCCTAACTTTTCCTCAGCTGTCCCTGGTTGGTTTTTAATCTGTTCAATTTAGCCAGTTTCATCAGTGAGTGTTAAATCTCTCTGACATCTTTGTAGGGAACTAAAATTCTAAATGAAAGAAGTCACTGCAAGTCTGAGAGCAACAGTAGTTAGGTATTCATTTTAACTTTGAGTGACGTCTTAATGGCATAATGATCTCAAGTGTACAATACAGCTGTCACAAGCCCAATTAAATGGTGTCATGTTCCAATTAAGCAAAGAAAATTTAGGTAATATTATTGATTTATTTTTGTTCACCCGGGCTTGGCCCAAATAAACGGCTGTGCCCATTAACCTGCAACTCAGTTAATCGGAATCCACTGTATTGCAATGTTCAGTACAAGAGCAATGGATGGGTTAGTCTTCATTATTAATATGTAGAGCAGAGGAGGGTTATACAGTCTTTGTAAAGCTCCAGATCACCAACCACTAAATCCCTCACCTGAAATCACACATGTCTTATGCCATGCCCTTGCATGTCACTTACTGCATCAGGGATTACAAATGCACTTTTTTCCTTCCCTTCCAGAGAGCCATCAAATGAGGATGAGGTGGAGGAAGAAGAGGGGGAAAGCCTACTGGACTCCTGCCCATATTGGCTGCCCCATGGGCACCACCTCCCTCTGGGCTACTCACTGTGGAACGGGCTCCATCAGCTGCCCACCACTCTATCAGCCACGCCAGAGGTGCCCCCTCACCCAGCATAGAACAGGCCTCACTCGCCGCTAACATGCTGCAGGACCCTCCGCTTTTTGCCCCCTCCCATTCTGTAACCTAATGTGATTGTTTCTTTGCCCCATCTGCCCCCCCCCCCTTATTCTCCTGGCCCCCCATACCTACTCTCCCTCCGGACATAAATTATTAATCTTACACGACTACACTGTGCTGGTCAGTAAGCCATTGGAAATTCTCTAGCATTTGCAGCCAGCTCTTGAATCGAGGATTCAGATTCTGTTATATCCAGCTCAGCTATGAGTAGAATTGCAGGGGCACCAACATTACTTCACCATGCCATCGGACGCCATGCCCTTTATCGAAATCCCACAGTGAGATGATCATGCTATTAGGACCTTATGTTTTTCACACCGTGCTGCTGGCACCCCTTGACTTGCCCTGATCATTGAACTTCTCCCCCTGTCTTTCCTCTATGGGCTTCTCTAATGACCCTTGCACTAAACTAGCCATGGAAGCTTAAGGCAGATCCTCTGTTCGTTTTGACACATCCTTGGAGACCGACAGAATCTTCTGGTTCAACATCGGCAATGGATTCTCTCCCTATATCGCCCATGTTCCGAAGACTGGTCACAGCACCTATCATACTTTCTGAGACGTGCTCTGGAATTTTAGACTTTTGTTGGTGTTTCATTTTCTCTGCCTAATAACTTCACGTCATGTGTTTGAAATAGTGCATTCCAAATCTTGTCTTCATCTTAAATGCAATATCTCTTTTCTTTCTACTTGGTTAATGAGTATGAGTGCTGTATTCCTTGCCGTCTCTGAAACTCCCTACCACCCCCCATGCTCTGCTATGCAGCTTTTTGCATCTCTACCTGTGGCAGAATTCCCTTCCAGAGCCTCTCGATGCCTGCTACCTGAGTGGAGAGTGCTCTTGGTTTGTTGCCACTGCTCTGTGGGCCCCCTCCTTTCCCTGTATTTTATTTATTTATGTTTTTGTTTTCTTCTTCTTTCTCTCCTCTCTTTTAGGTGTTCGGATCAGGTTGTGCCCAATGTCTGTCTCTGATATATAATTTTTTGTGTTTTGTTTTTTTACCAGTGCTTGGCTCACTGTATTGTGGAGATGGGAGAAGGTCAGCTGCTCATGGGGCGGATTTTAACTGTGCTCTTGATGCCATGCTGGATAGATGGTGGGGAGGGGGGGAGGGGCATAATCATTGTCACACCTGTTGACTGTGGGGATTATGTTAGGGCTATGATCTTATGGATGTCTTGTGGTTTTACATCCAGGGGAGCGTGACTATACTTACCTGTCCTGTGCTCATAATTTGTGGTCTTGGATTGACTATTGACTACTTCCTATTTGACTAGGTTATGCGAGCAGACGGTGGTGGTTTCTGACCACGCCATGATGTTCCTGGAGTTGCAATGGGGAGAGCGTGGAGCCCCCTTGCTGTGTCAATTTCCTTTAGAAATAGTGGGTGACTCCCAGTTTTCACCCTTTCTCCATACTAAATGGGAGGATTGCATACTATATAACAATGATCACGCAGCAGATCCTGTTCTCTTCTGGGAGGCTGGTAAAGCAGTGATGTGGGTGGAAATTATAGGATATATGAAGGCCAAGCATAAATGGCTGAATAGTGAGTGGTTACAGCTGGAGCAGGAGTTGAGGATGGCCAGGTACCAGTCTGTGGCATGTCCACGTGCTGACACTCTAACTCGTTTGTTTGAAATTCAGTCAGAACTGAATTTCCTCTTGCATCAAAGGACAAAGAAATTGCTCGTGTACTGCTGGAACCTATTCAAGAGGCAGGGGCAGAGGGAGAGGACAGGGAACCCAGCAACAGTGGGACCCCTAGAGGGTATTTTTAATTTATCAAAATATGTCCTTAACCCTATTGAGATTTCAGTGTTACAAAAGGGGTTGTCCTTTGTTCCCTCTGTTAAACATGACCGGTTCAATAACCAAGTGGAATTGTTTAAGTTTTTTAGAAAACTTCATATTAAAGATTTTTTTAAAAATCAAGAAGAAGGGAATAGAGATCCTTCTGTTGTTAAAAACCATTCCACTTGGATGCCAAAAGCAGACAATGCTATTATTAACACCTTCCAGCAAGTAGTACTTCACGAGATACAGAAGATGTATGAATAAAAACCCCCCACATACTTATTTTAACCTCAGTAAAGAGGAAAAGTACGCACTGTCTTGTCTTAAAACAAATTTTGATATTATTATTAAACTGGCGGATAAAGGTGGAGTGCTCGTCATTCAAGATAGAGATCTATATATTCAAGAGATTTTACGGCAGATCAATGACATTACGTATTATACAAGACTACGGGAAGATCCTACACCTGCTCTTAAACAACAGGCCGATACATTGATTTACATAGGTGTACAAGCTGGTTATCTCACATCTAAAGAAGCACAATTTCTCACAGTGTCCCATCCAGTTGTGCCTACGATATATGTTTTGCCCAAGATTCATAAGTCTCTTGAAAACCCTCCGGGCAGATCCATTGTTTCTGCCATAGGGGCCTTTTGAGCCTATTTCGAAGTATTTGGACGTGTTTTTGCGTCCCTTTGTACAACTTACTCCTTCTTTTGTGCGTGATTCTTCACATATGATCCAATTGCTTAGTATCTATGGTGGTATTCATAAAGGTATCTTTCTTGTCACTTTGGATATAAAATCTCTTTATACCAACATTCCCCAGAAAGCGGCGATTGATGTCATAGCTGATTACCTGATCACCAGAACTACACCTGTTCGTACCCCTACTTGTTTTCTTATCCAATTGGCTTCCCTAATACTATGTAACAACTTCTTTTGTTTCCAGGATTTGTACTATCATCAAATACAAGGGGTTGCAATGGGCTCATCGGTAGCACCGGATGTGGCCAACCTTTATGTCTCACATTTTGAGAAAGTCTTTTTTAAGTACACACCCTTACAAACCGAATGTAAAAATGTGGAAACGTTACATTGACGATGTGTTCCTCATATGGGAGGGCACAGAAAATTTGTTGTTATCCTTCATCCAGTGGTTAAACTCCTGTGATCCACATTTACAATTTGAACATTCATATAGTCCAAATGAAATAGCGTATTTGGATATATTAATTAAAAACACTTCAGAAGGTTTTATAACAACCTACTGATAGGAATTCTCTCCTACATTTCAGTAGTTTTCATAATCGATCGTTAAAAGAAAATCTTCCCATGAGCCAATTTCTGAGAATTCGTAGACTCTGTACTACAGATGAGGATTTTAAAGTCCAGGCTGGTGACTTGGGTCAAAGATTTAAGGATCGCGGGTACCCAGATGCCTGTATCACAAAGGCCTGCCATCGTGCTTGGTCAGCTGATAGAACATTCTAAGGAAATTGCTCATATATTAAGGAGAGCGTGGCATATTTTAGATCCTCTCCCTTCCTTAAATGAGACAAGACTTCTGGTTGCATACAAGAGAAATTCTAATATAAGGGATATCTTAGTACCATCTGCTCTAGGTAAGCCTAAATTTATTCCAAAAGCATGTGGACATTTCAAGTGTGGGAGGTGTTGCGTTTGTGAGAATGCTTTGGTCACTAAAAAGGAGTTTCTTAAGCCGGGCTCGACATATAAAGTTCTGTTGCAAGATTTTTCTAATTGTGATACCCAGAATGTCATCTATTTGATCCTTTGTCCTTGTAACCTCTGTTACATTGGAAAGACCAAAAGGAGCATTAAGACACGTATAATCGAGCACAAGAGCAATATTCGTAGACAGGCAGTTGACAAACCTCTAGTAGATCATTGGTTAGTAGCCCGCCATACACTTTCTGATTTGAAATTCCTGGTTTTAAAAGTAGTACGGCCCCATTGGCGAGGGGGTGATTTGGAGAAGCTCCTCCTTCGCCTTGAGCAGAGGTTCATTTATGAACTACGCACCCTACATCCATTGGGTTTAAACCAAGAGGTTGATCTTTCCGTTTTTTTATAAATTCACATACTTTTCCTTCGTTGTCTTTTCTCATTTCCCTTTCTTTCCCTTCCCTCCCCTTTTTCCCCCCTTCCCCTCCCCCTCCCCTCCCCCTCCCTCCCCCTCCCTCTTCCCCCCTTTTTTTCCCTCTCCTCCTCCTCCTCCCCTCCCTTCCCCCCTTTCTTTCCTCCCCCTCCTCTTCCCCTTCTTTCCTTCCCTTTTTTTCCTCCTTCCCTTCCCTCCCCCTCCCCCCTCCCTTCTTTCCTTCCTCTCCTTCCCTCCCCCTTCCCCTCCCTTCCCCCTCCCCCTTCTCCCCCTCTCCCCTTTTTCCATTTTCCCCCCTCTCCTCCCCTTCCTCCCCCCCTTTCCTTCCCATCCCTCCCCCTCCCCCTTCCCCCCTCTGCCTCCCCCTCCCTTCCCCCTTTTTCCTTTTCCTTCCCCCCCTCCCCTTCCCTTTTTTCTCCTTTCCCTCCCTTTTCCCCTCTTTACCTTACCCTCCCTCCCCTCCCCCCTCTTTTTCCTCCCCCTTCCTCCCCTCTTTCCTTCCCCTCTCCTCCCCCTCTCTTCCCCTCCCCCTCCCCTTCCCTTCCCCCCTTTTTTTCCTTATTCTTCCCCTTCCCCCTTTTTCCCTCCCTCCCCCCTTCCCCCTCCCCTTTCCTTTCCCTCTCCCCTCCCCTTTCCCCCCCCTTCCCTCTTTCCCCTTGCCCCCTCTCCCCTTTCCTCTTTCCCTTTCCTTCCCCCCTTCTTCCCTCCCCCCCATTCCCCTTCCCTTCTTTCTCTCCCTCATTCACACACAACATTGGTTTTGTTTCTGAGTTAAATAGCTTCTGTATCCGGCTGGCCTTTAACTTTCACAGGCACGAATGTGCCGTCATATGGGCGTTCATTTGCATCAAACATCATCGCGTGGTTTTGAGCAGTATAGCTATTGACCCTTAACTTACAACAGGCGGGAAAGTACCATTATTTAGGCGTTCATCTGCATTGGACTTCATCGCGTTATTTTGAGCAGTGTAGCTGTGCAGAACGCATTTTACAGTAAGCCTTCATCTGTCTTTAAGAGTTTATGCACTCTTTTCACTTTATTTAAATACATTAAGTCACTGAGTTTTCTGTTATACCTTATGGTACAGTTTTTAAGTTTTTTTGCAGGTCACTTGGTCCTTTAAGTGTTGCCTTTTATATTCTGTTCATATGATTCATGTTGCAATTGCGGGTCTGATTGCCCCTGGCCGTCTGGTTTCTTTGCGATGCATACATTTCTCAGATAACTATGCATATCACTAGTTATAATAAAATGCTTTCACAGAATGAGTTATTTCTGTATGCGGGTCCTAACTTGAAAAAGCGAATAAATGCCGACATTTTTGTTTTCAGCGCCGCTTCATTCTTTTGGGCGAATCGGCTGCATATTGTGTGCTTAGCCACTATGATTTTGTTTTTAAGGCTTCCATGTATTAAACAACACACAATGGATTGTAGTATGGTGTTTATTACGAGTCCTTCATAATACATTTTAGTTAAAGCTGTTTGTTTGTCCGGCCATCCCTTACTTTCACATGCGGGACTGTGCCGGCTCTTGGCAAATGTTCTGTAAAGCGCCGCTGTCAGAATGTCCTTACGGCGAGCTTTTACCGTTTTTTCTCTGGGGCTTATGTACCTTTTATTGCTGCAAGCGTTAACTCGTAAGGATTGATGATAAAATTTTATATTATTTCTCCTTTTTTGAAGATTAAATTCCTCCCCTTTTTTTAGAGTTTAAAAACTGCAGGTTGTTTTATTTTTTAGGACCCGTACATGATATACGCTTCATTGGCAGCTTGGCTGCTTATTGTTTGGTGGTCATCTATGAAGTAACAAAGTATATGGTTTTTAAAACAGAACTACTACTTTCAATGTTGTTTACTGTGGCCATGTTGGTATTAGGAAATTTGTTTCCATTTGTGTTAATTAATGAATGCAGAAAACCAGACCATTAAGTAACTCGTAATAAAACGCACACTGCACTTTTTGGCTTTTTCTTAGCTTTGGTTGTGAGATCCCCCCCTTTTTTTGTATATCTTTTGTGTTGTTGAGCAGTTGCTCATCACATTTTTAAATATTTTTCAAACATTATTTTATTTTTACTCAATAGTCTTGTTACGTTTTATTTCCATCTTTATGAGCGCTCCCACCTATCCGTCATGGTTTTATTTTTATTGTAATTGATTTTGGAGAGATGGTTCTTCATATCAATTTGTTTTTTTTGTCATACGTGCTTTTATTGTTCTTCATATATTTTGCATTTAGTACTACCTTGTTATTTTAATGTTATTATATTAGTTATTCATCATTGTTTTTAGAATAAGTGTCGTTTTTCAGATGGTGTTTATTTGTCTAATACCTGAATACTTATTTATTTATTTATTTATTTATTGTCAGCTTTTAGCGTCTTACATGTCTGGTTCACGTTTTAACGTTCTACTTGACAGACTTAAGGTATTTATTAACCCCTTTGATCCTCCTCGTCTCTCTTCCCCCTCCTTTTTTTTGGGCTTTTTAATTTGTCATTTTAATCTCTATTTATTTAGTGATACATTCTTGTTTATATGATTAATTATAAGTTCAGTTTTTTTTATTGATAACATTTCCATATTTTTATGTTTATTTGATTGTCCTCATTTTTTAAATTATGATTTAGCACCGCATGTTTTTAACTGTTTTTGATTATATAATAATTCAATTAAATGTATGTTTTTAGTGTATTTAATGTATATAATGTACAGTATATATGTTTATGATTATTGTTATTTCTTTTTGAGGTGTGCTCCTTTTAAGACCCCCTGAAGAAGGCTGTTAGCCGAAACGCGTCGGGGTGTAATAAACAAGGTTCACCTATTGTCAGTCCAGGCTCCGCTCTTTTTGTTCCAGGTACCAGTCTGTGGCATGTCTACTGGTTTGGTAATTGGGTGGGCAAACTTCTTTTCTCAATGGGTCATGAACAAGGTGTTCCACATCATATGGGGGCTTTATAGGATACAGCTGGAGTATTTTGCAATTTCTGTCAACAGCTATACTGCGAGAATGCCCCGGGAGAAGCTGAGATGGCTTATCTGCAGGCTTGTGGCTTGCTGTAATTGACAGCAGGCCAATTAGATACCTTGAATAGTTGGCGGTGCCTCTAGCAGAATACTATGTTGACCTTGTTGGTCTGGGCTGTTCCCCGTTTGGGTCCAATATAGCTTTGATCACTGTACTTCCGAAGTCGGGACGGGACCCTTTGATGCCCGGATCTTACTGCCCAATCACAATCCTGAATGTCGACATGAAGTTAATGGCCAAGATTATGGTAGATCGCTTGACAGTGTTTATGCCAGAGATGGTACATGAAGCCCAGGTGGGATTTGCCCAAAGGCCAGAGTGTGGTGGTTGACATGCAAAGGGTATTTGCTTCTATATGTGTGAGTTTGGGGAGTCCCGCTTTATCACGCTGATTAGTTTTGATGTTGAGAAAGCATTCAATCAAGTAAGCTGGGATTTCATGTCCCAGGTCCTGGATACCATGGGCTTCCAGGGACTCTCTGTGGATGGGATTCACCTACTGTATTCTGATCCCAGGGAAGCAGTTATGGTCAGTGGCCACTTAACAGTGGACTTTCCTCTATGCAGAGGAACCCGTCAGGGTTGTCCCCTGTCTCCATTGCTGTTTGATCCTGACCCTGGAGCCCCTACTCTGCCAGATTCAATCTGATTCTGGACTGCAGGGGGTGCACATGAGGCAAATAGAATTTCATGTTGCTGCATTCACATCAACCTTCGGGTCCACCTGGAGGATCCTGTGCAGGGACACCCAGTGCTGCGACAGCTCTTTGAAGAATATGGTCAGCTATCGGGATTGAGGCTGACTCTGGACAAGTCGGAGACTCCCATTAAATCTAGACATCCATCGACAGTGGCAAGGGGTCTTCCCACTAAAATGGGCAGAAGGCCAGTGGCGATCTAGCTCCCAGCGTGTTTGACGGACTTATATTAGGTTAATATCTTGATCCTTCTGTCAGATATGGAGTGGCGGGTGCAGTGTTGGAGAGATCTTCCTCTGTGGCTGGGGAGCAGGATCGCTCTGCTCAAAATGACAATCTTCCCTAAATGGCTGCGCTGTATTGCAGACAGTTCAGCTGGTGCTTAAGAAATGGAACATCCACAATTTTGAGTGATTGGCTAATGTACAGCTCTGGAGAGAACACTGTCCCTGTGTATGGCTTGCAATACTACAACATCCTTGGGATCAGGGTGGGATGAGGTTTCCCGACTTGGGTTTTATAATATGGCTTGCTTTAATTCATCCTGTACAGGGTTGGTTATGGGACCTGTACGATTATAGCCCCTTGGCCTGGGAAAGAGCCTTGATGGCACAGATAACACTTGTAATATGTGCTCGATGCTGAGAGTTCGCAGGGACTGTCTACAGTGTGAAGGAGCATGCTGTTGGACCTGGTCCATTGAGCATGGAGATACCTATGCGCTCTACTCGGCCTGGATGATTTTAGTTCTCCTTTTTTATCCATACGGGGAAATGTAGGATTCCTTCTGGGCTTGGACAGCTCCAACTTGGTGTGATGGGAGGAAACTGGGCTTGAGAACTTGGAACATGTGGTTTCAGACGCTGGCACTGGCACCCCACTTTCATTCGCTGAACTGCATGAACACTTTGGCCTAGGAGGGAAAGACATTTTCCCTTATCTACAAATTTGTAACTATATTTATAGCTTGCCCCCGGCAAAGCTGGCCAGCAGTATCAGTTCCCGGTTGGAAGAGTTTCTCTAGGAGGGGAGAGCCGGATCCGTATTACGCACCTGCACAGTCTGTTAGTTTTGGTGGGGCTGGCTTCATCATGGACGCGTGACCTGGGGATGCCTGTAACTGGCGGAGCCATACTGGAGGTGCTTAAGAATATCCCGCTGCTGACCTCTTAACGTGGAAGTCTGAGTTATGCAATTCAAATTGGTGCGCCGTCTGTATTTTATTCCAGCCCTCCACGCCCGCCGGGATGTAGTCTCAACCGATGTCTGCCTCTGCTGTGGGAAATCTGATGCTTCCTTGGGTCATATGTTCTGGGATTGTCGACTAGTATGTCTTTACTGGGACAGGGTGCTTCACTATCTGGAGGGCCAAGTGGAGACGGCTATAGTGTTTCCCCCAGATTTGATTGTTCTTGATAACTGGGTGGGGCAGGATGATACAGTCGATATGGGGAACTGCTCCAGATCATGGTTGTGGTTGGCTTTGCTGGTCCCTCAAAGGGCTGTGCTGCAATCCTGGTTGACCGGAGAGGGCCCTTCATACTGGCAATGGAATGGGGCAGACCATTCCTCCTGCTCCTGATTACAAGGCCAATCGGGCTTCTTCGGGGACACCACCTCCTGCATAGATAAGGAAAGCACCATCGGGAATGCCCACACCTGGTGGGCCCATGCCCGAGGGCTGTGCCAGAGGGCCCTTGGGCTTGGAAATTGAGCTGAACCCACATACAAGCCCTGAAAAAGGACCTGAACAATTCAAAGGACAGCTGAAGGTAATAGATTACTATTGAACCATTGCTACACAGCACCATGGCATACATCACTTACACCAGAGCCATAGTAGCCATACGTTTGCTAACTGCATTGATTGCTCACATATACACCCAAACCTACTCTATTGCCTCACACAACATCCCAATCATACACTACCACAAATGTCCTAACCTCTACCACACCAAGCATAACTACAAAACACAATATAATAGAGGTCACAGACACAGATTAATATACATCACTTCTTTAAACTCTCTGCAACATAATATAAAGGCCTCTAAACCCATCCCCACTGAACTCTATTGCTACCTCATAAATGCTAGGTCCATCAGGAACAAAATTCCAGTCATTGCAGATATCCTTTCTGACAGTAAGCCAGATATTCTCTTCACAACTGAAATCTGGCTAACGGATCAGGATAACATACTACTTAATCAGTTAAAGCAAGATGGCTATGACAATCTTCCATTGCCCTAGGACCTCAAGGAGAGGTAGTGGAGTCCTCATTATCAAAACCACCTTTAAAGCCATCCTGTTGAATGCCAATAATATTGAAGACCTGGATGTCCTTATGATCGAAACACCTCACCTCACTCTGTCTTCATTACACGCCCCCTTCTACTGAAACAAGCAGTCTTGCTTCCATATTAGAAATAGCTTTTTCCCTCAACAATAGGAAACAACTAATCATACTAGGTGACTTAAACCTTCCCTTGCTCAGTCCTAGCCACTCCAAAACATTCATTGAAACCATGTCTGAAATAGATTGAGGAAATCATAGATTTCCTGACACACAGAAAAGGAAACACTCAACCTAATTTTCACCCCAAATCATCATTGCATTGTGACAGTTACACGCTCCCCCAAGCCACTCCTGTTCCATGGTCTGACCATTTTTTAATAAGCTTCAAAATGTTGGGAAATCAGACTTAAATCTGCCTTAGGTCTGCTGTATATATATTGGCTTTATATGACTGCACCCTTGCCTGGTGAAACTATGGATGGCACAGAAGACAATAGCTATATGAGAGTATATGCTTGCCATAAGATAATGGATGCGGCCTGTTATGGAGGATTCTGGGAAACCATATTCTGGATAGGAGTATGCAGAATATTGGGCCTAGTAGGAGAATACAGGTCAAGCAAAGAATTCAAACTAATGAGCACAAAATACTCTCTGCCTGGTTTCAATTAGTGCCAGAAGAAGAACAACGCAGGAAGGGTCAGAGGTCACAAGCTATGCATAGATGAACAGACCTATAAGCAGATCCAGATGTATCAATGTAAAGAGATTCTTCCCCTGGGAAAAGTGTTGTAGGATCCTGAGGCCCTGCTGACACTTAAGAATGTATGATGGATTCACTGAAAATTAATTTGAAACAGACATTTGAGACAGGGAGAAATGTATATAAGGCAGTTATTTTTCAGGTAAGGGCGGGCAGTATTTTCTCCCCCTTCACAGAGAGAGAGAGAGAGAGAGAGAGAGAAAGTACTGTCTGCCATCTCTAGATAGGCTTTTGCTGTTCTGTATGACAATATTATTTTGCTGTTATGCTGAAATAATAGTTTTTGTAGCAACTGCCGTCTAAGTAATTCTTTGATTGGTGATATTTGGGCAACTGCTTGTGAGAACCAGAAGCCAC
Source organism: Ichthyophis bannanicus (assembly GCA_033557465.1). Lineage (NCBI taxonomy): Eukaryota > Metazoa > Chordata > Amphibia > Gymnophiona > Ichthyophiidae > Ichthyophis > Ichthyophis bannanicus. The sequence continues at coordinate 825,628,350 of CM066034.1, forward strand.
AAACCTCTTACACCACATGATCTAACACCAAAATCTACACACATACTTTGCACCAGGTATAAGATTCGACAAAGACAGCTTCCTAAGGAAAATTTATACCAGATATCTCCCTCCCAGTATCTGAAATCGATACCAGTAAAGCAAATCAGAATGAAGCAATTATGAATGCAGCTGTTCTTCTGAATCCTCAAGCCAGCAAAACAAGAAACAAAGAGAATCTGAACCTTGGCACACTCAGGAAATAAAGCAACTAAAAAGAGAATTAAGGAAACTTGAGAAAAAAATGGCAAAGGTCACACTCCATAACAGATGGGCACCAATATAATGATAAACGTCAAGCATACAGAAATACAATAAACACCTCAAAGAAAGCATAGCATATTGTACAAAAATCCTCACTAACTCCCTTAACCGTCCCAGGGAACTATTTGACATCGTCAAAAACCTAGCAAGATCTCAAATAAAACAATCAATCCCCCTATTACTCCTCAAGCCTTAGCTAACTTTTACATTTCTAAACTCACACCCCTATCGGATCTCCTTATACCACCTACCTATTCCCAATCGACTCCCAAACCCTTAAAGAGCTTGACAGAGTGATCTCCAGCATTAATGCTACCACATCCAGTCTTGACCCATGCCCAGTTAGCTGGATGAAAATAACCCACACTGAGCTAGTCCCACACATCCTTGGTATAGTCAACTTCTCACTCACAAAGAGAATCGTGCCAATACTCCTTAAGCAGGCCTCAATTAGGCCAGTACCGAAAAGCAAGACCTTAGACAGCCTATGCCCATCATCATATAGGCCTATATCTAGGCTGCTATTTCTGGCAAAAATCATTGAAAAAATCGTGCACTCAGATCTACAAGATCACACTGATTCATATGTGCCCCTTGACAGACACCAATATGACTTCAGGCCATACTACAGTGTAGAGACCATTCAATAATCTGTTAAAGTACATTGATAACCCAAAACAAGCAGTTCTGCTAATATTCCTAGATATTACAGCCGCTTTTTATTCCATCAATCATTCATTTAATGCTCATGGAAAGACTTAAGCAAGTGGAGATACATGGCACCACATTTTTCATGGTTCCAATCCTATCTTGCCAACCGATCTCAGCAGGTTAGAATAGAACACCAAACATCAAAGTCCTTTCCTCAAAACAAAGGATTCCACAGGGCTCTGCCTTATCAGCACTCCTTTTTCAGTATATACCTACAGCCAGTCTGCCACATTATACAGGAATGCAACATAAGATCGTGCAATATATGCAGATGTGGTGATATACCTCTGGATGGACATAGCGACCCTCGATTTTCACCAGCATCACAATATGCTTTACCAAAATATCACAATGGCTAAATAACCATAATCTCAAAATCAACTACAAAAAAATGGAGACTCTATTCATGACAAGGAATCAGAACTTTATTTCCCCACTAGGAATAAAAATCGAAAATACATCCATCGCTATAAAGAACGAAGTCAGGTTCCTTGGAGTCATTATAGATAACACACTAAGCTTAACAACATAAATCAAGAATACAACTACAATTATATATAACAAACTACGACTCCTAAAAAACCTAAGGCCCCTGCTACCATTACAAGACTTTAGATCAGTCCTCCACGCGCTAGTACTCCCTCACATTGACTTCAGTAACGCCATCCTTCAAGGACTCCAAGACAAACATGGCACCACCTCAAGATAACCATCCTAGCAATGTTTTTGTATTGTCTGTTGGAGGTTATAGTACTATTGAGAGTTATATACTGGGGAGCTAACTGGGAAATGAGACTGGTTTTTGTAGGTTGATGTGGGGTTTAGAGGTTGTATCAAAGTGTGCACCTAGTTTGGATGAGGAGGGGGGAGGGGAATCCTTAGGAGTGGGGATGGAATTGGAGCTTCATGGGAGGAGTGCACGTAGCTGTTATCATGTGGGTTAGGGCAATTAGGGTGATGGGGACAAGGGGAAGGTGATATGGGCCAGGCAATTTGGGAGGATGACAATGACATCTGGTAGAAAAGTGTGTACCGGGGAAGGGGGGAGGGACAGGGGAGTTTGGGAGTCTTGGTGGAACGGGGGAGGGTAAGCGTGTGGAGAGTGATATGTATGTGGGCGACTGGAGAGGGAGGGGGATGCTGGATAAGGGTAGCGAAATGAAAGTGGTAAAATTGAATGTCAGAGGCCTCAAATTTCCTTTGAAGTGGCAGAAGCTTTATGAGGAGATGGGATGGCAAAGGGCATCAGAGTTCCTGATTCAGGAAATTCATTTACTTTGGACACACAAGAGATAGACAGGTGTGCCCAAGGAATTACTCTACCCAGCTGTTTGCTTCCAATCAAGTAGAAAAGAAGAATGGAGGTGCTGTTTTTTAATGGGCTAAATGAGGAAATGGGGGAGGTGCTTTGGGACAAGCTAGGGAGGATCTTGATGGTCAGGGTGTGGATTGAAAATGAATGGTTTAAAATAGACAACATGTATGCACTGAATGGGGCTCGGGAATTTTTTAAAGGAACTCAGGGAAAAAATTACAAGTTTGGAGCAAGAGGGTTTTGATAAATGGAGGGGAAAGGCAATACAGGGGAGGGAGTGCAATACAAATGATGATAATGATGAGTAGTAGTAGTAGTAGTAGTAGAGGGGAGGCAGGTGGATAGGAATAAGCTGAAAGGCTGTGCAGGATCTGGGGGTGGTGGATGTCTGGCGGCTTTTGCATCCAGGCAAAAGACAATTTTCATTTTATTCCAATGTTCATGGATCATAATCTACAATGACATGCTATGGTTAGAGAAAGAGCACCCAAAAATTGTGAGGGTAATATTAATGTAATATTACCCAGACCATGCTCCTATACAGCTTCAACTTTCGATTAAGGTGGATGTAGGGTGAAGAGATTTTGGCAGTTAAATGAATCCCTATTAGAGGATGAGAGGTGGTGCATGAGGTTGCAAAGGTAATAAAGGACTATTTTGATCTAAATGTGGAGGGAGAAGCAGGTTGGGGAAGTGTTTGGGTTGGGTTTAAGGCCACTATCAGAGGGATGTTTAAGTTGGGGGCGGGGAGTGGAGGCAGGGCTGACCTGTCCATTGTGCGATAAAGCACAGTTACTTACCTGTAACAGGTGATCTCTGGGAACAGCAGGAATAAGTCTTCACATATGGGTATCGTCGGTACCGACGGAGCCTGCGCGGGAACGCTCCCCAGCGTCCAAAAGGAAAGCTTTTGGGAGCATCCCACAGCGCCTGCACGCTGCCTTCCCGCCTTTCCCAACCGCCTCTCTCCAGTTCGAGTTTTAAAGCTGAGACAAAGAGAGAGAGAGGAAAGGAAGATAGATAGAGAGATACAACTCCTAGGGGAGGTGGGTGGGTTGTGAAGACTTATTCCTGCTGTTCCCAGAGATCACCTGTTACAGATAAGTAACTGTGCTATCTCCAGGAACAAGCAGGAATGAGTCTTCACATATGGGGACTCCCCAGCTAGAGATGCCTGGGAGATCACCCAGATTGTGAGTCCCTGGGAAGGGCTCCAACTCCACCCATGAATCTCAGGCATCCAGTCAGGGATGGAGGGTAGGAGTTGATTAGGTATGGAACAGGTGTTTGAGAACAGCCTGACCAAACAAGGCATCCCGGCGGGAGTCCTTGTCCAAGCAGTAATGGGCTGTGAAGGTATGAACCGATGCCCAGGTGGCCGCTCGACAGATTTGGTCGATGGACACAGAGTTTAGATGAGCCATAGAAGTTGCCATGGCCCTCACATTGTGAGCTGTGACATGGCCCTCCAGAGAAAGGTTCTTACTCTGGTAGGCGAAGGAAATACACTGAGCAATCCAATTGGACAGAGTTCTCTTAGAGATTGGAAGTCCTAAATGAGAAGGATCAAAAGCAACAAAAAGTTGAGAGGACTTTCTGTGTTGCTGTGTCCTTTGTAAGTAGAAAGCAAGTGCTCTTTTACAATCCAGGGTATGAAGATTCCTCTCTGCACTTGATGCATGAGGTCCTGGAAAAAAGACAGGTAAATACACTTCCTGGTTCAGATGAAAAGGTGAGACCACTTTAGGCATAAAGTGTGGATTAGTTCTGAGGACTACCTTGTCATGATGGAACCTTGTATAAGGAGGATTAGCCACTAAAGCTTGCAACTCACTGATACGGCGAACTGAGGTGACTGCAATGAGAAAAATAACCTTCCAGGAAAGGAATTTCAAGGAGGTAGTGGCTAAGGGTTCAAAGGGTGGCTTCATAAGCTGGCCAAGAACCAGATTCAAGTCCCATGCCACTGGAGGTGGTCTAATGGGAGGTTTAGTCAAAAGAAGGCCTCTCATGAATCTTGCTATAAGAGGATGAGAGGAAATAGGTTGTCCATTGAGAGGCTTAAGGGATGCTGCAATAGCACTCAAATGGACTCTGATTGAATTTGTTTTAAGGCCTGCATGGGATAAATGCAGCAAATAGTCTAGTAAAGAATTCAAAGGTATTGCAAGAGGGTTGAGACCCTTCTCTGCACACCAAATGGAAAACCTTTTCCATTTAAAAGCATAGGAACGTCTGGTGGAAGGCTTTCTGGAAGCATGAAGGATATCCTTCACTTGCTGAGAAAGGTGTAAATCCTGAAGGTCTAGGCCTTCAGCAACCAGGCCCTGAGATGAAGAGACTGAGGATTTGGGTGCCACAAGGTTCCCTCCTCCTGGGAGAGGAGATCTGGAGCAGACCCCAGGTCTAGGGAGGGAACTTGAGAGAGATGCAGAAGTAGAGGGTACCACACTTGGCGTGGCCAAAGTGGTGCTATGAGGATCATAGACCCCTTGTCTCTATGAAGCTTGAAGAGAGTCTTGGGGATGAGGGGAATAGGTGGAAAGGCATAGAGGAAGTCTTGCCCCCAATGAAGGAGGAAGGCATCCCTGGCCTGAACTCCCTGACATGGAATCCTGGAACAAAACCGGGGAAGTTTGGCATTCCACGGATTTGCAAACAGGTCTATGTCTGGGGTACCCCAAATCCAAAAAATCCTGGCTATCTGGTCCCCATGGAGGGACCATTCGTGCGGAAGCAGAACTTGACTGAGTCTGTCTGCCCAAGAGTTTTGAACCCCTGGAAGATACACTGCCATGAGATGGATTTGATGCTCTCTGGCGAAGGCCCACAATCTCAGAGCTTCGTTGCAAAGCAACAGAGAGCCAGTCCCTCCCTGCTTGTTCACGTAGAACATGGCTACCTGGTTGTCCGTGTGGATGAGGACTGTCTTGTAGCTGAGCAGGATGTGGAAGACTCTGAGAGCCAGAAAGATTGCTCTGAGCTCTAAGAGGTTGATATGTAGAGATGTCTCCTGTGGAGACCAGATGCCCTGGGTTGAGAGATCTTATAGATGAGCTCCCCAACCCTTTGGAGAGGCATCTGTTGTAAGGGTTGCTTGGGGTAACACCTGTTGAAAGGGGGACCCCAGCAACAGATTTTGAGTGGACTTCCACCAGTGGAGGGACCAAAAGAGGCGACTGGAGGTTGCTATTTTGTCTGACAGGCAACCTGATGCCTGGGTCCATTGGGTGGATAGGGTCCACTGAGCTGCCCTCATGTGAAGGCGAGCATAAGGAACCACATGCACCGTGGATGCCATGTGGCCTAAGAGTTGCAACATCTCTTGAGCAGTTAAATGGGATTTTAACTGAATCTGGGAGGCTAACTGCACCAAGCGTAGGCAACGGACCTGGGGAAGATAGGCCCTTGCAGTTGTGGTATCCAGTAAGGCCCCTATGAACTCTAGAGACTGAGTAGGGGTGAGATGGGATTTTGGAATGTTGATTACCAGTCCCAGATACTGAAGAACACGCTTTGTGCAGGCCAGGGAAGCCTGGGCCTCTGACTGGGATGGAGCTCGGATGAGCCAGTCGTCCAGATATGGGAATACGAATATTCCTAGAGTGCACAGAAATGTAGCTACTACTGCCATGCATTTTGTGAACACTCTTGGAGCATAGGCCAGACCGAAAGGAAGCACTTTGTATTGGTAGTGCTTTCCTTGGTAAAGGAACCGAAGGAACCTTCTGTGTGTTGGATGGATGAGGACATGGGTGTACGCATCCTTGAGATCTAGAGAACAAAGCCAGTCCTGACTCTGGAGGTATGGCAGGAGAGTTCCGAGAGAAGTCATCTTGAATTTCTCCTTGCATAGAAACTTGTTCAACTCCCTGAGATCTAATATGGGTCTGTAGCCCCCCGTTTTCTTTGGGATGAGAAAATAAGGGGAGTAGAACCCTGAGCCCTGTTGAAGAAGAGGTACTTCTTCTATTGCCCCTTGGGCAAGAAGGGTAGCAATCTCTTAACCAAGAAGGTTGAGGAGAGATGTTGGAGAATTAAACTGTTTCACCATGGTGTGAGGGGGAAGGTTTAAGAAATGAAGCTTGTACCCATCCCGTATGATGGAGAGGGTCCATTGCTCTGCTGTGATTTGTTCCCATCTGGGAGCAAAGTGAGCTAACCTTCCTGGGATGGTGAGAGGCTCTGGATGTTCTAGAGCCAGAAAGGCTAAGTTCCCTAGTGGAAAGTCAAAGACCCTGAGGAGGCTGAGGCTGTTGGGCCGTAGCAGTCCTCGCAGCCTGAGGCTTGGTCTGTTTTGGTTGTTGCTGTCTCTTTGTAGCAAAATGACCTTGAGAAGAGGCCTGACCATAACCAGAAGAAAATTTCCCTTTTTTTGGGAAAGATCCTTTTTTGAACAACCTCTTTTTAAAAGGAGCAGTAGTAGACTTTGAAAGTCTATCTAAAGCAGAATTTTCAGCATCCATCTGGTTGGCCTTTGCCTGCCAATCTTTGCCAAACAGGTTTTCCCCTGTACAGGGAAGGTTAGCTAGACCATCCTGTACCCAGGATTCGAAATCAGAGGCTTGCAACCAAGCAACTCTGCGTGCACCTATGGCAATAGCCGAGGCTCTACTGGCACCCTCAAAAGAGTCAAAGGCTGCACGGTTGGAAAACTTGGATACATCCTGTGCATGTTTAAGCCAGGTGATATATTCTTCTCTCTTATCTTCTGACATAAAAGGAGATAAGGTTTGCAGATGATCTGTAACTTCTTTCAGAAACATCCCCATATAGAGACTATAGGAGTTGATTCTGGCCACAAGCATACTGGCCTGGAAGATTTTCCTGCCAAAGGCATCTAAGGTTCTGCATTCTCTTCCTGGAGGAGCAGAGGAGTGCCTTTTTGTACTCTTGATTTTTTTCATAGCAGACTCTACCACAATGGAGTGGTGAGGAAGCTGAGTCTTATGAAAACCAGGACAAGGAGGAACACGATACATGGTGTCCAACCTTCGAGAATGAGGGGAGATGGAAAGAGGAGTCTCCCATATGCCCAACATGTGATCATAAAGAATCTCATGTATTGGTAAGGTGGCTGCCTCTTTAGGAGCCTTAGGATATTGTAGGATATCTAATTTTTTGGCTCTAGGTTCAGTTTCAGAGACCACTGAGATGGACAGGCCTTTGGCCACCTCCCTAATGAAGTCCTGAAAAGACAAGACTTCAGGAGGAGACATTCTCCTTTTTGGAGAAGAGGGTTCCTGAGGAAGGATCCCTGATGCTTCAATAGAGGCCTCTGATGTATCAGAGTCTTCAGAGGAATCGAAGTATCGACTGTCTGGATGCTCTCGCAGAGCCCAATACGCGTACCGGGAGGTATCGACATCGGGAGTAATCGGTACCGAGTCGGTACTGATGGGCATCACTGGATAGCGTACCGCTGCCGTCGACGCTGATGTCGATGCAAGCGGTACCGGTATCGGAACCGATATCGGATCCGGTACCGGAATCGGTACCGGTACCGACAATGGGGTTTGTTGCGGTACCGTAGGCGTTGCAGCTTGTATGAATGCCGTGATGGCACGCTGCATGGTCAGAATATTCTGATCCATCAACGCCACCAATGTCTGGATGTCGGTACCGGTGGATACCGCCGGTACCCCAGAACATTGTAACAGGTGATTGGTCAAGGCCGAGCCATAGATGTCAACCTGTGACCCCATAGATAGAGCTTTGGAAGCCGGAGCCTCCCGCCGGGGTAATTTTGCCGGTGTGGATTCCTCAAGAGTAAGCCCGGGGGCATCTCGATACTTAGAGGGAGATGTACTCTTTGAGGATCGGCCGGATTTAAGTTTGGTTACCTGAGATCCATGGGATGAAGAAGCAGCCCTGGAAGACGTCGATGCCACAGAAGCTGCATCGGAGGGAAACAGGGTACTGAGCTTGGCTGCCCGATTTTGTAACCCTCTTTTAGACATCATGGAACAGGACTCACAATCCGCAATGGAGTGGTCAGGACCTAAACATTTTAGACACCAGTCATGGGTGTCAGTGACAGAAATAGTGCCACTGCACTTCGTGCACTTCTTAAACCCGGAGGCGGGCTTTTCCACGAGGAAAAATATATCTGTAGGCCTAAGGCCCCAGAAGAAAAAATGCACTGAAGTAAGAAAAGAGTAGGTTTTTTTTTTTTTTTTTTGAAAGAAAGAAAAAAGACCGGTGGTACCGGTCCGGAGTCGAGAAGGCAGACACGCGACTAAAGAAAAATAAAAGAAAATAAGTAATTCTTCAGCGGTGACAGGAAACATGACCTGCTGGCTCCGCAGAAAAGAAGAACTGGAGAGAGGCGGTTGGGAAAGGCGGGAAGGCAGCACGCAGGCGCTGTGGGATGCTCCCAAAAGCTTTCCTTTTGGATGCTGGGGAGCGTTCCCGCGCAGGCTCCGTCGGTACCGACGATACCCATATGTGAAGACTCATTCCTGCTTGTTCCTGGAGATTGTTGTTTGCACAGGGCCCCACGAGAACTTCATTTTCACACAATGGATGGCTGCAGAGGGAGCCGGGGAAGCCTGCGCGAGGCCCCAGCTCCCTCTGCACAGCCGCCAGCGTGAAGTCTTCCCTCACACTGGCGGCTGTTTCAGTGAAGCGTGCGAGTGCCGGGAAATGACCTTTAACCTTTCCCGGCATTTGCAGCTTCACAGAAACAGCCGTCAGCGTGAGGGAAAAGACTCTTCACACTGGCGGCTGTGCAGAGGGAGCTGGGGTCTTGCGCAGGCTTCCCCAGCTCCCTCTGCAGCCATCCATTGTGTAAAAATGAAGTTCGCGTGGGGCCCTGAAGTTTGCGTGGGGTCTCACGCAGGCTTTCTGGGCTCCCTCTGAAGCCCCTTAGACGACCGCAGGGCTCTCCGGAGAGGGGGGTGGACTAGGACTGGAAATGGGCTGTGATGGGGGGGGGGGCGCTAGGACTGGAATTGGGCTGTGATGGGGGGGCTAGGACTGGAATCGGGCTGTGATGGGGGGAGGGCTAGGACTGAAATCAGGCTGTGATGGGAGGGTAAGCTGGAACTAGAAATGAGCTGTGATTGGAGGGCTAGGATTGGAAATGGGCTGATGAGGAGCTGGAATAGGACTGTAAATGGGCTGATGGGGGGAGCTTGGACTGCAAATGGGTGATGGGTTGGAATAGGACTGGAAATGGGCTGATGGGAGCTGGAATAGGGCTGGAAATGGGCTCCAAACTCCGTGAAAAGATCATCTTTACTCAGCTATCTCACCACCTTGACTCCACTAATTTTCTCCACCCCCGTCAATCCGGTTTCCGTCACGGCCACAGTGTTGAAAGTATCCTCCTGGCTTTCACTAATGCACTGCATGCAGCCCGCGATCACGGTGACATCTCGGTGGCGGTAGCCCTTGATCTTTCTGCTGCCTTTGACCTGGTTGATCACTCCCTTCTTCTACTTCGTCTACGTGAAGCCGGTCTTTGCAGCACGGTTCATCGGTGGTTCCACTCCTTTCTCTCTTCCCGTTCTTGTGCAGTCCTTTCTTCCTCCCACTCGATTCCCCCTTCTGACCCATTCCCTCTCTCCTGTGGGGTCCCCCAAGGCTCTGTCCTGGCCTCTCTCCTCTTCAGTATTTTCTTAGCTCCACTCACTCTGTTAATTCAACAATCTGGGCTTTCTGCTTTCTACTACGCGGACGATATTCTTCTTCTTCATCATACATCCCCCTCCTGCCCTGATCTTACTCCACTCAACTCATGCCTATCTATTGTTGCTGACTGGCTGACCCAAAACTGTCTTCACCTCAACCTCACCAAAACTGCCGCAATCTGGTTTCCGCATGGCAATCCCTCCCCTTCTCTGGCTCCATCTCTCTCTGGTACTCCTATATCTCTTGTGTCCATTTTCCGTTACTTAGGTGTGCTCTTTGACTCTGATCTTTCCTTCCATGCTCATGTCTCTCATATCACTAAGAATTCCTTCTTCTTCCTCCATCAGATCCGTTCAATTCGCCCTTTCCTCTCCCCATCCGCCCTTACAACTTTACTCTTATCACTTGTTATGTCTCGCGTTGACTTCTCTAACTCTGTCCTTGTTGGTCTTTCTAAATCCCAACTCCACCGCCTCCAGAGGATCCAAAACACCGCTGCTCGTCTAGTCACTCACTCTTCCCCACATGACCATATCACTCCTCTCCTTCTTCATCTTCACTGGTTACCCGTTGCTTTTTGTGCCCAGTACAAACTACTCACTCTCGTTCATAGAGCCCTTCACACCAACACCCCGCAATACCTGGCAGACCTCATCCACTTCCACACGCCCAGGCACACTCCCCGCTCCTTTCATCTTAACCGCCTCACACTTCCCCCTCCCGCCCGTGCCCATCTCCAGTCCACTGGTTCCTCTGCTTTCTTCTTTATTGGCCCTGCCCTCTGGAATTCCCTTCCTACCTCCCTCCTTTTGGAACCCCATCATCCTTCTTTCAAACGTGACTTAAAGACTCATCTCTTCTCCCTTGCCTTTAACCTTCCCACCCCCTTTGTGTGAACTCCTTCTCCTGGTCTATACCTTTTCTCTTTCCCAATCTCTCTCTTTTGTCCTTTGAAATATTGTAATTTCCTTTCAATTTTCTGGCTTAGTGCCTCACTCTGTTAATTTGTATATTGTACACCGCTCTGATTAATTTAGAAGGGCGGTTAATCAAGTAAATAAACATAAACATAATGGGGGGCTGGGATTGGAAACTGGCTGATGGGGGAGCTTGGTGTTAATGGGCTGATGGGGGGCTGGAATGGGACTGGATATGGGGGGCTAGACCTGGAAATGGGCTGATGTGGGGGCATGGGAGAATGGGACTAGAAGGGAGCGGATGCTGGGTGGATCTGGAACTAGAAGGGAGCTGATTTGTTGGGAGGACTAGATGGGGATGGGGAATGAGAATGGAGAGGGGAAAATATATTTTGTGTGGGAGGGAAGAAAAATCTACGATGGGCCAGGTATTGGGAGAGTAAGTGGGGATTGAGAATGGAAGGGTGTAATTTGAGTGGATGATAAAGGAATAAGGAAAGAAATGGGGGAAAAAGCAAAAGGTGAAAGATCAGTATGTTAAAGCAGATATATAGAGAGAATGGAAAAAATCTAGAAGAGAGAAGAAAGGACAAACGGACAGCTCGCAGAAGACACAAAGAAACCAGAAGAAAGTGACTGGAGCAATTGCAACTGAAAAATAAAATGGCCAAACAAAAGGTAGAAAAATACTTTTTATTTTGAATTTATTAACTGGAATATGTCAGGTCTGGGAAATGTGTATCTCTAACATCTTTGCATTTTTGTTTAGTGCAAGAGGAAATTAATTTCTAGTTTTATTTATCCAGTGTTGAACATTTCATGTTTGGCTTTTGGGGTTCCCAATTTAATTATTATATTCCTATTTCTAAATTGTGATCCCTTGTTCTTTGTGTGGTGATGGTCTATGTTCTGCATGTGCAACCAAGCTGAGGTATTCTTTTCATGTAGTTTCTATTTGACAGTCCCACTTGTTCTCTTTCCCCAGTAGGAGATGTATTGGTATTCTCTGAGATGTATTGGTTTAATAATTGCCTTGTTGTCCTTTTGATAGGGTAGGGTTTGGTGCTTTGTGAGTCCTGGTAGTGCTGTTATGATACAATGAGTTTGCTATGGGTTCTAAATGGTCAGTGTTTATAGTGCTTCCTAATGGGCCTGGCAGTTCTCACTGCAATATAGTAATGTAGAAATCTGTTAGTCTTTCTTTTTCCAGACACTTATTAAGAAGCATGTTTACTAAAAGCACGTTAATGTTATGCAAATATTTATGCAAATGAGACTCCTTATGCAAATGAGACCCACATTGAATCTCCGCACTCCCCCTCCCCCCTTGGCCTGCCCCTGAGTGGAGGACCACTTGCCTGGGAAGTTGAGGAGTGCTATCGCTGCAGTGTTGGTTCCCCTAGAGGCCTACAAAGGAGTGTGAGAGTTTGGTCCAGGGGTCCTGGCTTCGCCCACTCTCAGAGTGTAACCTCCAGTGTATAGTTTAATTGGGGCAAATACTCTTTATTTTGTCAACTTCCTCCAAGTCTGGTGCTACTTTAAGCCCCATTGCTCAAACTCCACCACCTCAACCAATGACTTTTCCTGAGATACTGGGAGAGGGCAGACAGTCCCCTGAAATGGGTAGTTCTGCCCTTGCCCCCTCAGAGGCTTTCACCTCAGAAGGCTCCTCAGTCTTCATGCCAAAGTGTTTGCAATTTTCTTTACCTGTTTCAGCTTAGCCTGCGCCGAGGGTAGTTCCTGATTCTGTATCTTTACTTGACAAATGGAAAACATTAGTTTGGGCAATCATTTATCTTTAAGTTGTTATAGATGAAACTGCTTCTTTTTCTCTGAAGTTGTAGTTAGGGTCACATCATGCTGTTCAAACTTTTTTTCAACTGGGAAATGGGATTTCCAAATTAGAACACCAGGTTTCCAATCTTCAATCTGCAGGTGTGGCTGGTATACAGGATAACCTGTCGCTGCATAAGCAGCTTGAACTTTTGGAAAATATGGCACGTAGTAGGAATTTGAGGGTTCTCAATTTTCTAAATTCATTACCTTTCCCCTTATATTTTATTAAGGAAGTATTTCAAAGAAATCTTGGATAATGCTGACACAATTCAGTTTGTAAATCTGTATTTGCTGGACGATTGGTTTCAGATGAGGCTGCTAAGGTCCCGCAGGAGTCTATCGATTTGTCCCAAATTTTGGAGCAATCGGTAGATGATTCCTGGTCAGGCAACCTTAGTGGCTTTGTTTGTTGCTGAACTTGATAAAGCCCAGATCATGAAATTGTATTTCCGTCACAAACTAATCCCATTCTGTGGACAAAGGATTATGGTGTTTCCGGATGTGGCTAGGATCACCCAATTAAGGTGTAAACGTTCTATGTAATTAAAACCCTATGTGATGATGTTGGGAGCTACTTTCTTTTTAAGATTTCCATACAAATGTTTGGTGGGGTTACAGGGGATCTGGTATGTCTTTATGGACCCCCCTGAAGCTTGAATAATTTGTGAGGGGCAGGGAAGGGTTGGGTCCCAGTGCTGATGATTAGTCTATATCTTGAAGTTTTACTACCTTATTGATATGTAGTATTGGACTTTGAGCTTGTGAATGTATAATATTTTCCCATGGCACGGTGTGATCCCTCTCACTCCTTGATGGGGTACAAGGGTTTGTCATTTATATTGAAGTTTATTTTCTTATCAACTGATATATTTGCATATGAATTTTGTTTTGTTTCCTTGTTTCTATTGTAAAATAGAAAAGCAAAAATTAAAAAAGGAAGTGGGAGGTTAGGGTCAAGAGGGAAAAGGGGGAAGCTCGCTGGCAAGTGCAGACACAGCTGTAGGAGTTGGAGGAAGCAAATGCGGGAGATCCAGGGGGCACTTATTGGCAGTGAGATCCAAACATAATGCTTTGAATGTGAAGGGCATTCCATACAGGATGTGGGTGGTGAAACAGGAACATTTTCAGGGAGGGAATAAGGCGGGGAAACTCCTGGCCCAACAATTGAGACAGTAGAAACCGAGATCTCAGATTTTAGCAATAAAAGGTTTAAGGGTTAAAATCTATACAAAAGGAGACGAGATGAGGAAAACGTTTGAGTAGCATGTAATTTGTCATGTGACAATCAAGCCCCCCACTAGGGGATATGGATAGTTATTTGGGGCCCAATATTCAAAAGGCAGTTAATTGTGTAAGTGCCGTCAAATATCCCCAACTAAGTCCCCTATGCGCCCCAATACTAGCCAGCTAGCATTGGAGTGTGCCGAAGGCATTCTGGGGCAGAGCCAGAAGTAGGGACCAGCTCTAACCATGCAGCACTGATATTGGAGGCTGCATGGTTAGCGCTCCACGCCTATAAGATAGGTGAGGATTTTCCTTGCCTCTTATAGGTGCCGAGGCTAACCGTGCAGCATCCAATATTGATGTTACATGGTTAGCCTCGGCAGCTTCCATGCAGCGTGGCCAAACCCGGATTTTCATTCCCATCGCTGCAGAAATGAAAAACCAGGTTAAGGGGGGTCGGTGGGCAGGCTATGCGCTGATGTGGCACATAGCCTGCCTAAATGAATATCGGGCCCTTGGAGTCAATCCCGTTAAGGAAGTTGGAAAGGGAGGTGGTGGAAGTCCTGGAGAGGGAAATTGTGGAAGATGACATTAACTCAGCTATTCACTCACTTAAAATGGATAAAGACCCAGGTCTCAACCGGCTCACAGCATACTTCTACAAAAAGTTTGGGAACTTCTTAGTGGGCCCCTGGTGTAACTCTTTAACCAGCCAAGAGAGGGAGGCTGGTTAGTGGATATTATGGGATGCGCAGGTATATCGTTTATCCCAAAAGAGAAAAAAATGCTCAGGCCTGTGCATCCTACCATCCCATCTCTCTCCTGAGCCTGGACATGAAGCTGCTGGCGAAGATTCTGGCCACTCGTTTAAATAGGGGTGGTTCTGGGGTTTATTTGTGGCTTGCCTACTAGGCATGAAACCCCCCTGGTCATCCTGGATCATGTGAGATAGATTCTAAACATTATTTGGGCAGCAAAGCAAAGGAAGGATCCTGCACTATTGTTAGCACTTGACGCAGAAAATGCCTTTGACCATGTTTCATGGGAATTCATGTTCAAGGTCCAGGAGAGAATGGGTTTTGGCGAGAGGTTTCTGGGGTAGATTAGGGCTCTCTATTACAACCTGAAATCCTGTATCAGGTTCAACGGTGGATATTCCAAGTATTTTAGAGTAGGTAGAGGAACTAGGCAGAGGTACCTCCCCTATTGTTTGCAATATCAATTGAACCACTGGCAGAACTTACCTGGATGAGTAGGGATATAAGGGGAATTGAGGTAGGTAACCGGGCGTGTCATATTTCACTCTTTGCGGATGACATCATTGTTGCATTGTTCAGACCACATATTTCATTGCCCATGATTACATGGGAACTAAAAGAATTTGGTTGGCTATCTCTGTTGCACTTAATTGTGTGAAATCTGAAATTCTGAATCTGACCACCCCTGGAAATGGAGGCCCAATTGAGGTGTAACTTTCCATTCAAGTGGGCCATGAAACAGATTCAGCTGGGACGTAAGTATGAAGAACTGCTTGATCTACATTATAAAGAGCTGTTGGGAGAGTCGGTGTGGAAACACCCATCTTAGCTTGGAAGGATTGCAAGCTTTAAAGAAATTTTGGAATTAACACCATCTTATCTTTCAATTCTTACTGGTGGAAGTGCCGGATAAGATTTGAAGAGTATACAGAAAAAAATTAAACATCTTGTATGGAAAGGGAGAGCTCCTAGAGTATCCAGGAAGGTCCTGCAAAGGGCTAGGGGGGAGGATGGTTAGGACTTTCTGATTTTTAAGAAAATACTATGTGGCTGCCCAATTAAAAGGAGCGTATTCTTGGATCAAGGAGGAAGATAAGCAATGGGTATGAGTAGAAAATGTTACACTTGAAGGGCCTCACTTGGATAAGCTTTTATGGGCTAAGAGGTACAAAGAGGCAGATAGCCCTTATGTGCAGCATAACTTGAATGTGTGGTTTAAGCAAAAAAAAAAAAAAGGATCCAGTGGTAGGGAAATTACTTCACCTATGGCCCCGATTCAGGCATGCTTTCGGGTGGGGGAGGGACCAGACACAGAGGTACTGGCTGGATGCGAGAGTAAGGAACTCATACATATCTCACAGCTTGTGCAAAGGGGTGATCCTGTTCTATGAAGTCCTCTGGGACTTGTTTGGACTGGAAGGGAGAAATTTCTATGGCTACCTTCAAGTGCACCACTTTTTACAGAAGAAGGAGGTTAAAGGGGATTTAAGTTGATAGGTAATGGTTTGAAGTGTTGTTCAGGGAGGAAGGGAATATTGCCTAAACTATATAAGGGCTAAACAATGGAAGGGGAGAGGAAAAAAGGATACATGTTGAAGTGAGAAAGGGCTTTAGGAAACTTGGAGGGAGGAAGACTAGCAGGGTATCATACAGGAGATTGTCCATAGCAGCAAACCTGGTTGAGAATGGATACAAAGTTCTCCCACGTCGGTATCTGACCCCAGAGAGACTCTTTAAAGATGGGGTGGTTAATTCAGGGAAGTGCGGGAGGAATGTGAGGAAATAGGTAATCTGATGCATATGTGGTAGGTCTGTAGGAAGGTACAGCTATACTGGGAAGGGGACTTTTCCTTATGGAAGAGATTTTAGGGATGCGGTTCCCAAGAAGGCCAGCAAACTTGCTGCATGCATAAACGGGTCTTGGGTGTGCCTGAGGTGGGTTCTGAAACATTGTATTGTGGCAAGATGCAAGATTGCAGTAAACTGGAACAAACCTTAGCTGCCTGGAGTGGTTTGGTTTGTAAGGCGATTGTCTGACTTGTATGGACTGCATATGCTTACAGATATTAAAAAGGGTCAGAGGGAGATACTGAGAAAGCAGTGGAAAGCTGCGTGGAAGTTGTTAGAGGTGAGAGGGGAAGGTTTGGTTGAAGAATGCATATGGAAGAATGTAGTGGTTGAGTGGAAGGGTGTGGTCCACCAAGGGGGAGGGAGGGGTAATAAGAAAGAAGAACTAAGATCTTATAAATGAAGCTGATTATTGCCCGATAAAAACATATACAGGATAAATATACATTTGAAGTAGAAAAAAAAGTTAATTTATAACCTACGTTTTCTAACTAGATTCAAGACGCATTACAGAATATTTATTAAAAATATAGTTAATTAACCATGAAGACAACCGAGTTACTTACCTGTAGCAGGTGTTCTCCATGGCCAGCTGGATAAGTCCTCACATATGGGTGATGTCACTATGTGGGAATCTCTCTCAGCTCTTTCTAGAAGCTTTTAGATTGGTTCTTTCCTGCATGTGCTTGCCTTCCCACCTGCCACCACTGCACCTTATCTCAGTCTGGTTACTGGCTAAAGCCAGAATACCAGAGGCATAGTTTGGGAGGGGCATGGAGGAGAAAATGCCCTCCAAATGTTGCAGCCACTTCTCCTGAATTGGATCTCCTGCCCTCCACTGCCAATATGACTTCCTTACCCTCCCCCCCTCACCAAAAAATAAGCAGGCAAACTACACTGATGACCTCAAGGGGAGGAGAAGATGTGTTGTGAGGACTTATCCTGCTGTCCACAGAGAATACAGTGACAGTTGAGTAACTTTGTTTTCCCTGTGGACAAGAAAGATAAGTGCTCACTAAAGAGTAGTTACTCACCTGTAACAGGTGTTCTACAGGAGAAGCAGGAATCAGTCCTCACATATGGGTGTCATCGGCGCCGATGAAGCCCCAGCGGAGCATTTCCCCAGCTTTCTATGAAAGCCTTTGGGAATGCAGGCACGCATGCGCGGTTCCCTTCCCGCCTAAAGGTGCCATCTTACCTCAGTCAAATGACATAGCTAAGAACAGCACACAAAAATGAAAAATAAACTATGTACAACTGCAACTCCAAGGGGAGGAGGGAGGGTGTGAGGACTGATTCCTGCTGCTCCTGGAGAACACCTGTTACAGATGAGTAACTACTCTTTCTCCAGGACCAAGCAGGAAGTTAGTCCTCACATATGGGTGACTCCCCAGCTCTGGGCTACCGAGGAACCCAGGCTGAACAAGAGAACTCCCTCTAGTCTCAGCAGCAAAGAAAGGCTTTTCAAGGACACAACCTCCACCGGTAGTCCAACCAGAGGGCTGGAGGGCAGGAGTTGCCTAAACCTCAAAGAGATTCCGGAGTACTGCTTGGCCAAAAGCACTGTCCCTACGGGACTCCCTCTCCAGACAGTAATGGGCCGCAAAAGTCTGGCTTGAAGACCAAGTTGCAGCCCTGCAGATGTCTACCAAGGGCACAGAGCGGAGATGAGCCACTGAGGCAGCCATTGCCCTGACTCAGTGGGCCGTAACCCTACCCTGCAAAGGAAGGTCAGACGCCTTGTAAGCCCAGGTGATACAGTCAGCCACCCAGATGGACAAGGTACGCTTGGACACAGCCAACCCCAACTTATTGGGGTCAAAGGAGACGAAGAGCTGGGTAGCCCTTTTATGCCCCTGCGTACGGTCAAGGTAGAAGGATAAGGCCCTCCTACAGTCCAGGGTATGCAGGACTGCTTCAGCCTGGCTTGCATGAGGCCTAGGGAAGAATGTTGGAAGAACCACCTCCTGGTTGAGGTGGAAAGAGGAGACAACCTTAGGGAGGAACTTTGGATGAGTCCTCAGGACTACCCTATTCCTATAAATCTTGGTGTAAGGCCTATCACAGACCAGGGCCTGAAGCTCACTTACTCGCCTAGCCGAGGTAGAAACATAGAAACATGATGACAGAAAAAGACCACATGGCCTATCTAGTCTGTCCTTCCATAACAACAACTACAACAGTCCACTTTTTACCTTTAGAGATCCTCTGTGTTGGTCCCATG
This sequence comes from Ichthyophis bannanicus, assembly GCA_033557465.1. Lineage (NCBI taxonomy): Eukaryota > Metazoa > Chordata > Amphibia > Gymnophiona > Ichthyophiidae > Ichthyophis > Ichthyophis bannanicus. The sequence continues at coordinate 825,647,121 of CM066034.1, forward strand.
CTTTTTTGAATTCAGTTACTGTCCTCATCTCTACCACCTCCACTGGGAGACTATTCCATGGATCCACTACTCTTTCTGTAAAGAAATATTTCCGCATATCACTCCTGAATCTATCTCCCTTCACCCTCATCCCATGTCCCCTCGTAGCAGAACTTGCTTTCAATTGAAAGAGGATCTCTCCCTGAACATTTATGCCACGGAGGTATTTAAACATCTCAATCATATCACCTCTATCCCGCCTTTCCTCTAAGGTGTACATATTAAGATCCTTAAGTCTGTCCTCATATGCTTTATAATGAAGCCCACTAATCATTTTAGTAGCCACCCTCTGCACCGACTCCATCCTGTTCACATCCTTTTGAAGGTGCGGTCTCCAGAATTGCACACCATACTCCAAATGAGGTCGCACCAAAGACTTATACAGAGGCATTATCACCTCCTTTTTTCTGCTAGCCATTCCTCTCCGTATGCACCCAAGCATCCTTCTAGCTTTTGCCGTCGCCTTTTCTACCTGTTTAGCTACTTTAAGATCATCAGACACAACCACGCCTAGGTCCCGTTCTTCCTTAGTGGACAAAAGTACTTCACCTCCTATACTGTAAGGGCTATCAGGAAGAGTGTCTTCCAGGAGAGGAAGCGTAGAGCACAAGTAGCCATCGGCTCAAAAGGTGGGCGAGTCAGTTGCTGCAAGACCACATTCAGCTCCCACTAAGGGACAGGAGGACGGATGGGAGGCTTGAGCAAAAGCAAGCCCCTGAGAAAACGGGACACCAAGGGGTGACCAGATAGAGAATGCCCCTCCACCAGTGAGTGGTGAGCTGCTAGAGCTGAGAGGTGGATCCGAACAGAATTGGACTTAAGTCCCTGATTTGACAAATGGAGTAAGTACTGAAGGACTACTGGCACAGTACAGGAGAAAGGATCCACTGTACGCAGCTGACACCACACAGAAAACCTTTTCCATTTGAGAGCATAGGTTTTCCTAGTGGACTGTTTCCTAGAGGCTAGGACAACCTCCTCAACTTCCTGAGGTAGGCCCCAGGGAGCCAAAACTACCCTTGCAGCCTCCAGGCCATCAAATTGAGAGTTTTGAGATTGGGATGCAGAAGGGAACCCTGCTCCTGTGTGAGAAGGTCGGGTTGCAACCCCAGAGGTAGTGGAGGATCCACCGCCAGTTGAAGCAGAAGAGGAAACCAAGGCTGCCTCGGCCACCTGGGAGCCACCAGCAGGACCGAGGCCTTGTCCTGCAGAATCTTGAAGAGAGTTCGGGCCACCAAGGGCGTGGGAGGAAACGCATAGAGGAGGCCCCGAGACCAGGATATCAGAAAAGCATCCGCTGCTATCCATAGAGGATGTGGTTGCCTGGAGCAGAACTTTGGTAGTTGCTTGTTCAGTGGACTGGCAAAGAGATCTATCAAAGGAAGACCCCATTTCAGGAAGATCCTCTGAACCACTGAGGGATGCAGCTGCCACTCGTGGGGCTGCAGCATTCTGCTCAACCTGTCTGCCAGGTAGTTGTCCTGGCCTGGAAGGTACACAGTCCTGAGGAGCATGCTGTGCTTGAGGGCAAAAGAACAAAGGTCCTGAGCCTCCCAACAAAGGAGCCTGGACCCAGTTCCGCCCCGTTTGTTCACATAAAACATGGCAACTTGGTTGTCTGTCTGAATCAGGACAGAGCGGGGAGCCAGGGAAGGAGTGAAAGCTTTGAGTGCCAATCGAATAGCTCTGAGTTCTAGGAGATTGATCTGCTGTGCAGCTTCCCAGGGAGACCAGGGTCCCTGGGTGCATTTGCCCAGACAATGAGCTCCCCAGCCTTGCAGAGAGGCATCTGTAGTCATCACTACTGTGTACCCTGGAATCTGAAAAGGCACCCCTTTCAGTAGATGGGGTGGGTGTAGCCACCAGTTGAGGGAGTGCAGAAATGGTCTGGACACCCTTATCCTGTCTCTGAGGCTGCCTGTGGCCTGTGACCACTGAGCCCGAAGACACCACTGTGCAGGCCTCATATGGAGCCTGACATTGGGGGTCACATGTACTGTCGAAGCCATATGGCCAAGCAGCCTCAGGCAGAGTCTGGCGGAGACCAGTGACCTGTTGAGAAACTGATTTGCCAAGGCCATCAACCTTTGGGCCTGTCTACTGGCAAGAAAGCCTTTGCCAGCAGAGAGTCCAGCCTTGCCCCTATGAACTCCAAATTTTGGGAAGGGAGCAAAGTGGACTTTGCGAAGTTTATGACGAACCCCAGACTTTGTAGAAGAGTAATAGTCCTGAGGGTGGCTTGTTTGGCCTCCTGGCACGTCTGACCCCTGATGAGCCAGTCGTCCAGATAGGGGAAGACAAAGATTTCCTGATTCCTCAGGTAGGCCGCCACCACTGTGTGAAGACTCTGGGAGCAGAGGTGAGGCCGAAAGGCATCACTCTGTACTGATAATGGTTTCCTCCCACAATGAACCTGAGGTACTTTCTGTGGTCTGGATGAATGAGGATGTGAGTGTACGCATCCTTAGATCTAAGGAGCATAGCCAATCTCCCTGCTGGAGGTAGGGCAGAAGGGTTCCAAGAGTAAGCATCTTGAACTTTTCCTTCACTAGGAACTTGTTGAGGTTCCTGAGGTCCAGAATGGGTCAAAGGCCACCGGTTCTCTTGGGCATCAGGAAATACATGGAGTAGAATCCGTGACCTTGCAAGTGGGGAGGCACAGGCTCCACCGCCCTGTCCACCAACAGACCCTGAAGCTCCTGAAGGAGAAGGTATGTGTGCAGGGGAGGCCTGGGAGGCTCCCCTGGGAAGTATGGAGGAGGCAGTTGGTGAAAATGGAGGGCATAGCCCTTGTGGACTATCTCCAGCACCCAACTGTCCCCAGTGATAAGGGGCCACTGGTGGGCAAAGAGGGCGAGACAACCTCCTGTGCAGGGTTGGGAGAGCAGTGGAGGAGAGGCTACACTCAAGGAGTCAAAAGCCCCCACCCTGCTGAGTGGTAGCAGGGGCCTGAGGCTTGGGGGTCCTCTGCCTATGGGGCCCATTACCCTGGCCCTTGGCTTGCTGACCCTGGGGGGCAGCTTGGGCAGCCTGATATTGCAGGTACTGTTTGTAGGCAGTGCCCTTCCTCTGGTAAAAGGGCTTTTTACCCGAGCCCTTCTTTTTATGAGAAGGGGCAGAGGTCTTCCTCGACAGCCTTGTCCGTGTGAGGTGCTCGGTCTCGAGCTGAGCGGCCTTCTCGGTCATGGGCTTGCCAAAAAGGTTTTCACCTCGGCAAGGGACATCGACCAACTTGTCCTGAACCCATGGCTTGAGGTCTGATGACTGCAGCCATGCCTGGCGTCGAGCCGCGATGCCGGCTTCCGCGACTCGGGCCGAAGCCTCTAAGCCATCGTAGGCGGCGCGGGACATGAACTTCGAGCAGTCCCGAATCCCCGAGGACAAGGACTTAAATCTCTGCAAGGGTTCCCCAGAGAGACCAGCAGAGAACCCGTCCAACTCCTTGGCCAGGTCTTGCAAGTACATGCCCATGTACAGTTGGTAGGACTGGACACGGCAAGCAAGCATCGAGCCCTGGAAGCACTTCCTACCGACGCCATCGAGGTTTCGGGCCTCCCTGCCAGGAGGCACCGCGGAGTGCATCTTCTGGCTCTTCAGACGATGCATGGCCGATTCCACAACCATGGAATGGTGTGGTAGCTGTGCCTTCTGAAAACCAGGGCTCTTCCGGAGTCGATAGATCGAATCGACTCGCTTGCTAAGAACCAGCGCCGAGGCCGGTGCCTCCCACATACGGAAGAGGAGCCGTTCCAGCATCGGAGGAACCGGGACAGTAAAGGCCTCCTTCGGAGGAGAGTCATACTGTAGCGCCTCGAGCTCTTCAGCTCGAGGCTCTTCCTCGGGGTCCGCCGGAATAGCCAAGGCAGTGGCCATATCCCGGACAAACTCCGAGAACTGGGTGTCCTCCGGGGGGGACCTACTCCGGGGCTCAGACTGCGGTGAGTCCGAAGGGACGCACCGAGTCTTAAAGGTATCAGGAGACTCCTCGTCTCCCAAGCCGACTTGTCCGACGAAGCGTCGGGGTCCGACCCCGTGGGGCCCTGGAGCACCTGCCCCGACGCCGGAAGCACCGGCGTCGATGCCCTCGGTCCCAAACGGGAGGTCGAGGGAGACCGCGACCGAGGTCAACGCGAGCCACGATGGACTCGAGTATCGGCTCGGTCTCCGGGGTCGACTTCGACGTCGATGTCCCGGTGGTCGGGGCAGATGCGCCAGACAGGCTGGCCATCAGTGCCCGCTGCTGCTCCATGAAGGCTGACAATCTGCTCTCCAAGGCTGTCATCCTGAGACCCAGCTCGGGAGATGCAGCAGTCACCGACTCAGGCCCTGGCAGCGCCGGGCCCGACGTCGGCTCCCTGGGAGGAGAGTCGACGAGGACTACGGGGCTTATGTGTCCAGCAGACTCCGGCTCCACACAAGGAACTTTGCCAGGCTTCTCCGGTTCCAAGGGCCTGGGGCAACGGTCGGGGGTCTTAGACCTGGCCCTCGAGGAGCCAGGGACCTCCTCCTCCGACACCCTCGCGAGCTGTTTCTTCCTATTGCGTTCCCGGTCGGGGGACCCCCTGTCCGAGGAGCTTCGATGGCGCTCGGGATCGGAATCCCGAGATGTCGAGGCCTCAGACGAGGTCTTAGCCCGGCCGGAGGCTGAGTTCGAGAAAAGCCTTTCCTTTTGCTGCTGACGACTTCGAAGTGCCTTGGAAGACATCTTCCCAGAGGCCCCGCATGACTTAGGATTGTGGTCGGGGCCGAGACACCGAAGGCAGCTGTCGTGTGTGTCAGTGAGAGACATTAGTTTCTTACACCGATCACACTTCTTAAAACCGCTGGAAGCCATCGGGGTAAAAAGAGTCCCCGCAAGGTCAAAGGACCTGCCTTCCAGGGAAAAAGTGAAAAAGGGTACGAACGCCAGCCACTAAGGGAAAAAAACGAAAAAGAAGAGTCGGGCTCGATACCGGTGTACCGAACTTGGCGGGAGGGGAACCGGCGTCGAACCGGGAGAAAAAATAGCCAAAAAAAAAAAAAATCGCTGAAAAATCTAATTTTAACCGGGAAAAACTGGACACACGTCCGGTGGGCTTCATGGAAAAAAAGAGACTGAGGTAAGATGGCACCTTTAGGCGGGAAGGAACCGCGCATGCGTGCCTGCATTCCCAAAGGCTTTCATAGAAAGCTGGGGAAATGTTCCGCTGGAGCTTCATCGGCGCCGATGACACCCATATGTGAGGACTGACTTCCTGCTTGGTCCTGGAGAACTACAGTTTGCCTTATAAAAAATAAGGGAATGAGGTGTTGGAACTAGCAGATACCAAAGAAAACCAACCTTTTATTTTTTTAAATTTCTCAGGCAACTGAAGGAACAATGAGGCAGCATGGAATAGGTCTTAGGTGTGAATGAAATGGATCCTAATCCTCAAATAGATTCCGTAGAACTGCTCAGCCAAATCTGTTCTGCATCGGGAGTCCTAGTCCAGACAGTAGTGAGATGTGAATGTGTGAAGAGAAGTCCAAGTTGCAGCTTTGCAAACCTTTTATGGAGGCCAAGCCAAGTGGGCCACTGATGCAACCACAGATGTTATGAGCCAGGCTGTATGGTTTTCCCCCCCATAACTTTTGAGCCAGGTTCCACATCGAGTTCAGTCTCATCTGGGCTTGGTCATTTTTGTGGCACTAGACTGGCAATACAGGTCATGGTGCATGGAGTTCTTGGGACTGCTGACAGGGTCCTCTCTCCTCACCTCAGAAGAAAGGACATCTGCAGTAGGGTCTCCTGGTCATGGAGTATCCTGTTCTCTTCTTGAATTGAGCTGCTCCTGGAAAATTTGGGTGGCAGGGTTGGCAATGGCTGAAGGTTTGCCTAGAGTGACTAATACCCTTGGGCCAGCCTGGTGGCCAGGAATAGTGAGTCAGGAGTAGAAATTATAATAAACCGTATGCAAGAATTAAGATATGAAATTGTTTCAAATCTGAAAAATCCTATAGATCAGCAGTACAAATTTAGCCACGTGACTGCACAGCAACACAAACCATTGATAGGCTAATATTCAGCAGTCATGGTCATTGGTTGTTTGCTTTTTTTTTTAAATGGCCACAAAAAATTCCTGATCTTCAGCACCAATATCTGAACAGTGACAGCGCTGACTATCTGGACAGTGCAGTCACTGGCAGTTTGATCCAGATAGTGGCAGTCTGCTAGATAAATAGCTATCCACATGGAGTACAGCATCCTTTTTGCTGTCCAGCTTTATGCAGATAGTTATCTGGATAGCAGACCAAATATTGCCCTATCTGGATAACTCTGGAGAATGTCCATGCTCTGCCCAGGCATTATATGGATAATGCAAAGTGTCAGATTTTCATTGACACTATCTGGACAAGTGATTTTGCATATGAGACCCTGAGAAAAGACAGAATGCTCTGATGAGCTTCCTAATAAAACCAAATCACTCTAATCAAATTCAAAACAGTCTTTGTGGTTCCATTTCCAGATTATTTACTTGTCCAATTCAGCAAGCATCAAATTATATACAAAGTCCACATTGGTGGCTGGTGACTCATTTGTTTGGGAAGGCTAAAGCAGAGGAGGAAGGTGTAGTGGGCAGTAGCGGCGCGGGCAGGCGGGCTAGGGCAGGCGCCTGCCCTTGGCTGCATATTTTCTCTCTTCTTTTATCCCATTTCCTCACTAACACCTATCTACTTAAATAATATTCTCTAACTGGCGTCTGTCTTAATGTCCTGGTTTAGAATCTTTATTCCCATTAGCGGCCTTTGTTTCCATTCCTTTTTTGTTTTGTTTTGTCTTTATCTGGTGTCCTTTTTTCTTTTCTGTTTCAGTTCTCTCTCTCTTCCTTCAGCAGTGAATGCTTTAATACTTTCTCTTCCTTAGTTTTCTGTCACTTTCTGCTGTATTTCTTTCTTTTCTTCCTTCTTACTCTTCCTCCTCTTTCTCTTACATTATCACCCTGGATTTTTTCCTCCCCCAAAACTAAAGTCCTCGTCTCCATTTCCTGCCATCCAGTGAGGTTACATACCTGTAACAGAGGTTTTCCATAGACAGCAGGATAAGTCAGCCACATATGGGTGATGTCATCCAGTGGTGCCATAGATGGAATTGCTCTCCAATAGCTCAGAGTCAGAGACTATTCTGAGCATGTGCCAGCCACTCCACCCTGGAGCCCTTCCCCTCTCCTCTTCAGTCTGTTCCCCAGCCATGGACGGGATCCTCATAGAGGATGGGAGCATCCTAGAGAACAGGCTCATCCTAGAGGGGAGGTGGGTGGGTTTGTGTGATTGACTTTATCCTACAGTCCACAGAGAACTCCCATTACAGTTAAGTAACATCACTTTCTCCATGGACAAGCAGGATGAGTCAGCCACACAGGGTGACTTTAAAGCCAAGGGCTGTAAGGGTATGCTTCTTGCAGGAGTTTGTGTTCCCCTTTCACAGCCTGTGAGGTGTGCTGTGGTTGGATGAAGCTGTTAGATTAGATCGTATGCCTGAGAGGATTCCTCTGTGGCATAGTGGTGCCAGCTTTCAGTTGATGCTCAGAAGGAAGGGTGCATGTGGCATTTCAGTCCGATGTGATGGTGACACCTGTTGCTTTGCAGCTCACAGCCTGGCATGTGGAGCTCTTCAGGGTGGTACAAGGAGGCGGCTCCTTGGCAGTAGGCTTTGGTTGTGCCAGTCTCCCCTGTATGAAGCAGCTGAGAGGGTTGCCTCCCGAGGGCTAGAGGCACCAATGCCATCGGAGCAACTGGAGATACAGTGGGTTCTGTGTGAGGGTTGAGGTCGGCTGTTGGTGGTTGATAGGAGACCCTCCCTCTAGAAGGCGACAACCTGGAATACTGGAGACCGGTTCTGTAGGAGGATTGAAGTGGGCTGTTGGTAGCTGATGGTAGGAGACCCTCCCTCTAGAAGGCGACTCCCTGGAATACTGGAGACCACTGGTGAAAGGTGACCGCTCCTCCTTTATATTACTATCTGGTCCTCCCGGGACTTGGTGGGTGTATGGCTGTAGTGGAAATTCATAATGGTCCCATTGAGGTCGTGTGTTGCTGAGCCGTTGCAGCTGCAGAGGTCACGTGTTGGAGGCCACATTCCAATTGTAGGGCTATTTCCCATGGCAGGGGCAGTCAACTGCCCTCAAATTTAATGCTGATGCTGGGCAAGATTGTGGTACACCCATTTCCCGTCTATGGCTCGCGGACCTCGTAAGGGGCACCTACATGTCAAGGGTGCTGGATTGATTGCTTTATTGATAATACCCTTTTTATTTATTAATTTTATTCTCTTTGTGGGAGGTTTCCTCCCTCCTCCCCATAGCCGGAGTGTGGATGGGGACCTCCCCAGGTGGGTTGATCCTCTGGATAGGCTGGATCATTCTCCCTTCATGAAGGTTGATCAGGATGTAATTCCTCCATGACTGGGGATGACAGTGAGCCTCTCTCTTTGCACGATGTAGAGGACTTGCCGCTAGCCTCCTAGAAATGGTAACATAGTTCTGCAGTGTGGACTGTGAGTCAAGGGCGACTACTGGTGGCCTGATGTCACCTGGGTATTTGGCAGTGTGACTGGGAGTAGAATGGCAGGGTGATGTGACTTGAGCAGACGGACTGCAAATCAAACCCTGGTTTCTTGTTGATTGATTTATTCAGTGAACGCTTTTTGTATATACCGTGATACTATCTTGGGCAAAATAGTTTACATGTAACTTAGACTTGGTAATGTACAGTGTAGCTTAGACTTGGTAATGTACATTAAGCAGGGACACTGATAACTTTGGTTTTTCCGAGGTGATGGAGGGTTAGGCGACTTGTCTAAGCCACAGGAAGTGCTAGTGGGTTCCCAGGCAAGAACTCTAACTGTTAAGCTATTCCTCCACTCCAGACAGTGCCATAACCTGGGGTGGGTAGATGGTAGGGGCCTACTTGCCAGTGCATGTGGTTCTTTTTATGTAACCCTGTGCAGGGTTCTAGTTTCCACTTCTCATAGGAAGCCCTTTTCCCAGTTCATGCAGGCTGCTGTGGCCCCTTGAAGTATTCCCTTGTTATCTAACCTCCTATTGGAAGGGATGACTGCTGCTCCACCTTGCATGAGGTCACGGCCCTTATCAAATGGTTACGTCCCTCTGGTGAAGGGAGGAGCTGCAGGGTATCATACTTGTGCACCTGATGGACAAGGTTCCAAAGCAGCGATACAGCCTGTGGAATGCATAGTAGCCAGTGTGCATCCCGCAACTTTTGATTCTGTGAAAAGGAAGAGAAATTGACACTAAGGGATTCTGAATTGAAAGAAAGATGGAGAGCAAGAAAGCCGTCCACATGGCCTGATGGAAAAGAACAGACTGAAGGGGAGGGGACGGGCTCCAGGGTGGGGTGACTGGCACATGCTCTGAGTCTTGCTTGTCCATGGAGAACTGGTCCTCTCTCTTCCCCTCATCCCTTTCTCTGCCTCCTCCCCCACCCTGCCTGCCAATCCCCCTTCCTTTTCTTCCCTTACCCCATCTTGCTTTGTTCTTTCTACTCATTCCAGCTCCTTCCCTTTGTTTGACCCTCTGTTTCCATAGTTTTTCTCCTCTCTCAGTCTCCCCAACATTCTTGCTTTTTTGGTATACTCCCACACCCACTCTTGATTTGTCTTCCTGACTCTTTTCACACTCACCCCCCACCCCCAACTCTTGATCTCCTTACAAATGCACAACGTATTGTCTTTTCTGTGTGCTCCCACTATCACTCCCTTGCAGTGCAAAGAAATAGGGATGCATTTGGGGCTGACGGCCTCAGCTCCCCCCCCCCTGCCTGCCCTTGCCCTTGCCCCACTGCCACCACTTTTCCTGTTGTCTTGGCAGCAGTGGTGGCAAAAGCAGCAGAAGAGCAGACATCCAACTGGAAAACAAAACACAGGTTTTTCCGACTCCTTGTTTGGAATGGAAAATAAAACAAAAGATATTATAATGCCTCTATATCGTTCCATGGTGAGACCGCACCTTGAATATTGTGTGCAATTCTGGTCGCTGTATCTTAAAAAGGATATAGCATTATTAGAAAAGGTTCAGAGAAGAGCCACCAAAATGGTAAAGGGGATGGAAGGATACTCCTATGAAGAAAGGCTAAAAAGGTTAGGGCTCTTTAACCTGGAAAAGAGACGGCTGAGGGGAGATATGATAGAAGTCTATAAATTAATGAACGGAGTGGAACGGGTAAACGTAGATCGATTGTTCACGTTATCAGAATATAGAAAGACTAGGGGACATGCAATGAAGCTACAGGGTAAACTATTTAAGACTAATAAAAGAAAATATTTTTTCACTCAATGTGTAATCAAACTCTGGAATTTGTTACCGGAGGATGCAATAAAGGCTGTTAGTATAGCTGGGTTTAAAAAAGGTTTGGACAAGTTCCAGGAGGAAAGATCCATAAACCATTTTAAGAAGGGACCTAGGATATCAATGCTTGACCCAGTACAAGCAATGTGGAACCTGTGTCTTTTGGGGAAACTGCTAGGTATGTATGGCCTAGATTGGCCACTGTTGGAAACAGGATACTGGGCTTGATGGACCTTGGTCTGACCCAGTATGGCATATCTTATGTTCTTATGCCTGCAGGTCTGATTCATACCTCTGCTGGGAGGGACCAGATCAGCAACTCAATTGTGGAATTGCAAAGACCTGCGGTTGTTGTGGGGAGATATAGATATAGATCTAATTTCTTTTTCTCCACCAAGGCAACACAAAAATCGGTGGCGGCTGGGCAAGGGCAGACAGTGCGGGGGAGAGCCAGCTGGATATGGAGGTAAGATGAGAAGATGCTGGGCATGGGCAAAGTGACAAACCTGTAATGGGAGGAGGGGGAGGGGTACCAGATGTGCAAGTCACACAGGGCGCATTTATGGCTTGGTACGACCGTGCTCACTTGTGCTCTCTGCTTACTGCTCCTTCCACCCAACACTCTTGCACTGTTCCCTCTATAACCCCGTTTCTCCTTCTTCCCTCAGTCACTGCAGAGGCTGGGGAAAGTGCTTCCTCCCGGGCCAATCCAAAGCAGGAAATGGGGAATTAACAGCTGCAGGTAGCTTGGGACTTCCTTTCTGCTACCCCTGGGTTATCCTCCTAGTGTGCGCCTAAACTTTCAGCATTACATGATCCACCTCCTGTTGCTATCTGCCAACTGGATTTGGGAAGGCTTAGCTTCCCCAAGTCTCTCATACCAAACACTTGTAAAAGGCCAGCTCGTGCATTACATCATCTGTCAGTTTCAGCAGGCTCTAAAAGGCAAGTTCTGTTGGACTACAAATTGTTTTATGATGCACAGCGGGAGACTAAGGGTCCAACTGAGTATGGGAGGGATTATTGCTACTCCCTAAGAGGACTTCTTGTTCCTGTGGTGTCTCTGAAGTAGTACACATACAACCTCAGAAGCCCCACTTGGCAGCTGCTGTTCATCCCAATCTCCCAGGCTTTCTGGTACACTTCTCTCTTCCTCCTGTCACCTCCCCCAGCTCTTCGGAAGGTATTTCCAAAAAGTGAAGATCCAACTTGGTCTATCACAGGAAAATCTTCCTATCTTCTCCCTTCAACCTCAGGAAAGGTTACAGAAGACTGTCCTCTTTCTTTCTGAATGGCATTTACTCCATTTGGGATAAAGGTGAGATCGTACTAGCGATTTCATTAGATATCTTGGATGCTTTTGATTTGGTCGATCAATCCGTATTACAAACTCGTCTTTTGGAAACTGGAATCACAGGGCAGGTTCATAAGTGGTTTTCATCCTTTCTCAAACACAGATCATTTCAAGTAGCTATAGATTCCTCCCTTTCCACATCTGTTTTAGTTCTTCAAGGATTAGTTCTCATTATATTATTCAGCATTTTTTTATTTTGGCCCCCTAGCCACCTTAACTTGGGACCATAACACATCTGCCTATTATTAAACAGATGACATTTTGTTAGTAGTCCATGTAAACTCTGGCCCCAGACTTGTCTTCCATTAATCATATGCTAATCTTGGTGTCATCCTGGCTTTGCATGAACCATATGAAATTTACTGTAATCCCAGTGAGACATTGGTCATTTGGTTTACAGGAGATTCACCAGTCCCAACAATTACACCTGTAATAGATGGAACCCCTGTACGATTAACTTCCACTAAAATATTCTGGTGTAGCATTGGGCTCTGAATTAATATTTACCCCCCATGTCAGTGCTACAGTCCAGAGATCATTCTATGCACTTTGCCAATGCTGAGCTATCCGCTCATTTTGGGACATGCCCTCACTAATCTCTCTTCTGAACTTCATGATCTCGTGCATAAATTATTACAATGCAGTATATACTGGAATTGATCATTCAGAGACTACAGTTACAATCAATACAAAATATTGCCATTCACATTTGGCCTTTGCAAAAAGACTGGATTATGTTTCACCTCCAACATCACTGGCTACCAGTCTTCTATTGCATACACTTTAAGCTTCTAACACTCACACATAAGATGGTAAACCAGTGCAAAGGGCTATCTCCAAGAACAAGCAGGAATGTAGTCTTCACATATGGGTATTGTCGGTACCAACAGAGCCTGCGTGGGAACACTCCCCAGCGTCCAATAGGAACACTTTTGGGAGCATCCCTCAGCACATGCATGCTGCCTTCTCGCCTTTCCAACTGTCCCTCTTCAGTTCTTTGTGTTCCACGGAGCCAACAGGACACATACCCTGTCACCGCAGAAAATTTCTTCTTTAATCTTGTTTTCTTGTGGTTGTGTTTGCCTCCACACGACACATACCGGTACTGCCGGTTCTTTTCTTTTCTTCTAAAGTAAATAAATAAATAAAAAATTCTTAATTGTTTCTCTTCAGAAACTTTTCTTTTTCGGTGCTAGGCGCCATTTTGGGCAATAGGCCCCATTTTTCCTTAAAGATGGAAGAAAACAGCTAGTGGCTTAAAAATTGCACTAAGTGTGGCGGTACCATTTCCGTCACCGACACCCATTACTGGTGTCTTAAATGTTTGGGCCCTGACCATTCTCCATCTGAGTGTCTCTCTTGTATGGGAATGACTAAAAGAGGAAGATAGAACCGGGCTGCAAAGCTCGGTACCCTCTTTTCTTCGGATGCCAGGTCCATTGAATCGACGTCTTCAAGAGCCTCTTCTTCCTCCCATGGATCTCAGGTAACTAAACATAAAAGCCAGTCCTCAAAGGGTAGCTCTCCTGCAAAGCATCGAGAGGCCATTGGAATTGCCCTTGAGGGGACCACACCGGCAAAACAGCCCCGGCGGGAGGCTTTGGCCTCCAAAGCATCAACGGGGTTCCAGGATGTTCTCGAGGCCTCAGCCTCGACAGAACTACTGGTGCCATGCTCAGGGGTCCCGGCCGCCTTCACCGGTACCGACACCCAGGCATCGGCAGCATCAATAGACCAGAGATTCCTTGCTATTAAGTGCAGTATTGCAGCTCTCCTTACAGCTGCGGTACCATTGACACCAATGGTTCAATGGGCACCAGCACCAACACCGGTACCGGCACAGATACCGATACCAGCATCTACGGTACCTGCCCCAGTGGGAATTCTTCCCATGCCGTCTTTGCCTGGCATTGAAAGATTGGTACCGGATCAACTCGGTAAAGACTTTGATCAATACCGGGACCGTGCCTTACATGAACATCGTGATCAGAGATACTTCGAATCCTCCGATTCCGATGACTCTGATAATTCTGCCGGTACCAGAGTTTTTCTCCCAGAAGACTCTTCTTCTCCCCAATGCAGAATGTTGCCTCCGGAGGACATGTCTTTTCAGGATTTTATTTGTGATGTTGCCAAAGGCCTTTCAATCATGGTAGCTCCTGAAAAGGAACCTAGAGTAAACGAATTGGAAATTCTCCAATATCCTAAGGCTCCAAAGGAGGCAGCCACTCTGCCCATTCATGAAATTCTTCATGATTTGATGCTTAGAATGTGGGAAACACCTTTGACCACATCTCCTCATTCTAGGAGGCTTGATACCCTGTATCGAGTTCCATCATGTCCTGGATTTCAAAAGACTCAGCTGCCACACCATTCAATGGTAGTGGAGTCAGCCATGCGTAGGATGAAGTGCAAAGAGACATGCATCCAATCCTCCAGGTCGTGAATGCAGGACTCTCGATGCTTTTGGACGTCAAACGTTTCAGGCTTCCATGCTTTCAGCTAGGATCAGCTCATATATTTTATATATGGGAATGTTCCTCAAAGAGATCACAGGAGATTTGGAGCTTATGGGCCCACTTCTCCCAGATGACAAGACTTCCTTACGCTTGTCAGGCATGCTCAGGATGTCTCCAAGTTTGTGAATCGTGTAGCCTTTGACTGCATCAGCAGAACCTCTACTATTGCCATTGGTGCACGACGGATTGCCTGGCTTCAGGCATTAGACTTGGAGATTTGGGTACAGGATAAATTAGGCAACATCCTTTGCACAGGAGAAAACCTCTTTGGCAAAAATTGGCAGGAAAAGGCTAGTGAGATAGATAAGAACATAAGATATGCCATAATGGGTCAGACCAAGGTCCATCAAGCCCAGTATCCTGTTTCCAACAGTGGCCAATCTAGGTCATACATACCTAGCAGTTTCCCCCAAAAGACACAGGTTCCTCAATGCTGACAATATCACCTTAGATAGATTGTCAAAAATCTACAGCCACTCCAGCCAAAAAGAAACCCTATAAAAAACCCTCTTTTAGCAAAAAGAGGAAGTTTTTTATTTATTTATTTACATACATTCTCTTATATACCGCGCTATTCTGCATCAGTGCGGTTTACATTGAACAAACTGAAATTACATTGAACAGGGCATTATAACTTGGAAATAACTATTTACAGGGAACATGGGCTATGGAGGGTTAAGTGGCTTGCCCAAGACCACAAGGAGCACCTGTGGGACTAGAAACCCCAGTCCTTCCAGCCCAAGGTTGCTGTCCTCTAGTGGGATTTGAACCCCCGACCTTCCGGCCTGAAGTACCTTGCCCCAACCACTAGGCCACTCCTCCACTCCTTTATCCATCCTATACCCAGCAAAGCCAAGCTCACAGTCAAGTTGCCCAAAGGGGACAACAATAGCAATTCAAACAGCAGAAGAAGCCAAAAGGCCCGAGAGCTCAACCAGCCCCGCAGGTTCAGCCCCCTCAAGGGCTTTGACTCCTTCCTAGAGAGCGTAGCCTTCCTGCCTCTAAGGGGTCCAGAACCTCTAAATATTCCAGGCAGGCTGTGTCAGTTTGCCAACAGATGGCACCAAATAACAGCAGAAAATTGGACTCTGTCCATTGTAGGAGAGGGGTACAATCTTTATTTTCACAGCGTGCCCCCTCCTACAGTCCTAAGGCAGTTCAATTCCCAGACCTCTGCAGACAATCTGCTGAATCACGAGGTCTCAACACTTCTTGCCCAAGGGGCAATAAAGGAAATACCCATCCTCCAGCAGGGTACAGGGTTCTACTTCCCCTATTTTCTTATTCCAAAGAAAACAGGGGGACACAGACCCATTCTAGACCTCAGAGAATTGAACAAATGCCTGTTCTGAGAGAAGTTCAAAATGATTTCTCTAGGAACTCTTCTGCCATACCTTCAAAGTCAGGATTGGCTTTGCTCTCTAGACTTAAAGGATGCATATACTCGCATCCTGATCCATCCAGATCACAGGAAATTATTACGATTCCTTTTCAAGGGAAAACACTTCCAGTACAGGGTTCTTCCCTTTGGTCTGGCTTCCGCACCAAGAGTTTTCACGAAATGCATGGCAGTAGTAGCTGCATTCCTGCGAACCCTTGGGATATTCATCTTCCCTTACTTGGACAACTGGCTCATTCGAGCCCCCACGAGTGCAGAAGCCAGCTCTGCACTGTCTCGCATAATACGAATCCTCCAATACTTGGGATTGGTAATAAACGTCCCAAAATCCCAACTTGTTCCTTCCCAGTCTCTGGAGTTCATATGAGCCTATTTAGATACCATACAGTCAAGGGCTTTCCTTTCACAGGCCCGGTGTCTTCGCATAGTGCAACTAGCTTCTCAAGCAGCGGGAAAATCCTCTCTAACTGCTCGAGAACTGCTACAGTTACTGGGACACATGGCATCCACAGTTCATATAGTTCCCTATGCTCACCTCCACATGTGAGCAGGCCAGTGGACCCTATACACACAGTGGACACAGGCCACAGGATGTCTGTCAGACAAGATATTAAACTTTCATCGACTGATCTTGTCCCTTCAATGGTAGCAATCACTGGAGAATCTTTTAGTGGGGTCTCCTTTCCAACAACCCCTATTCCAGGCCACCCTAACAACATATACATCACAGGTGGGTTGGGGAGCACACCTGCATCATCTCTCTACCATGGGCACCTGGACTCCACAGGAGGCTTGTCTTCACATAAACCTCCTAGAATTAAGAGCAATCTATTTAGCTCTTTGAGTATTCCATGCCCAGCTCAGCTACAAGACAGTCCTAGTCCAAACAGACAATCAAGTAGCCATGTTCTTTGTGAACAAGCAGGGCAGAACAGGCTCTCTATCGTTATGCAACAAAGCTTTAAGACTTTGGGCCCTCGCCAGAGAGCATCAAATCCACCTTCTCGTGGTATATCTTCCAGGCATTCAAAACCTTTGGGCAGACAAACTCAGCCGAGTACTGCTGCCTCATTAATGGTCTTCTCCACCTAGACCAGGTGACAAAGATATTTCACGTCTGGGTGACTCGAGATATAGACCTCTTTGCAAGTCCACTGAATGCCAAACTTCCCCGGTTCTGTTCCAGGATTCTGGCTCACAATTGCCAGGCAAGGGACGCCTTCCTCCTTCACTGGGGTCAGGACTTCCTCTATGCCTTCCCACCTATTCCCCTCATCCCCAAAACACTCTTGAAGCTTCAGAGAGACAGAGGTCGTATGATCCTCATAGCGCCACGGTGGCCACGCCAAACGTGGTATCCCCTGCTTCTACATCTCTCTCAAGCTGCGCCTCTGGAGTTGGGGTGTGCTCCAGATCTCCTTTCCCAAGAGAGTGGGACCCTATGGCACCCGAATCCCCAGTCCCTGCATCTCACGGCCTGGTTGCTGAAAGCTTAAATCTTCAGAATCTCAACCTTTCCCAACAGGTAAAGGATATCCTTCAAGCTTCTAGAAAACCTTCCACAAGACGATCTTACTCCTTCAACTGGAAATGTTTCACTATATGGTGTTCCCAGAAAGGGTTAAACACCCTGCTGATACCTTTGGAAGCAATACTAGAGTATCTACTTCATTTATCAAATTTTGGTCTAAAGACCAATTCAGTAAGAGTCCATCTTAGCGCAATTACAGCTTCCTATAAGCCTCTGAATGGACAACCAATTTCCTCTCATATCCAGATTTATGAGAGGTCTTCTATTAACAAAACCTCCCATCAAACCACTGCTGGTGGCATGGGATTTAAATATAGTTCTCGGGCAGCTCATGAAACCACCCTTTGAACCTTTAGCCACTACTACCCTGAAGCTTTTGTCCTGGAAGGTCATCTTCCTAATTGCAATCACCTCTGCACATCGTATTAGTGAATTTCAAGCGTTAGTGGCTGAACCTCCTTACACTAGGTTTCACCATGATAAGGTTGTCCTCAGAACTCATCCACACTTTATGCCAAAGGTGGTTTCGCCTTTTCATTTAAATCAATCAATTTATCTTCCTGTATTGTTTCTGAGGCCTCATGCCTCTAATGCAGAGAAGAATCTTCACACTTTGGACTGTAAAAGAGCCTTAGCTTTTTATCTACAAAGAACACAGTAACACAGAAAGTCTTCTCAACTTTTTATTGCTTTTGATACTAGTCATTTGGGACTTCCTTTGCTTATGAGAGTAAGAGTCTTCCTCTTCAAGGCCATGTCACAGCTCATAATGTGAGAGCCATGTCAGCTTCTATGGCTAACCTTCACTCTGTGTCTATTGATGACATTTGTCGAGCAGCCACCTGGGTTTCGATACATACCTTTACAGCCCACTACTGCCTAGATGAAGCCTCCCATCGGGATGCCTTCTTTGGCCAAGCTGTTCTTCAAAATCTTTCAGACCTAATTCAACTCCTACCCACCAACCCTGGTGGGATGCCAGAGATCTATGGGAGGAAGCATGGCCCACCTTACTATAGGTGGCAGCTTCCTGGGGTTATCTCCCTGGCATCTTCAGCTAGAGAGTCCCCATATGTGAAGACTACATTCCTGCTTGTTCCTGGAGATAGCATAGTTACTCCCTGTAACAGGTGATCTCCGGGAACAGCAGGAATTTAGTCTTCACAACCCACCCACCTCCCCTAGGAGATGTCTCTCTATCTCTCTGTCTCTTTCCTCTCTCCTTTCACTCAGCTACAAACTTAACTGAAGAGGGACAGTTGGAAAGGCAGCACGCATGTGCTGAGGGATGCTCCCAAAAGCGTTCCTATTGGACGCTGGGGAGCGTTCCCATGCAGGCTCTGTCGGTACCGATACCCATATATGAAGACTAAATTTCTGCTGTTCCCGGAGATCAACTGTTACAGGTGAATAACTACGCTTTATCTTCACTCCCTACTTTCCACACGTACCCCACAATCGCCCCATGATAACAAATTACATATTCCCCCATCCTGAAAAGCAAGATTAGAGTCAGCTGCCATTCAGCATTTTTCTTCCACGTCCCCATGCTTTGGAACTCTCTTCCACTCAAATTCGGTTAGAACCCTCATACCCAAAATTCAAAACCCAACTGAAAACCCACTTATTCTAGCAAGTGTTTGAAACATCAAATTAAACAGGGTGGTTTCTGGGATGGCGGGAGTGGGGGCCCTGTAGGGAGATTGTTACAGAGGTGTCTGGTGTATCTGCCTCTCATCTTCTAAAATTTATCTGTTCCTCTCTTTTTGCCTATTTCTGTCTAACCTAATAATGGTGTTCCTTTCTTTCTAACATTTTTTTTATTGTAAACTGATTTTGTTTTATAGAAAGATGGTATATTAAATACTCTAATAAACATAAATATATTCCACCACTCATTGCATGCATTGTCTTTCACCTCCTACTCCGCCTGTTTTCTAGAGGGAATAGCTCTTAACATCCCACAATCTTCTTTTTTTTATGCACACAACCCTGCCATCTACTGGCAGAAACTGGTAATTTCTCATTCCAAAAGATTTCCAGGCTAATACTCGATCCATGGCAGTCAGCTGCTGTGGACAAAAAGAACCCAGATATTCAGCGGCACCTTCCACATAGTGACGACCACTGAATATTCAGAGTTTGTGGCCACTATCTAGATAATCACCACCATTATACGGATAGCAGCAATTTTCAGCCACTATGGTAGCTGGGTAGCATATAGGACAACTTTTTTTGCTGTCCTAAGTTATCTAGATAGTTATTTGGATAGCTATCCAGAGATATCATGTCTCTACCCCAGCGGTCTGTAATGATATCCAGTTTTACTAGCTGACCATGACTGATCTGTGTTATTAGTTTAATGGACAGTTTTGATCGCTGTTTTACGCTCTTGCTTTCCGTCTTTTGCCTGATTTTACTTTATGTAAACCGCTCTGATGCAGCTTGTGATAGAGCGGTATAGAAAGTCTTAATAAACATAACCATACAATGGCATTTATCTCTTGAATCTCAGCCCCCTTACTGTTTTAGTAATGATCCTAAGACAAGGTGGCAGACTGAATATGGTTTTCATCAGCCATCATTTTCAGAGTTTCTATGACATTATGGAGTTGAGGAGTAGCCTAGTGGTTACTAGTGGTTAGATCAACTGCCTAGTACCCAGAAGATCAAGGGTTTGATACCCACCTTAGGCAAGTCACTTTACCCTCCATTTCCTTGGAAGAAAAAGGCCTAGCAATCTACTTTTGGTGATAAACGCCTTATACAAAGAATTTATATTCATTTTGGGATCCTGCCAGTTACTTGTGACTTGCCGGAAACAAGATACTTGACTTGATGAGACGCCTGGTCTTCCTCAGTATGCAGGACAGACCCAGGGGTTTCTGCTACCCTTGGCAGACCTGCTTGTCTTCCTCCCCCTGCCTCCAGCATCTATCATCTCAGCTTGGGGGGGGGGGGGGAGTGTCACCATGACTCACTCATGATTTTTCAAAGCAGCGGATATGTGCTGCTGCTTTGGCATCTGTGCAAGGCCTTAAAGCACCCACATGCATGTGTGCACTCATGGTTTGGCACTCCTGGAAATTGTGTTGGAGAGAGCAGAAGCGACATGCCATTGGTGCGCACACACGCAAGGGTGCTTTAAGGCTCACCATGGGCGCTGAAGCAATAGCACAAAGCAACCCATTTGAAAAAGTGTGGAGGGGCGGGGATGCCACACTGCCCACTGGGGTTTGATGCCCTAGGAGTCCACCTAGTCTACCAAGTGGATGGGCCGGCCTTGCCAGTGTGGCAGTATAAGAACATAAGATATGCCATACTGGATCAGACCAAGGTCCATCAAGCCCAGTATCCTGTTTCCAACAGTGGCCAATCTAGGTCATACGTACCTAGCAGTTTCCCCAAAAGACACAGGTTCCACAATGCTTGTACTGGGTCAAGCATTGATATCCTGGGTCCCTTTTAAATGGTTTATGAACCTTTCCTCCAGGAACTTGTCCAAACCTTTTTTAAACCCAGCTACACTAACAGCCTTTACTACATCCTCTGGTAACAAACTCCAGAGTTTGATTACACGTTGAGTGAAAAAATATTTTCTTTTATTAGTCTTAAATAGTTTACCCTGTAGCTTCATTGCATGTCCCCTAGTCTTTCTATATTCTGATAATGTAAACAGTCGATCTACATTTACCCGTTCCACTCCGTTCATTAATTTATAGACTTCTATCATATCTCATCTCAGCCGTCTCTTTTCCAGGTTAAAGAGCCCTAACCTTTTTAGCCTTTCTTCATAGGAGTATCCTTCCATCCCCTTTACCATTTTGGTGGCTCTTCTCTGAACCTTTTCTAATAATGCTATATCCTTTTTAAGATACGGCGACCAGAATTGCACACAATATTCAAGGTGCGGTCTCACCATGAAACGATATAGAGCATTATAATATCTTTTGTTTTATTTTCCATTCCTTTCTTTATAATACCTAGCATTCTATTTGCTCTCTTGGCCGCCGCTGCACACTGGGCCGAGGGTTTTAACATGGTATCCACAATGACGCCTAAATCTTTTTCCTGAATGGTGGTTCCTAATGTGGAACCTTGCATTGTGTAACCATAGTTTGGGTTGTTCTTCCCTAGGTGCATAACTTTGCACTTGTCCACATTAAATTTCATCTGCCATTTTGATGCCCAGTCTTCCAATTTATCAATATCCTCTTGTAATTTTCCACAATCCTCTTGGGTTTTAACAAATTTAAATAGTTTTGTGTCATCTGCAAATTTGATAACCTCACTCGTTATTCCACTTTCCAGGTCATTTATGAATATGTCAAAAAGCAGGTGACCCAGCACAGATCCCTGGGGTACACTACTATTCACCTTTCTCCATTGGGAAAATTGGCCATTTAGCCTTACCCTCTGCTTTCTATCTTTTAACCAGTTCCTGATCCACAGTAGTACACTGCCTCCTATCCCATGATGCTTTAGTTTTGCCAAAAGTCTCTGATGAGGGACCTTATCAAAGGCTTTCTGAAAGTCCAGATACACTATATCAACTGACTCACATTTGTCCACCTGTTTATTCACACCTTCAAAAAAACATAACAGATTAGTAAGACAAGATCTTCCTTGTCTAAAGCCATGTTGGCTGTCTCCCATTAGGCCATGACTATCTACATGCTGAGTAATTTTATTCTTTTTGATGGTTTCTACCATTTTTCCCGGTACTGACGTCAGGCTCACCGGTCTGTAGTTTCACGGATCACCCCTGGAACCCTTTTTAAAAATTGGTGTTACATTTGCGATCCTCCAATCTTCAGGTATTAGAGATGATTTTAATGATAGTTCACAGATTACTAATAGCAGGTCTGCAATCTCATATTTCAGTTTTTTCAACACCCTTGGATGTATACCCTTCGGCCCCGGTGATTTGCTACTCTTCAGTTTATCTAATAGTTGTAATACATCTTCCCGATGTATCAATATTTCCTTCAATTCTTCCTCACCTTTAAATACCACATCAGTCATGGGTAACATCCCTACATCTTCCTCAGTAAAGACTGAAGCAAAGAATTCATTCAGTCTCTCCACTATCGCCTTGTCGCCTCTTAGTGCCCCTTTAACCCCTCTATCATCTAATGCAGTGTTTTTCAACCATTTTTGTGCAAAGGCACACTTTTTTCATGAAAAAAATCACGAGGCACACCACCATTAGAAAATGTTAAAAATTTTTACCTCTGTGCCTATATTGACTATATATAAAGTAATTCTCTTGAATAGGAATCAAACACTCACACCAACCCCCCTCCCCTGCTGGTTCACTCACACCACCCCCCCCCCTCCACTGCTGGTTCACTCACCCACCCCCCTGTCACTTACTCACCCCTCCTGCTGGGTCACTCACTCACTTACCCCCCTCCCCTGCTGGTTCACACCCACCATCGCCCCCCCCTTGCTGGTTCACTCAAACCCCCCCCCTCCACTGCTGGTTCACTCACACTCCCCCCCCCCCCTTGCTGGTTCACTTACACACACACCCCCCTCTGCCCAAGCCGCTGCTTCTGCTTTGTACAGAGCAGCGGCTGCACTACACTTACATTGAAAAGTAAAGAGAAACTGTGTCAGGAGCCCTCCGGTCATCGCAGAGCCCGAGGAAGTGATGTCATGGGGGCGGGCTCCTCACAGGCTGTCTTTCCTTTTCAAATTAACTTTATTGCAGCTAAAGTTAATTTGAAAAGGAAAGACAGCCTGTGAGGAGCCCGCCCCCATGACATCACTTCCTCGGGCTCTGCATGATCGGAGGGCTCCTGACACAGTTTCTCTTTACTTTTCAATGTAAGTGTAGTGCAGCCGCTGCTCTGTACAAAGCAGAACCAGCAGCTGCACTGCTATAGGGAATCGCGTTCGCGCTGCGGACTTCGGCACAAAAGCCGGTTTTTTGCTCTGGCCGCTTCCGATCTTGCGGCCAGAGCAAAAAACCGGCTTTTCAATGGCCGGTTTTACAACTGTGCTGGCAGCCGGCCTGGCCATGGAAAAACCGGCCTGGCCGGCTGAAAACCGGCCGGTTGGCAACCCTAATTTCTGAGCCGAGGCCACATGTTACGGATGAAATTGGAATTTTTCCCACGGCACACCAGACAATATCTCACGGCACACTAGTGTGCCGCGGCACAGTGGTTGAAAAACGCTGATCTAATGGACCAACCGACTCTCTCACAGGTTTTTTGCTACGAATGTACTTGAAAAAGTCTTTACTTCGTGTTTTTGCTTCCACAACAAGCTTCTTCTCAAATTCTCCTGAGTTCTTCTGAGCCCTTTCCTGGAAGCACGCCTCTGGATGATGGGGAACAAGGCTGTGTAAACCCCAGCCCAATGGCCAGAGAGTCCGAACAGCCAGGACTGATGACAGCAGAGCCAGCACAGCAACAAGCAATTGGCCACAGCCAATGGCCTAGCACCACTACATTGCTCAGATGCAACCGAGCTACTGACTTGACCAGCTGCACAGCACAGAATGGAAGCCTCTAGGAGGCAGAGGCAGTTCTGTGCTGCAGCCTACAGGAGCATGGATTTCACAGAGGTATGAGATTCAGCACAAGAATCTCATCCACTACGGTAAGGAATGCATTAAACGTGGTCTGGCAGCAAGGGGGTGGGGGTGGGGGGCACAGCACTGCTTTTTGGTAGCTTGCTTTTTTTATGTCCATTGATGCAAGGAGACATGTTGGATTTGGGGGGGGGGGTGTGATGTGTAAGGTCTAGGAAAAGCAAGGACTGAAATGGGGAAGAGCAGAAAAGGCACACAATACTGCTTTTTTTTGTTTTTATTTTTCTGTGCTGCCTGCTACAGCAAAGGGACATGCTGGAATGGGGAGGAGGGAAGCAAGAGGAAAATGCTTCCCTTGTCCTCACCCCAGGTTGAGCAAAGGGGAGATGTAGGGAGAAGGGAAGCAAAGGGGGCAAGGGAAGAGAAGGGGAGATGCTGGACAAGGGGGGTAAGGGAAACGAAAGGGAGATGCTGGAATGGAGAAGGGGAGGGAAGCAAACAATTCTCTATGTGGGACATACCAGCATGTCTAACACTTGGATAATGGATCCTCGATATTTTGTTAGGAAACATAAAAAATGTGGAGGGGGATATTCAGCAGCAGCGGCTAGCCATTCTAACACATCCAACTTAAACCCGGATCATCAGTGCCAGGGGTCATATCTGGCCCTAGCATTGAATATCTGGGTTGCCCAGATTGGCAAGAAGCTAACCAGGCAGCAGCGATATTCAGCCGCTGCCCGCTTAGCTTCCACGGGGAAAGTTAGGCCAGCCTTTGCTGCGTCTTACTTTTGCCACCTTGCCATAACCGGGCAGCAGCTCAATATCACCACTGCCATGTTCTGGCTGGGTGCTGCCCTTGGAATACCTCGATCCAGCAGCACCCGGAGATATTCACTGGCAGTAACTGTGTTAGTGCCGCTGAATATCTTGGATAGAGGGATTGACGCAGTTAGTAGGTCTGCTAACCATGTTAATCCTTTTGAATATCCACCATGTATTGATGGATATAAAGGCATAAAAATATAAAGACACAGAATATTTATTTTTAACAGATTTATAATTTTTATGGTGGAGAAGCCTTGCCCCATCCTGGGGTCTCAGATTTGCAAACCAAAATCCCCTTACCTCAATATATACATTTACAGTCCGATGCAGAAAACCAGCGCAGCCTTTAAGCACAGATAATGCCACTTTTAAACACATTTACTGCCACCACCAAATGCAGAAAAGAGATGGATGTGGCCATAAACAGCAAAAAAAAAAACTAGCGTACAGTTAACGCCAAGAGTATATTTAAATTTATTTAAATTAGTCAAATGAGCTGCACATAATAAAACTGCAATTAACCGAAAGTCATCAATGATTATATCCCTGCCACCAAAACCAAAACTTAATTGTCAGGCAAAACGGACTAGAACAGCGAGAGAATAAGCTCCGTGCTCAAAGTTCAATTACATGGACCGGCTGATAACCGCCGAGGATTGAGATAAGTTTCAATTTTAAAAATATTTCACTTGAGCATGAAAAACCTTTCAAAAAATGGGCGTTTCGAACCTTTGAGCAGGGAGCTTAGTCTCTCGCTGTTCTAGTCCGTTTTGCCCGACAATTAAGTTTTGGTTTTGGTGGCAGGGATATAACCACTGATGACTTTCGGTTAACTGCAATTTCTATGTGTCATCGGTCACATTGAGGTATTCCTTATTTGGCACATAATATAATAGCATGCAAATATTGCCTGCACCCAAAGCAGAGAAATGCGTAGAGAATTTCGCAACCAGTCTTAGCGCCAATATCTCTATGCCTGGTCTTAAGGTGACAAACATCTAGCGTGTGCCCCAGACAGTATTTTGATGGCATTGGGTGCTTTCCCTGATCATCTAAGAGGAGTTTGACATTTCCATTTGGATGATCCAGGCATCGGAGTAAGCCCCCGATGCTATCAAAATACTGTCAGGGAACATATGCCAAAGTTGCGCCGACTTCTGTATGCATTTGTTTGTCTGCTTCTCCCAGTTTAATGCTGCCATTTGCGCACAGTTTAAGATGTGGCAAATGCTTGGCTAATTTGCATATGAGCCCCTTTCTGCATGCTAGTGGTAAAGTTGCACACTATCGGTGCACTGCAAAGGCATAAAATGTTGATAGCATGTGACTTCAGTACCAGCTTTGTGCATGGGCTATTAATCTTTTGGTACTACAAATTAATTCAACAAAAAATATCTGAGAAGCTGAGCTAGTTTCATATTGTTTATAATAGCTGGAAGCAGGACTTTTTTATTGTGGGGGTACTTGGTGGTACTGAGTACCAGCACCTTTTTCATTGCCTGCTAAATTTGACCCATGGTCCTCATATATTAATGAAAGAGTCTGCATATGAGTACCAGCACCTTTTTTGCTATGAAAAATGAACTGGCTGGAGCATTCATCTGTGTCGGAAATTCTGGAATAGTGCTCCCTTTTTGTCAGTCCTGTACATTTTATGGCTATGCACAGGAGCTTTATTTGATTTTTATGCTCATTTCCTACTGATTGGCTTGTTGTTGTTATGTTGTTAAGTGCCATCGAGTCGGAGTCGACTCATAGCGACCCTCTGGATAGCTATCCTAAATTGTGTTCGGTCTTCAGTCAGGCAGCTCATTGTTGACAGACTGGTACCCGTAGCTGCTGTTATTGTATCGATCCATCTCATTGCTGGCCTTCCTCTTTTGCGTTGACCTTCTATCTTGCCAAGCATGATGTCTTTCTCTAATGATCTGTCTCTTCGCATGATGTGTCCAAAGTATGAAAGTCGAAGTCTTGTCATCTGAGCTTCTAAAGAAAGCTTAGGTTTGATCTCCTCTAGTACCGACTGGTTTGTTCTTTGGGCAGTCCATGGTATACACAGTATTCGCCGCCAGCACCATAATTCAAAGGCATCAATTTTCTTCCTGTCTGTCTTTTTCACTATCCAGCTTTCACATCCATATGATGTTACTGAAAATACCATGGCCTGAACAAATCAAATCTTTGTATGGAGAGAGACATCTCTGCTCTTGAGAATCTTATCTAGGTCTTTCATAGCCATTCTGCCAAGAGCAATGCGTCGTCTGATTTCTTGACTGCTTGTTGCTTCTTTATTGATAGTTGATCCAAGTAGGTTAAAGTTGTTCAAAATTTCAATTTTTTCTGCTTCAACGATGAACCTGTTGATTATGCCAGTTGTCATGATCTTTGTCTTCTTTACATTAAGGTGCAGGCCCATTTTGAGAATATGTTCTTTGATTGTGAGAAGCAAATGTTTCAGATCATCTTCACTTTCAGTCAGGAATGTGGTATCATCAGCATAGCGAAGGTTGTTGATGAGTCTTCCACCAATCTTCACATCTCTGTTGTCTTCATACATTACTGCTTCTCTGATGATTTGTTCTGCATATAAATTAAACAGGTAGGGGGAAAGTATGCAGCCTTGTCTTACACCTTTGCTTATTTTAAACCATTCTGTTTCTCCTTGTTCCGTTTGAACTGTTGCTTCTTGATCAATGTACAGATTGCGCAACAGAACGATCAGGTGTTCTGGTATACCCATGCTTCTTAATGTGGCCCAGAGTTTCTCATGGTTTACACAGTCAAAAGCCTTGCTATAGTCAATAAAGCACAAATAGATATCCTTTTGGTATTCTTTAGTCTTTTCAAGGATCCATCTCACATCCGCAATGATGTCTCTCGTTCCTCGCCCTTTCCTGAACCCTGCTTGCACTTCAGGTAGTTCTTATTCCAGGTATGGTTGTAGTCTCTTTTGAATAATCTTCAGTAGAATCTTGCTGGCATGTGGGATCAGAGCGATTGTGCGATAATTTCCACAGTCAGTTGGATCACCTTTCTTTAGTATTGGTATAAACACAGATCTTTTCCAGTCAGTTGGCCATAATGTTGTCTTCCATATTTCCTGGCAGAGCCTTGTAAGTACGGTAACAGCTGCATCAGATTGCTGCAATACTTCTATGGGAATGTTATCAATGCCTGGTGTTTTGTTCTTTGATAAGGCTTTCAATGCTGCTTCAACTTCTTCTTTCATCACCAATGGTTCCTGATCATAAGGTACAGGTTGAAACAGCTGTTGGTCCACTTGATCTTTATCATATAAAAACTCTATATATTCCTTCCACCTTTTCTTGATCTTCTCAGCATCATTCAACATAGAACCTTGAGCATCTTGTAACATTCCATTTCGAGGCTGGATCTTTTTCTTTAACTCTCGTAGCTATAGGAAAGCCGATCTTGTTCTTCCTCTAATAGTTTCTGCTTCTATTTCCTTGCAAATGTCATTGTAGTACTTTTCCTTGTCCTGTCTTGCTGCACGTTGGAAATCTCTGTTGAGATCTGCGATTGACTTTTCTCCTCTGGCTTTAGCTTCTCTGCGTTTCTGGGCAATTTTCAGAGTTTCTTCCGTCATCCATTTTGGCCGTTTTTGCTTTTTCACCTTTTGTAGAGACTTCTCGCTTTCTTCCAACACAACCGTCTTGATGTCATTCCATAACTCTTCCGGAGCTCTGTCATTTGTATCTAAAGCAGCAAATCGATTTTGCAGGCAGTCTTTAAATTCCAGTGGTATATTCTCAAGGTCATATTTTGCTGCATTCATGAGTGGTTTGCTCTTTTTCAACTTTAGCTTGAGTTTGCATACTAGTAGTTGATGATCTGTACCACAGTCAGCTCCAGGTTTTGTCTTTGTTGATGTTACAGAGCTTTTCCATCGTTGACTTCCACAGATGTAGTCAATTTGATTTTTTATTCAATCCATTGGGTGAAGTCCATGTGTACAGTCGCCGCTTGTGTTGCTGGAAGAAGGTGTTTGAGATGAATAGATCGTTGGTCTTGCAGAATTCTAGCAGTCTTTCTCCAGCTTCATTTCTGTTGCCAAGTCCATATTTTCCAACTACTGTGCCTTCTTCTTTGTTGCCAACTTTTGCATTCCAGTCACCCATGACTATCAGGATATCCTGTTTGCATGTTCTGTCAATTTCAGCTTGTACTTGTTCATAGAACTCTTCAATTTCATTCTCTTCTGCAGCTGTTGTTGGGGCATATACTTGAATTATAGTTGTGTTGATAGGCATTCCTCGTAGACGAATAGAGATGAAGCGTTCGCTGACTGCATTGTATTTCATTACAGTTCTTGCAAGTTTCTTCTTTATTATAAATGCAACACCATTTCTTCTTTGTCTTTCATTTCCAGCATAGTAGACCATGTGATCATCTGATGCAAAGTGCCCGATGCCAGTCCATTTCAGTTCGCTGACACCCAACAGATCAAGTTGTACTCGTTCCATTTCATTCTTGACCACCTCCAACTTCCCTTGGTTCATGCTTCGTACGTTCCATGTTCCAAAGTGTAAGACATCTTTACAGCTTCTAACTCTCATTTCATGTGCAGCTACATCAGCAGTCAGACTTCCCGAGGGCTTTGATCCAACCACATCATAAATGCTGGCTTTACTCTGAAAAGTCTTCAGCTCTTCCCCAGTAGCTAGTTGAGTGCCTTCCGACCTGGGGGTCTCATCTTCCAGCACCATAGCACAATTTGTTTTGTTGTAACTATCCACTGGGTTTTCATGGCAAGATACAGAAGTAGATTGCCGGGCCTTTCTTCCGCGCAGTTTAAGTTTGGTGTTGTTGCCCTTGTCACAGAAATGTGATCCTCCGCCATCAACACTATCCCATTCTGCTGCTGCCCAGATGGGTGGTTTGTCTTGGTCTGGCACCTCAGCTGAGACCTGTCCATCTTGGGAGACCCTGCCAGTAGTTAAACTACCGATAGTTTAGCTCTCAGCATCACTGATGCACACAAGCCCTCACAGCACGACAAGCTGCAAACTGGTTGGCTTAGATGGCTTTATTTTAACATGTCTTTAGAATTTCAGCATTGTTCTGCGAAAGCCGTGCCCCTTATCCCACGTAATGTAATTATATTTCAAGTACTCGCAGACCAACACATAAAGCCAGCGCTGAAGTCATGCGCTATCAACTTTTTATGCCTATTTGCAGTACACTGAGAGCGCGTGATTTAACACCAGCATGCAGAAAGGAGCTCATATGCAAATTAGCCATGCGTTTAAAGTGTGCGTAAACGTTGGCCTTAAACTGGGAGAGCAAGCCAAACACATGCACACAGAGTCTGCACACATTTGTTATGCTTTCCCAGAGAAACAGGGGCTCTGTGTGGCTAATTTGCATACAAGCCCCAACAGAATTTTGATGACATCAGGGGCTTTCTCCGATGCCTGGATCATCTGACAGGAAACATCAAACTCTCCTCAGGTGATCCAGGCATCGAGGAAAGCCCCTAATGCCATCAAAATACTGTCAGAGGGCCGGTGCTCCCAACAGAAAGCAAATCCCCAGTGGCCAGGTTTCTAACCCCCCCCCCCCCACCTGCCCAACCAAAATAGCTCTGGTGGCCAAGTGGCCCCCGAATCCTCCACCCACTCAATTAATCCCTGGTGTCTCAGCGGCCACGATCCTCTCAACCAAAAATTACCCTCATGGTACCTTTCTTACAAAATGAGCGGGAGTGCTGCCCACATACTCCTGTACCACCATCTTGAAAAAATGGCATCTGACCCCGCCGAGTGCTGTCAGTTTTCAAGATGGCGGCGCAAGTGCAGGAATGCATGGGCAGCTCGTTTGTAAAGATACTGGGAGGGGGCTGGGGCCACCAGGGTTATTTTTGGTTGGGCTGGTGGGGGGGGGGGGGGGGATCACGGCCGCTGGACCACCAGGGATTATTTTTAGTTGGGTGTAGGGATTGTAGCTGCTGGGCTGCCAGGGGTTTTTTTTGGTTGTGTATGCGGGAGGTTTAGGGCCACTGGGCTACCAGGTTTGTTTTTTTTTTAGTTGGGAGCTGTCCAAGGACAAGATTGAGATGACATGCCACAGGTGGCGGCCTAATGGGAGGCTCAGTTAAGAGTAGACCCCTCATGAAGCGCGCTACGAGCGGCTGAGAAGAGACAGGTTGTCCATCAAATGGCATGTGGCACTTAGGTGGACCCTTACTGAATTGGTTTTAAGTCCAGAGGATGAAAGGTGGAGGAGATACTCAAGTAATGCCTCCACGGGAACGGAAAAAGGATTAAGTTCCCTTTTTGAACACCAGATTGAAAACCTTTGCCACTTTAAGGCATAAGCACACCTTGTGGAAGGTTTCCTTGAGGCCAATAGGATATCTTTTACCTGTTGAGAGAGGTTGATATCCTGGAGTTCTAAGCTCTCAGCAGCCACACCATCAGATGTAAGGACTGGAGGTTTGGGTGCAGAAGCATCCCATTCTCCTGGGATAAGAGATCTGGAGCACATCCTAACTCCAGAGGTTTGGCTTGAGAAAGACACAGAAGCAGTGGATACCACATTTGACGTGGCCAATGTGGGGCTATGAGGATCATATAGCCCCTGTCTCTCTGGAGTTTGAAGAGAGTCTTGGGGATAAGGGGAATGGGAGGGTAGGCATATAGGAAGTCTTCACCCCAGTGGAGGTGGGAAGCATCCATTGCCTGACTGTTCTGGACAGATATTCTGGAACAGAAGCAGGGAAGTTTGGCATTCTGAGGACTTGCAAACAGATCTATATCTGAGGTTCCCCAGATTTGAAAGACTCGAGCAATCTGGTCCAAATGGAGAGACCACTCGTGTGGCAGTAGTACTCGACTGAGTTCGTCTGCCAGGATATTCTGTTTGCCAGGGAGATACACCGCTAGTAGGTGGATCTGATGGCATATGGCAAAAGACCATAGATGTAGGGTTTCGTTGCAGAACGCCTTAGAACCTGTTCCAACTTGCTTATTCACATAGAACATGGCCACCTGATTGTCTGTCTGGACAAGAACTGTTTGGGAGCAAAGATGGTCTTGGAACACTCTGAGAGCATTGTGGATGGCTCCGAGTTCCAACAGATTTATGTGAAGTTGAGTCTCCTGTTGAGTCCAAAGACCCTGAGTGGAGAAATTGTCCAGATGAGCTCCCCAGCCCAATTTGGACACATCCGTCGTCGGGGTAGATTGGTGTGGTGGCATCTGAAAAGGTGACCCTACGAGAAGGTTTTCTGATTGCCACCATTGAAGGGACGAAATTAGACATGCAGAGATCATGATTCTGTCCCCCAGACAACCTGATGCCTGAGTCCGCTGCGAAGTCAGGATCCATTGAGCTGCACACATATGCAGACTAGCATAGGGAACCACATGTACAGTGGAAGCCATCTGACCGAGCAACTGAAGCATTTCTCGAGCAGTTAGGAAAGTCTTCATACTTGCCTGAGAAGCTAGTTGCACTATTAGAGTGCAGCGGACCTGTGGTAGGAAAGCCCTTGACTACTGCATGTCTAGGAGAGCCCCTATGAGCTCTAAGGTTTGAGAAGGGGTGAGTTGGGATTTTGGAAGATTTATTACAGATCCCAAGTGTTGAAGAACCTGCATCATATGGGAGAGAGCAGAGCTGGCCTCTGGAGCTGACGTTGCTCAGATGAGCCAGTCGTCTAAGTAAGGGAAGACAAATATCCCTAGAGATCTTAGGAATGCAGCCACTACTGCCATGCATTTTGTGAAGACTCTTGGGGCAGAAGCCAGAGCAAAGGGTAGAACCCTGTACTGGTAATGTCTTCCTTGAAAGAGAAATCTAAGAAACCTCCTATGTTCTGTGTTAATAAGGATATGTGTATACGCATCCTTTACATCTAGAGAACAAAGCCAGTCCTGACTCTGAAGGTAAGGTAGAAGTGTTCTGAGAGAGATCATCTTGAATTTCTCTCGGAGCAGATACTTGTTTAATTCTCTGAGGTCCAGAATGGGCCTGTATCCTCCTGTTTTCTTTCGGATAAGGAAGTAGGGGGAGTAGAAGTCCAAGCCTTGTTGAGAAAGTGGCACCTTCTCTATCGCACCCTGAGCGAGAAGGGTGGTAATCTCCTGACACAAGAGTGTGGTGAGAGGGGGCCGAGAGCTGAACTCTCTTGGAGTAGATGGGGGAACATACTTTGGAAGTGAAGTTTGTACTCCTCTGCCACAATGAAGAGAGTCCAATGCTCTGATATCTGGTGCCACCTTTGGACAAAGTAACATAGTCTGCCTGGAATGTTGACTGGCTCTGGAATTTCCAGAGGTAGGACAGCTAAGTTCTCTAGAAAGGAGTCAAAGACCTTGTGGAGGCTGGGTCTGTCAAGCTAGCTGAGCTCTGGGGGCCTGAGCCTTTCTTTGTTGCTTCGGTTGTTGCTGTCCCTTCTGGGAAGCATGGACTGGACAGTGCACAGCATGGGTATAAGAAGGATAAAACGTTTTTTTCTTGACGAAAAAGGGCTTCTTTACATCCTTTTTCTTAGCTGGGTTGGCAGTGGTTCTAGAAAGCCTATTGAGAGTGGTATTCTCAGACTCCAGCTGAGAAGCCTTGTCCTACCAATCCTTGCCAAAGAGGTTTTCCCATGTGCAAGGAATATTCCCCAGCTTATCTTGCACCCAGTGCTCTAGATCAGATGCTTGTAACCAAGCAATCCGACGTGCACCAATGCAAACAGCAGAAGTCCTGCTAATACACTCAAAACAATCAAAGGTTGCCCTGTTCATGAATTTGGAAACATTCTGGGCATGTTTTACTAGTGTCGGGTAATCAGCCCTCTTGTCAACAGGGAGAAGTTAGTTCTAAATCTAAAGCCACCTCCCAAAGGAACATACCCATGTAGAGTATGTAAGAACTTATTCTGGCTGATAACATGGAGGCCTGAAAACATCGATGACCGAAGGCATCGAGAGTTCTTGCCTCATGGCCCGGAGGATTAGTTGAATGTGTCTTGGCACTTTTGATTCGACGTATTGCCGATTCCACTACCATGGAGTGGTGTGGCAACTGCGTCTTCTGGAAACTGGGACACTGTGGTACCCGGTACATCATATCGAGTCTCTGAGAATGTGGAGACACTGTTAAGGGTGTTTCCCACATCCTGAGCATGAAGTCATGCAATATCCAGTGAATGGGTAAAGTAGCAGCTTCCTGAGGGGCTGGTGGATACTGAAGAATTTCAAGTTCTTCAGCTCTCTGTTCCTTCTCGGAGGTCACCGTAATGGAGAGGCCCCGAGCCACATCCCATATAAAGTCTTGAAAGGACATGTCCTCCGGAGGAGACATATGGCATTGAGTGGAAGGAGAAGGATCTTCCGAAAGAGCTTCCTTGGTACTGATCGATTCATCGGAAGAATCGGAATCGGGAGTCTCGAAGTATCACTGGGTCGGGTGCTCCCACCCGGCCCGCCGACGGTACCAATTAAAATCGGCATCGGAACGCCTTGGTACCGGACCCTCTATGCCGGACACTGACTCCAGGGTCGGCATGGGAGGTAGCAAGGAGAGCAGCACAACGGTCAATGCAGATACATTCGGTACTGGCGCTGGTACAGATTACTGCGGAACCGATTGCAGAGGCTTTAGCGGTACCGAAGTGCTAGCAAGGCCGCTAAACTTCCCTGAATGGCCAGGATACGCTGATCCATGGAACAACCCGATGCTTGGGTATCTGTACTGGAAGAGCGGGCCACGACCCCAGAACATGGCACCAAGAGCTCTCCAGAGGTGGAAGCCTCGGGAGCATCTTGGGACCCCGTTAATGCTTTGGCGGCAAGGACCTCCCGCCGTGGTTGTTTGACCAGTGTATTCTCTTCTAGGGCAATGCCTAAGGCATCTCAATGCTTAGGAGATCTACCCTTTGAAGACTGGCCAGTTTTCAAAGAAGACTTTGGTTTCGTTACCTGAGATCCAAGGGAAGAAGATATGAAGCCTTTGACATTGATGCAATGGACATTGCATCCGAGGCAAAAAGGGTGCCAGGTTTCGCAGCTCTATTCTACAGGCCCCTCTGTCATCTTCCTGCAGAGAAGACATTCTGATGGCAGATGGTCTGGTCCCAAACATTTAAGACACCAGTCATGGGTGTCAGTAGCAGAAATGGTACTGCTACATTTGGAACACTTTTTGAAACCACTAGCTGGTTTCTCCATTTTGAGGGGAAAAGGGGCCTAAGTTCCAAAATGGCGCCTAAGCACCTGGAGGGCAAAGATCCTCAGAGAAGAAAAGGGAGTTCTTTGTCCTTTTCTTTCTTTTTTTTTTTAAGAAGAAAAAACAGAAGAAAAGAAACACAGACAATGCCGATGCTAGCGTCGACGGGAAAGCAGGCGCGTACAAAAGAAGTAAAATTTTCTGCGGTGACAGGAATTGCCCCGTCGGCTCTGCGGAAAACAAAAAACTAAGGAAGGGAGAGTTGGAAAGGTGGGAAGGCAGCTACGCAGGCACAGTGAAGAGCGTTCCTGCGCGGGCTCCGTCGGTGCCGACGTCACCCATATGTGAAGACTACATTCCTGCTTGTTCCTGGAGATATGGCAGAGCAGTTTACAATAAAAGAAAATAGTTAAAAAGGCAGAAAAGAACACCATAAGATCATAGGATACAAGAGCACAGCCATACTAGGTAAGGAGAAAGGAGAGAGGTGGGGATGGAACAGGTATCATCCGCAGGGGGCCTGGTAGGTCATGTAATGGAGATTAGAAGGCGTAGGAAAGTATCAGTCTGAGGAAAGAGGGGAGAGTATTCCAGAGATGCAGGCTGAGGAAGTAGAAGGCAGAGTGTTGGGTGGATTCATACCTTGTTTGGGAGGAGGAGGGGAGGTGTGCAGCATGGAGAATGATGGAGGCAAGATTACATCCATGTTTCACTCCCCTTGTCTGAAGCTGTCTGTCTGCATGTTATTTATTTTTACCTTACAGCTGATGGATAAATGCATTGATTTAATTATATGGTAGGCTTTCCACCAATTCCAGTTTGCCAGTAGTTTATGGTTGATGCCAGGGTGCCATATTGCATCAAAATCAGTAAAACACAAATATTCTCACTGAGGGAGTATTTGTTTACATGTTTGTTCATCAGTGTCTGTAAGGCCGAGATATGATCAGTTGTTTGGTGCTTTGGAAGCATCCCATCCTGAGCTGTGCAATCTTTTTTGCTGCTTATTAGGAATTTTAGTATTTGTTAAGCACATTACAGAACTATTTGTCTGTCACTACTGATAGACCTCTGTAATTATTTGGGTCAGTCATTATCTCCTTGTTTATAGATTGGAATAACTAGCCCCTCTGATCATGCCTTAGGGAAGTGACCAGAGAATAAAATCAGATTAAATAGTTGTATTATGTGCTTCCTAGATTTCTAAAAGGCGAGCACATTTACAGCTACTCACTGAGTAGGTGACAAACGTACCCATGTTAATAGCAGCTATGGCAGTTAGCATGCATTACTGTCTACCTTGCTAACCACGATGTGCCAACAGCCACATTCCACCCCAACCCACCCAGTCACCACCCCATCCCGCACTAAGCAGTTAGCATGGGACTTTTACCTTGCTTCCCCATGCCAACAGCGCTGCACACTTTACCAAACATTAGCACATTCTAGTAAACATCCCCCTTAATTTCTCTTAAGTGCGTTTTTGCTCTTGTGTAAGATTTTTAGGTTTGATCTCTTTGAGTTGCTGGAAGTGCTCAATCCAATTTTTACCATTCTGAATTGCTAAATCTGATTTTATTTTTGGGTTAAGTCCTTTCTACATGTCCCAAAAAGAATTGCTATTTATGGTCTCCTCAATGCAGGTTTTTTTATTCATGTATTCATAGTTTTTCTGTTTCAGAGGTTCTTGAAATTTCTAAGGATCTGGAGAAAGATGTGTTATAAATCTTCTCCGAGGGCTCTCTCTGTTTTAGATTGGATAGTTTTCTTACTTTTTGTTTTACCTTTTTTACATTCCTTATCAAACCAGGATGTTTTGGCGTGTTACATTTGATGCTTTTTAAATGTTGATTTGGTAGTTAATGCCTCCCTTACTACTCTATGAAAGACTGCATTTAAATTGATTAATGCCTGATTTGCATCATGGGAGTAAAGACTGTATGCCTTGGTTAGGGAGGTGTTAATCTGTTTTTATTTATTTCATCTCAATCTATTTCCTTACTTTGCTAATCCCATATGTATGTTGAAGGAGGTTATAGGGTGGAACACTGCGTAGTATTTGCTTTGATCTGTTGATGTACAGGATTATTTGGCTATGACCTGATAGATAAGACTGAGTCTTACAGTTATGGTGCTAATCTTTGTTTAAGTTTATTATGGCATAGTCCACCACACTTTGATCTTGTTTTACATTAAAAGTAAATATTGCCAGGGAGTTTCTCTACTTCTGCCATTTAAAATTTATAGCCTTAGTGATTTACATATGTTAATGATTCTCTTCCCATTTGTATTAATTAGACCATCAAAGATGTTCTTTTGCTTTTTTGTAATGCTTAAGATATCTCCTCTTCAAATATGTGTTTGCTTTCCTAGTTGGAGATAAAGTATGGCTCCTTTCCTATGCAGGCATTCAAGTGTCCTGTAAGAATGGCCTTGTCTTTTGTTTGGAAAGTGACAGTATCATATTGGATGACTGTAAAATACTCATGATCAAAGTGGGGGAATTTGATGGTGGGCTATAGAGGGCAAGGGATATATATCATGCTACATCTGGAGAAAATCTTTTGCTATTTTAATCGAAAAAATGTATGTCACCTTTTTTTGTTAAGTGTAATAAATTCTACTAACTCTGAATCAGATGATTTTCCCTTTATCTCTTTATGGCAGAAATTAACAGTTGTTTGAAACCTGTGGGACAATCTGAAATTGAGCCCTTGCCAAGCCAAGTTTCCTGCAATATGACAATATTCTGGTTATGCAGAGGCAGGGTAAAATGCACTACAGTTTCCAATGACAGACTATGAAATGCATGCATCTCATATTCATGAATCTGTAATAACAAGATGTATAGATGTTAGGAATAATACTAATTTAAAGCATATCTGTTTCATAGTATTGGTGACAAACAAAATGCTAAACATGGGATAGATTCTGATCTGCGAATAGTGGGGTTGTGCACCCAGACTGGACGTACATCCCCCCCCCTGCTATATGATGGGGGCCGATTCAGTCATCAAAGCTCCCCGCATGTACAATGGAGATGTGCAGGGAGCTCTGGACAGGGGCGGGAGGGGGAGGGCCGGAGGAGGAGCAGAGGCGGGAACATGACCCCGGACTGTATAGAGTCTATTCCAGCCGCAGCCCTGTACGTTTGGGGTTTAGGAGATACATTCCACCTCTGAAGTGGAATAAGTTCCCCCAATGTTGGCAGCCAGCATGGCGGGACCCCCCATGATAAGGTGAGCAGGGCAGGTGGATCCCGGCTGCCCAATCCTAGGCTTAGCAGGCCCATCCGGGGGTTAGGCGGCAGGAAAATGCATGTTTCATGTTCTGCAGAGTAGCGGGGCTCCTGCATGGCGACGGGATGCCATGGAACCAAGGCTCCATGCAGGAGCATTGGAAGGATTGGACGTGATGAGAGCTGGATGTGCAGTGAGGCAGAATCGGGGCACGTTCTGCCTATCCAAGCCCTTTGTCCCGATTCTGCTCTAGCAGGAATGTCTCGCTCCCGTGAGTGCAGAATTAGGTGCAAATCCTGCCCATCCAGATTTTAAACATCTGGACAGGCCAGATGTGCCACAAATGGAATTGGCTTCAGGATGTTTAGCATTGCTTTTGTCACTTGATTCTATTCTATATTATAATTGATGACATGAATTGTGCATAAGTATGTAATAAAATGTCTGTATTTGTCGATAATGTCTTAAGATAATTTCTAATGTTGTTTTGAAATTTGCTTAGGATGGAATATACATTTTTAAATATATAAATTAAATAATTCTTCATCTGTGTCTAATCAATATCCTGTTCTCCTACTATCCTCTGTAATCGCAGCTGTTGGGTCTCTGGTGTATCTTGTCCTGATCTTAGATCAGTTGAGGTGATCGTGCAGTTCTGATCCCTTAGTAATATCTGTATGGGACCTCTCTGGGTTTCTGGTTTGCCTTGTACGGATGTAGTATCATTATAGATTCTAGTGTAATTCTGGTCTTCCTGCAGTCTCCAAATCCGGTGTTTCTGGATCTTGGATGTCTGTTTCTATATTGTTGTGATGGATGTTCTCTTCTAGGAGGTTCTGCTGCTCTTCTTGTTGTCCATTGTTTGTTTCTTTCCAGATGGTAATCTTGTCTGTTTGGGAAGTGTTGCGGCTCAGAGTTGTATCTAATGAGAGGTTTGATGAATATTTTAATGCCCCATGCATTGAGATGTACTGGGTCATAAAAGTGCTCATTGCATCTAGGGAGTAATTCCATAAAGAGGATGTCCAAGGTACACGGTATTCTAGTGAATTATGCAAGCACGAATAAGCACATAAATGCATACATCAAGTATGCGCATGTGTGACATCACATGTAGCTCAGGGTGGGTGTGCACAGGAGAGCACGATGACAGAGGAGTACGGGAAAGTATGTGTAGATTATTAAATACTATTAATGTATGCGCCTTCCAAAATCTACAAATGGGCATTTACACCTGCCATACTCTATTCTATAAAGTAAAGCATGTATGTGCATTACAGAATTGGGGAGTGTACCTCAGGCATGCCTTTTATAGAATTATCTTCCCAATGTCTAGATGGTGGGCAACGTGAACATTGGGTTATCTGAGAGCTCTTCTGTAGTTCAGAGTTGATATCTGAACATAGTAACATAGTATATGATGGCAGATAAAGACCAGTATGGTTCATCTAGTCTGCCCAGCAAGGCAGCAAGAGTAGGTGCACCTGCCACTCCATGCAGGTCACCCCTCCCCTTGCCTTTGTTTAGGAGTGTACTAGTAATACATCCCTAAACAAAGGCATGGGGAGGGTTTAGGGGTGTACTACTAGTACACCCCTAAACATCCTAGTAGTGTTTAGGGGTGAAACAGTGCTGTTCTTTCCATCTCTTTTTTGGCGAAACACAGAGCAGGGGATCTCCAACTCCAGTCTTGGAGGGCCGTAAACGAGTCAGATTTTCAGGATATCCCTAATGAAAATGCATGAGATATATTTGCATGTACTACCCCCATTCTATTCAAATTTATCTCATGCATATTCATTAGGGTCACTCTGAAAACCTGAATAATTGTGGCCCTCCAGGACTGGAGTTGGAGAGAATTATATTTGCTGGTGAGAATAAATTTGTTATAAGGGATACAGAGTCATTCGCTCCTTTAAGGTATACTTCTGGTTGGTTACTTCATTTGTTTTTGTATGAAACATAGGCCAAGTGGTCTTTTTCTGCCATCAGTTTCTATCTAATCTGCCCTTCTGTATCAACCACTACAAGAGTCCCCTTTTTTCCTTTAGAGATCCTCTGTGTTTGTCCCATGCTTTTTTAAATTCAGATACGGTCTCCATCTCTACCACCTCCACTGGGAGACTATTCCATGCATCAACCATTCTTTTAAAGAAATATTTCCGCATCTTACTCCTATCCTCTTTCACCCTCATCCTATGTCCCCTCGTAGCAGAGCTTGCTTTCAATCGAAAGAGGCTCTCCTCCTGTGCATTTATGCCACAGAGGTATTTAAACGTCTCAATCATGTCACCTCCATCCTGCCTTTCCTCTAAAGCATACATATTAAGATCCTGAAGTCTGTCCTCATATGCTTTTTAATGAAGACCACTAACCATTTTAGTAGCCACCCTCTGCACTGATTCCAACCTATTTATATCCTTTTGAAGGTGCGGTCTCCAGAACTACACACAATACTCCAAATGAAGTTGCACCAGAGAATTATACAGAGGCACTATCATTTCCTTTCTCCTGCTGGCCATTCCTCTCCCTATGCACCCAAAAATCCTTCTAGCTTTTGCCGTCGCTTTTTCTACCTGTTTAGCTACTTTACCTTAAGATCATCAGACACAATAATGCCTAGGTCCCGCTCTTCTTTTGTGGACAAAAGGTATGTATAGATGCCAAAGTATTTGGGGTTGCTGAATTGAAGGTTCAACACAACTTGCATGCTCTTTCTGTAAGCACGCATCTGATTTTTCAGCACCATCTTTCCTGGAAATAGGTGCTTCTCATTCAGGTTATTTGCTGTTTGAGTCCATTAGCAGTAATACATTTGCTTCTTGGTTCTGTCTACTGCAATTTGAAGATAACTGCTCTCTGGAACTCTGAGTTATGTCATGTCTCATGTGAGTTCTTTTCTGTGCCATAAGATTGGGCTATCTACTCTTCAGTTGGTTTTGTTGTTTGAGCCTGATGTGGGTCCAGAGGCCAATTTACTTGTTCCAGTTTCAGCAGTTCCACCTCTTCTTTTTCTGTTTTAGGCTCTGTCTCTGATTCACTCTGATTACTTGTGTTAGGTTTTTTTTTTTTTTTTTTTTTTAAGGTTTCCTTGGGTCAAACAAATCTTTTCACAATGTTTTAAATTCTTCTTTGAAGCTTTTGATATTTTTATTCAATCTTTCTGTTAGGTCTGAGATCTATATTTCTATTTCACATATGGGGATGATTTATTTCATTTTTCATTTTCACACTTGAATTTTTTAAGTTCTTCAAGGATTCCATTTCTGTTCTTTTCTTGTGATTTGGAAAATTCAATGTCTAGGGAAACCAGGCATTCCCCTTTAGGTTTTTATTATTTTGGGGTGATTTTTCTGATGCTTTTTTTTTTTTTTTTTTTTTTGCTGTGGTCTCCAGTTCTTGTATGGGATATGCTGTTTTTTTACGGTAGGTTATCACGGCTGGCAGTTTTTGCTTTTTTTCATCAAGTACTACACTTTAGATTTCAAAGTCAGAGTAAAAGCAGCAGAAAAAACAAGCAGCTACTGAAAGGTTGTTTTCATTCTGTGCAATGTGTCCTGAAGTCTTTTAGAACATTTTTCTGCTGGTATCTGATAGAAGTTAATATTGTTGTGAGCAGCCAAGGCAGATATATCAGCTTCACTGAAACGAGCAAAGCTTTTCTTAAGGTAACACTGAAGCTCAGGATCTGGAGTCAATGTATAGGGAACGTCTTGAAAAGCATGTACCTGACTCACAACCTTTGCAATATTCCTTCAAGGAAAAAAGAAAATAAATATTAGGCATGTGTTGAATTTTCAGCAATAAAATATATAGAACTGTATTGGACATCAAACTGACTTTGTATTGTACTGTTCTTTATTAATTGATCATATTCCATTAATAATTTTTTGGTTTTGACATGAAGAGAGAACATAGCTACCAAAGGTTAATTGAGGAGGGTAATTTTCAATGCTATTTCTATGGAAAAAGTAGTGCTTTATCAGCAGAAATGAACTTTTACAAAACCGCCAACTCTAAGTAGCGTGTACATATTTTTACCTGCAATAAACAAAGATGTTCCTGGGGATAGGATATGCAGTTGGGGGAGGAGATATTTGCACTCTGGCACATATTTTTGAGACTTCGGACATATGTAAATAATTTGTCACAGAAAAATTATACATAAGTAGCAGAATGAAAAATATCCCAGTAAAATTGTGAGCAAAGTGAAAGTACATGTATTATTTTGCTCTGACAATCTGGCAAAGCCTGCACAGCAAAAACTACATGCATAATTTTGCTAACAAAGGCAATTATAAAATTATTCCTAAAATTTAATTCAATTTTTGTTTATTGGCCTTCATGTCGATAAAAAAGAGAAATATTACCTCAGTTTAGTCCATTTACAAGTACCATTGACCAGTGTAAATCCCCCTGTTTCCAGTTGCTGGATATGCATTGCTAGCAAATAGGCTGAAGGAATTGTAGGCAATGTTTTAAATTTGTCAC
Source organism: Ichthyophis bannanicus (assembly GCA_033557465.1). Classification (NCBI taxonomy): domain Eukaryota; kingdom Metazoa; phylum Chordata; class Amphibia; order Gymnophiona; family Ichthyophiidae; genus Ichthyophis; species Ichthyophis bannanicus. Next base: position 825,689,569 of record CM066034.1, read on the forward strand.
CTTCCATCAAACACAGGCTGTCACTTTTCAGAAACACCTATTATAATTTACAAAACAGAATTAATACAAAACAAGTTAGAACTGCAGTCACACAGAAAATCATTATTGTGCTGTTTCCTTCAGTAATGTATGTTAAAAGAAAAACCTTTTTAACTAACTGATGTTCTATTACATTAAATATATGAAAAATAAGTCTCAAAAAAGGAGTGGATGCTACATTTTATTATTGTAAACCTTTTGCGAATGTCTCCCCTTTCTATACCTTTAAGTTAATTTAAATAATTGCAGCAATATTGATGCTATTAAGAAAATAACAGTAATTTCAAGACTGGATTGGACATTCAGATTTCTGAAAATGGATGCATAGAAAAGCAAAAGGATGATTACAGCCCAATTCTTACAAGGGCTCAATAGCAGCTGAGGTATTTTGCTGGCTATTTATTAATGTGCTTTGTTTGATATTTTGAAGTAATGTTTTTAATGCTGGTTATCTAATAGTTGGCTGCTATTTTGGTTGCTTGGTTTATTGATGGGAGTTTGAGGAGGCAAGAGACTTTTTGTGTTTGTTTTTTCACTGTAAAGTTAGAAGCTTCATGAAATCTTAGTAAACACTGCAATATTAGCTTCCTCCCTTACACCTTTTGATCTTGCTTAATAGACTGGCTCACTAGTCAGGGGATTCGATTAAAAAGAATTACTTGGTGTTAGTCGGAAGTAATTTAGATCAATAGAGCTATAGAACAAAAAAAAGACAGCAGATAAAGACTATATGGCCCATCCAGTCTGCACATTCATACATAGCAACTACTAAACTCCACAATCCCTTCCTCTTCCTTAGAGATCCTCTGTGCTTGTCCCACAAATTCAGATACAGTCCTGGTCTCCACCAGCTCCGCCACCCTTTTGTGCATTTATGTCACAGTATATTTAAATGTTTCTGTCATATCTCCTCCTCCCACCTTTTTTTCCATAGATACATACTGAGACCTTTAAATCTTTACCATATGATTAATGATGGAAACTGACCATTTCAGTAGCTGCCCTCTGGATCATCTGATCATAAATTTTTAAAGGTACAGTCTCCAAAATTGTATACAGTACTGCAAATGAGTCATAGATACATAAGACATGCCATACTGGGCCAGAGAGATTCAATCAGGCCCAGTATGCTGTTTTCAACAGTGGCCGATCCAGGTCACATGTACCTGTCAAGGTCCCAAAAAAGTACACAGATTCCAATGCTGCTTCTTCCAGGGTTAAGCAGTGGATTTCCCTAGTCATGTTTAATAATGGTTTATGGGCTTTTGCTCCAGGAACTTGTCCAAACCTCTTTTAAACCCAGCTGCACTAGCAGCTTTTACTAATTCTCTGGTAACAAATTCCAGATTGATTGCGTGTTGAGTGAAAAAATATTTTCTTTGATTAGTCTTAAATGTGCTACATTGTAGCTTCATTGCATGTTCTCCTAGTCTTTCTACTTTTTGAAGGAGTAAACCAATCTACATTGACCTATTCCAGTCCAATCATTATTTTATAGGCCTATCATATCTCTCCTCAGCCATCTCTTTTCTAACTTGAAGAGCCCTAACCATTTACGCCTTTTCTTGTAAGGGTATCCTCCCCCCCCCCCTTTTTTTTTTACCATTTTAGTAGCTCTTCTCTGCAACTTTTCTAATTCTGCTATACCCTTTTTAAGATACGTTAGCAAGAATTGCAGTGCGCTCGCACCATGGAACAATACAAAGGCATTATAATGACCTTAGTTTTATTCCCCATTCCTTATAATTCCCAGCATTCTATTTGATTTCTTGGCTGCCACTATAAACTGGGCAGGGGGTTTCAACATATTACCCACAATGACGTCTAGATAGTTTTCCTGGGTGGTCGTTGCTCATATGGTTTCGAGTTCCTAATATGGCATTGAGTAACTGTGGTTTGAGCTGTTACTCTCAAAGTGCATAACTTTGCACTTGTCTACATTAAATTTCATCTGCCATTTGGATGTCCAGTCTCCCAATTTATTAAGGTCCTTTTGCAATTTTTTAATCGGTTCCTAATCCACAGTAGTACCCTGTCGTCTATCCTATGACTTTTTAATTTCGCTAAGTCTCTCATGAGGGTCCCTATGAAAAGCTTTCTGAAAATCCATCTACTATATCAACCAGCTCACCTTTAACTACCTGTTTATTCACACCCTAAAAAAAATATAACAGATTAGTGAGACAAGACTTGGCTAAATCTATATTGGCTTTCTCCCACTAAACCATGACATGTTAAGTAATTTTATTCTCTATAATGGTTTTTACCATTTTGCCCGGTACTGACGTGAGGGTCACTGGTCTATAATTTCCCAGATCACCCCAGGAACCCTTTTAAAAAATTGGCGTTATATTGGCCATTCTCAAATCCTCCTCTACTACAGATGATTTTATTGATAGTTCAGAGATTACTAAGGTCTGCAAATCTCATGTTTATTTATTTAACAGTTTTTTTATACTGTTTTATCATTTCAGTCAAAGCGGTTTATATTGTAACTTAAACTTGGTAGTGTACATTAAACAGGGACATTGATAACTTGTATTTTTTTGAGGTAGTTTCAGTTCTTTCCAGGTCCAGGTGATTTGCTACTCTTTAGTTTATCAAATAGCTGCATTACATTTTCCTGGTTTATCGAGACTTGTTTCAATTTCTCCGATACATCACCTTTTAAAGATAATTTCTGGCATGGGTAAGTTTCCTACATCATTTTCAGTAAAGCAAAGAATTCATTCAGTCTCTCCGCTATGGCCTTGTCCTCTCTTAGTGCTCCTTTTACTGTGCCATCTAATAGTTCACCTGACTCTCTCACAGTTCTTTTGCTATGAATCTACTTGAAGTTTTTATCATGGGTTTTTGCTTCCATGACAAGCTTCTTTTCAAATTCTCTCTTTGCTTGCCTTATCAATGCCTTGTATCTAATTTGCTAGTGCTTATATTTCCTGTTTTCATCCTTTGGCTCCTTTTTCCATTTCCTGAAAGATACTTTTTTGGCTACAACAGCCTCTCTGACCTCACCTTTAAACCATGCCAGCAGTCATTTGGCCTTCCTTCTACCTTTCTTAAAGCATGGAATATATCTGATCTGATCTTCCAAGATAGCATTTTTAAACAATGATGATGCTTAATGTAAACCTTTAACCTTTGCAGCTGCTCCTTTTAATTTTTTTTAATCATTTTCTTTTTTAAAGTGTTATCAAGTCAGTGCTGACTCCAGGCTACCTTTGGGTTTTCTTGGAAATGTATCACTGGAGGTAGATTACCAGGCCTTTTCTTCCAAGGCAATGGAGAGTAAAGTGACTTGCCCATGGTCCCTGATCTTCTGGTTAGTAGGTACTTGCTCTAACCACTAGGCTACTCCTCCATACATGGATTTCCTTGTTGTCTTCCCTCCAATTATTAAATAAATGTGATCATGTTATGATCACTAATACCAAGTGGTCCCAACACCGTTCTCTCTCCCACCAGATCCTGTGTTCCATGAAGGACAAGGTCTAAAATAGCTTTCTCTCTTGCTGGTTCATGAACCAGCTGCTCTGATGCAGTCATTTATTTCATCTAGAAATTTTATCTCTCTAGCATGTCCTGCTGTGATACTGACCCCGATGATACCAGAATAATTGAAATCACCCATTATTACTATGTTGTCTTACTAATCTGTTATATTATTTTGAAGGTGTGAACAAGGTAGACAAAGGCGAGCCAGTCAATATAGTGTATCTGGACTTTCAGAAAGTCTTTGACAAGGTCCCTCATGAGAGACTTTTGGCAAAATTAAAAAGTTATGGGATAGGAGGCAGTGTACTATTGTAGATCAGGAACTGGTTAAAAGATAGAAAGCAGAGAGTAGGGGTAAATGGCCGATTTTTCTCAATGGAGAAATATGAATTGTGGACTACCCCAGGGATCTGTGCTGGACCCCCTTGATAAATTGGAAGACAGAACATCCAAATAGCAGATGGAATTTAATGTGGACAAGTGCAAAGTTATACACCTAGGAAAGTACAACCCAGGAAAAAGATTTAGGCATCATCGTGGATAATACGTTGAAACCCTCCACCCAGTATGCAGCAGCAGCCAATAAAGCAAATAGAATGCTAGGAATGATAAGGAAAGAAATGGAGAATAAAATCAAGGATATTATAATGCCACTGTATTCTATGGAGCATATGCACCTTGAATATTATGTGCAATTCTGGTTGCCATAACTTAAGGAGGATATAGCAGAATTAGAAAAGGTACAGAGAAGAGCCATCAAAATTGTAAAGGGGATGCAAGGATACCCCTATGAGGAAAGCCTTAAAAGATTAGGGCTCCTCAACCTGGAAGAGAGACAGCTGAGGGGAGATACGATAGAGGTCTATACATTAATGAATGGAGTAGAATCGGCAAATATAAATAGGTTGTTTACTCCATCAAAAAGTAAAAAGACTAGGGGACATGACATGAAGCTATAATGTAACCCATTTAAGAGTAATGAGTACAAAAAGATTTTCTCTTATTAACGCGTAATCAAACTCTGGAATTCGTTACCGGAGGATGTAGTAAAAGCTGTTAGTGTAGCTGGGTTTAAAAAAGGTTTGGGCAAGTTCCTGAAGGTCCATAACCCATTATTAAAGAGAAGCCAGGAAATCCACTGCTTACCCCGGGACAAGCATCGTTGTACCTATTTTTGGGAACCGGCCAGGTTCTTGTGACCTGAATTGGCAACTATTGGAAACAGAATACTGGCTTGATGGACCTTGGTCTGACCCAGTATGGCATTTCTTATGTTCTTATGCAACTTTTGCTAGCATCCCTAATTTCTTTTAGCATTTCATCATCCATGTTCATTCTGGCCAGGCAGACGGTAGTACACCCTCACTGCCATTGCCTTCCACCTTTACACATGGGATTTCTATCAACAGAGATTCCACAGTGCATTTTGTTTTCTGCCAAACGTATCTTGTTTGACTCTATGCCCTCTCTAACATATAGAGCAATTTCAATTTAAGTCACCAGAAACTTATACTTATCCCCTCTCTTTTCCTGATGACCATTTCTGGCCCTCTGAACTCAAGCATCCTTCTGATTTTCAATGTCGCCTCTACCTATCTGTTTGGTCGCCTTAAGATCAACAAATAAGATCAACCTCGGTCCATCTCTTCTTTCCTGCACAAATACTTCACTCCCTATACTATACTGTTTCCTTGGTTTTGGCAGCCCAACTACATGACCCTGCATTTTTTAGCATTAGCATTGTTTACCCTTTCTCAGGGTCTTGAATAAGCAGGATTCAGATAAGGCTACTTGAAGGTAAGCAAAATGGATAGCAGACTCAGATTCAGGCAATCTTGATCATATCCTTTGACATTTCCTGTTAATCATGTCCATGTAAACATCAAACGCATCCAGATATCTGAAAGCAGACTCTGCGATGGACCATAGGGACAGGATGAAACAAACAGTTGAGAGAGCATTCACCTCTAGACAAGGACCTCCTATCATTCAGAGCAGCCTTGTTTCCCTCTCCAGGCTGGACTGTTATTGAAAGAGTCATTATTATGATGTTGCCTTATAATTTCTTCATGGTTTCCATGATTGTATTCTGAATTAATTTTTTCTTGTAATCAAGCAGTTCTATTGATATCTAATTGCTCTGGATAGATTTGCCTAGCCTTTCCAATTTTTATCTCCAGCTCCCCTTCTTTCTTATGCTTATTCTCTTCATTTTTCTTTATAGCAATTTTTGTGGCGTTTATAAGTTTTCAAGTTCACTGTCCAATTTATTCAGCTCATTCTTCACTGGATCTGCTTCTTCTGCCACCACACAGATTTTAATTTTAATTTCTTGATACTTCTGTTCAATCTTCATTATCAATCTTTTCCATTCATTCATTTTATCTCTGGACCGTGCCAACTCCTTCTTAACACTCCATCTTGTTTTCATTCTCTTGAGCTTTATCTTCCAGTACACAGATATAGCGTAGTTACTCACCTGTAACAGGTGTTCTCCAGGAGCAGCAGGAATCAGTCCTCACATATGGGTGACGTCAGCGCCGACGGAGCCCTAGTGCGGAGCATTTCCCCAGCTTTCAAAGATGGCCCAAGGGTGCCATCTTGCTCAGTCTGATGACATAGCTAAAAGACAGCAAAAATCAAAATGAAGGATAGGACTGCAACTCCAGGGGAGGAGGGAGGGTCGTGAGGACTGATTCCTGCTGCTCCTGGAGAACACCCGTTACAGGTGAGTAACTACGCTTTCTCCAGGACCAAGCAGGAAGTCAGTCCTCACATATGGGACTCCTCAGCTCTAGGCTACCGTGAATCTAGAGCTGAAAAAATGGCTCCCTTTCAAGAGCCTTGATAAGAATTTTCTCTGAGAACGCACCCTGTATGTTAGCCCAACACAAAGGGCCGGAGGGTAGGAGTTGCCTAAACCTCAAAGAGATTACGGAGTACCGCCTGGCCGAAAACACTGTCCCGCCGGTACTCTCCCTCCAGGCAGTAATGGGCTGCAAAGGTCTGGCTTGAAGACCAAGTTACAGCCTGGCAGATGTCTGCCAACGGAACAGAGCAGAGATGAGCTACTGACACGGCTTTCACCCTGACACGGTGGGCCGTGACCCGACCCTGCAAGGGGAGGTTGGCTGCCCTGTACGCCCAGACGATGCAATCTGCTACCCAAGTGGACAACTTACTCTTGGAGACAGGTAAACCCATCCTATTAGGGTCAAACGAGACGAAGAGCTGAGTAGCCCTTCGATGCTCCCGCGTATGTTCTATATAATAGGACAACGCCCTTTTACAGTCCAGGGTATGCAAGACTGTTTCAGCCCGGCTGGCATGCAGCCTGGGAAAAAAAGGTCGGAAGAACCACCTCCTGACTGAGGTGGAAAGAGGAGACCACTTTTGGGAGGAACTTGGGATGGGTCTGTAGGACCACCCTGTTCCTATAGAACTGCGTGTATGGTTTATCAGAAACCAGACCTTGAAGTTCACTAACACGTCTGGCCGAGGTAAGAGCCACCAGGAAGAGCGTTTTCCAAGAGAGGAAGCGCAAATGGCAAGTAGCCATCGGCTCAAACAGTGGGCGAGTAAGTTGCTGTAAGACCACATTCAAATCCCACTCAGTCGCTGGTGGACGAACGGGAGGCTTGAGTAGAAGCAGACCTCTGAGAAATCTGGACACCAAGGGGTGAACTGACAGAGACTGTCCTTCCACCGGTGAGTGGTGCGCTGACAAAGCACTGAAGTGGACCCGAACAGAGTTAGACTTAAGGCCTAGGTCTGAAAGGTGAAGTAGATACTGAAGTACTACTGGCACAAGGCAAGAGAAAGGATCTTCATTGTGCTGAGCACACCAATCCGTAAACCTATGCCACTTGAGGGCATAGGACTTTCTGGTGAACTGCCTCCTAGAGGCCAAGACCACCTCCTCAGGTAGAAGTAAGGGAGCTAGCACTATCCTTTCAGCAGCCAGGCCATCAGATTGAGGGACCTGAGATTGGGGTGCAGAAGGAAATCTTGCTCTTGAGACAGGAGATTCTTGATGATCATCTTTGAGTAGAAGTGGTTGGCAAGAATTTGTGGTCTAAGTTGTCAGGCCTTGTGCTCACAGCGGGGTTTCTCAATAGTGATATGACTGTATCAAACATTTAGGGATGGGCGAATTAGGTTAGAGTGGTATTCCTTCCTGGCATCATTAATCTTGTGTTGGTGTTCCCGGAGATTGGTCATATAGTTGCGATCAGTTGAGGTTCTGGAATGTCGCCATTTTCTTTCAAGATGACCAAGTTTGGTTTTGGCATTTCTTAGCTCTACAGTATACCAGGATGCAGAATGTTGTTTCCTAGTGGATCCTCTAGTTGGAAGTGCTGTTGCTGTTCTTATAGTTTGATTCCAATTCTCCACTAGGGTGTCTAGGTTTTGGGAATCTTGATTAAGATATAGCTTGTGTTTAGCAATTCATCCTTGTCAAGTTGCTTGAATCTTCTGGTGCTGGGTTGTAGTTGCATACCCTGAGGAGGGACCTTGTCCAGGGAAAGATGGAATAGGACCAGATTATGGTCTGTCCAGGGGACAGCAAACGTGGTTATTGGGGGGGGGGGGGGGAATTGGGTGCTTTGGCTGTATTGGTTGGGGATGAAAATGTAGGCAGCACCCTTCCTCGGGAAAAAGGGCTTCTTTCCCGAGCCCTTCTTTTTGTGAGAAGGGGCAGAAGTCTTTCTGGATAGTCTTGTCCTGGTGAGAGTCTCGGTCTCGATTTCTGCAGCCTTCTCAGTCATGGGCTTGCCGAACAGGTTGTCACCTCAGTACGGGACATCGACCAACTTGTCCTGTACCCAGGTCCGACGACTGTAGCCAGGCCTGACGGCATGCACTGATGCCGGCCGTGGCTACCCGGGCCGAAGCCTCAAAGCCGTCATAGGCTGCTCGAGATATAAACTTCGAGCACTCTCGGATCCCTGAAGACAAGGCTTTGAATCTCTGCAAGGGTTCCTCGGAGAGGCCAGCCGAGAACCCAGCAATCTCGTTTGCCAGGTCCCGTAAGTACATGCCCATGTACAGCTGGTAAATCTGGACACGGCAAGACAGCATAGAGCCCTGGAAGCACTTTCTGCCGAGGGCATTCAGGTTCCGGGCCTCCCGGCCAGGAGGCACCAAGGAGTGCATCTTTTGACTTTTTAGTCTGTGCATGGCCTATTCCACAACCATGGAGTTGTGCAGTAGCTGCGCCTTTTGGAACCGAGGACTCTTAAGGACTCGATAAATGGAATCGACCTGCTTGCTAAGAACTGGCGCCGAGGCCAGTGCTTCCCACATACGGAAGAGCAGCCATTCCAGCATCGGAGGAACCGTAACAGTAAAGGCTTCCTGTGGAGGAAAATCATACTGGAGGGCATCGAGCTCTTCGGCTCGAGGCTCCTCCTCTGCGTCCGCCGGGAATGCCAAAGCCTTGGCCATGTCCCTGATGAAATCCGAGAACTGGGTATCCTCCGGGGGGGGGGGGGGGACCTTCTCCGAGGCTCGGACTCCGGGGAGTCCGACGGGACACACCAGGTCTGGAAGGTGTCAGGAGACTGCTCTTCCTCCGTCTCCCACGCCGACTCCTCCGAGGAGGAGTTGAGCGGCTCTGGCCGTGTGGGCCTTGATGTCACCCGCCCCGATGCCGAGGGCACTGGCATTGACGACCTCGGCCCCGCACGGGAGGTCGAGGGAGACCTTGGCCGAGGATCGACTCGAGACTTGATGGACTCGAGTATCGGCTCGGCCTCCGGGGTCGACTTAGACGTCGAGGTCCCGGTGGTTGGGGCTGATGCACCGGTCAGACCGGCAATCAGTACCCGCTGCTGCTCCATGAAGGCAGCCAGGCTGCTCTCCAGGGCCGTCAACATGAGACCGAGCTCAGGAGACTCCATAGCCCCCGACTTGGGCTCCGACGGCGGTTCTCCCGGAGGAGAGTCAACGAGGACAACAGAAGTTACCTGACTCGGGACTCCGGCTCCAGGCGAGGTAGTTTGGTCGGCTGCTCAGACTCCGAGAGCCCAGGACGGCGGTCAGGGCTTTGCGACCTGGCCATCGAGGATCCAGGTGCCTCCTCTGACGCCGCCCTCACGAGCCTCTTCTTCCTTTTGTGCTCCCGGGTGGGAGATAGTAACATAGTAACATAGTAGTTGACGGCAGATAAAGACCAGCATGGTCCATCCAGTCTGCCCAGCGAGATGGCAAGAGTAGGTGCACCTGTCGCTCCGCGCAGGCCACCCCTCTCCATATCCTTGTTCAGGGGTAAACCCACCACTCCATATAGGACACCCCTAAGACGTTATATGGTTCGGAAGTTAGATGGTACCGTTTATTTTGTTTTTTTTTCCTATTTCTGTAAAGGGATCCTCTGTGTTTGTCCCATGCCTTCTTGAATTCCGTCACCGTGTTCGCCCCTACCACTTCCATCGGGAGGGCATTCCAAGCATCCACCACCCTTTCAGTAAAAAATATTTCCTGACATTGCCTTTCAATTTACCCCCTTGCAGTTTCATGTTATGCCCTCTAGTTTTACAGGTTCCCCGTCTTTGGAAGAGGTTTGTTTGTTCATCATTTCTCTTTAAGTATTTAAAGGTCTGAATCATATCTCCCCTGTGCCTCCTTTCCTCCAAGGTATACATATTTAGGTCTTCAAGTCTCTTCTCATAAGGCTTCTGACGCAGGCTCCAAATCATTTTGGTCGCCTTCCTCTGAACAGTCTCCAGTCTTTTTACATCCTTTGCAAGATATGGTCTCCAAAACTGAACGCAGTATTCCAAGTGAGGCCTCACCAGTGACCTATACAGTGGCATAAGTACCTCTTCTTTTCTGCTGGTAATCCCTCTTTGTATGCAGCCCAACATCCTCCTGGCTTTTGCCACCGCCTTGTCGCACTGTTTTGCCACCTTGAGATCAGCAGAGATAATCACACCAAGGTCTTTTTCCTGAACTGTGCATACCAACCTTTCTCCCCCTATCTTGTACATTTCTCTTGGATTTCTGCTACCCAAGTGCATGACACTGCACGTTTTTGCATTAAATCGTAGTTGCCAAGCTTTAGACCAGTCTTCCAGCTTTTGTAGATCTTTCTTCATGTTAACCACTCCCTCAGGGGAGTCCACTCTGTTGCAAATTTTTGTGTCGTCTGCAAAAAGACAGACTTTTCCATTCAGTCCTTCAGCAATATCACTCACAAATACATTGAACAGTGCCGGGCCCAGGACCGAACCCTGGGGCACCCCGCTAATCACCTTCCTCTCATCCGAGTGAGCTCCATGTACAATCACCTTCTGTCGTCTGTCAGTCAGCCAATTTCTAATCCAGTTTACCATCTTGGGACCCATCCCCAAGCTACTGAGTTTGTTGATAAGCCTCCTATGAGGAACAGTATCAAAGGCTTTGCTGAAATCCAGGTAGATGACATCCATCGCATGCCCCTGATCTAGTTCCCTCGTCACGCAGTCAAAGAACTCGATCAGATTTGTCTGGCAAGATCGTCCTTCGGTAAAACCATGTTGCCTCGGGTCTTGCAAGCTGTTGGTTTTCAGAAAGTTCACTATTCGCTCTTTCAGGAGCTCCTCCATTACTTTTCCTGCCACCGAGGTAAGGCTCACGGGTCTGTAGTTTGACACTTCTTCCCTGTCACCACTTTTGTGTAGAGGTACGACATCAGCCATTCTCCAGTCCTGAGGAACCTCTCCTGTTTCCAAGGATCTGTTGAAGACATCCTTTAACGGTCCTGCAAGAACCTCTCTGAGCTCTTTCAGTATCCTGGGATGTATCCCATCCGGTCCCATGGCTTTGTCCACTTTCAGTTTAGCAAGTTGTTCTAACACCTCTTCTGCTGTGAATGGTGTGGTATCTACTTCATTCCCATTTTTATATTTGGGAGTCACAGCTGGTCCATCCCCAGGATCTTCTTTAGTAAACACAGAGCAGAAGTAATTGTTTAGCAATTTTGCTTTTTCAGTGTCACTTTCCACGAGTCCTTTCCCAGCACTTCTGAGTCCTGCAATTCCAACTCTGATCTTTTTCCTTTCCCGAATATACCTGAAGAAATTTTTGTTGCCACCCTTAACATCTTTAGCCATCTTTTCCTCTGCCTTTGATTTTGCTATCCTTATTTCTCGTTTTGTCTCTTTGAGTTTGATCCTGTATTCATTTCTGTGTTCTTCTGTCTGCAAGCTTTTGAATTTTGCAAAAGTTGTGTTTTTTGCCTTTATATGAGCAGCCACCTCTTTGGAAAACCAAACAGGTTTCCTTCTCCTCTTGCTTTTATTTACTCTTCTTACATATTTATCTGTTGCTCCTTTCAATGCCTCCTTTAGTTTAGCCCATTGCAATTCCACTTCCTTTATCTCTTCCCACCCCGTCATCTCCTCCTTTACATACTCTGCCATTTGATTGAAGTTAGTGTATTTGAAGTTTAGGACTCTGAGCTTGCTATGATTGGCCTGTGCCATGGCTTTTATTTCAAACCACACCGTGTGATGGTCGCTGTTGCTCACAGGGGCACTCACGCAGACATTTGACACACTATCACCGTTGGTGAGCACTACATCCAGCGTTGAGCTTTCCCTGGTTGGTTCCATCACCATTTGTCTAAATAATGCAACTTGGAGAGCATCCACAATTCTTTTGCTTCTTTCCAGATGTGCAGAAGGAGTAATCCAATCCACATCAGGTAGATTAAAGTCACCCAATATGATTGCTTCCCCCTTTGATGCTATCTTGGCAATATCTCTAATCAATTCATTGTCTCTCTCTTCAATTTGAGTTGGAGGTCTATAGACTACAGCAATATGGATGACAGTGCCATCTCCTCTCTCCAACGCAATCCAGAGCGCTTCTTCTTTTCCCCATGTCCCCTGCATTTCAGTAGCTTTAATATTGCTTTTGACATACAAGGCTACTCCTTCTCCTTTTCCATTTTCTCGGTCCCTCCTGAATAGATTATAGCCAGCTATGGCTATATCCCAATCATGTGATTCATTAAACCATGTTTCTGTAATGGCCACAATGTCCAAGTCTGTTTCCACTGTTAGGGCTTCCAGGTCTGGAATTTTGTTGGCTAGGCTTCGAGCATTTGTGCTCATTGCTTTCCAGCACTTTCCCGGCTTGTGTGTATTTTGCATTGATTTTGTTCTGCCCACTTCCTCCCACATGTTTTTGACGTGTGGTTTAAAAGCGTGGCTGTTTCTGATGTTGTTCTGCTTTTGTTGGGGGTGGCATGCAGATGTTGACCTTCCACATCCGTCACCCCCTTTTCCTAGTTTAAATGCATGTCCACATACTGCCTGAATTTTTCACTTAGGATTCTTTTCCCTGTGGAAGAGAGATGTAGTCCATCAGCACAGTATAGTCTCTTGTTGATCCATCTGTTGTCCCAGTTGCCAATAAATCTGAATCCTTCTTTTCTGCACCAGGTCTGGAGCCATGTATTAAAGCTGTTAATGCGATGCAGTCTTTTTGTCCCCTTACCAAGAACAGGTAGAACCTCTGAGAATGCAACAGTGTTAACAACGTGCTTGAGTTTCTCCCCCAGAGATTGGAAGTCCTTTTGGGCTGTAGAGGCACTGTTCCTAGCCAAGTCGTTTGTGCCTAGGTGGATAATAACATCAAGTTTGGAATGTTCACTTTTTGCACTAAGTAATTCAACAACTTGGTTTGTATTCCTGCTGGCTGAAGAGCCTGGTAGGCACATGACTATCTTCTCTCCTTTGAACTGTGTTCCCAAGTTGGTGCCTCTGATGATGAAATCTCCAAGTAGTAGTAGTTTTCTGTTTGGTGAGGTTTTCTTCATATTTAGTGCTTTAGCAGGGGATTGGGCATTGTCTGACTCATTTAAAGGCCCTTCAGGTTCTTTGAATTGGGCATCCTCATTAGCCAAGGCAGAGAAGGCATTGTGCAGGGATATCTCTTGATGTATAGGATGTCTTTGTGTTACAGGTCGCAATCTACCAGAACCCACTGTGATCCATTTGTTCCTGGGGCGTTTGGTTCTTTGTGGGAGCGGTGGTGGAGTTTGTTCAGTTTGCATCCTAGGAGAGGTGCGCTTCATTGCAGCCAGTTCCTCCCTCAGTAGAGATACTTCTATATGCATGGCAGCTAGGTCTTTCTTTAGTAGAGTTAGTTCTTCATGCATGGCAGCTGACTTTAGACATATAGGACAAGCTCTTAGTTTCCAAATGATTTGTCTTTGAATGAACGTACCGCAGTTATTGCACTGAATACACGACATGTTTATGCAGTCCCAGAAGAGGAAGAAGAAGAAAAGAAGAATACGATGTGGCTTTTAACCCAAGTTTGGAATGATAGATGGCACGTCTGTGACCACTATATAGGCAATGTAGCCCCTGGGGTGGGTGGGGTGAGGGGTAGGGTGGGCGGGAACCTAAGTGTCACTAGCTAGTAGGCTGTTCCTGAACTATTGGCACACACAATGGAGTAAAGTAAGGAACCCACCACTGAGGACAATTAGAAAAAAGACAAATATGGGGAGACAGACTCACAATTATTTGGAGACAGACTCAGTTATGCAGCAAACACAGCAAAAATCTCCTTTTGGGAGAGCTCTAAAAACAGCACTCCTCCTCTTGCAGAACAGAAGGCAATGTAAGCAAACCCACGTGCAGCTCAGAAAAATGGAGGTTTACAACAGTAACTCTGCAGGGGGTGGGGGAGGGGTAGCCCCTGCAGATAGGTTAAGAGAAAGTTTAAAACCTTAAAACTTTAACAGATCCCCTCTCAGAGGACCCATGACGGCGCTCGGGGTCAGACTCCCGAGATGTCAAGGTCTCTGTCGAAGTCCAGACCTGTCCGGGCGCAGACTCTGAAAAAAATCTTTCACGTTGATGCTGACGGCTCCGAAGCGCCTTCGACGACATCTTGCCGCACGGGCCACAGACCAGCGGGTCATGGTCGGGCCCGAGGCATCGGAGGCAGCTGTCGTGTGTGTCGGTGAGAGACATAAGTTTCTTACACCATTCACATTTTTTGAACCCGCTGGCAGCCATCAGGGGAAAAAGGGCCTCTGCAAGGTCAAAAGACAGGGCTGCCAGTGAAAATAACAGAAAAAGCACGAATGCTAGTCACAAAGGACAAAAACCGAAAAAGAAGTTCTGGACTCGATACCGGTGTACCGAGCCAAGGCGGGATGGGGAACAGGCGTCGAATTGGATAAAGAGACGCGAAAAATCACAGAAAAAAAATCTACTTTTCCCAGGTGACACCAACTACGTCCATTGGGCTCCGCGGAAAAAGAAAGACTGAGCAAGATGGCATCCTTGGGCAGGAAGGGGACCACGCATGCGCGCTGCATTCCCAAAGTCTTTCTTTGAAAGCTGGGGAAATGCTCTGCACGAGGGCTCCATCGGTGCCGACGTCACCCATATGTGAGGACTGACTTCCTGCTTGGCCCTGGAGAAAAAGTATTCTGTTGTGCAAGAGTTTAGACTGTGATACGGATGAAATATCTGATGAATGAGGAGATTTGGACTAGAATTTGGTCCCTGAAGCAGCATGACTATGCGAAACAAGGGCCTTCTCGGGCAATCAGTCTGTTTAGATAAGTGACATTGTTGTGCAATAGCATTTTTTTATAATGATTTTTGAACATTATTATTTAAACTATATTTTTTGTAAGCAAGTTTTCTAATGAAATACAGTAAAAATATAAAAAAAACCTATTTTCTGGATCCATGATTTTTGTAACAATGCCGAACATGTAAAAATGATATTTGACTGGCTGAGAGCCCTAGGCCCTTTTTCTCCTTTAGGAAGATTTTTGTAGGGTTATATTGATATATCTTTGGAGCACCCATATTTGTGAAGTGTTTTGACATTCTGCACTCAGTCAGCCCCAAAGGCATGGGACTATCTCCAGCTCCTCAGGTCCATGGGCCAGAGCACGCATGTGTCCTCTGCAGAAGCACCTGTTGAACTCTAGTATCCCTGTTCTTACTTGTTCAATCAGACCATTCCTCTGAAATGGCAGTTGAAGAAGCAGTTGCAGTGGTGGTTGAAGTCCTGTCATTTGATGGCCAGGATGCCACTGGAAATGCCAGCACCTCATATGCCAGCTGAAAGGCTGGAGTGTGCATTGCCTGGGTCAGTTGACCCAGAGACTTTGGGTCCCCTCAGGGTGATAAATTGCTTGGTGGCAAGGGCGATCCACCTAGCCCTGGAGAGGTTTCAGCTCTCCTGATGTGCAAATTGGCCAAGTGTTCTGACAATGCCATCCTGTGTCGTACCATCAATAAGCTGAGCAAAATTCGCAGTGCTGGAATGGTTTACAAGGATGTAGAGCTGTGTAATTAGTCCAGGAGCATCTGACTGCCTTGTCCATCATGCACATTGCGTATGTCGATAATGCGCAGACTGACTAAGTCAGAACACCATGGCTCCAGGTGAGAGGAAGCTCAGTCCTCATGTGTTCAACCCTTATCAACTCTTCAAATTTTAGACTTGATGGCCACTCAGGAGAATGCTAAAATGGAGAACTTTTTTAGCTGCAGGAAAGATTCACAAGCAGTGGGCTAGGATGTCCTCCCTTCAAGGGTGGCCCCAGGAGGTGACTGTTGTGTCCTCTTTGTAGTCCTTGGTGAGCCATTTTCAATGCAGGATTTGGGCACATCCAAGCCTGGTGATTCTGGTGGCCCTGGACTAGCCTTGCAGGCCATGGTACACAGATTTCTTGAACGTGTGGGCTGGGCCTCCCTCTTGTTGCCTCAGAGGGGTTGCCTTAATCAGGGACCCTTAATGATGGACGCTGGTCCCTTCTCGCTTATGGCTTGGCCCTTCACAGATATAGGCTGACCAAGAAGGGCTACTATAAAGTGATAGTATACAGCCTGCTTAAGGTCTGAAGGGCCTCTATATCCTTGATTTATGTTAAAATATGGAGGGTTTTAGAGGGTTGGTGTTCCTCTTGTTCCTTGGAAGGCGGACATAGACACAGTTTTGTCTTTTTTACAGTCTGGTCTGGAATAGGGGTTAGTCTTGAACTCTCTCAAAGGTTCAGGTGATGGACCTGGAATGCTATAGAGGCTGCATCCAAGGGATGTCATTGGCAGCACACCCTAATGTCTCCCATTTCCTCAATGGATGAAATCAGTCTGCCAGTGTGTCTGGTTGTTCCTCAGTGGAGCCTCTCTCCAGTGGTGAAAGCATTGAAAGGGCCTCCATTTGAGTCTATTCGCATTGCCTATCTCAAGGATTTGATCCTTAAGATAGTCTTCCTGGTTCCATAGCATCTTCTAGGGAAGTGTCAGAGCTACAGACCTGTTTTTTGGTCATTTCAACAGCCTCTGTCTCATTATGGGCTGTGCCATCAATCTTCCGGCTTAACTAGACTATGGTTCTGCTCTTCTCAGAGGAAGATCTTCAGAAAGGATCCTTGCTGAGCCTAGTGAATGTGTGGAGATGTTGATCAGGTACCTGGAAATTACCAATTCTTTTTACTGGTCAGATCATCTTTTTGCCCTCTTTGGTGGCTGAAGGAAAGGACTGGCAGCAGCCAAATCCTCTATGGGTCCAATGGATTAAGGAAGCCTCTGGCTGGGAAGTGGGTGCTGGAGGGAGTCACAGCTCACTCCACTAGGGTACAAGCCTCTTCCTGAGCAGAGTCTGGCTTGGCATCTCCAGATGATATCTGCAGGGTGGCTACCTGGTTGTTTGTGAAGCACTACAGATTGCATATGGGAGCAGGAGCAAATAGCACCTTTGGCACGCCAGTCTTGTCTAGAGTGTTGACTTCCTCCTATCCTGGAGTTCCTGTCTGCTTGGGTATATCCCACTTTTCTGTACTGGTCTAGTAGCACAAGGAAGGAGACATTTTTCTGGATTATTTTCTTTCTTTGAATTCTGCTAGACCAATCCAGGACCCACCCTAGAAGACACCTATTACAGGTCAAGGAGCCCTGCTGCCTTTGTTTGTATTTGGTATCAGTGCCTCATTAAGAGTTTATTCTGGTGAGAGGGAAATACTCGCTCATAGTATTTGCTGAAAGCTGAATTGTTGGTTATTAACATTATGCGTTATGAGCTTTTTCTGAGTTTTTCAGTTTACTGCTTGGAAAGTGTTGTACTGGCTTCTCTCAGTGCTGTACCAGCATATACACCTAGTGACGACATCACTGAAAGTTGTTCAAGTTTGCCTCCACCATATGACAAAGGACATCTTCCATTCATGTAGACTAGTTTAGCAGGATTCAAGGAAAGAAAACTATCAGGTAAAATTTTATCCTTTCTCCATGGACAATCAGGATAATGTCCTCACATATGGGAATTCCTAGCTATAGGCTGCCTCAAAAGAAAAAAAGGAAATAAACACAGTATTACAAGAGCAGACACTCAAATGCAAGTTTTTGTTGGCAACAGGCCTTTTATGAATTTCATCATTTCTTTTTTGCAGATCAGAAACCTGAACAGAAAGAAATGGGCCTATAGGGGATGGAGCTGGATGCTGTTCCCCAAGTTGTATGTGGAACAGAATGGCCAAATCTATTTTTGCTTCGGGAGAGTCTTTCTAAACAGTAGTGAGATGTGAAAATGTGAACGAAAGGCCATGTTGCAGCCTTGCAAATCTCCTCCATGGAGGCTGACGTCAAGTGGGCTACAGACACAGCCATAGCTTTGACATGTCAAGTCAGTCTGGGCATAAGCAAAGGAGAAGCAGTCTACTAGCCAACTGGCTAGAGTATGTTTGTCTTTGACAACCCCCAACTTGCTGAGGTCAAAGAAACAAAACGTTGTTTGGACTTTCTATGAGCTTTAGTCTGCTCCAGATAGGTCAAGGCTCTCTTGCAGACCAAAGTGTACAGTGCACTTTCCCCTTTGTGAGCAGGAGGACTTGGGAAAAATGTTGTCAAAACTACTGATAGATTAAGGTGAAATTCTGTCACTACCTTAGGAAGGAATTTAGGATGCATATGCAAAACCACCCCATTTCTGTAAAACTTGGGGTAGGGTGGATCACTTACTAGTGCCTGGAGCTCACAAATTCCACAGGCTGAAGTTACCACCAACAAAAACAAAGACCTTACAGGTCAGGTACTTCTGCCCATAAGTATCACTGAGGTCCCAAGACAGGGCAAGAGGCTTTGAAAGAAGCATGCGCCATATGATGCAATCAACTAAAGGTTATAGAGATGGGTTTCCCTTCTACATGAAGGTGGTATGCACCAATTGCACTGAGATGTACCTTTACTGAGTTGGTTTTCAAACCAGACTGACAAATATAGAAGGTACTCAGTTTGTGTGTGGGACAGGATACACAAGGTGCAATCAAAAAGTAGCTAGACTTGTACAATAACAGAAGAAGTATAACACTGACAGTTATTGCACTCAGTTTCCTTCAAAGTAGTCCCCTTCCGATAACACACTTCCTCCAGTGTTCCTGCCACTGCTGGAAACAATTTTGAAATGCCTCTTTCGTTAGCTTTGAAGCTGCTGTGTCGAATTTTGTTTAATGGTCTCCATATTATCTAATCTCCTTCCTTTTAGTGGTAATTTCAGTTTGGAAACAAGAAAAAGTGACAGGGAGTGAGGTCAGGTGAGTACGGAGGCCGACGGACTTGCTCAATTTAGTGTTTGGCCAAGAACTGCTGGACAAGATGTGATGCGTGAGGTGGGGCGTTATTGTGATGAAGCAACCATTCACCATTCCTGTGCAACTCTAGCCTCTTATGACAAAGTACATCTCTCAAATGATTCATAACTTGAATGTAGTATTCCTTATTGATGGTTTGGCCTTTTGGAGTACACTCATGATGAGCAATACCCTGGTAATCAAAGAAAACTGTGAGCATGACCTTGACATTGTTCCTCACCTGATGGGCTTTCTTGAGTCTGGGAGAGTTTGCAATCTTCATAACCATAAACCATAATTCATCACCAGTAATAATCTTTTTTGATAAAATTGAAGTCCTTTTCAAAGCATTCCAACAACACATTGGCTGCAGACAGTCTGTCTTCTTTTTGGTCAAGGGACTGGAATCTCAGCACAAATTTTGCGGAGACACATCTCATCTCTAAATTGACAATAAGAATGGACTATACCGACCCAATACTGATGTCCATGTCCTCAACAAGCTTCCTGATAGCCAACTGACGATTTAAGCGTATTGAAGCACACACTGCTTCAACTTTGTCTTCATTCCTTCTCATGGATGGCCTTCCAGAATATTCGTCACTGTCAACACTTTGGTGGCCCTCTTAGAAACATTTGTACCAGTCAAACACGAACACAACTCATGCATTCATTGCCAAACACTTGCTGCAACTTGTCACAAGTATCATTTCACAAGTCTCCAAGTTTTTGGCAGAATTCAATGCAAATTTGATGTTCACATTTTTCACTCATCATAAATCTGACAAACTGCTTTTACATGATACCAAAGATCACATGATTAAAAAAAAAAGTACAGGTGTACTGCAGCCATGCTACACTCTGCACATAACTAGATCACTGCATGCTTAATAGCATCATGGTGCAACGTATTGTTATATAGCTACACAACAAGTCTCTATACTTTTTGATCACACCTCGTAGAGCCTGTCCATCACACCAGATGGCAAACCTCTTCCATTTAAAATCTGTATGACCTCCTGGTGGAATCTGTCCTGGAAGCTAACCAGCAAATGCAAAGAGTTAGCCCCTCACAGCCAAAAGCCTAAACAAATGGGTTTCTTGATCAACAGCTTAAGGAGCAGAGAAAACCATGGCTGCTAGGGCCAGAATTGTGCTATGTGGATCATGGTGCCCTTGTGGTCCCTGTGTTTCAGGATAGTTATCGCTATGAGAGATATGGGAAGATGCACATACATATGGCCCCCCCCTCCAATCGAGAAGGAAGGCATCCAAGGTTAGTTTGCTATGTCTCTCTACTCTGCAGTGGAACTGAGGTATTTGCCCGTTTCATGGAGTGGCGAGTAGATCTACATCTACCGAGGGGGTGCCACTCTCTCTAAAGTGTCCACTGGTAAGAGTGGAGCACATGACTCAGTTTGTCTGTCAGGACAATTGGCTTCCCAAGCCAGATAAGTAGCTCAGCGTCATCCCAAGAGACAGCCCAATTCCACATCCTGACTATTTCCTGATGCAGGAAAAAGAGTAGTTACTCACATGTAGCAGGTGTTGTCTGTGGACAGCAGGAATAAGCCCTCATATATGGGATGACTTCCCCGATGGAGCTCTGTGCAGGAATGCTTCCCAGCTTCCATTGGAAGCTTTTGGGAGGCTCCATCATGCAGAGCGCCTGCCTTCCCACCTGCTGTGGTGCCATCTTATCTCCAGTTTGATAACAAAACTGATAGCCAAAAAATACAACTCCTCGGGGAAGTGAGAGGGTTAATGACTTATTTATTTATTTATTTCTCTTATATACCGCGCTCTTCCACATCAGTGCGGTTTACATACAACATGGGTGGTTTACGATGGGGGTAACACCGTAATTACATATAACAGGAAGCTCAACTTGGATAACAGTATTAACTATTTACATCTCAATGGCTAACAGAAAAGTATTTACATATAAACATCATATTGAGGGTGGTTACATGTGGTTATGTATCTGTGTTGTGTGTGTATGGTGCGAGGGGATACGTGTATGTTCCTCCGGGTAGCATTTGAGGAAGAGGTAGTGCTTCAGTGCCTTCCAGAATTTTAATAGATCAGGGATTGCTCGTATATTGGGTGGAAGGGCGTTCCAGCATCTGGGTGCACAGAGACTGAATGCCCTGTTTACCGTTGTTTGTGTACAATGGGTCATTGCTTTGGGGATTACCAAAGTGTTTATTGCTGTAGGTCGTCTGGATCTATTTGGTGGGGTAATGTGCGTGAGGCCAGCGAGTGAGGAGGGGGCAAGCCCACTGATTGTCTTAAATGTTAGTAGCAAGATCTTGAAGGTGATCCTACCATGGATTGGGAGCCAGTGGAGACTTTTGAGTATGGGTGTTATATGGTCACGCCTTGAAGCTCCATTTAGGACCCTTGCTGCCGCATTCATGATGAGCTGCAGCGGGCTCAGAGTGGATTGTGGCAGCCCTTGGAGGATTGTGTTGGCATAGTCTAGATGTGGGATGGTTAGTGCCTGAAAGATTGTTCTGAAGTCATCCGGTTGGAGTAGGGGGCGTAGATGTTTGAGTGTCTTGATCTTATGGTATGTTGATTTTACCATGTTGCCGATGTGAGTCCTCATATCCAATCTTTGGTCCACTGTAACGCCCAGGTAGCACTGTTCCCTCTAAGCTGTGCGCGTGTGCGCGCGCACACACCTCGCCGAGAGAGCGCACATACTTTACAACAGAGCGCACAAAAATTACGGCTCTGATTGTGATAGAAAACAACACACACGTCTTAAAATTTAAAAGTTATGTTTGTAATTACTAGAAATTTCCCACTTCATTTAGTAATCGTCTATTTTCATTTATTTTGATTAAAATTAATGTGGTATGCATACTGTATTCTGACGTGTAGTCAAATTTTAAAGTATATAACTCCGAGTGTCGTTATGTAGCGCACAAAAATGTAACCTTCCTTCAAAAGCTGCACACAGCTCATATTTTATGCGCACACAGCCTACAGAAAATTAGAGGGAACATTGCCAGGTAGCGGATTGATGGTTTAGTTTGGAGTTCTATCTCTCCGGTTTTTAGGCAGGCTGGAGGGGAAAAATTGGGGTTTCTGGAGATGAACAGCACTTCGGTCTTTTTGTGTTGTATACGGAGATTCTGATTTTGAAGCCATTTTTCTACTGTGGTAAAACAGTTGGTTAGGGATGTGAGGTCCAACTGGTTGGTCTGGAAAGGCATGTAAAGTAAGACGTCATCGGCATAGATCATGCATTCAACGTTGAATGATCGTATGAGGTCACAGATCGGCTGCATATAGATGTTGAACAATAAGGCAGATAGGGAGGATCCTTGTGGGACGCCTTGTTTCTGGTGGAACGGTTTGGAGGTGGAGGTTTCTGTTTGCACATGTTGCCATCTATCGGATAGGTATGATTTACACCAGGTTAGAGCTAGTCCGCAGATGCCCTTCTCTTTGAGTCGTTTCAGAAGGGTTTTGTGGCATACTGAGTCAAATGCTGCCGCTATGTCGAGGAATATTAGGGCAACCCCATAATGGATGTTATCTATTGCGTTGAGTATGTTGTTGAAGAGAGTTGTGAGCAGCATCTCCACACCATGGGATTCTCTGAAACCGTGTTGACAGTGGTCTAGCGGCGATGTATTGTTGATATGTTGTTGCATCTGGTATAGTACTTCTTTCTCGATTATCTTAGCTAGTAGTGGGATGCTGGCAATTGGTCTATATGATTCCACTTTCTGGGGGTCTAACTTGCTGTTTTTTAGCAGAGGTCTGATGGATGTGTGTTTGAGAGTTAGGGGGAAAGATCCTGACGTGAAAGATGCGTCAATGAGTCTAGCTATGAATGGGCTGAATTCAGACCGTAGTTCCTTTATCCAGAAGGCAGGACATGGGTCGGTCTGGGCGGTGGTGGTGTTGATTGTGGAAATTGTCAATGATACGCTTATTGGGTGGGGTGGTGAATCTTGCTAGAGTCATTGTGTTTGATGGTACTGTGATGGGAGATGGTGGATCCATCTTGTCAGTTTGGCACAGTTTTGATTGAAGGAAATCAGCGTAGTCTTGGGCGTGGATCTCAGGATTTTGCTCATGGCCTGGATCTTTCGTTAGGTTTCTGACAAGGTTAAATAGGTCATGTGGTTTATGTAGAGATTGCATTAGTGTGTGCTTGCCTCATTTTCTCCGATATCGCTTTACGGTGAATTGCTAGCTGGAGGTTATAGGCTTCCTGGTTTTCCGTGGATCGTGTCCGTCTCCATCGCCTTTCCAGTTTTCTAAGTTTGAGGAGGGAAGTCCTCAGTTCGTCAGAGTACCAGGGTGCGGGAGCTTTTTTCCTTGGGGCTTTGTTGTGAGCTGTGCGTAGTGCAATGGCACTAAGGCTTTCGTTCCAGCTGGAGACTAGTCTATCTGGACTAGTTGTTGTCGTGCTAAGGAGTGTGTGTGTGTTGTTCAAGATGGTTTCCTTGTTGAAAGGATTGAATCTTCGTGGGGGTGGTCTTGTGGGGCTGGGCTTGTTTCCGGAGGGCTTCCTAGGCTGATTATCAGAGGGAATTTGAAAAATAATTAGTTTATGATCAGACCACGGCACTGCAGTGTAGGTGAGCATAGTGGTGTGGGTGGTGTCATGGACGGTTAGTGGGGCGAAGATTAAGTCCAGCATGTTTCCCTTTGTGTGGGTTGGTTCATCGACTAGCTGCAGATAACCTAGATCCTTGAGTGCATCATGGAGTGCTGCTGCTTGGGAGACATGTAGGGTTGGGAGATTGAAATCTCATAGTATCCAGTTTGGGATGCGCAGGTTTGGAGGATTGCAGGCAAGTTCTATTATCGTGGCGAGGTCGTCAGGAGATGGTGATGGGGCTCTGTATAGTAGGTTGATGGAGCATTGCTCGTTTGCTATGACTACTATGTCAAGGTTGGTTGTGTTGGTGCTGCTGGAGAGGTGGAACTTGAGGTCGGTTTTAGTGAGTATGAGAACTCCTCTGCCCCTTTTGGTGATTCTATGGCAACAGTGTATTGCAAAGTTGGGGGGTAGAAGGTGATTGATGAGGACCATGTCATCGTTCGATAACCATGTCTCAGTGATGAGAAGCATGTCTAGATTGTAGCGGGCTAGTAAGTCAGTGATAATGGGCCATTTGTTGCGGACTGAGCGCATGTTTATGAGGGCGGCTTTTAGGTCTTGAGGAGGTACTCTATCCTTTTTTGCTCTTGTGGTGTGTTGGATTGCAACGTGTAGTTGGTGCTGATAGGTTGGTTGCGTGTCTTCTATTGCCCTGCGGCCGGGGTCTTTTGACCATCTCTGACCGTCACCGTGGAGAATAGGTATGTGTTTGTGGGTGCTGGTTAGGGCTAAGGAGCTATTGATCAACTCAAAAAGAATGTAGCTACAGATTATGAATGTGGTAGATGGAGCCATTTTGAGTTTGGTCTGCCTTATGTTTATAGGGATGTATGTGTTGGACTGGTTCAGGATGTTGTGTCAGTTATAGTAGGCTACTGGCAACAGTAATATTGTGCAGGGTGGCACAGTTGCAGTGGATACGGCTGCAGTAAGAAGTGGTCAAAATGGTATGGTTATAGCAGACTACTGGCAACAATAAAATTGGTCAGAATGGTATGGTTACAGCATATTACTGGCCAAAGTGGAGAGGTCAAAAATGGCACTGCTAAGACCAGTTAATGGGAACAGTGAGAGTGGCCAAAGCAGTAACGGTTATGGCAGATCACTGGCAACAGTAGAAAAGTGGTCAAAAAGTAGTATATATGTTGGTTACTGGCAACAGTAAATGTAGTAAAAGTAGAAACCGTTACAGTGTAACACTGGTAATAGTATCAATAATGTAAGGTTGGTTATAATGCTGGTAATAGCAGCAATAACGTAAGATTGGTTGGTTACTGGCAACAGTAAATGTTGTAAGAGTAGAAACAGTTACTGGCAACAGCAAGTGTAGTACATATTGACTAAAATAAAATAGAGCCAAACCTGTTATTAAAAACTTGAAACTACAGAGGCACATTACCTCTAAAACACTGGGAAAAGGGGACAAAAGGAACTATTCTTGTATAGTTAATAACAAGGGGACATGTATAATCACAATCTTATGCTGTTATAATTATACTCAATTGCATAGCTAATGTGAACCATTATATAAATACAAGATAGCACCATATAAAGTATGAATTAGTAAGATTGAGGACCTAATCTAGTCAGTAACAGAGGAGATTATAAATTTTGATAAAGAGAAATGTGAATATGTCTAAAGGAAACTGACTGGCCTCATGTGGTATTGATAACAATAAATAAACGACACAGTAAAACGTCGTTTAAAATTAATTAAAAAAAAAACTTTGGGGCAAATTATCTTTAAAAACGTGAGCAAAAGGTATATTAAAAGGTTACCAAAAACTAGAAGATCTCTTCTCCTAGATGAACTGCCGCCAGGGACAAAAAACACCTTCTACAACAGTAAAAACTGATACTTGTGTGCTGAGAAGGTATATTACAAAATATATATACTGAAAACTAACTAACTAAAAGACCGCCAAAACAGATCTCTTACGTGTAAGGGATCTTCTAGTTTTGGCGGTCTTTTAGTATACTTCGTGCTAAATATATTATGCCTTAATGTTTTTTTAAAATGAAATTGAAACTATGTCTTAATGTGCCAATTATTTATTATTATTAATATCACACAAGGTTAGTTTTCAGTATATATATTTTGTAATATACCTTCTCAGCACACAAGCATACCTTTTGCTCACGTTTTTAAAGATAATTTGCCCCAAAGGTTTTTTTAAAATTAATTTTAAACGACGTTTTACTGTGCCGTTTATTTATTGTTATCAATACCACATGAGGCCAGTCAGTTTCCTTTAGACATATTCACATTTCTCTTTATCAAAATTTATAATCCTCTGTTACTGACTAGATTAGGTCCTCAATCTTACTAATTCATACTTTATATGGTGCTATCTTGTATTTATATAATGGTTCACATTAGCTATGCAATTGAGTATAATTATAACAGCATAAGATTGTGATTATACATGTCCCCTTGTTATTAACTAAACAAGAATAGTTCCTTTTGTCCCCTTTTCCCGGTGTTTTAGAGGTAATGTGCCTCTGTAGTTTCAAGTTTTTAATAACAGGTTTGGCTCTATTTTATTTTAGTCAATATGTTAGTTTTCCTACAGATCATTTTTTAATGTTATATTACAGTTTTATTAGATACACAACTGTTTTATTTTACAAGAGCCAATTGTTGCCAGCTCATGGTGATAACTACAATATAAGAGGATCTACGATTAGGGTCCTTGTACCCACAGTGCTTAAATGTGAGTAACATGTTGTATTTATGTCTGTACATTGGTTTTCACATTGATTGATACTTCAATTTGCCCTGCGTCTATTTTATATAATTTTATATACTTTTATATATTTCTTTGTATTTGTGGTCTTATTTTATTTATTTATTTATCAGCCCCATTGAACACTTATGGTGTTTTTATTGTTATATTTATGGTTATACATTTTAATTTTAACCAACATGCCCGTTTAACTTTGTTTGATTCATTATGTTTTTAATGTGTTTTGTTTTATATTTATATTAAAGTATCCACCCCCCGAAGAAGGCATCTGCCGAAACACGTTGGGGATTTAATAAAGCATCTGTGCTCATCCTCCACTCTTGCCTCTTGTGTATTGCTCTATTGGGTTTGCATGTACATAAACATGGTACATTATAAAATGTATTACGATAGAAATTTTTTTATGTGACGATCAAGAGACAAAAATTAAAAATAAGTATGATGTACCTCAGCAGCCTTGAGTTCTTTCAGTATTTCAGATACCTTGGAAGGTAAGCTCTTCCAGACCTTTAAGAGAGTGCAAATAAGCTTAGGTAATACTTTGTCAGATAAATTCATGTATCCATCATAAAATCGTACATGGCTCTGAAAATGAATAAAAAGTTCTAACTTACAGGTAACTGTCGCACTATCAAGTTTTCCAAGCCTCTCAAGATTTGCATAGCGGTAGCAAAATTTCTTTGCTTGTAACAACATTTGGCAGTAAGAAGGAATTTGGATAGTAAATTTGCCTGTAACTAGAAAACAGTTAAATTATAGATTTTAAGTTATATTCCTAGACACTGAGAGCATTGTACTAATTCTATTAATAAACAAAAAAACCCTTATTACTGATAACCTCTATGAAACTGCAGGCATAGAAAAGGCAGTTACTCACCTGTAGCAGGTGTTCTCTGTGGACAGCAGGAATTAGTCCTCACGTAGGGGTGATGTCCCCGACGGAGCCCCATGTGAGAATGCTCCCTAGCTTAGAAACATAGAAATATGACGACAGAAAAAGACCACATGGCCTATCTAGTCTGTCCTTCCATATCAACAACTACAACAGTCCCCTTCTACTGGAAGCTTTTGGGAAGCTCCACTGCGCCTATGTGCCTCCTTCCTGCCTGTCACCATGGCGCCATCTTGAATCAGTCTGATAACATAGTTGTAGCAAAGACAACTCTGAGGACTAATTCCTGCTGCCCATGGAGAACATCTGCTACAGGTGAATAACTACCTGTTCAATATGCTTATTTTTAAGGACACATTCCTTGATCTCTTAGTGTGTTCTTGGATAAAATAAATGTTAGCCCTCAATCAGGCCTCCCAATAACTATTTGACAGGGGAACAGAGACTTTGTGTTGAGAGGCACATTAAAAGTTAATGTGAGCCACTATGAAAAAAATAGGCTCTCTCCTAACCATACATAAATCTACCATCATCTTCCAACATTCTCACAGCAAATCTAGTAATATATATCAAAGCAAAGTTCAAAAATCTATCCTCATCACCCCATACCATTCCAAATCAGCAAGCCTCCTCCTCTTGTCTTGTAGAGACCAATATGTGAAGGCTACACAGGCACCTATTTTAAAAAGCCTATTCAGTAGGTATCTAAATGTCTTTATAAAAAACTAGTATAAATTCAGCAACAGTTACCACTAGACTGAAGCTGATATTCTCAGGTAAACCAGATGCAGTGGAGAGGACAGATAGGGAGGGTATGATGCAGAGGTTTAAATACTTTATTAATGAACAAACTAACCTTTTTCAAAGACAGGGAAGCTATAGAGAACTAGAGGTCATGAAATTAAGCTGCAAGGAGGTAAACTTAAAAGCAACATCAAGAAATATATTTTCACAGAAAGAGTGGTGGATCCCTGGAATGCCCTACCAAAAAAAGGTGGTAGGAGCAAAAACAGTGACAAAATTCAAAAATGCATGGGACAGACACAGAGGATCACTACATAACAAGAGGATGGAATCCAAGGAAATGTGAATAACTTCATAAATAGAGGTAACCTGCCTGGAGCAGCAGGTACAACTTTAAGCAAAGGCATAGAGGGAAGTAACCTGCCCAGAGTGACAGGTACAACTCTAGCCACCTTATAGGGCAGACTAGATGGGCCATGCTGGTCTTTATTTGCTGTCATTTATTCACTATAATGAGATGCACACTGAAGTACTGAAAGCTTTACAAGCAGATCTTACTCGATGCTTTCAACAGTGGGCAGAGGCTGGTGTATGAAGACTTTCTGTAAATGAGCGTCTGACTGCACAATATAAGTTGGTGGGCTGTATTTTTAGAATTCAGCATCACACCCGGGAACATCTTTTCTCCAATAAGATTCAAGGTTTTTGGGTCTTTTCCTGATAAGGGTACTGAATGCTCCTTGGAATGCTTTGCTTTCTTCAGATGGATTCCACAATCACAAAATTATATGGCAGCTGTACAATGTCAAACCTCTGTACTTGCTTAAACTTTGTACTTAAGGTCTAATTTTCTTGCAATAGGAGCACAAGAAACTGAGTTCTGTCAGCATGAATGAACGGGTAGATAAAGGTAAGCCAGCAAACATAGTGTACCTAGATTTTCAGAAAGGCTTTGACAAGGTCCCTCATAAGAGACTCTCGAGGAAATTAAAAAGTCATGAGATGGGAGGCAGTGCCCTTCTGCAGTTTGGGAACTGGTTAAAATATAGAAAACAGAGTAGGGCTAAATGGTCAATTTTCTCAATGGAAAAAAGTAAATTAGTGGAGTGAACCAGAGATCTCTGTTAGGCAAATGGCCTGTAAATGGGAACAAGTAAGACTGACTTTGGACCCATTTGCCATTTCCCTTACCACCCTGCCACCCCTTTTTCCCTTCCCACAAATAAGGCCCGACCCCTGGTTTGATTCTCAAACTGCTTTCTTAGTGGGTCTTTTAGGACACAGCTTGCGGATACAGATAAACACAATCACACCAACCATATGTACATCATGTATATCAACAATGAATAAACAATGAATACCCTGACCTTAGGCTAACTAATGTGGAGGGACACCACCATCCCAGCTGCTGGGTTGGCAGCCCCGGCCTGCCCAGTGGCCAGGGCTGCCACCTCCTTTTATCTCCCTGTGTTGGTGCCAGGGTGGTCCCAGCTTCTGTTAATTTGGGGCCAGGCACCTCATCCCCTGGTACATGGCCCCCCTTTTTCGCTGGGCTCAGGCACCCCCCAACCCAGTACCTGGGCCCCCTTTTCTTTTCCTAAGGTGCCCCTCCCCTCCTCTTCTTTTGGTGAGGTCCCACCACCAGGAGGGCCTGTGGCCCAACTTGCCCCAACTGAACCGATGACCCACCGCAAATTCTCTATGAACAGCTCCATACCAATTTCATTCAGGTGAACCCAAACCCCCAGGGTACACTGTCTTCCCACCCTCCAAGATGCCCCGGTGATTCACTACCAGCCCTCCCCACTGCTTGCACAAAATTCCCGACCTCTTTATTCAGTTTCCTCCTGCTCATTTCGATACCCTTCAGGTGATCTTCACCCTCCACAGCTGACGCGGAATGATGGGGGACCAAATGACCCCCTCCCCCAGCTCAGCACATATCCAGGCCACGTCCACCTTGATCCTGATAAGATCGATGCCCTTTCAGGCCACCAGATCGTTACCACCCAAGTGGAGGACCACAAAGTCCAGTTGGCGGCTGACCCTTCTACGGCCGGCGAGAGCAGGCCTCAGCTGATCCCACTGCATCCCCCTCTGTCCCATTCACTGTGTATGGACGCTGTCGGAGTGGAAGCCGAGATGCCTGCCATAGTATCATTCCGCTGCTCTTCCCCCAGCCCAATAAATATAAGTGTCCCACAATCCAAACTGAGATCACTCTGAAACCTAGCGGGCAAGGAGAGCAGCATCACCAAATGTCAGTGGTGTCAAATGTACAGCTTATACTGATTGGAAGCCCACCTCCCGATGGCCTGTATTTGCCCCACCCCAGGTTCAGTCCATGAGCTGTAGTGGCTGCCTCGATTCTAAAGGAGTGCAGTGTCAGCTCGCTGGTGTCGAACCCTGCTGCCTTCACCACCTGTAGCCACATTGCCCTGAATTAGTACTGTGAGAGACAGGAACCGTCCACATGCTGGGAGCAGGGGTCCCCGCAGGGCCTCGACTGGGCAAAGCTCCAGGTCCGCTGTAGCTTTTAGCCATATCGTTCTCCCCTTCCCCTGCTGATCCATTTTTGATCTGGCTAGGAACAGGCGCATCCTGTTTCCCACGATCCCAATATCACCTACCCGAATAGCTGTGACAGCTGTGTCTGCCCTAGACCAAGGCAGGACCTCGCTCATGCGGAAGGCCCCAAAGAACATCAAATAGAGCCGCCAGCCAGAACAGTTTCTCCTCAAACTCGTCCCTAGTAATAGCCACCACTTGCCCAGCTTGGGAAGGGAGACTGGGCAGCGACCATCCGGCCTCCCGGCTGCCCCCCTTGCCCAGCCTTCCAGTACTTTCTTGACCAGAAATTCCTTTGTCACATCCCCCCAATTTGAGAAAGAAGGCTATCCCCGCCAGCACCAGTCTGGCTTGCCTTACTGATGTCCCTTCAGCCTGTAACTGCATAAGGAACTCTAGCAAGACCCCGGTTGTCACCCCTTGCCCCCCACTGTTCCATGAAGCCCTGGAGCCTATTCAAGGCATACCCATACGCCTTCCATGTAGCCGCCAACAGCGATGCCAGCAGTAGTCTGCTGGTGCTTCTCGTCCAAGATTCCACATTTCCTCTGGCATGTGGACTGCCCGAGGCACTGCGTTCAGGGCTAGCTTCCGAAACCGCTGGAGCTGGAAACAAGAGAGTGTCAGCCAACTCATTGCTTTTTTCCCTGCTACGTGCCGGGCCGTGATGAACACATTCAGTTCTAGGCTCAACAGCACCATCTTCCTAAACTGCATCACCCTCCCCGCCTTTGCTGTTTGTTTATTGATGGCGAATACCACCGCTGCATTGTCTGTGCGAAAGACTCTTCTCCTGTTAGCAAATAGCTGCTTCCACAGGGTCATGGCTACAATGGGGAACATTTCCAGGAGTGTAATGTACTTGGTCATGCTCTGCTGGTGCCACTCCGCTGGCCAGCGTTCGTGGCACCATTGCCCTTTAAAGTAGATTCCGAAACCTACTCCTCAGGCTGCATCCGTGAATAACTCCAGTTACCGATTGCATGTAGCTGCGCCCTCCATATGTTCCTGCCGTTTATAGTGTAACAGGAACCGTTGCCACACGGCCAGGTCCTCCCTCAGAGGTGCGGTAACCCTAATGAAGTGATGTTTCCAGCGGATGCCCTTTGTGGTGTCTGCCAGCTGCCATATAAATACCCGCCTCATAGGCATCACCCAGCATGCGAAGTTCAGATGGCCAATCAAGGACTGCATCTGTCCCAGCATGACCTTAGCGACCACCGCTGCCGAACTGCCACCTTCAAGGCTGACCCTCTATCAGCTGGCAGCTGCATCACCATTTCTATAGTGTCTTTTTTATCCCTAGAAATTAAAGGCTTTGCGCTGGCCCTTCAGTCTTGTTAGGGGCTAGAAGCACCACTAACTCCTCCACCTTCTCCTGGAAGGTGCCCAAAAGGTCCTGGCAGCCCTGCCTGTCCTGGGACATGAGCAGAAAGTCATCCAACTAGTGTATGATCCTGTCCTGGCGCAATTCCCTTTCCGCCATCCATTGGAGAGCTAAGCTGAATTCCTCAAAGTAGGAACATGATATTGAACACCCCATTTGTCCACATAGTACCGTCCCCCCAAACTGCAGACCCAGCAGGTAGAAGCTGTCTGGATTGATCGGGAGCCGCTTGAAGGCGGCCTCAACATTGGCTTCTGCAATCCATGCCCACCCCCCCCCCCAGCCCCTGAGCAACCCCAGGTCCTTGTCCACCGATGCATACTTTACTGAGCATGCCGTGGGATCAAGTTGGTTGTTCATGGATGCCCCATCTGGGTATGATAAGTGGTGAATGAGCCGGTACTCGCCCAGTTCCTTTTTTGGGACTAGACCTAAAGGGAAAACTAAGCCGGGCAGGGGTTTACTCGCGAATGGGCCCCGCTATCCTATCCAGTGCCTGCTCCTTATCGAGCTTCTTCTTGACCACCTCTTTCTGCTCCAATGCAGATTTCAAGTTCTCTGCCCCCCCATGGGCCTGGTGGGCCGCTGTAAGGAATAGTAAAGTTGTATGTGAAACCGTCGAGCAATCACCGCGTCTTCTTTGGGTCATAACCTCTCAATGTTGATAGGTGTTGTGGCCCGCCCCCACCAGGCTGCCTTAATGCAGGTGTGGTGGCTCACCCCCTAGCCGCTTACAGCAGCATACCTGAGGATGGCTTTCCCTGCATGATGTGCATGTTTGCCAGTATCTGCATGCATTACCGAACCTGCAGGCACCCCCATTATATAATCTACATATGCCCCGGCGGGAGGGGAAGTTGGATGGAGTGGTAACCAGAGCCACCCTTCCCTGCTGTTGCCCTGAAATGGCAGCTGTGGGCCTGTGAGCCAGCTGGGCAAACTCCCCCTGCGGTCCCGCTAGCTCTGCTGCTCCACTGACCCTGTGTCATCAACCGGATCCACAGGTCGATGTCTTTCCGGTCCCAGCTGAGCCCTCTGTTGCCCGCTGTGTTCTAACAAAATTGTTCGTTGTACTCCAACCAGGCGGTGCCACCGTATACCCTGTAGGCCTCGCAAATACTATCCTCATATTTGAGCAGACCCCTGCACTGCTCTGGGTGCTTCTCACCCACTATACTAGCTAGCACCCGAAAAGCTGCTCACCAGTTAGTGATACTCCATGGTACTCTATCGGTCTTCTTGGAGACCAGCTTGCACTTGTTGCAACAGCCCAAGTATTCGCAACTGGCATAGCCCTTCCGCACAAGTAGCAAGAATATAGCTACATACTCGTCCTTCCAGATCTTTTCTTTCTGCTTGGTCGAGACATGGCTATCTAGCGCACTCATATTCTGCCGGCTTGAAGTCTGCTATCAGCTCTCCATCCCTATTCATGGCCCCCACCCCTATCCCTTCCGCATTCACAGGGGTAACATCCCCTGCACGGCTTTCGAGGAGACCCAGGCCCCTTCTGTTCCCGACATGCCCTGCGCGGCTGAGTCCCCTCGTCATTCCGCTGTGCCTGGCAAGCACACGCACAAGTGCCTGCAGGAGTCACTCAACACCCTGGCGATCACTGGCTGCTGCGTCCCCAACCCTCCAGACTTGGGCCACTGCGGCAGCCACCTCACTCCCACCTGTGCTATCCCCTGCTCCTCCTCCTGATCCTTCCTCCCCTGCTTCTACTGCAGCCCCCCTTTCTCTCCTGGCCCCATTATACAAATAAGACATTTGCTCATATTCACCCGTCTGGCTGGCTCGGATGGGTGCTGCTGCACAGCCTGTACTCGCTTCTTCTGTAGTTGTCCTGCCCCTGGGTGGAGCTTCATCAAGCGAATTCAGGACAGCCTGGGCATGTTCGCACCATGGACTGCAGCCATAGCCCTGACCTGGTTCACGAGGTCACGCACATCCGGAGCCTCTATCGCCTGCCTATCCCCACCACACAGCTGGGGTGAATTAATGGCCGCTGCTCCCCAAGTCATCCCTCCTGCTACTGTCGTGGGCTCCATCCGCTGCTGCTTGTTGTTCCGCTTCTCCTTGCTGATGCCACTGCCTCTCTTGGACCCTCTGTCTGTACTTCTGTTTTCTTTGCCTTTTCGAGCTGCTTTTGTGGTACCCTTTGTCCATGCTCTCTTGGCCGCCGATCCCGCTGCTGGTCCTCTGCTGGATTGCTGCAGCTTGGCTATGTCGTGTCTCCCGCTGCTTCTTTGCTCCCTACTCACCACACTGGTACCTGCGTGTGTGCCCTCTGAGGTAACTGAGCCCCTTCGCTTTTCCTCTTTTATTTATTTTTATAGATAGATAGATATAAATAAATAAACATATATTTTATTTTATATATATAGATTTAGTCCTGGGGAAAAATCCTCTCTTCCTCCTTTCTTCCCCCTTAAAAAGAAAGGAAAAAAAGTGCTGCTGCAGTTATGTCTGGTCACCACCAGGTAGAGCTCCTGCACCATCCAAATCGAGACAGAGAGAACATGGTCAGCTGTTCTCTACCTTTGTGTCTCAAACTACCCTCTTTCCCCTGCTGCTGCCAGCTCCCTCTGGAGGCCTTCTGCATGGTTCCTGCCGCTTTCTGCTCTCCTGGTAAGCACTTGCTCTGGCTTACTCTTACCGGGGACCGCTTCTGCTGTGCCAAGCATCTCTTCCCGCTGCCTACAGCTTCTTTCTGCATCCTTTTCCTGTTCGCAGCACTGAGAAGAGCCTTTTGTTCTTGGTCCGCGGCTTCCTCCAGCATTCTATTTGCTAACGGCTCTGAAAAGAGCCTTTTGCTCCATGCATGCGTCTCTGAAAAGAGCCCTTTTCTCTTTTTTTTCTTTTTTGGTTTTTGGCGCTTGTAGCTGTGGCTCTGAAAAGAGCCTTTCTGTCTGCATTGTGGCTTTGAACAAAGCCTCTTCTGCATGTGGCCCTCTTCTCCTTTGCATTCTCAGCCGGGGGAAAAAGGAAGAGGACTCTTTCACCTCTTCCTTTTATCCCGGCCCCGGTCCCCGGTCCCCGCCCCACCCCCCTTCCTACTTCTGGGCTTCCTCCATTGGGCCCTACCCCCCTCTCCTTCATCCAGGTAATGTCTCGCCCTTCAGTCGGGCCAATCCTGCCAAATGACACAGCGTGATGCAGTCCCAAAGGCTTTCTTCGAAAGCTGGGGATTTGCTCCACATGGGGGCTTCCTTGCCGTCGACGTCACCCATATGTGAGGACTGACTTCCTGCTTGTTCCTGGAGAAAAAATTATTCAAAATGATTAAATTACAAGAGGATTGTGAAAAACTGCAAGAGAACCCTGAGAAATTGGGAGAACGGGCATTTAAATTGAAGATGAAATTAATGTGGACAAGTGCAATGTTATGCTCTTACAGAGCAACCCAAACAATAGCTATACAATGCAAGGTTTCACATTAGGAATCACCATCCAGAAAAAGGATCTAGGTGTCATCGTGGATAATACATCAACATCCTCTGCTCAGTATGCAGCAGCAGCAGCAGCCTAAAATGTTAATACAATGCTCGTAATTATAAGGAAAGAAATGGAGAATTAAACAAAGGATATCAGAATGTATTACTCCATGGTGCAACTGCACCTTGAGTATTGTGCTCTGCTTTGGTCACCTCATTTAAAGAAACAAAGATACAGCGGAAATGAAAAAGGTACAGAGAAGGGCAACCAAAATGATAACGGGTCTGGAAGCTATATGAAATTAAGCTCTGGAATGCATTTCCAGAGGATGCAATAAAAGCTGTTAGTGTAGCTGGGCCTTAAAAAAGGTTTGATAAGTTCCTGGAGGAAAAGTCCATAAACCATTTTAAAGTGTAGTGGGGGAAATCCACTGCTTATGGCATAAGCAGCATAGAATGTGTATCTAACGTTTGGAATCCTGGAAGGTACCTGTGACTTGGATCAGCCACTGCTGGAAACAGGATAAGGGGCTTAACAGATTGGTCTGACCCAGTATAGCAAATCTTATTTATTTATTTATTTATTTAACAGCTTTTATATACCGCACTTTTGACATCAGCGCGGTTTTATTACGTTACGTTCTCATCAAACACATTGGTCCTAGATTCTTTATCTTCCTGGAATCATAAAGAAACCCTCCTTATATATCCAAAGTTAATACAGAAAATGATTGACAACTTTTTGGCAGCTGAGGTGAAGGGTTAGAGGAGAATTCAGTCAACTCCTCTCAGAAGATATGGCTGACCAATCTGGTGAATCTCCCCTGAATGCTCAGAATGACAACAGTCCAAAAGGGAAGGATAATTTCAATTCACACTGATGGTATAGTCTGCTGGTAGGTCCAAGTATGGCTGATTTCTCTTTATTTTTGACTGATTTAGTCAGATCTATGGGCTCCAGATGTTCATCGTGGTGAAAATTCTTTAGTCTAGTGGCAATAAAAGTCTCTTTTCCTGTGTGTAGTGGTAAGGGTAGAGTGTCCTCTATTTAAGCACTTTATAAAGTTTCCAAGGGAAACCTATGAAAAATCTGCAAAACTGTTTTTTTTCTTTTCTTATTATAGGACGATTCTTAAACCCCCCTAGCATACTGAAATAAGTGATTTGCTAGGTCAAACTCAGTTTTGAGGGGAAAATATTTGTTTTGGGTGGGGCATGAGAGTCCAACTGGAATTTGGAAAATAAGAAAAAAGGTGAGAAAAATCTTTGGAACAAAATATTTTGAAATACAAACGAAAAAGAAATCAGATGAAATTAGACCAAGGGAATTCATGAGGTAGTAGCTACATGGGAAGTCCCATGCATGCTTATAAAACTTTGTTTTTTTCTTCTATCTGTGACAACTGTTTGTTAGAACTATCAGAAGACGGTGTCCAATTGTGTGATTGATTCATTCTGCTTGTCAGCAGAGAACCAGAGACATCACTACTACTAGCCCTAGGTAATCCAATGAAAACCTAGTAGTGATCTCCGATGGACATAATGTAGTTGCAAAAGGGGCAAAATCTGAAGCCACTGGACATCATCTCTCCCATGGTGAGCAGAACTGAAAGGAAATCAAAGGCTGATGAGGAAGACCACAGGGAAAAACCTACATCCCAACAGCTAGGTAAAAATAATAAAATTTCAGAGTCAAATTGTTCCAATGAAATTATGAAGTACAAGGATAAAAAAGTAAATAAGGAAGCCTCTACAAAATTTCTGCTGTAAAACAGACACACACCACAATACAACATGGTCGTGCAACCCACGAGTGTGGCTTCATTGAAAATTGTTATTATTTTTTTATTTTTTTATTTTTTATAGATTTTTAGAATATACAAAGAAAGGGTATAGAAAACTATACATAGTCAATTCCACATTACAGAGAATACATCATTTCACCAAGGAAAAATTCTCTGAATTAAATCATAAACAAACTCCCTTATAAATAATCAAAAGATACAAAGAAAATATCAAACCTTCCCCAGAAAAAACCCTCTCCAGTTGCTCGCAATCAAAGACGACATATCTCTTGCCCTGATAAACTATAAGACACTTGCAAGGATATTTTAGATAGGACGCTCCAAGAGAGAGCATCTAAGGCCTTAACTCTAAAAGAGCTCTCAGACTCCTCTGGGTCCCCCTACACACATCCGGAAAAACTTGAATTGATTGAATATTTCTGACTTTTTAGCGCTCGCTAACAAAAGTTACGATTAGAGTCGCTTGGGACGAAATATCCTCAACCGATGACTCTTAAAAAAAAGAATGAGAGAGATCCATACTTGGCTGCTATAGTATATTAAATTATTGATCCACACTCACTCAACCTTAGCCATCACCTTAACTCCCTTAGGAACATAATAAACCTTTGACAAACCAACTGAGTCAAAATCAGGAAACTGTAAAACTTCTTTGAGATATTTAAAGAAAAGAATAGATGGCAAAAGGTAGTGGTGCAAGAAAAATTGAGAAAATGTTAATTTTTTTTTGAGCGCAAAGAATTTTCCAAAAGTTCATTTTGGATATGCAGTAAAAGAGTCCTGTACTGAAGAAGCAAGTACCACCTGGAGTCCTGAGAAGCCAATTTAGAAGTTCAAATATCAATATCAGTCAAATGAGTCTCATTTTCCAATAGCTTGGCTACAACCTGGAGATTTTAACCAAAGAAGACTTGAGGGACAGCTCAGTTCATGAGACATAGTAACATATATACGAGGTGTAACAAAAAAGAAACGAGACCGTCCCATAAATGTTTTATTACAAAATCTAGAGAGAAATTACGCATTGTCCCCCTTCAAAGTAATCCCCCCCCCCCCCCAGAGTTAATGTACTTCTGCCACGTACGGAGGCATTCGGTAAAGTCCTCCTCCTTGAGGTCCCTCAGCTCCCTCGTCACAGTGGCCTGATCTCTTCTACAGAGGCAAAATGAGTTCCTTTGAGCACAGTCTTCAGCCTGGGGAAGAGCCAGAAGTCGCACGGTGTGAGATCTGGGGAATAAGGAGGGTGGTCGAGAGCTGTGATCTGTTTGTTGGCCAAGACCTGCCTCACACTGAGTTCGGTGTGTGCCAGTGTGTTGTCGTGGTGGAGCAGCCACGACTTGTCTCTCCACAGAGCCCACCTGCTGCACTAAACCCGGTCATGGAGGCGATTGAGGATCTGTTGGTAGAAGTGCTGGTTGAATGTCTGACCCTCGGGCACAAACTCATGATGAACCACTCCCTTCTGGTCGACGAATGCGATCAGCATGACCTTGATCCTTGATTTGGACATGCGTGCCTTCTTGGGTCAGGGTGACAGTTGAGTCTTCCACTGCAGGCTCCATCTCTTGCTTTCAGGGTCGTACTGGAAGACCCAAGTCTCGTCTCCTGTGATGACTTGGCCAACGAACTCTGGATCTTCTCGGATCTTCTCTAGCAAGTCTCAACAAACATTAACCCTGTTCTTATTGTCATCTGATAAAAGTCTGGGCACCATCTTGGCACACACCTCCTGAATCCCTAGCTCCTGCACCAAGATAGTCCGCACTGACTCCCTGTTTAGGCTGAGCTCCTCAGCTATCATACGCACCGTCAATCTGCGATCACTTCGCACCAACTGGTTCACTCTGTCAATGTCCTCAGTCGTCTTTCTCGTGGAAGATCGTCCTGTCTTGGGGTCATCCTCCACCTCCTCGCAGCCAGTCTTGAAGCGTTTGTGCCACTCAGACTCGCGGCCTTGACATTGCATCTTCTCCATAACCCTTTTGGAGAAGTTGAAGACATTCAGTTGGGCCCTTCTCCAACTTAACCAGAAATTTCAAGTTGATCCTTGCTCCATATTTCTGCCACCTCCAGTTGCGTGACAAAGCGATGCAGCAGTGTGCTACAAAAAGAAAAAACTGAAAAAGAAAAACAGTGAGAGAGATGAAAAATATTATAGAAGAATAGTGGCGAGATGTTGCGCAACACAGTGAAATAAGCGGTTAGCCAATTGCCATTGAGTCATGGGCGTGGCTGCACAGTCTCG
Organism: Ichthyophis bannanicus; assembly: GCA_033557465.1. Classification (NCBI taxonomy): domain Eukaryota; kingdom Metazoa; phylum Chordata; class Amphibia; order Gymnophiona; family Ichthyophiidae; genus Ichthyophis; species Ichthyophis bannanicus. The sequence goes on from CM066034.1 coordinate 825,729,153, forward strand.
TTTCTTTTATGACGGCAGATAAAGACCAGCATGGTCCATTTAGTTTGCCCAGCAAGGTGGCAAGAGTAGGTGTGCCCGCTCCGCCGTGAAGGTCACGCTTCTCCATGTCTTTGTTTAGGGGTGTACCCACAGCTCCGTGCAGGTCACCTCTACTTGTTGAGATATCAGAGACAGTTAAGTTTATTTTGATTTTATCCTGTTTCTATAAAGGGATCCACTGTGTCTGTCCCATGCCATTTTGAATTTTGTCACTGTATTTGCCTCCACCAAGAGGGCATTTCAAGCATCCACCACCCTTTCAGTGAAAAAGTATTTCCTGACATTGCCTTTCAGTTTACCCCCTTGCAGCTTCATGTTAAGCCCTCTAGTTTTACAGCTTTCCCGTCTTTGAAAAAGGTTTGTTTGTTCATTAACACTCCTTAAGGATTTAAAGGTCTATCGTATCTCCCCTGTCCCTCCTCTCCTCTAGAATATACATATTTAGTTCTTGGAGTCTTTTCATACATCTACTGGCGCAGGCTCCATATCATTTTGGTTGCCTTCCTCTGAACCATTTCCATTCTTTTTATATCCTTTGTGAGATATGGAATCCAAAACTGAACACAATATTCCAAGTGAGGCCTCACCAGTGATTTGTACAGTACCTCCTCCTTTCTGCAGCCCAGCATCCTTCTGCCTTTGGCTACCGCCTTGTCACACTATTTTGCCACTTTGAGTTCCTCAGAAACAATCACTTTGAGGTCCTTCTCTTGGTCCATGCATACCAACCTATTGCCCCCTCTCATACAATTCACTTGGACTTCTGCATCCCAAGTGCATGACACTGCATTTCTTCACATTAAATTTTAACTGCTAAGCATTAGACCGTTATTCCAGCTTTTGCAGATCTTTCATCATGTTATCCACTCCCTCAGGGGAGTCCACTCTGTTACAAATTTTCGTGTCATCTTCAAAAAGACAGACTGTTCAGTTCAGTCCTTCAGCAATATCATTCACAAATACATTGAGCAGTACCGTCCCCAGGACCAATTCCTGCAGCAAGCCACTAATCACCTTCCTTTCATCTGAGTGAGTTCAGTTTACCATCACCTTCTGTCGTTTGTCAATCAACCAATTTCTGATCCAGTTCACCACCTTGTGACCCATCCCCAGGCTGATCGGTTTATTGATCAGCCTCCTATGAGGAACAGTATCAAAGGCTTTGCTGAAATCTAGGTAGATCACATCCATTGCATGCCCTTGATCTAGTTCTCTGGTCACCCAGTCAAAGAACTCAACCAGATTTGTTTGGCATGATCATCCTTTAGTAAAACCATGTTGCCTCATATCATGCAACCTATTGGTTTCGAGAAAGTCCACTATTCTCTTTCAGGAGCACCTCCATTACTTTTCCCGCCCCAGAGGTAAGCTCTTCGAGTATCCTGGGATGTATCCCTTCTGGTCCCATGGCTTTGTCCACTTTCAGTTTTGCAAGCTGTTCAAACACATCATCTTCTGTGAATGGTGTAGTATCTACTCCATTTCCATTTGTATATTTGTCAGTCATAGGTGGTCCTTTCTCCAGGATTTTCTTTAGTAAAAACAGAAGTATATGTTTAGCATTTTCGCTTTTTCAAAGTCACTTTCCACGAATCCGTTCTCAGCACTTTTTGAGTCTTGCAATTGCACCTCTGATCTTCCTCTTCTCCTGAGTATACCTGAAAAAGGTTTTATCACCATGCTTTAGATCTTTAGCCATCTTTTCTTCTGCCTTTGATTTTGCTATCCCTATTTCTCTTTTTGTCTCTTTTAGCTTTATCCTGTATTCTTTTCGGTGTTCCTCTGTTTGCAAACTTATGAATTTTGTGAAAGTTGTGTTTTTTGTCTTTATTTCTGCACCCACCCCTTTAGAAAACCAAATAAGTTTCCTTTTCCTCTTGTTTTTATTTCCTTTCCTTACATATGTATCTGTTGCCCCTTTTATTGCCTCCTTAAGTTTAGCCCACTGCAATTCCTGAAGTCAGCGTTTTTGAAGTCTAGGACATTGAGCTTGATGTGAGGGGACTCTGCCTTGGCTTTTATCTCAAACCATACCGTGTGATGATCACTGCTGCTCACATGGGCACCCACCTGGACATTCGACGCACTTTGTCCGTTGGTGAGTACAGTACTAAATCCAGCATCAACTTTCCCTGGTCGGTTCCATCATCATTTGTCTAATCAATGCATCTCGGAAGGCATCCACAATTTTTTTACTTCTTTCCAGATTTGCAAAAGGAATACTCCAATCCACATCAGGTAGATTAAAGTCACCCAGTATGATCACTTACCCCTTCATGGCTACCTTTGCAATATCAATAATCAAGTCTCTATCCATTTCTTCAGTTTGAGTTGGAGGCTTATAGACTACATCAGCATGGATGATAGTGTTGTCTCCTCTTTCCAACACAATCCACAGCGCTTCTTCTTTTCCCCACGTCCTCTGCATTTCAGCAGCTTTAATACTGCTTTTGACATATAGGGCTACTCCTCTTCCTTTTCTGCCTTCTCTATCTCTCCAAAATAAATTATAGTCAGCTGTGGCTATATCCCATTCATATGACTTGTTAAACCATGTTTCTGTAATAGCCACAATGTCAAAGTCCATTTCCACCATTAGGGCTTCCAGGTCAGGAACTTTGTTGGCTAGGCTTTGAGCATTTGTTGACTGGCTTGCCTGTATTTTTCATGGATTTAGGTCTATATGCCTCTTCCCTTTTGCCACTGATGTGTGAGTTAAAAGTGTGGCTGTTTCCAGTGCAACGTCCTTCTCCATCCATCACCCTCTTTCTTCTAGTTTAAATGCCTGTCCACATACTGCCTGAATTTTTCACTTAGAATCCTTTTCCATGCAACAGAGAGATGTAGTCCATCAGAGAGATGTAGTCCAACAGACAGATGTAGTCCATCAGTCTCTTCTTGATCCATCTGTTTTCCCAGTCGTCTATATATCTAAATCCTTCTTGTTTGCACTATGTTTGGAGCCATGTATTAACATTGTTTATGCGATGCAGCTTTTCTACCCCCTTAGCAAGAACAGGTAGAACTAGAATGCTATAGTGTTAACAATGGGCTTGAGTTTCTCTCCCAGAGACTGGAAGTCCCTTTGAACTGCAGAGGCACTCTTTCTAGCCCGGTCATTTGTACTCAAACGGATGACAACGTCAGTTTTGGAGTGCTCACTTTCTGCACTAACTATACCAACAATTTGGTTCATATTCCTGCTGGTTGAAGAGCATGGGAGGCATTTGATAATCTTCTCTCCTTTGAACTGTGTTCCCAAGTTGATGCCTCTGATGATGGAATCTCCAAGTAGTAATATTTTTATGTTTTGTGATTATTTCTTCATATTTGGTGCATTATCTGTAGATTGGGCATTGACTTTCTCATTTAAGGGCACTTCAGTTTCCACAGATTGGGTACCCTCATTATCCAAGGCAGAGAAGGAATTATGCAGGGATCTCTCTTGAAGTAGAGGGTGTCTCCGTGTTACAGGCTGCAACCTATCGGAGCCCACTGTGATCCATTTGTTCCTGGGCTCTTTGATTCTTTGTGGAAGCGGTGGCGGATTTTGTTCAGTTTGTACCCTAGAAGAGGTGTGTTTAATTGCAGCTAATTCTTCCCTTTGTAGAGTCAATTCTTTGTGCATAGCAAATAACTTGAAGCATATAGGGCAAGCTCTTAGGCTCCAAAACCACAGTTACTGCATTGAATATACAACATGCTGATTTAAGACTGTTATAAAGCAGTCCTAGAAAAAGGAAATAAGGTGGCTATAAAACCTATTTAAAGAACAGATGTCAATGTTTAGGATGACTATATAGGCAATGCAACCCTGGGGCAGGTGGGTGGCCTGTAGACTTTATATGAACTGAGGGCACACTCAGATATTTGCCTACATTCCCTGCATAGCCTTTAAATCAATCTAAATATTCCTAAACTTATAGCCAAATGGTAGGCTGTTTGCCACTAGACTGCAGATCAAGGTGGCTGTGAACAGATAGAAAAGGGATAGAGACAGATAGGAAGAGCAAGGTCTTTTTGTGTGTGTGTGTGGGGGGGGGGGGGTTCTTTTTGGTGTGTGTCCCACTCCCTTGGTGCAGTTACCCTAAAACACCACAGTGCCTAAGTAGTCTTCTAAGAGAATAAAACAGGTAATAAATTGTCAAGGAAAATTTTGTATTAAAAAAACAGGCAATTGTAAGGACTGAAAGCTTAGCTTTGTGTAGGGTCTTTTGGATGACCACAGACAACTTCCCAAATATTTTTACAAGAAACATCTTTCGGCGATTTGCAATTTCTCCACAACAGTTGTAAGATCAATTGATGAGGGCAACGGACATGTTGCTTAAATCAAAAGACAGGAAGGAATCCGGGAGAGGAGTCAAACCAGGGGAGGCTTTTCCCTCCTTTAAGGGAGAGGTGTTATCATCATTTTGATTGGGCAAGGTTAAAACTCCCTGATGAAACCGATGATGGGGCGGATCTAGAGGTACTCACAGATGAAGCCGTCACCTTGGCCTAGAGGACACAACTGAACCACTGAAGTGGTTCCAACAGGTTTAAAGTGGGCATCCATAGGACCAGCCATTTTAGCAGCCTTTATAGTTGAAAAGGATAGAGCTTTCTTCTCAATACTTCCCCATTACAGGGAATGATCACCTCTTCCTAAACTCATATGTACTCCAAAGGGGCAGCACCTGCCCCTTTTGACACACCCCTTCAGGCACACACCACCGGGCATGTCCCGCAGTGAGACCTGCTCTTATATAACCCTTAATAGCAGCGTCCACGTCAATGCGTGGGTCCCAGAGAACCAATCAGACAGCCGAACAGCCACCAGGAAATGCAGGTATTCTCAGCATCCCGTGGTGGGGCCTACTCTTATATAGCCCTTAGTAGCAGGGTCTATTTCATTGAAGATGTTTTATTTTGGGAGGATAAACTTTATGTGATCAAATACTACAGTGCCTATTTCTAAAAGCTAATACAGAGTGGGTGTGTGGTGTTGTGCTCACTACATGTTGTCATCACCATCCAAACTTGTTTGGAAACTATTTAGCATAGAATGTAACAAAGAGTTTCTTTTTTTAAAATTATAAACAACTGGAATGCCATGGCAGTGGTGTTTCTCTTTCCAACATTAATTTTATAAATGACATCTATAGCAATAGGAATATAACTCAATACAAACCTTGGAAGTATGACTTGTCACAATTTCAGCGGCAACCCATGTACTGACATTGTCTCCATATCTTAAAAGCTGTATTAGGTAATTATCTTGTATGCAGTCCTGCACAAAGAGGCTGCAGACTTCAGCTGCTAATGCTTCAGTACTAACAGTTCTGTGAAAAATAAATACATATATGATGCAGCAAAGATATTTACAAGATATGCTGAATTTTTTTCTTTTATAAGCAACTAGTTTATTTACTACCCAGATTTCCTCTTATTCCCCCCCCCCCCCAAAAAAAAGTCTTATTTATGTAATCTGCAAATTTGGCTTACCTGTAATACAGTCCTTTATAGACAGCACGATAAATCAATCATACATGTGGGGAATGACATCTAACTATGCCGAGACGGAATAGCTCTCTTTGAGCTCAGAGCCCACTGGAAAAAGTTCTGAGCACGTGCAGTCCTTCCCATGTGCAGAAGCCTTTGTGGTTCTCCTCAGATGATTTATAGCTTAAATCTATCTCTTAAGGAGGTTGGTGGGACTATCTGGCTGATTTTCCTGATGCCTGTAGAGAATAAGAAATTAGTTCTTACCTGCTAATTATCTTTCCTGGAGCTTTCTCCGGGCCAGTCCAGGGACAGGTAGGGGTTGTCAATCTTCTATAGCTACTGAGGATTGATCTGACGTTTTGAGAGGTGAAGCCACTCCCCCAGAGGGTTACCCAGCAGTCTACACGTGACAAAGCACTACAAAAAAGAAGAACTGAAAGAAATAGATAACCCTTGAAAAATACTGATAACTTTCTATAGTCCTTGAACAAAGTAGAAGCCATGAAAGAAGGCGTCCAAAATGGAACCAGCAATAACGTCTACAAATTTGGTTTTTTTTTTTTTTTTTTTTTTAATAATTACATAAATTACAGGAGAATAGAATCTCCCACTCTTTCCCCGCGAAATCGGAAAGCCCCAAGGAATACCTCTGACCGAAAAATATCTCTTAAGCCAATAGAGGTGGGGCCCTGGACTGGCCCGGAGAAAGCTCCAGGAAAGATAATTAGCAGGTAAGAACTAATTTCTTATTCCTATTCGCTTCTCCGGGCCAGTCCAGGGACAGGTAGGGCAGTACCAAAGCAGTACCTAATGATGGGAGGGACCCGCAAGACCTGCGACAATAGCCGCAGACCCCACTTTCGCATCGTCACGGGCTTGAAGATCTAAGCGGTAATGCTTAGTAAAAGAATGCAAGGACGACCACGTAGCCGCTCGGCAGATATCAACAGGCGGAACCAATGCAAACTCCGCCCAGGAAGTGGCGAGAGCCCGAGTCGAGTGAGCCCGTAAGCCCAGCGGCGGAGAAATTCCTTTAGCCTTGTACGCCGCAACAATAGCACTGCGAACCCACCGCGCTATGGTGGATTTGGAGGCTGGTTGACCCTTCCGAGACCCGGCGTACTGCACAAATAGCCGATCCGTCTTCCGAAAAGTCTCTGAAACCCGAAGATACGTCCGCAAAACTCGCACAAGATCTAATCGCTTGAGCGCCCGATCCATGGGCGAACCGGACGACTCCGTAAAGACGGGCAAAACCACCGTTTGATTAACATGGAAAACGGAGACAATCTTAGGCAAATAGGACGGCACTGTCCGGAGAAGCACCCGTTCTGGCAAAAACTGAAGATAAGGTTCCCTGCACGACAAGGCCTGTAGATCGGAAATCCGGCGAGCGGAACACCAAGCGACCAGAAAAGCCGTTTTCCAAGAACACTCGCGGATCTCACGAAAACTTTGAGATGCCAGAGAAGAATGCGAAAAGGCCTCCAACACCACATTCAAATCCCAAGGTGGAACTAAGGGACGCAGTGGCGGACGGAGAAGCCGCGTTGCCCGAAGAAACCGTTGGACATCCGGAAGCGCCGAAAGACGCCGACGGCAAACGTACCCCCGAAAACAGGCAAGAGCCGCCACCTGCACCTTAAGGGTACTGAGAGCCAGACCCTTGTCGAAGCCATCTTGCAGAAAAAGTAGAAGCTGAGGCAAGGTAGATGACATTGGAAAAATATGACGTTGAGCGCATCACATCTCAAACAGACGCCACACCCGAACATAGGCCAGAGAAGTTGCTTGCCTTTTTGAGTGCAGCAACGTGGCAATAACTGAATCAGCATAACCTCGCCGCTTCAACCGAGACCTCTCAAGAGCCAAGCTGTAAGCAAGAAGCGATCCACTTTTGGCATGAGAATCGGCCCTTGATGCAACAAATTGATCCGAGCCGGAAGGACCCAAAGCGGAGCTATGAGAAGCCGAACGAGATCGGCATACCAGGGACGACGAGGCCAATCCGGCGCTATGAGAATCACCCGCCCCGGGTGACGTGCAATCCGCTGAATGACTCGACTCAACATTGGCCAGGGAGGAAAACATACAAGAGGGAGTCTGGCGGCCATGGTTGCACGAGAGCATCGAGACCTTCCGACATGCGCTCTCGGCGTCTGCTGAAAAATCTGCCCACTTTGGCATTCGCAAACGTCGCCATCAAGTCCATCACTGGAGAACCCCACCGGAGCGTCAGATCGTGATAAACGGCCGCGTTCAGTTCCCATTCCCCGGGATCTAGCACATTTCGGCTGAGATAATCGGCCTGGACATTGTCCTTGCCAGCCACATGCGCCGCCGAGATAGTTGCGAGATGGGACTCTGCCCACTCCATCAGCTCCAGACATTCGGTCAGAAGGGCGGGAGACTTGGTACCCCCTTGCCGATTGATGTAAGCGACAGTCACCGCATTGTCCGAGAAAATTTTTACCGCCTTGCCCCTGAGCCATGGTTCGAAGCGAAGCAAGGCTAGGCGAGCCGCCCGTAGCTCGAGACGGTTGATCGACCATGAACTCTCCTCTGGAGACCATGCCCCCTGAGCGACCTGATCTAGACAGTGTGCTCCCCAGCCGGACAGACTGGCATCGGTGGTAACCAGGATCCAGGAGGGTTCCTCCAATGGAACCCCTGCCGTAAGATGTTCGGGAAGCAACCACCACTGAAGACTGCGCCGGACGGGATCTGGACAGGGAAGGCGCTGCCCCAGCGGGTGAAGCTGCGGCGACCACCGAGAAAGGAGCGCCTGCTGCAATGGGCGCATGTGTGCTCTGGCCCAGGGCACCAGATCTAGAGCAGCTGCCATGGAACCCAAGACCTGTAAATAGGTCCACGCTGACGGATCTTGAAGAGACAGGAAGGTCTGAATTTGTCGCAAAAGCTTTTGCACCCGCACACTGGGCAACGAAACGTGCCCCCGCTCCGTGTCGAAGCAGGCTCCGAGATAAGTCAACTGCTGTTGCGGGATCAATTGGCTCTTGGCGTGATTGATCACCCACCCGAGCTGCTCGAGAAGCTGGACTACTCGCGCCGTCGCCATCAGAGACGCTTCCCGAGAATCCGCTCGGATCAACCAATCGTCGAGATATGGATGTACTCGAATACCTTCCTTCCGAAGCGCCGCTGCTACGACCACCATCAGCTTTGTGAAGACCCGCGGAGCCGTCGCTAGCCCGAACGGCAAGGCGCGAAATTGGAAATGTCCCATGGGAAGCGCGAAACGTAAATAGCGCTGATGAGACCGTCTGATGGGAATATGAAGATACGCCTCTGTGAGATCTATGGAAGAAAGAAATTCTCCCGGTTGCACCGCCCGAAGCACTGTACGCAGGGTTTCCATGCGAAAGTGTGGCACCCGCAAAGTACGGTTTACACCTTTGAGATCTAGTACGGGACGAAAAGAATCTTCGTTCTTTGGAACCACAAAATAGATCGAGTATCGACCGCAGCCGCACTGGTCCAACGGCACTGGAACAATCGCCTGCAGCTGTAACAGACGCTCGAGCGTGTCGGAAATGGCATGCATCTTCTTTCCGAGCGCACAAGGAGAGAGTATGAATGCGGGTTGCAACGGGCAAGCGAAGTCCAAAGCATAACCTCTCTGAATGACTTCGAGGACCCACTTGTCCGAAGTAATTGCGGTCCAAGCCGCCAGAAACCCCTGTAAGCGGCCGCCTACAGGAACTAACGGCTGGACCTGCTGACCTTCATTGCGATTTCTTAACGGACGGTTGGGAGGCCGCCCCGTAAGATCAGCCGAAACCTCTGGCTCCGCGAAAGGACGAACCACGAAAACTTGAGCGCCCCCGTGAATAAGGCGCAAAGCGGGCACCACGAAATCTGCGGGATTCCCGGGAAGAGCCTCGCCCCGCTCCCACAGCCCGGAGCGGCTTAGGCCGATCCTCCGGCAAACGCCCGCCCTTGGAGTCTCCCAAATCCTTCACAATCTTCTCTAAGGCCTCGCCAAAAAGTAACCCACCCCTAAAAGGCAGTTTACTAAGGCGAACCTTCGAGGAGACATCCGCAGACCAGTTACGTAACCACAGGAAACGCCTAGCCGCCACCATAGAGGCCATGGTCTTGGCCGAAATGCGAACCAAATCATAAAATGCATCCGCCGCATAAGCTGCCGCCGATTCCAACTTCGCGGAATCCGGAACCTCCGAAGCGGGATCTCCCACTGCGTCCCCCTGCAGCCAGCGAATAGAGGCCCTAGAAACATAGGCCCCACAAACCGCTGCCTGTAAAGCCAATGCACTAGCCTCAAAGGCTTGCTTGAGAAGCACCTCCAATTTCCTATCCTGCAGATCTTTAAGCGCTGCTGCGCCCTCCACAGGGATGGTAGTCTTTTTAGTGACTGCCGACACTAAAGCATCCACTTTAGGCATACGGAATAAGTCCCGGTCTGCTTGCGGAAGGGGGTACAAACGCGACAGAGCGCGCCCCCCTCTTAAAGTAGCTTCAGGACATTCCCATTCGGAGTCAATCATCTGCCGAATGACGCGATGCAAGGGAAAACAGCGCTGCTGAGACTTAAAACCTTGCAATAAAGGATCCTCTAACGGTTCCTGAGAGGAGGAAGGAGGAATTAGATGCAGTGCCGCTAAAGATTGTGCAATAAGCGCAGCGAGCTCCTCCTTATGGAAAACCCTAAAAAGATTTGGATCTTCCCCCGGAGCTATTTCGCCCTCCTCCAACTCCTCAGGATCTTGATCTAAAGAGAGATCTACACCCTCATCTGAGACAGATTGAGCTGTCAGCAGAGATTCCTGTGCTATAAAAGAGCCCAAAGGATCTGCCAGACCCTCTTTAGGCTTAGAGGAGCCTTCCCCAGGATCCTCTGCACCCTGTGTCTTATTGGGAACCATCGCAGGAGGGGAACCCCTTGTCTCATGGTCTGGCTGAGCCGACCTAAGCAGGAATGCTTTATGCAAAGCCAGAATGAACTCCGGCGAAAAAAACGAAGAAACATCCTCTGGAGCCCTTACAGAGACATCTGCAGGCAGAGAAACTGGCAGAGGCTCTTTAGAGGACTTTGTCTTTCTTTTGTGCGGTCGGGACTGCTCTGACTGCGAGCTGACAGGCACCGGCAAAATGGCCGATTTTCCCGCCTTCTCCGCCGGCAACGAAGAGCTCTCTAAAACCTGCTCCATCTTGTCAGCCATTGAAACACACGTGGAGAGCACTGAAAAAAAGAAAGACTCCCGACGAGAAAGAAGGACAGCTCAAAGAAACCCCGCCCGAGGCACCGGAAGACAGAGCCGACAGAAGCGCCGAAATGAAGGAACAACTCACCGCACTGAGGTAAATGAGACAGGAAGCCGGCAGACCCGCAGCCAGCGGGAAAGGGCAGACTCACTGAATATTCTTCGGCAGAGGCACTAACTGGGGCTCCCAGAAATCTTTCCTCTGCCGACGGAGACGGAGCCGGTGAAGTGAGACAGGCTCTGCCTCTCACCGGTATGAAACTCACTCGACGTCTCCCGCGCTGTTAAAGGCACAGCGCTACCAATTTACACCCAAGGACTTTAGAATATATCAGCCCTGCTAGAGCCAATATAAAGTAAGAAAACAATAAAAGAACAAACAGCAATTAGCAAACTGAGGGAGAAGCCGAGAATCGATCCTCTGTAGCTGCTGAGGACTGATAGACTGCTGGGTAACCCTCTGGGGGAGTGGCTTCACCTCTCAAAACGTCAGATCAGTCCTCAGTAGCTATAGAAGATTGACAACCCCTACCTGTCCCTGGACTGGCCCGGAGAAGCGAATAGGAAAGAGTAGTTACTCACCTGTAACAGGTGTTCTCCAGGAGCAGCAGGAATCAGTCCTCACATATGGGTGTCATCGGCGCCGATGAAGCCCCAGCGGAGCATTTCCCCAGCTTTCTATGAAAGCCTTTGGGAATGCAGTCATGCATGTGCGGTTCCCTTCCCGCTTAAAGGTGCCATCTTACCTCAATCAAATGACATAGCTAAGAACAGCACACAAAAATGAAAAAATAAACTATGTACAACTGCAACTCCAAGGGGAGGAGGGAGGGTTGTGAGGACTGATTCCTGCTGCTCCTGGAGAACACCTGTTACAGGTGAGTAGCTACTCTTTCTCCAGGACCAAGCAGGAAGTCAGTCCTCACATATGGGTGATTCCCTAGCTCTGGGCTACCAAGGAACCCAGGCTGAACAAGAGGACTCCCTCTAGTCCCAGCTGCAAAGAAAGGCTTTTCAAGGACACAACCTCCACCGGTAGCCCAACAGAGGGCAGGAGTTGCCTAAACCTCAAAGAGATTCCGGAGTACTGCCTGGCCAAAAGCACTGTCCCTACGGGACTCCCTCTCCAGGCAGTAATGGGCTGCAAAAGTCTGGCTTGAAGACCAAGTTGCAGCCTTGCAGATGTCTACCAAGGGCACAGAGCGGAGATGAGCCACTGAGGCAGCCATTGCCCTGACACGATGGGCTGTGACCCTACCCTGCAAAGGAAGGTCAGACGCCTTGTAAGCCCAGGTGATACAGTCAGCCACCCAGATGGACAAGGTACGCTTGGACACAGCTAACCCCAACTTATTGGAATCAAAAGATACAAAGAGCTGAGTAGCCCTTTGATGCCCCTGCGTACGGTCAAGGTAGAAGGATAAGGCCCTCCTACAGTCCAGGGTATGCAGAACTGCTTCAGCCTGGCTTGCATGAGGCCTAGGGAAGAATGTTGGAAGAACCACCTCCTGATTGAGGTGGAAAGAGGAGACAACTTTTGGGAGGAATTTGGGGTGAGTCCTGAGGACTACCCTGTTCCTATAAAACCTGGTGTAAGGCCTGTCACAGACCAGGGCCTGAAGCTCACTTACTCGCCTAGCCGAGGTAAGGGCTATCAGGAAGAGTGTCTTCCAGGAGAGGAAGCGTAGTGGACAAGTAGCCATCGGCTCAAAAGGTGGGCGACTCAGTTGCTGCAAGACCACATTCAGCTCCCACTCAGGGGCAGGAGGATGGATGGGAGGCTTGAGCAAAAGCAAGCCCCTGAGAAAGCGGGACACCAAGGGGTGACCAGATAGAGATTGTCCCTCTACCAATGAGTGGTGTGCTGCTGGAGCTGAGAGGTGGACCCGAACAGAATTGGACTTAAGTCCCTGATTAGATAAGTGCAGTAAGTACTGAAGAACTACTGGCACAGTACAGGAGAAAGGATCCTCTGTACGTAGCTGACACCACACAGAAAACCTTCTCCACTTGAGAGCATAGGTTTTCCTAGTGGACTGTTTCCTAGAGGCTAGGACAACCTCCTCAACTTCCTGAGGTAGGCCCCAGGGAGCCAAAACTACCCTTGCAGCCTCCAGGCCATCAAATTGAGAGACTTGAGATTGGGGTGCAGAAGGGAACCCTGTTCCTGTGTGAGAAGGTCGGGTCTCAACCCCAGAGGCAGTGGAGGATCCACCGCCAGCTGAAGCAGAAGAGGAAACCAAGGCTGTCTCGGACACCTGGAAGCTACCAGCAGGACCGAGGCCTTGTCCTGGAGAATCTTGAATAGGGTTCGGGCCACCAAGGGCGTGGGAGGAAATGCATAGAGGAGGCCCTGAGACCAAGATATCAGAAAAGCATCCGCTGCTATCCGCAGAGGATGTGGTTGTCTGGAGCAGAACTTTGGCAGTTGCTTGTTGATGGGGCTGGCAAAGAGATCCATCAAGGGGAGACCCCATTTCAGGAAGATCTTCTGAACTACTGAAGGATGCAGCTGCCACTCGTGGGGCTGCAGTATCCTGCTTAATCTGTCTGCCAGGTAGTTGTCCTGGCCAGGAAGGTACACAGCCCGGAGTAGCATGTTGTGCTTGAGGGCAAAAGAACAAAGGTCCTGAGCCTCCCGACAAAGGATCCTGGACCCAGTTCCGCCCTGTTTGTTCACATAAAACATGGCAACTTGGTTGTCGGTCTGAATCAGGACAGACTGTTGAGCCAGGGTGGGAGTGAAAGCTTTGAGTGCTAAGCGAATAGCTCTGAGTTCTAGGAGATTGATCTGCTGTGCAGATTCCCAGGGGGACCATAGACCCTGGGTGCACTTGCCCAGACAATGCGCTCCCCAGCCTTGTAGGGAGGCATCGGTTGTGAGAATCACTGTGTAATCTGGAACCTGAAAGGGCATCCCCTTCAGCAGATTGGACGGGTGTAGCCACCATTTGAGGGAGTGTAGAAATGGTTTGGACACCCTTATCCTGTGTCTGAGGCTGCCAGTGGCCTGTGACCACTGGGTCCGAAGGCACCACTGTGCAGGCCTCATGTGGAGCCTGGCATTGGGGGTCACATGTACTGTCAAAGCCATGTGGCCCAGAAGCCTCAGGCAGAGTCTGGCGGAGACCAGGGACCTGCTGAGAAACTGATTTGCCAAGGCCATCAACCTTTGGGCCCTGTCTGCTGGCAAGAAAGCCTTTGCCAGCAGAAAGTCCAACCTTGCTCCTATGAACTCTAAGTTTTGGGAGGGGAGCAAAGTGGACTTTGCAAAGTTTATGACAAACCCCAGGTGTTGTAGAAGAGCAATTGTCCTGAGGGTGGCTTGATTGGCCTCCTGACCTGTCTGACCCGATGAGCCAGTCGTCCAGATAGGGGAAGACAGAGATGCCCCGATTCCTCAGGTAGGCCGCCACCACTGCTAAGCACTTTGTAAAGACTCTGGGGGCAGAGGTGAGACCGAAAGGCAGCACTCTGTACTGATAATGGTTTCCTCCCACAATGAACCTGAGGGACTTTCTGTGGGCTGGATGAATGAGGATGTGAGTGTATGCATCCTTTAGATCTAAGGAGCATAGCCAATCTCCCTGCTGGAGGTAGGGCAGAAGGGTTCCAAGAGTAAGCATCTTGAACTTTTCCTTCACTAGGAACTTGTTGAGGTTCCTGAGGTCCAGAATGGGTTGAAGGCCACCGGTTCTTTTTGGCACCAGGAAATACCTGGAGTAGAATCCATGACCCTGCAAGTGGAGAGGCACAAGCTCCACCGCCCCGTCCACCAACAGACCCTGAAGCTCCTGACGGAGGAGGTCTGTGTGTAGAGGAGGCCTTGGAAGCTCCCCTGGAAAATAAGGGGGTGGCAGTTGGTGGAAATGGAGGGCATATCCCCTCTGGATGATGTCCCGCACCCAACTGTCCCCGGTGATAAGGGGCCACTGGTGGGCAAAGAGGGCGAGACGACCTCCTGTGCAGGGCTGGGAGAGCAGTGGAGGAGAGGCTATGCTCAAGGAGTCAAAAGCCCTTACCCTGCTGCGTGGTAGCAGGGGCCTGAGGCTTGGGGGTCCTCTGCCTACGGGGCCCATTACCCTGGCCCTTGGCTTGCTGACCCTGGGGGGCAGCTTGGGCAGCCTGATACTGTGTGTACTGTTTGTAGGCAGTGCCCTTCCTCGGGTAAAAGGGCTTTTTACCCAAGCCCTTCTTTTTATGAGAAGGAGCAGATGTCTTCCTCGACAGCTTTGTCCGGGTGAGGTGCTCGTTCTTGAGCTGAGCGGCCTTCTTGGTCATGGGCTTGCCAAACAGGTTTTCACCTCGGCAAGGGACATTGACCAATTTGTCCTGAACCCATGGCTCGAGGTCTGATGACTGCAGCCATGCCTGGCGTCGATCCGCGATGCTGGCTGCCGCTACTCGGGCCGAAGCCTCAAAGCCATCGTAGGCGGCACGGGACATGAACTTCGAGCAGTCCCGAATCCCCGAGGACAAGGTCTTAAATCTCTGCAAGGGTTCCCTGGAGAGACCAGCAGAAAATCCGGCCAACTCCTTGGCCAGATCCCGCAAGTACATGCCCATATACAGCTGGTATAACTGGACACGGCAAGCAAGCATCGAGCCCTGAAAACACTTTCTACCGACGCCATCTAGGTTTCGGGCCTCCCTGCCAGGAGGCACCGCGGAATGCATCTTCTGACTCTTCAGACGATGCATGGCCGATTCCACAACCATGGAATGGTGTGGTAGCTGTGCTTTCTGAAAACCAGGGCTCTTACGGAGTCGATAGATCGAATCGACCCACTTGCTAAGAACCAGCGCCGAGGCCGGTGCCTCCCACATACGGAAGAGGAGCCGTTCCAGCATCGGAGGAACCGGGACAGTAAAGGCCTCCTTCGGAGGAGAGTCATACTGCAGTGCCTCGAGCTCTTCAGCTCAAGGCTCCTCCTCAGGATCCGCCGGAATAGCCAAGGCAGTGGCCATATCCCGGACGAACTCTGAGAACCAGGTGTCCTCCGGGGGGGGGGGGGGGACCTACTCCGGGGCTCAGACTGCAGTGAGTCCGAAGGGATGCACCGAGTCTTAAAGGTGTCAGAAGACTCCTCGTCCTCCGTCTCCCAAGCTGACTCATCCGAGGAAGAGTCGGGGTCCGACCCCGCGGGGCCCTGGAGCACCCGCCCCGACGCCGGAAGCACCGGCGTCGATGCCCTCGGTCCCGAACGGGAGGTCGAGGGGGACCGCAACCGAGGTCGACTCCGAGCCACGATGGACTCGAGTATCGGCTCGGTCTTCGGGGTCGACTTGGACGTCGATGTCCCGGTGGTCGGGGCAGATGCGCTAGACAGGCTGGCCATCAGTGCCCGCTGCTGCTCCATGAAGGCAGACATTCTGCTCTCCAAGGCTGTCATCCTGAGACTCAGCTCGGGAGACGCAGCAGCCACCGACTCGGGCCCCGGCGGCGGCTCCCTTGGAGGAGAGTCCACGAGGACTACGGGGCTTACGTGTCCAGCAGACTCCGGCTCCACACGAGGAACTTTGGCAGGCTTCTCCGGTTCCACAGGCCCGGGGTGACGGTCGGGGGTCTTAGACCTGTGCCTCGAGGAGCCAGGGACCTCCTCCGACGACGCCCTCATGAGCCGTTTCTTCCTCTTGCGTTCCCGGTCGGGGGACCCACTGTCCGAGGAGCTTCGACGGCGCTCGGGATCGGAATCCCGAGATGTCGAGGCCTCAGACGAGGTCCGGGCCCGGCCGGAGGCTGAGTCCGAGAAAAGCCTTTCCTTTTGCTGCTGGCGACTTCGAAGTGCCTTGGAAGACATCTTCCCACAGGCCCCGCACGACTTAGGATCGTGGTCGGGGCCGAGGCACCGAAGGCAGCAGTCGTGTGTGTCGGTGAGAGACATCAGTTTCTTACACAGATCACACTTCTTAAAACCACTGGAAGCCATCGGGGAAAAAAAAAGAGTCCCCACAAGGTCAAAAGACCGGCCTTCCAGGGAAAAAGAGAAAAAGGGGCGCGAACGCCAGCCACGAAGAGCTAAAACCGAAAACGAAGAATTGGGCTCGATACCGGTGTACCGAACCCGGCGAGAGGGGAACCGGCATCGAACCGGAAGAAAAATAGCAGAAAAAAAAAATCGCTGAAAAATCAAATTTTAACCGGGAATACTGGACACACATCCGGTGGGCTTCACGGAAAAAAAGAGACTGAGGTAAGATGGCACCCTTAGGCGGGAAGGGAACCGCGCATGCGTGCCTGCATTCCCAAAGGCTTTCATAGAAAGCTGGGGAAATGCTCCGCTGGGGCTTCATCAGCGCCGATGACACCCATATGTGAGGACTGACTTCCTGCTTGGTCCTGGAGAACACCTAATGCAGGAAAGCAAGTTTGCTTTCTCTGTCAACAAACGGGATAAATGGGCCACACAAGTGGGGACTCCCAGGCTGAGGGTTGCTGAAAGATCACATACTCAGGTGAACTGACTGGAGAATATGACAGTCCATAGGAAGTGACCTTATCGGAAGACTATATTGTATGAGCAAACCACATAAAGGATAGTGGTTAGAGTTGGATACTCAGTGCATTTGGTTATAGTCTATCTTAGAAGAATGATCAAGGTAGGACTGGGCATTAAGGTTTGTAGGGAGGACCATGTTGCAAATATCTTCCATGGCTCTCACTTGGTGGGCTTTGGGCATTATCGGTCAAAGTGAGGCCTGTTTGTTAGTTACATAACTGCATATAGTCTACCAGCTAGTTAGCTATAGTGGGTCTAGCTAATGGGATCCCAAGACCATTTGGATCAAAAGATACAAAGAGCTGTATGATCTATGTTTCTCCGTTCTATTGAAGTAAAAGGAAAACTTTTACAGCTCAGAGAATAGTGAGCATTTTCTTCTGGATGAGCATGAGGCTTTGAACAGAATATTAGTACCTGAATATAACTCACCCTGACCTATTACTGAAAAGGTATGTGCTAAATCCAAATATAAATACATTAGTAAGTACGTAATTGAAGTGCCAATGTTTGGTAACAGTTTTTGGATATGTCCTGAGGATAACTATTTTTATACAACTGGGTGTAGGGAGAGCAAGGGCATAGCCATGGGGGAGAGGGGTCTGGGAGGCCCTATGTACCTCCAATGTTGCCTCAGACCTTCCCCCAATGATCAGACCATGTCAGTGAACCACTGCCATAGCTAGTGGGGATCCCCAAGACCCACCCGCTGAAGAATTCCAGAGTGCAGAGGAAGCCATTAAGAAGTATGGCAGGCTGCAGCAGCAGTTGAAGTTTCTAATGCTGACATACCATGAATATGTTAAGTATTCACGGAAGTACAACACTGAGATCAGCATCAGACAATGCTCCCATGAATACTTAACATGCTTGTGGTGCATGTTGGCATTAGAGCCTTCACTTGCTGATGCACCCTATTGTACTTAAGGGCTTCCTCTGCATTCTGGATTTCTTCAATTGGTGGGGCTAGGGGATCCCCTCCAGCTACAGTACTAGTTCATGTAAATGGGAGTAGGGTAAGGGGGAGGAGATAACAGATGCTCATAAAGAAGTGAGGCAGAGGAAATGGATGCTGTGGTGGAAAAGGGAGAAAAGAGCAAGAAGAATGCTGAGGAAATGCGGAGAAAGGCCACCACTTCCACAAAGAATGAAACACCCCAGGAACAAATGGATCACAGTGGGTTCTGGTAGATTGCGACCTGTGACACAGAGGCATCCTATGCATCAGGAGATATCCCTGCATAATGTCTTCTCTGCCTTGGCGAATGAGGATGCCCAATCCAAAGAAACTGAAGGGCCCTTAAATGAGACAGACAATGCCCAATCTCCTGCTAAAGGACCAAATACGAAGAAAACCTCACCAAACAGCAAACTACTACTACTTGGTGATTCCATCATCAGTGGCATCAACTTGGGAACACAGTTCAAAGGAGAGAAGATAGTCAAGTGCCTCCCAGGCTCTTCAGCCAGCAGGAATACAAACCACATTGTTGAAGTACTTAGCGCAGAAAGTGAACACTCCAAATTTGATGTGGTTATCCACTTGGGCACAAATGACCTGGCTAGAAACAGTACCTCTACAGTCCAAAAGAACTTCCAATCTCTGGGAGAGAAACTCAAGCCCATTGTTAACACTGTTGCATTCTCAGAGGTTCTACCTGTGCTTGGTAAAGGGGCAAAAAGGCTGCATCGCATTAACAGCTTTAATACATGGCTCCAGACCTGGTGCAAACAAGGAGGATTCAGATTTATTGGCGACTGGGGTAACAGATGGAACAACAAGAGACTATACTGTGCTGATGGAATACATCTCTCTGTCGCAGGGAAAAGAATCTTAAGTGAAAAATACAAGCAATATGTGGATATGCATTTAAACTAGAAAAAGGGGGTGACAGATGTGGAAGGTCAAGCTCTGGACGTCACCTCCTGCAAAAGCAGATTAATATCAGAAACAGCCACACATTTAAACCACACATCATAAACAAGTGGGAAGATGTAGGCAGAACAAAATCAACGCTAAATACACCCAAGCCAGGTAAATGCTCGAAAGCAATGAGCACAAGTGCTCGAAGCTTAGCCAACAAAGTTCCAGACCTAGAAGCCCTAATGGTGGAAATGGATTTGGACATTGTGGCCATTACAGAAACATGGCTAAACGAATCGCATGATTGGGATATAGCCATACCTGGCTATAATCTATTCAGAAGAGACAGAGAAAATGGAAGAGGAGGAGGAGTAGCCTTGTATGTCAAAAGCAATATTAAAGCTACTGAAATGCAGGGGGCATGGGGAAAAGAAGAAGCGCTCTGGATTGTGTTGGAAAGAGGAGATGGCACTGTCATCCATACTGCTGTAGTCTACAGACCTCCAACACAAATTGAAGAGATAGATAATGAATTGATTATAGATATTGCCAAGATAGCCACAAAGGGGGAAGCGATCATATTGGGTGACTTTAATCTACCTGATGTGGATTGGATTACTCCTTCTGCAAATCTGGAAAGAAGCAAAAAAATCGTGGATGCTCTCCAAGATGCGTTACTTAGACAAATGGTGATGGAACCAACCAGGGAAAGCTCAACGCTGGATTTAGTGCTCACCAACGGCGATAGCGTGTCGAATGTCTGCGTGAGTGCCCCTGTGAGCAGCAGTGATCATCACACAGTGTGGTTTGAGATAAAAGCCATGGTACAGGCCAATCATAGCAGGCTCAAAGTCCTAAACTTTAAAAACACCAACTTCAATAAAATGACCGAGTACCTAAAGGAGGAGCTGATAGGGTGGAAAGAGATAAGGGAAGTGGAATTCCATTGGGCTAAACTAAAGGTGGCAATAAAAGGGGCAACAGATAAATATGTAACAAAAGTAAACAAAAACAAGAGGAGAAGAAAGCCTATTTGGTTTTCAAAAGAAGTGGCTGCTCAAATAAAGGCAAAAAACACAGCTTTCGCAAAATTCAAAAGCTCGCAAACAGAGGAACACAGAAATGAATACAGGATCAAACTTAAAGAGACAAAGAGAGAAATAAGGACAGCAAAATCAAAGGCAGAGAAAAAGATGGCTAAAGATGTGAAGTGTGGTGACAAAACCCTTCTTCAGGTATATTCGGGAAAGGAAGAAGATCAGAGGTGGAATTGCAGGACTCAGAAGTGCTGTGAACGGACTCGTGGAAAGTGACATTGAAAAAGCAAAATTGCTAAACGAATACTTCTGCTCTGTTTTTAGCCCGGCGCATCGCCCAGGGGAACCAGAGGCTCCAGTGAGAGGTGGTGTAGCAGCGGAAACCAGGGCTGATGAGGCCACTGCAGGGCCACAAGAATCACAGAGGCCCTTGTCCCACTGTATTTTGAGGAGGGTTCGCGCTATGAGTGGAGTGGGGGGAAACGCATACAGGAGGCCGTGCATCCACGACAGGAGGAAGGCATCAGGGGCTTCCCTGTTCAGATGTGGAACCAGGCCGCAGAACCATGAGAGCTGCGAGTTCACTAGGCTGGTGAAGAGGTCTAGGACCGGAGTCCCCCAATGCCAGAACAGCTGCTGCGCCATCTGCGGACAGATACGCATCTGTGTTGCTTTCTATCAGAATCAGAGCTGTAATTTTTGTGCGCTCTGTTTTAAAGTATGTGCCCTCGCTCGGCAAGGTGTGTGTGCGCGCACAGCTTAGAGGGAACAGTGCTCATGAGGCTGGAGGAGCCAGCTTAACCTGTATGCCAGAACATGTCCTGGCCTGGGAGATAGGTGGCCCGTAGGGCTATGCCTTGGTGAACCGCAAAGGACCACGGGCTACTGCCTCCAAGCCAGTGCCCCCTTGCTTGTTCATATAGAACACTGCTACTCAGTTGTCCATCTGGACAAGCACCACCTGGTGGTGAATGCAATGACTGAACACGCGGAGGGCGAGGAGGACCACCCGGAGAAGGTTGTTTGGTTGCCGGGATGACTCCAGGGTCCAAGTCCCCTGCATGCGGAGCTCGCTGCAATGGGCTCTCCAGCCCTCAAGTGAGGCATCTGTGGTGAAGACCACATCGTGTAGCAGGGCCTGGAACGGCATGCCTCTGAGCAGGTTCCGGGCGTCCCGCCACCAGTCGAGGAACTCGGTGAGGAGGCGACCTATTGCCTCAGATCTCTGAGCCCGAAGGCACCACTGTGCCGCCTGCATGTGCAGCTGGGCGTTGGGGATGACATGAATCACTGAGGCCATATGGCTGAGAAGATGGAGCATCACTTGGGCCGATACCGCATTGTGGCATTGGACTGTGGATGCCAGAGCGATGAGGCGGTCTGTCCTATCTTGAGGAAGGAAAGTTGTCACCCGCTGAGTGTTTAGGCACGCACCGATGAACTCCAGGGATTGGGCTGGAGTGAGGTGAGACTTTGGGTAATTGACCACGAAGCAGAGGTGCTCGAGGAGGTGGACTGTGCAGGCCATGGCCCGCTGCACCTCGTCGGCTGCCCCCCCCCCCCCCGTAACGAGCCAGTCGTCTATCTAGATAGGGGTAGATGAAGGTACCCTGTAATTGAAGGTGGGCCATGGTCACCGTGAGGCAATTGGCGAACACTTGTGGGGCGGACGCCAGGCCGAAAGGAAGCACCCTGTATTGATAGTGATTCCCTTGAACCCTGAAACACAGATATTTTCTGTGCTTGGGATGGACAAGGGGATGTGAACGTGCACATCCAGAAGGTCCAAGGAGCATAGCCAGGCGCTTGATGGAGGAAGGGCAGCAAGGCGCCAAGGGAGAGCATTTTGAACCTCTCCTGCACCAGGTATTTGTTGAGATTTCTCAAATCGAGGATGGGTCAGAAACCGCCCATCCGCTTTGGCACAAGGAAGTAACGGGAGTAGAAACCACGACTGCTGAGGTGCAGTGGGACCACGTCAACTGCTCGCTCTTCGAGGAGGTTGGCAAGCTCCTGCGCCAAGAAGACCTGATGCGCGGGGGGCCGAGGGGGCTCTGCAGGGCAGAAGAGTGGAGGAAGCCGGTCCAGGTGAAGGAGGTAACCCTCCCGGATGACGTGGAGGACCCAGGTGTCTGAGGTGACATACTCCCATCCGGGAGCAAAGTGGACTAGGTGCCCTCCCACTAGTAGCTGGGACACTGGATGGTGAGCGGCTATGCATCTGGTGTCAAAAGCCCAGGGCCAACTAAGCCGGTGCCGGGGTCTGGCTTTAGGGACCTTTTGGCTTACAAGGACCCTGATGGCCGCTCTTGCTCTGTATGCCTCGGGGCGGAGCCAGCACCGGAGGGTAAGGTGGGTAGCCCCGGTAGGGGAGACCCTTCCTCTGGAAGAAAGGCTTTTTTCCCTGTTGCTTCTTCCATGGGAGGGAGGAAGTCTTTCGGGAGAGATGGGTGCAGATTAAGTGATCGGTCTCAATCTCCGCTGCTTTGTCCTCCATCGGTTTGCCAAACAATTGCTCGCTCAGGCACAATACATCGAGCAGTTTCTCCTGGATCCATTGTTCAAGATCAAGGACTGGAGCCAGGCCTGCCGCCTGGCCCCGGATACCAGCAGCTGCTATCCGAGCGGAGAACTTGAAGCTGTTGTATGCAGCGCGAGAAAGGTACTTTGAACAGTCCCACTGACTTTAGGAGGGACTGGAAATGGCAGAGGTAGTTGCCGTTGAGGCCTGCCTGGAAACCTCCGAGCTCCTTCGCGAGGTCATGAAGGAACATACCTATGTATAGCTGGTAAGCCTGGATACAGTCTGACAGCGTGGAGCCTTGGTAGGCTTTACGCCCGAGGGTGTCGAGAGCGTGAGAATTTCTACCTGGCAGGATGAAGAGTGAGTTTTTGGGCTCTTTTGCATCCGCATGGCGGACTCCACCACCATCGAGGTATGAGGAACTGGGCCTTCCAGAAGCTGGGCCCTCGCTGGACCATGTACATGGTGTCCAGGTGCTTGCTGACAATGGGGATAGACAAAGGCGTCTCCCACATGCGGAGGAGCAGCTAGGCTAGGATGGGCGGAACTGGAACCATGAGAGATTCCCTCGGCAGAGCCTCATATTGTAAAATATTGAGTTCTTCCGCACGGGGCTCCTCCTCAGACTGTGTGGAGAGCACTAGGGCTTGAGCCATGTCCCGCACAAACTCCAGAAAGGAGGTGTCTTCAGGAGAAGACTGCCACTTCTGAACCAGCGAGGAAGGATTTGAGGGGACATCCCGATGAGCCCAGGACTCAGGGGAAGGGTACCCTTTGGACTCTCAGCCCGAGAATTCCGAGGAAGACTCTGAGCTAGGCTGCTCAAGCAGAGTCTGTGCCTTGCACTGGGCTCTCAAGGCCGAAGCCAGCTTGGAGCTGGAGGCGCTAGCTCGAGAAAATCTCGCACCCGAAGATATGGAGATAGAGACCTCTGCCAGGATCCCTCACGAGGCCCCTGGCTCTCGGGAGTTGTCACAGAGGTCTGGGGAGCCATCACAGGCATTGCCCTCGGTCTTAG
Organism: Ichthyophis bannanicus; assembly: GCA_033557465.1. Taxonomy (NCBI): domain Eukaryota; kingdom Metazoa; phylum Chordata; class Amphibia; order Gymnophiona; family Ichthyophiidae; genus Ichthyophis; species Ichthyophis bannanicus. Next base: position 825,752,868 of record CM066034.1, read on the forward strand.
GGAGTGTGCCAGTGGGGCATGGCACCAGCACCTGCTGGGCAGCAAGGAAGGCAGAAACGCTGTGCTCCAGTGCCAGCATTTGGGCCTCCCACTCGGGAGTGGGGCCCTGTGATGCCGACACCAGGGTGACCGGGTCAGGAGTTGAGGAAGAGAGGGGTCCTTGCCAGGATGACCCTCAGGAGAACGGGTGCCATTGCCGGAGGCCTCCATATCTGTAGGAGGTACCTTCCGAGGCCGCTCCTTCTCTGACTCTTGGGACTGCAGAAGAGGGCTGAGGGACAGAGCGCGAGAACGCTTGCATTTGTCTGGAGCCCCCGATAGGGTCCTCGAGGTCTTTGTCTTCTTTTTCTGCTCCCTTTCAGGGGATCCTTGCTCAGAGTGGTGACTGGGCCACAGAGCAGCCACGGGGGTCCCCAGAGGCTGAAGGTCTGTGGAGTGGGAAGCTACCAGGGATACCGGAGCCACCTTGTAGAAAATGTCATCCAGTTTCTGCTTATGACTCTGGATGGCCTTGGAGGACATCTTTTTACAAAGGGAGCAGAGCTCTGGGTTGTGGTCAGCTCCTAGGCACCTAAGACAACAGTCATGGGTATCCATGAGCGATATATTTTTGGAGCATCTGTCATACTTTTTGAAACCGGAGGCCATGGGGGCAAAAAGAATCCCTACAAGGTCAAAGACCTTCGGCTTGGCCAGCTGTTGAAAAGAGCGTTAAAACGCGCTGGTCAAGAAAAAATGAAAAACAACAAAGTCCTGGGGCCTGCTGCCAAAGCAAGGGCACTGGGGACGGTGGGAAAAGGACTGGAAAACTGGAACTAGAGAGAGAAATTTTGGAGACTTTTTCTGAGGTACAGGATGTGCGTCCGAAGTACTCTATGGAAAAAGGGAGACTGATCCCTTGGGCGGGAAGGGGACCATGCATGCGTGGTGGCATTCCCAAAGGTTTTCTTTGAAAGCTGGGGAAATGCTCTGCGTGGGCTCCGTCAGTGCCGACATCACCCACTGCCTCCATTGTATGCAAATCTCTCTCATGCATATTCATTGTGGATATCTGGAAAATCTGACTTGCTGGGGAGGCCCCAGTACATGTTTGGGAACCCCTGGTGTAGGAAATGGAAGGATATTTCTATGAGGAAAGGCTTAAAAGGTTAGGACTCTTCAGCTTGGAAAAAGAGACGGCTGAGGTGAGAAATGATAGAGTTCTATAAAATAATAAATGGACTAGAATGGGTAAATGTAGATCAATTGTTTACTCCTTCAAAAAGTAGAAAGACTAGGGGACATGCCATGATGTTACAGGGTATCACATTTAAGACTCATTGGAGAAAATATTTTTTCACTCAACGCGTAATCAAACCCTGGAATTTGTCCCCAGAGGATGCAGCAAAAGCTGTTAGTGTAGCTGGATTTAAGAGAGGTTTAGACAAGTTCCTGAAGGAAAAGTCCATAAATCACTATTAAAGAGGACTGAGGAATCCACTGCTTATCCTTTGGACAAGCAGATAAGTATATCCTTTGGGAAGCAGATAGGTACTTATGACTTGGATTGGCCACTGTTTAGAAACAGGATACTGGGCTTGGTCTGACCCAGTATGGCATATCTTATGTTCTTACATTCACGATTATCAGGATTATTGCCAAATTATTCTAGTCAAATGTTTACTCACTGGAGCATTCTGTAAAAGGGACTTAAATATCAATGTATAATTTTATACTCTGCGATTAGATCTGATGTTTTTATAATGTGTTCTTGCTTTTCAGGATCTTGCAATGTGTGTTTTATCTTTAAAGAAATGTGTCTGCTTGAATGTATGTTGTTTGAGTATTGGTAATTACTTTTCTGTTAGCCATACAGATGTAAATAGTTAATACTGTTATCCAAGTTGAACTACCTGTTATATGTAATTACGGTGTAATCCCCCACTGTAAAACACCCTGATGTTCCATGTAAACCGCACTGATATCGAAGAGCACGGTATATAAGAGAAATAAATAAAAAAATAAAATAAAATAATAAAAAAAGTGCTTGAAATGACCGAGTTTAAAATATTTTAAGCGTCACCATCATGCCTTACTGTTGCAGACCACTTGAAAATCTGTTATGTGCATTGCAAGGAATGATTTGTTAGTGAAATTGTAACTTGTACTGCTCAGACCTATGCCCATCTACGTTAACCTTGGGTACTCCCCAAAAATTCATTTCTGCCTATGCCACTAAGGGAGGGAAGGATACAAACACTTTCAATTCACAGATTTACAACTCTAAGCTATAGTGGTGTGATTGCGTCATGATTCATGGAGTAACCTGTCGGATTACAAGGCCATTTCTAACTATTTGAGGGTCCATCCATCTACGCTCAGCAGTCAGTCTACAAATAGAAAAAGTTGAAGACTACATTGAGTTCAACAAGGAGCAGTTGCTCAGCCAGGAGCATCTCAACAGCCAACTGGAAAATCCATCCATGAAGTCAAAAAGAGCCCCAAGTAAACTTACAAAGATCTGTAGGAATTCCTTCCAGTAACTGATGTGAGGATTCATGAGCCAACCATCAGGAAAATATTAATTGGATCACTGTTAATCAGAGGATAGTTAGGAATAAACTATATTCTCTAAAAGGAACATGACTCCCTGCCTCAGATTTACAAAAAGTATCCGGATGACCTACAAGATTTCTGGAATAATGCTCTCTGGACAGATAAATCAACAGTTGAACTTTTCAGTTACAGAAACAAATATTTTTGTCAAAAAACAAACACAGTGTTCCAAAGTTTAAACTTCATCCTGACCGTCAAGTATGATGTTGGAGGTATCATGGTGTGTGGTCTTTTTGTTACATTTGAACATGGGTGGCTTGCCTTGCTGATGTAACTAATTAGAAAAAACAAGGGAGCAACTTCAGGGTGTTTTATCTGATGGCTTAAAAGATAACTTCATCATCTTAATGATAACTATATTTGGGGCCCAAGATATTGGTGGCTTCTGAATAGGTTGTTTGGTATGAAGACATCCTTTCATTAATCTGGATACAAGTGGATAAATCATGATATGCTGATAAAACACTGAAGTGTACTCTTATAGAAGTAGTCCTGAGGCTAGCTTGAGACAAATGAAGAAATGTCTTTTAAGAAATTGGAAAAGCATTAAACAGAAAACCTTTTCCACTTGAAGCTATAAGTTCTTCTAGTGGAGGGCTTTGTAGCTTCTTCTAAGCTTTATGGGATTTACAGAGGTAAGTAAGATGTTAATTACTTGAGGTGACATATAGCAAGCATTTGAGCTTGTCTGCTAGCTGGGTTTGGGAGTCTGGATAAATGGTCTAAAGAAGAATCTGCACTAAAACTGCAGGATCCCAAATCTTTGCTACTTCTCAAAAGAGGGGTAGGGAACCCTTGTTTGTTGATGTAATACATAGCCATTTTTAAAAAAATGTATAACTTTTTATTGAGCAGACTGCAACAGATAAAACACAGAATTGTCATCCCTTCAGAAGTTTTGCCTTAATTGACCCTCACTGATCCCCTCCCAAAAGTCCACCCTCCTATTCCCTCACCAAATCATTGCCAAGATCACATCAAAGACAAGTCACTGATCAACCCCCATATCAAATCATTTATCAACATTGGACTGCTTCCACTATTCATAAATATTCCATTTAGCAGGAAGGCAAACTGCTCGCACAGCACTCACAACTGTAGCAGCTCTCATGCTATATATCCACTCCAATTCCCTCCAAAGTCAGCTACTTCCCCTCCTCCCCCTCTTCACTCCCAACTTTCCCACTGCACCTTTGCTACCCTTTCTTTGATCTCTGAGGAGGAAACCGCACACCTTCTTTCCTCCTCCAAACTCACTACCTGCTCCTCTGATCCTATTCCCAACCCATCTCCTAAGCCCCATCTCCTCCACTGTTGTCCCTTCCATCTCTCCTATTTTTAACCTATCGCTCTCCACTGCATCTGTCTCTGCAGCCTTCAAGCATGCTGTAGTTACACCTCTCCTCAAGAAACCCTCATTTTATCCTACTTGTCCTAACTATCGACCCATCTCCCTCCTCCCCTTCATTTCTAAACTACTTGAACTTGCGGTTCACCAATGTTGCCTTGACTTTCTCTGCTCTCAAGCCCTCCTGGACCCTTTACAATCTGGCTTTCATCCTTTACATTCTACTGAAACAGCTCCTGCCAAAATCTCCAGTGACTTGTTTCTGAAAAAATCCAAGGGACTTTACTCAGGTTCCTGCAAAATCCAAGAGTCTTTACCCGGTTCCTGCTCGCTATCAAGCAAAGTCCTGCCTCCCAGGAAGTGACGCGGCAGCATTCAACCCGGTAACTACAGCTATTTAAACAACACTTCTGCAGTGTCTCAGTCTTGTCTTTACCTTTGCTGATGCTGTTCTATTGCTGGTTTGTGTTTGAGTTCCTGACCCAGCTGTACTGTCTCCCTAGGTTCCTGCTCTTCACCAAGCAAAGTCCTGCCTCCCAGGAAGTGACCCGGCTGCGTTCAACCCGGCAACTACAGCTATTTAAACAACACTTCTGCAGTATTCTGCGTGCCACAGGCGCGTGCCCAAGGAGCAGGTCCTGCTCCTTGGAGTGACTCCGGCGATGTAGGTAACTACCGCTGTGCGACTCTCTCAAATGGTTTGGCTAGATTGTCCTCTCTGATGTATATCCTTTCTGAACCTGGCCTTTAACACCCCTTTCTCATGATGGTTGTACTCCCTGCCTGCCTCCTAACAATGTCTTTAATCCCAGACCACCGGGGTGTGAGGTCTACTGTGCCTCTGCCTCTGATATTCCTTGTCCTCTTACTGCTGCTACCCCTCCCCCTCAGCTCTCTCTCTCCTCAGTTACTACTGCGCCTGGCCTTAGAGAACTGCCGGTCACTCTGTGCAAAAACTCTTAGTTCATGACCTGTTGGTTCGTGAATATTTAGATATGCTGTTTCTCAAGGAAACATGGCTGAAGGAGGCGGATGATCTCCTCCTTACCTGTTGTGTTTCCTCAGGTTACTCTGTCCTGTCTAACCCCAAGCCAGACCGTCCTGGGAGTAGCATTTCTGTATCGCTCCTCCGTACCAGTAACCCAACTTTACTCTCCTATTATTCATTACCCAGATTCTCTTCTCCTTTGTCTTCACTCTTTCCCCCCCTGCACTTTCTCCTTATATACCCCGCTCCTTCTTACTATTTCCGCGGTTTCAGTTCACTATCCACTCCTGGTCCTGCTTGGCGATTTTAATACTCACTTTGATGCTCCCTCCTCCTCTCGAGACAAGTCTTTTCTTTCCCAGGTCCACAATCTTGTTCTTAAGCAGCATGTCTGCTTTACAACTCACGCTGCTGGACATACCCTTGAATCTTCTTCTGACTCCTTTCAGTCCTTCCCTGGATTTTTCTTCTCTTTCCTCTTATCCTCTTCCTTGGACCGAACATGTCTATATCTCCTTTTCCCTTTCAGTCTCCCTTTGTCGCTCCACTTCTCGGCACTCAGAATCCTTCCCCCCCACCCCCCAGGTTTTCCCACCACATTACTGTGACTACCCTGGCAAACTTTCCTTCTTCTGATCAATTATTCCCTCAGGATTTCTCTACGCGATCTGTCGACGACCAGGTACGGACCTGGAATTCTTCCCTGTCCGACGCTCTTGATCATCTAGCCCCCCTTCGCCCCCTCCCACTCTTTCCAAACACGCATGTTATCACCCTGGCTTATATCTCCATTGTGCTTATCTATGGCGAGCTGAATGCCTCTCCCACCTCTCTCCAGCATTTTCGTCTGTCATCACCATTACCTTCACCTTATACAAGAAGCTAAGCGGACTTATTATTCCCAGCTTATCTCCAAATTTGTAACTCCTCTCGCCAATTGTTTGTGGTTATGAAGTCTCTCTCCACTACTCAGTCCCTACCTGCTCATACCAATACCACCCTGCAGTCCCCCCATGTCTTTCCCAGCTGGCTACTTTCTTTGCGGAAAAGGTTCTGTCTCTCTGCTCCTCTTTCCCTGCCTGCCCACCCCCGCTCTCCCCAACCCTTTCCTTTTTCCCCCCACTCTCCTTTGACTCACAGTTGGTCTACATTCTCACCTATCTCTGCAGAAGCTCTGTCCAAATCCCTTTCGTCAGCCAGGAAAACCAAATGCTGCTCAGACCCTATCCCCTCAGTCTGGCTCTTAGAGCTTTCACTTGCACTTCTCCCCTTTATTCAGCTTATTCTGAATTCCAGCCTCACTTCTGGTGTCTTTCCCTCTCCATGGAGACATGCCCTGGTCCGTCCACTGCTAAAAAAGCCCTCTCTTGATCCCTCTGTTCTGTCTCTATCAGCCTGTCTCTAATCTCCCATTTCTGTCAAAGATTTTAGAGCAATTTCACACAACTTACCCAGCACTTGGAGTCCATTCACTACCTGCGTCCCTGTCAATCTGGTTTCAGATCCAGACAATGCACGGAGTTGATTCTAATGGCACTTCCAACGAACTTCACACTTCTCATGACCAGGATGATATATCTATTGCTGTCTCTCTCGATTTATCTTCGGCATATGATCTAATAGATCACCACGCTCATCTTTGTCTTCATGCAGCAGGTTTATCCAAGACAATTCTACACTGGTTTCATTCTTTTCTTCTCTCTTGATCCTTCTCTGTTTTTTCAGGTTCTGCCTCTTCCACTTATCTGTGGTGTTTCCCAGGGTTCCATCCTTGCTCCTCTCCTTTTCAACATTTTTTTGGCTCCCTCACTGTACAGATTCAACAATGCAGTATATCGGCATACTACTATGTTGACAAAATTATTATTTTGCACCTCACCTCTCCAGTAGCCACCGATCTCATTCCACTGAACTCGTCTCTCTCTAGTCGCTCTCTGGCTTTCATCTAACTTCCTGCACTTGAACGCTACAAAGACCTCTGCCATTTGGTTTACTTTTAGTGGCCCCATTCCTGCTCTTACCCCCCTCATCTCTAGGTCTTCGGTCTCCATGGTCACTTCCCTCAGCTATCTCGGGGTTACTCTAGAATTGGCGCTTTCATTTCTTGCAATCCTATGAATAATACCAAACACCTGGGATTAGTTCACCGAGCAATGTCTATGACCTGAAGCAGGGGTATAAATGTTATCACCCCGAAACGTGCCACGTCGACTTGCTACATTGCTGATTGAACATAATGGACTACTAGACTTCAGTTAAGTAAATACTGACTTTTAACAAATACTTTATTAAAAAGGAATTGGCCACAGCGGTACGAGGTTTTTTCCTCTTTACTGGGATGGCTATTCCAACAAAAAGAATTTTGCTTTCTTCACCGGTGTGTTAGCTTTCATTTCTTGAGCACATTTCACTGTTAGTACGTCACTCTTTCTTTTCACTCAGACAGATCAGATCTCTGCGCCTCTTCCTTGATCCCCCCTCTCTCACTACCCTGCCTCTCTCCTTGGTGATGTTGCGTCTTGATTATTGCAACTCTGTCCTTGCCAGTCTCCCATTGTCACAGCTCTGCCGTTTGCAACTTACTCAGAATATTGCTCTCGGATCTTGTCACACACGACTCGCTCAGAGCATATCAAACCGGTTCTTATCAATCTTCATTGGCTCCCTGTTCAGTACTGTATACACTATACGATACTTACCACTGTACACAAGGCAATATATACACAAATCCCACAGTATCTTTCAGACCTCCTTCAATTCCACAACCCAGCCTGTAGTCTCTGCTCAGCCCATGTTAACAGTCTTCATCTCCCCTCCCCGAATCTACCCATCACTCCGCCTTCTTCTTCCAGGGTCCCTCCCTCTGGAATTCTCTCCCATCTCCTCTCCGCCTTGAACTCTCCCCTCACCCGGTTCAAATCTCTCCTCAAAACGTACCTGTTCCTCTCTGCTTTTGACCTTCCCTCCTCTACTTTCTAACTCTCTCTCCCTGTTCTAACTCCTCCCTGGCTGCTATGTCCTATCAGTGACTCTAGTTCCTTTCCTTTCTGGCCTTTGGCCTCCCTTCTTGATTTTTTTGATATTGCAAACCACTTTGGTGGTGTTAAGAGCAGTATATAAAATGTGTGAATAAAGATAGTCTTCATTCTTCTTGACCTCTCTGCTGCTTTTGACACTGTTGACCACAACCTTCTCCTTGATACCCTGCCCTTGCTTGGTTTTAAGGGCTCTGTACTATCCTGGTTCTCCTCTTATCTCTCCCATCGCTCTTTCAGTGTTTGTTCTGGTTGATCCTCCTCTGCTGCTATCCCGCTCTCAGTTGGTGTACCCCAAGGATCTGTCTTGGGTCCAACTCCTTTTCTCTCTCTATAGCCAGTCCATTGGTGCACTCATCTCTTCCCATGGCTTTCAGTACCATCTTTATGCTAATGACTCCCAGATCTACCTTTCTACACCTGAAATCTCTCCGGCAATCCAGACCCGGATTTCTGCCTGCCTGCCTTTCTGACATTGCTGCTTTGATGTCTCACTGCCGCTTGAAATTGAACATGGCCAAAACTGAGCTGCTTATTTTGCCCCTAAAACCTCCTCTCCCCTTCCTCCGTCTCTGTGGATAACTCTACTCCTCCGTTTCCTTGGCTCGCAACCTTGGGATTGTCTTTGATTCCTCTCTCTCCTTCTCCACACACATCCATCTGATAGTTAAGACCTGCCGTTTCTTTCTCTATAACAACAACAAAATCTGCACATTCCTTTCTGAACACACTACTAAGACACTTATCCACTCCTTAATCACCTCCTGTCCTGACTATTGTAACTTATTCCTTGCTGTTCTCACTCTGAATCATCTTTTTCCCCTTCAATCTGTTCAACGCTCTGTTGCACAGCTAATCTTCCGCTAGCCTCATCATGCTTATATTACCCCTTTTCTCAAGTCACTTCATTGGCTCTCTATCCATTTCCGCATTCAGTTCAAACTTCTCCTGCTAACCTATAAGTGCATTCACTCTACAGCTCCTCACTACCTTTCCTCTCTTATACCTCCATACACTGCTCCCTGGAAACTCTGATTTTCTGGCAAATAGCAATAGAAGAGAAGGGCACAGATAGAAACAAACTCCAGACTTCACTCCTTTCATCTTGCTGCTCCTTATGCCTGGAAAAAACTACCTGAGTCTGTACGTCAGGCACCTTCTCTGGCCCTTTTCAAATCCAGGCTGAAAACTCACCTCTTCGCTGCCACTTTCGGATCTTGACTCACCTGATCTCCTTTGTGTTTCCTTACCATTCCCCCTAGATGTATCCATGTCTACATCTACTGTGTTGTCTGTCTTGACTAGATTGTAAGCTCTGATGAGCAGGGACTGTCTGTCCCTTACATGTCTGTGCAGTGCTGCGTACATCTTGCAGCGCTGCACAAATGCTCAGTAGTAGTAGTCATCACTGTTTCACTTCGCTCATCTCAGGTGTCAGTTTCAGACCAAGGCCGTTCGTGCAGCTACAGTACACATCCGTGCCTGCTCGCTAGTCCCCTTTACCACTCCTGGCAAGAGTCATCAAACAGGTGACTGTGCTAAACAGTAGATTTGACCCTTTAAGGCCAGCAATATTTCTCCACCTTGGGGCATCCCCCCCCCCCCCACCACATATAGTAAAAAATCCCCCTCTTGTTCACAGTCCCACCAGCACTTCCTGGACTCCACCAGGCCCATCTTTATGTAGTTGGGCCGGGCCACAATACATCCAATTAAATACATTTATAGCCATGTTCCACTATGGATGTTGCTGGAGACAACTTGCATGTTGCCACAAATACTTTCTCCCACTGCTTAGCATCCCATTTCAAACCTAACTCTTCCTCCCATTTGGCACAGCAGGTAGGGACCCTTGTTCGCTGTCTCACCAGCAGGTTATAGATAGCAGCAACTAACCTTCGGGCCCCCTCCCACATTTCCCATATAATGTTGAACACGCTTCTACTCCCCCACCCCCCATCCTCTCCCTGATTCGACTAGACTTCATAAAGTGGCCCACCTGGTTATAGTAGAACTAATGCCTCCCAGGCAATTGGAATTGCTCATGAATAATGTCAAAACCCAACAGGTTCCCATTATCATCAAGAAAGTGACCCACACTAGTCAAGCCCTTCCTGTCCCATTCCACAAATAAACAATGCAGCAGCTGTCACGGAAAAAAATAAGTGCTTAAAAAAGAGAGGCATGTGCCTAAACCATACTCGTGAGCTACATAACTTCTCTCGGTATCGCTCCCACATTCTCAAGGTAGTCCGCACGCATGGCGAATGCACCCCCATCCGTCATGGGGTAGCCAGAGCATTTCCCTCAGGGGAACAGGGCCTTCCAAGGCCTCTTTGATTCTCACTCATTGTTTGCCTCCTGCTCCCTTCCTCCATCCCACCACCACACTCAGCATTGCCAAATCATAGTACTCCTTCAGGGATGGCACCCCCAATCCTCCCATCTCACTTCCTTGTGTTAGGATCCTCCCCGCCACCCTGGAAGGGCATTTCTTTCAAATGTAGCCCAATATACGGCGTTGCTACACTTTCAACTCCTCATCAGGAATCCGGATCAGAAGGACCATGAAAAGGTAGAGCATCTGCGATAGTACATTCATCTTGATAGTCACAATCTGACCCAACCATGACAGTCACCCGGCCCCATCTGTCCAAATCCCCCAAAACACCATCCAGAGTTTCCCATGATTAAAGGCATACAAATCCTCCCACCGAGCACCCAGCTGGACACCAAGGTACCAAATGGAGCGTCTCGCCCATTTGAAAGGAAAGGTGGCCTGAAACCATTCCTCCAACCCTGTTGCCAGGTGTATCTTCAAGATTTCTGTCTTAGTGATGTTCATTTTGTACCCAGACAACTGGCTATATCTGGCAATCTCCCACATCAAGTTGGATAAGGAACTGAATGGAGATGTCAGAGTATAGATAACATCCGCGAATAGGCCTATTTTATACTCTACCTCCCCCACCTATATCCCCCTATAAACATTCCTCCTGACCTCTCTGCCAGGGGTTCTATCACCAGTGCAAACAAGAGCGGGAACAAGGGGCATCTCTCCCCAGAGGTAACTCCTCCGAATAAGCCCTATTGACTCTGATCCATGCGGTTGGGTTGGCATAAAGTGCCTTTATTCAACCCACAAACTGAGAACCTAGCCTTACCCTTTCCATAACTTTAACCATGAACCTCCATTCCACCCCGTCAAAAGCTTTTTCCTAGTCTACTGCTAATAAAACAGTCTTCCTGTCCTGTCCGGACCTTCCAATCAGATTAAGTAACTTCTGTATGCTGTCCCGTATCTGTCTCCCAGGAATAAAAACGGACTGGTCTTCTCCTACCACTTTCACAATCACCCCCTGTAACCTATTCACCAATACGTTTGTGAAGATTTTAGCATCAAGGTTAACTAGCGAGATAGGCAGATACGAGCCACAGACAGTGCTGTCCTTCCCTGGTTTAGGTATCACCATTTTCCCTGCATGGTGCATGGGACTCAGGGATTCTGCCTGAGAGATGTCATTAAAGACTGTCAGCAAGGACTTCCGGTTTGGCAATGAGCTGATCGGACGGGTCACGATCAGCTCCGGGCATCAGACCCCACAAAACGGCTAAGAAATCTTTTTTTTAAACCTTTTTCCACCATCTACCTTGATCTTCCCCTCATGGGGTATTAAACCTCCAACGATGAAGAAAATCGCTGCCGTACTTGTCTAATCGGGGCAGACAACCAAAGTCAACGGAGGCTGCGCTGGGGCCGATCGGGCGCTTACACCGCTATCACCACCAGCTCTCTCACCGCGGAGTACTGTGCCTTCAGCGGTGCGGGGCTCTGAGGCCATCCCCGTAAGATCAACAAAGACACTCTCCCCTAGAAAAAGTGAGTCGGGACACGATCGGACACCCCCTCCACCGCCGGCATCAGTGTTACACCCGTGAAGTATTGTGTCTTCGGGAGGCCTGCGACCCTTCCTGCCCCGTTGGAGCAGGCAACTTTCTGCAACTTCCCTCAACTGAAAAGCACGAGGGAGCGCGATCGGGCATCTCCTCTGACACTATCTTCAGCTCTTTCCACACGGGGTGCTGAGCCTCCAGCGGCAAAGGGAACTGCGGCGGCCTTGCCCGGCCGGGGCAGAAGATTGCACGTGGGGGAAAGAGAACCGGGACGCGACTGAACACTATCCCCTCTGCTACTAAGTGCTAATCTTTAAGGAGTACTGTGCCTCCTGCGGAGATGGGGCCTGCGATCCTTTCTGCTTGATCGGGATCGGCAATTGTAGAGAAACAAAAGCGTGATCGGACACTTCCTTCGCCGTCGGCATCAGCTTTCTCCTGGTGTGGTGGAGTGTCTTTGGCAGTGGGGGGATTCGCGGCCATTTCTGCCCGGCTGGAATGGGCAGCTGCATACAAAAGGAAGCGTGCCAAGGTGCAATTGGACATTTCTATTTCTGCCTTATTTAAAACTACCCTTTTGGGGAATTGAGCCTCTAGCGGTGGAGGGGCCAGCGGCTCTCCCTGCCCGATCGAGACAGGACACAGTACCTGAGAGGAAACACGCTGAGGGGGGGCTGTGATTGAAGGGCCCATGCCTGAGGGCCTAGCTGGAGGGCTTCCTATCTAAGGACAATTGTGCACAACGGGAGGTGCTGTAGCGTGACCCTGCCAGATACCTATACTCATTGACTGGATCCTACCCCCATATATTTTGCTACTTGCCAAGGGGAGTGCTCACTAGGTGCTGGAAGCAGTCCCCCCCCCCCCCCGCCGCGAAATTGGATGGCGACGAAGGGGCTACGAAGAGAAAAGCCACGGGCCACGGAAGGAAAGATGGCAGAGGGGACGCCAGCTAGCCCGAAATCTGGTGGCACTCCAGATCTGGTTAAGGAGGTGAGTGCCGCGGTGGTCCAGGCGCTAGATACCCGATTTCAAGACCTGGCAGACCAGATACAGACGGTCAGCCAATGTTTTACTGACTTTACCGGGAGGCTAGACCAAGTAGAGACCCGAGTCTCAGATGTGGAGGATACCCAGCACTCTCTAGTAGCTAAAGTGGAAGCCTTGGAGACTCTGGTAAAGCAACAGGGTGATAAGCTGGACGAGCTTGAAAACCGGGGGAGGTGCAAGAACCTGCGTTTCATCGGGATACCGGAGAGTGTGGCGGATGGTGCCCTTTTCGGCTATTTGCAGACCTGGATTGAAAACCTGTTGCATACCCAGGATGATGATCCCGTAAAGCTGGAGCGCGTGCATAGACTTGGCCAGCGAAGGGAGCAGGCGAGACGACCGCGTGCGGTTATTGCACGCTTTTTGGACTATCGACAAAAAGAGGCTGTGTTAAAGGCTGCCCGGAGTCGAAAACTTCGACCACAGGATCTGGAACCGATACTTGTGTTTCAGGACTACTCGGCCCTAGTTAGTCAGCAGCGCCGGGCCTTCTCAGGGATCTGCTCACAGTTGCTGAATAAAGGAGTGCGATTCTTGCTGTTGTACCCGGCCCGGCTCAGAGTGGAGGTCCAGGGACAGACCCGCTACCTGACAACACCGACAGCGGCTACTGCTTTTTTGGAAACTCTGAATGCCCAGGTTGCTTCGCCCTCGTGAAGTTTGGCCTGCCAAGGAGAGTGGCACCTGGGTGTTCTACTGACAGAGAAGGGCCTAAAGGCCTGAGGTAGCTCTGGACTGCAGTAGCTAGTTTTTCTCTTTTGCACTGTTACTCTTTTGGTTTTGTTTAAGGGGGTGACTTGTTACACTTAACCATATTGTCTTAATTGCCTCTTTGTTTCAGCTATTTAGATGGCAACATTGTTAAACTGTTAATATGTTTCACTTGTTTAACCGAGCAACTGTATGTGCAGGTTTACCACTGTTCTAGCTGGGTGAATGGCATAGTAGTATGGGGGGCCGGATGAGGATCTGATTGGGGGGGGGGGGTGTTGTGGGTGCAAGTGTGGGATGAGTGGATGAGTGGGTGGTCTGTCATACTTGTGCCATTTTCTGGATGTCTCATATAACTCCTGTGGTGGCCGCTGGGGGCTTGGTGATGCCCCCTCTGTTGATTTATGAATAATAGCATGGCAGCCCTATTGAGTTGAGGAGTGGGGGTATGGTATGGATAGACTTAATATGGTGGCCTTCGATTTTATATCAGAGGTGAAATATGGTTTTATTAACTATCGGAAGAGGGGGCGATATAGAGGGGAGGTGTGGGACCTTAAAATTGAGAATGGAGGCGCTAGGAGATTTGGGGACAGGGTTACAAGGGGTATCGGATGGGGGAAGGGACCTGGGGGTATTAGGTTTTAGGTGGTAAACAAGAGAATGGAATTTAACAGAGAGTTAGGTTTAATGTTAGAGTCGGGGATGTATGGGGCGGGCCCGATTGCCATAGGGAAGTTGTCCAGCCTGATGGGTGGATTTGTTAGCTTAGGGGTGGGGAAGTGGAGGGGGGGTGGGAGGGGGAGAGGGATGGGGGGTGGGGGGGATAGGGCACACTCCACTAACTATTGGCAGTTGGCATGATCTCTTTGTTTTGGCTGGGGGGGGGGGGGCTCCAGGCTGGGGGAGCTCCTCAGGAACGACTGGTGATGATCGGGCGGAGGAACCTTGGCACTGCCCCGTCGCTCTGAAAATAATTACTTGGAATGTTTGTGGGCTGGGGAACCCCATTAAGAGACATAAAGTATTGCAGGCACTGGCTCGGCATAAGTGTGACATTGCCTTTCTCCAAGAAACCCACCAGACGGCTGTTGAGCATAGCAAACTATGTCGGAATTGGGTGGGTCAAGTTTGGGGATCCCCCGCGCAGGGGCATAAGGGTGGAGTAGCTATATTAATTCATAAACGCATACGATTTGTGGCGGAGACAGTCCTAGCGGACAGCATAGGCAGATCCCTGTTGATATATGGTCACTTAGATGGTAAACCGGTGATTCTCGGAGACCTTTATGGCCCCAATATCGCTGACCCGGGTTTTTATAATGGGTTGGCCTCAAACGTGGAACAGCTTCCGGAGTGTCCGGTGATTCTGGGAGGGGACTTCAATGGAGTCCTCGATGTAGACCTGGATACATCTAGGGGAGGAGGAAGACGAGAAAGGGTGGCGCCCTCCCAGACGTTGAAACGGTTCTGTAAGAGATTAGGGATTATTGATCCCTGGCGAGTGAGGCACCCCCTGGAAAGAGACTATACACATCAGTCTCGGGCACATGGCACTAGTGCACGTATAGATTATGTGTTGACTTCGGGGACCTTGTTTGCCCACATTGAGGCTGCCCAGATCGGACCCCCAGAAATCTCGGACCACGCGATGGTATGGATTGATTTACATTGGGGGAGGGATGCGACTCGGTCACGACTGTGGAGGTTTCCTCTAGAATTATACTCGGATGGGCAATTCCGCCGGTTCCTACGTCAGAGATGGGCGGAATTTCTCAGTGATCATCAAGACCATTTGGATGACCCCGAATTAGTATGGGAAACGGCGAAGGTGGTTCTCCGGGGGGATATTATAGGATACGCTGCGCGAAGGCGTTGGCTGATGGCCGAACGTATTATCCTGCTTGAACGTCAGGTCACTAAACTCCGTCGGCGGTGTGCCCATACACCATCATTGGTGAATAAGAAGCAGTTATGGGAAACCCAGATTGAACTCAATGAGCTGTTACATCAGCGAGCAAAGAAGTCAGTTCTGTTTTATCGGTTTCGCTTGCACTGCTTCGGAAACAAACCTGGCAAGTTGTTGGCTCGGTGTTTGAGGGCTCGTCGGGGGCCTGCTTGTGTGGCAGCTATTCGGGAGGGTCAAGGACGTGTTCACAAGGAGAGTGTGGAAATTGCAAAGGTTTTTCGTAGTTTCTTTCAAAACTTGTACAAAGCGGAATCTGGACCTCCTGAGATGATGCAGGATTATTTGAAAGCATTGGAGCTACCTCAGCTCACTGCGGAACAGCGGGAGGTCTTAGACCTGCCCCTTTACCCCACAAGAGATACAATCAGTAATCTCCGCCGCCCAGTGCTATAAGACGCCAGGACCGGATGGACTAGGGGCCGAATTTTATAAAATCTTGGGTGATTGTGTTAGCCCATTATTGCGAGAGGTTTTTGACACCAGGGCAGAGAGGGGAGCGTTTCGTTGGGGGCGGAATCATGCTCATATCACCCTGATTCCAAAGCTGGGTAAAGACCCAATGCTCGCGGCCTCCTATCGACCTATCTCCTTATTAAACTTCGATCTCAAAATACTTGCGAAAGTTCTGGCCGAACGTCTGGCAGGGGTATTAGGTCATTTAATTCATGACGCGCAAGTGGGATTTGTGAAGGGACGCTACGCAGTTCGGAACCTTCGGAAGATCCTGGCCTCATTGGAGTGGGTGCATGCCCACAGAATCCCGTCGTTACTGATTAGCTTCGATGCAGAAAAAGCATTCGACAGAGTGGATTGGCAATATCTTTGGAGACTATTACCGCAATATGGCATAGGGGCGGACTTTTGTAAAATGGTGCAGAGCTTATACGTCACACCAACGGCAGGCATATTGTGCAATGGACTATTATCGGACGACTTTGTGCTAGAACGAGGTACGAGGCAGGGCTGTCCTTTATCGCCCTTGCTATTTGTTCTCTCCTTAGACCCGCTGATCCGCACTATTGTAACATCGGGAAGGGTAAAGGGAGTGCAGCTGCGGTCGCAGAAATTCATTATTTCGGCTTTCGCGGACGATCTGTTAGTCCATCTGACATCCCCGGCCACCTCTTTGCAACCGCTGTTGGACGAATTCTTGCGTTTCGGGGCATTTGCAGGCCTGCGTATTAATAAAGATAAGTCTGAAGTAGTGGATGTCTTAGGGCATCTCCGTAGTTCATGGAGAGAGCCCTTCCCCTTACGGTGGGAGGAAAAGGAGTTTGTCTATTTGGGCATAGTATTGACAGGACGACCACAAGAATTATATAGGCGTAATCTGGACCGGATACTGCGGCGTCTGGTGGTGCAATTAAAAGCCTGGGAACCTCTCCCGCTGTCCCTGGCTGGGAGAATCGCGGCGGTGCAGATGATTATTTTACCTCGGATCCTATATTGGTTGCAAACCTTGCCGGTCTGGTTGCTAGGTCGAGATTTGCGTAAAGTGGAGGCTATGTTTAAGAGGTTTTTTTGGCGGGGGAAGCGGGCGCGCATCCCGTGGCATCGCCTGCTTGGAAAATGGCGAGAAGGGGGCATGGGTCTACCCGACTTGAAGACCTATGCACTGGCCTGTCAAGCTAGACATTTGGGAGATTGGTTAGGGGGGACGGAAGTATACACACCTAGGACTTTAGAGGAGTGCTTAGTGGCTCCTGCGACTCTGTTGGGGATTTTGCACGGGTCGCATAAGGACCTACTGGATCCTATTCGGCAGAGTACATTAGTAGACTCGGCCCGACGTACCTGGCAGCAGATTAACAAATACTGGAAGGACGCATGGAAGGTGTCTTGTTGGTTGCCACTGCAGGGGAACGCCCAATTCACCCCTGGGTCCGAGACAGCGGTGTTTCGGGATTGGTGGACACGCGGTATTCGGAATGTGGGGCACCTAGTTGACCCCGAGGGGAGCTGTAAATCCTTTCGAACTTTGAGTCGGGAATATGATCTACCCACTACGCACTGCTTTGCATATATACAAGTCTCCCATTATGTGGCCTCCTTGCCGCGTGGCGCGCTGCAAACTGAGCGGTCAGCCCGTATATTGGAATTTTTTCAGTTGGGGGTGGAATGCCCACCCTCGATTTCCAAATTGAAACTCAGTTTAGATCGATATAGAAACCTCCCCGATTATAGTGGAGTCGAAAGGGCTTGGGCAGCTGAACTGGGGGAGGACGTACACCCGGGATTGGTTTTGGAGGCATTGAAAAGGATTGGCCGGGTGGCGCACGGGGTGCGTTGGAGAGAGATTCAGTTCAAATGCGTGACTAGGGCTCACTTTTCACCTCGGCGGGCATTACGAAGTCGCCTGGAGACAGATGGTTCTTGCCCACGTTGTTCTGAGTCTTTGGCGACTCTCTTACATATGTGGTGGGGCTGTCGGGGAATACGGGCCTACTGGGCGAGGATATGCAACTTCCTCATTACACTGCTTCAGCGAAGGCTCCGCTGGACTGGCTCATTTGTAGTACTCGACCGGATGACGACCCCGGGACCTGTGAAAGCAGGTGAACGTTTGCTTATGCAAAAGGCCTGTTTGGTGGGTAAGGGGCCGATCCTTAGACTGTGGAGAGATCGCCAGCTGCCTACTTTTGGTGAATGGCGGAACAGCTTCCATCAATTGATGCTAACAGAGCGCTGGTTGGCGCGGGGCAGTGCCAAGCGTTGGACAGTCTGTCGGTCTGGGAGCCTTATATTCAGCAACTCGGGGCTCGCAGCCGTAATGCAACCCTTCAGTTGGGGAGTTAAATGAGCCTGGCCATAGAGAGTGGCAATGGGGGCGCACACTAAACTGTTCCTTGATGATCAGCTTAGATTAGGATGTTGGAGGTGGAGTGAGGGAAGGTTAGTGGGAGGGGGGATAGGGGGGTGGGAAGGGGGGTGAATGGGATATAATGTAAAATAACCACCTACTATACATATATTTTTTTTCTGTTAGCTCCCGGTGGGGATAAGAGTACACCCCCCCGTGGAGACGTCTGTTGATGTGTTGTTTGAACTTGGTGGAATTAAATAAAGTTTCAAAAAAAAAAAAAAAAAAAAAAAAAGACTGTCAGCAATCGGTCCGTCAACACCCCTTGAAATCTCCTGTAGAAGCGCACGTCATACTTGCTATCGTGCCTGAATCTCCTCAATCGTTATGTCCACCTCCAGAATCTCGGCCTCGGCTATTGTTAGCATTCCCAACTCACTTGTTTGCAAAATGGTCTCAATCTCACCCGCTGACTGTTCGCTACTATACAGTGTGCAGTAATATGCTCGGAATATAACCCTCATTTTCTTTTCCTCAAATTGAAGCACCCCCTGCTCATCTCTCAACTTCACGATTTGTTGCTGCTTAATTTGGGTCTTGAGCCTGCAGGCCTGCAGCCGACCAGCCTTGTTTCCCCATTCAAAATAGGTTTACTTAACCCTCTCCATTTGAAACTGGATATCCCTTTGGAGAATGATCGACAACCGCCGTTTATAGTCTGCTATCTGACATGCACATTCCAACTCACTCCTATGGGCCCTCTGAACCCTCAGCATCCTCAACTAGGCCTGGAGGTCCTCTTCCTCCTTGACTACTACTACTGAGCATTTCTATAGTGCTACAAGACATACACAGTGTTGCACAGACACATGTAAGAGACTAGTCCCTGTTCATCAGAGCTTACAATCTAGTCAAGACAGACAACACAGTAGCTATAGACACAGGATCCCACTCCTGCTTGTGGTGAGTCGCCTCCGTGATGAGCTCCTCCTTATCACTGCTTTCATGCCGTCCCACAATGTTCCAGTCTCCAACTCCCCCGAATCATTCAACAAATAATCCCATATTGCAGCTTCCACCTTATGAACCATTGCCCCCTTCTCCAGCAGGGAATCATTCAGACTCCAAAATTTCAAGTCAGTAGGACGCCCTCCCCATTGTAGTTTTAACTCTGAGGGCATGGTCTGACCAAGTAATTTTGCTAATCTCCACTTGCTCAATGATGTGCGCCCAAGTGCAGTACAGCCAAAACATATCCAGTCTGCTGTAACTCTGGTATGGGTGAGAATAAAATGTGTATGCCTTCTTCCTGCCCTCCCGAACCTGCCAACTATCAATCAAATTCAGAATCTCCACGAAGTCCCCACTCTGGCCCCTCCTACCCCTTTTTGAATTGTCCAGTCTTGGGTCTTTTGTCAGATTGAAATCCCCATCCAAAATGAGCGGAGCTGTGGACAAGTGCAGCAGTTTGCTTAAGATCTCATCATAAAATTTACCCTGTGCCTCATTGAGAGCTTAAATATTAGCCAGCAGCACGGCAATACCTTCTAGCTCTACTTCCAGAAACAGATAGTGCCCATTAGAATCACAGACATCTTTCTTTACCTTATGCTCTGCAGCTATCATGATTCCTATTCCCCCCCCCCCCCCTCCTATGGGCACCCAGCTTGACTACCAGGAACACATGCAGATTCAGCTGTGTCTACAAAAGCTGAACTTGTGACCACTTTAAATGTATCTCCTGGATATAAACCACATCTGCCCCCCGCCCCACCTTTGTGCTTCCTGCAACAATAAATTACAGTTCTGCCAGAACCCTAGGTCCTTAACATTCAGCGAGACAAGCTAACAGTACCTACAAACAATGTCACTGCCCATTGCTGCCCAACCTATTGTTCACCTGGGGTTGACAGTTCTCTCTCTTCCCACCTCCCCCTTCCTCCCTCCCCACCTTACCTAGTTGTAATCCTCCCATCTCCTCCCTCTCTCAACATCACAGAGTTGTGACTCACCCACCAGTTCCCTCCCTTATGAATTCCCATGAGTCTGCCTTCCAATCCTCTGCTCTCACCCTACACACTCAGGTATCTTCCCCCTGAACTCCCAAATGTATACAGAAGTATACAATTGTTCTGTTTAATGTTCAATGTAAACCGCCCCTGATCTCTGGAAGGGGCGGTATAGAAAAGACCGTTAAATAAATAAAATAAAATAAATAAATAAATAGCAAACTAACACTCACACACACCTGCTCTTCACTCAAGATCACATTCTCTCCCCGCTCATGCATTAGCGCAACATACCCATTCAGACAGTAACCCCAATCTCCCTCCATTACGGAGAACAAAAACCAAAATGCCTTTCCCACAGTTCACACTTATCAGTTCAGCACGCGCCCCTCCCCCCAATCCCATTTTGTCCATCTCTTGTCATACAGCTGGCGAAGAGATCACAATCCATTCTCTAACATAACTTGGCTCCCTCTGTTTCTTCCATCATGGGTCGGGGACTTCACCTTGCTGCTTCTTATGCCTGGAACAAACTACTTGAGTCTACATCAGATGCCTTCTCTGAGCCTTTTCAAATCCAGGCTGAAAACTCACCTCTTCACTGCTGCTTTCAGATCTTGACTCACCTGTTCTCCTTTGTGTTTCCTTAACATTCCCCCTAGATGTATCAAATGTCTATAGCTACTGTGTTGTCTGTCTTGACTAGATGTAAGCTCTGATGAACAGGGAGCGTCTTTTACATGTGTCTGTGCAGTGCTGTGTACGTCGCATTGCGCCCACCTCCTCCTGCATACCCTCAATCCAGTTTTTGCTGTCCTCCACCCATAGGCCCAGCTCAGTAATTTCCGCTTTCAGTTCTCTTACCAGTCCTCCAATCTCTGCTTTCACCTCCTGCCGTTCTTTTTTCAAATCGAGAAACCTGCTATGGAGTTCTGTTCTCGTAAGCGCCTCTACTGTGCTGTTCTCACTTGGCTCCCCTCACCATGCTCGACTCGTCTACTGGCAAGTGACCTCCCTCCTCCTGTGCCACCTTGCCACCATTACGCTGCTCTGACTTACAGGCTGGTATACAAATTTGCAGAGATCTGTGGCTTGCTGCCTTGTGGCCATACTGGAGGGACCCTCGTTCTTGTCAGCACACATAAAAAAATCAGAATCTTGCCACGGATCTTAATTATGACTTTCAGAGTAGTAAGTTTCAGAGTTTCAGAAGTGTGACTTGGCTTTGTTTAAGAACAGACAGCTTTCATTTTAAAGTTGAAGTGTATTAGAAATATAACAGAAGACAATCTGCGATAACTAAATATTTTGAAATCTGCACTGGGATCCCTCCAGGTAATATACTGCAGCAATATAATAGAGAGAAATTTGAATATCATTTGGAATCCAATATTTCCATCAGCAGAGCTTTTTGTTACACTCTTTGCAAACAATAATATGTAACAGAAATACAATATTGGGGAAATAATCACTTAATATAGTAAAGAACAAATCTAATAACTATGAAATCTTCATCAGAAATGATTTAAAAGTTGACAGCAGCTTCTTAAAAACAAAAGATGTGCTGTATAAGGAAAACATAGCCATCCAATGGATGGTACTCAAGAGACCTATTTCTAATTTAAAAATGAACAAAAAAACCCCCCTCCCCAAAACCACCTTTATAACCTCCCAAAGGTGAGAACAGTGAACCAGGTATTTGTATGGATAAAGTGAGGAATGAACGGATCGCATAACATTGACATAATACAAAGAAAAGGTAGTTACTCACATGTAACAGGTTGTTCGTGGATAGTAGGAATTAGTCCTAACATATGGGTGATGTCCCCAGTGAAGCCCCACTTGGGAATGCTCCCCAGCTTCTATTGGAAGCTTTTGAGAGGCTACACCTCACCTGTGTACCTCCTTACTGCCTGCTGCTGTGGCACCATCTTGATTCAGTCTGACAACATTGCTGTAGCAGAAGACAAATCCTCGGGGAGATGGGAGGGTTGTGAGGAATCATTCCTGCTGTCCATGGAGAACACCTGCTACAGCTGAGTAACCAGCAGGAATGAGCCCTCATGTATGGAACTCCCAAGGACCTCAAAAAGGGACTGATACTTCTGCAGAAAGATCTGCAATTGTAAGTATTTACTGCTGGGAATTTTTCCAAATCTCGGGGAAAAAGGAATTCTTTAGATTAAAGCTGATTAATCTGTGAACTCTGTATATTTGTTAAATCAGTCAGGGCCTAGTAGCAGCAAAGAACTTTCAGTTTAAATTTAAAACACAGCGGAGAGCTTTCTGGTTAAATTTAGACCCCAAGACTCCCTCTATCCAAGCAAGGGCTGTGGGACTCCTCCTGGAAATTGGTCACAGATTACCTTAGAAGCACAGGACAGGGTACTGTGTAGCAGCCAGCTCTTCATAGGTCTTCTTTCCCTCCCTCCCTCCCCAACACCCACACACCCCTGGGATAATTGTAGCTTTATAGGTGCTTAAACCTCTTAAAGGAAAGGAGGTGCCATATTCACTCTTAGGTGCAGCTGTTTATTCTCATCAGGCATAAATTAAGGACCTGAGATTAATTAAGCTTCAGGTGAACAAAGTACCTTAAATGTGTTAGGTATAGTTTTATTAGTATAATTATCCCCAGCAACCCTTAGTAAGTAAAGAACTTAAATATCTAAACACAACCTAAACTAAAATGCAGACAGCAGTCCAGCAGCGAGATGGGGGCTTTCCAGTCTTTTGCACTAAGTGTCACTTGTATCATTTTCTCCCAGTTGGTGAGGGGTCTTACGTGTGCACTAGGTGCAAGGAGCTCTTTGCTCTCAGGGAACGAGTCTGATCTCTGGAGGCTAGAGCAGCAGAATTGGAGGACATAAGGAAGACAGAGAGTACATAGACGAGACCTACAGGGATACAGTCCTGAAGTCCCACCTTCAGTCTGGCAGTATCCCTATTGCCACGGAGGAGAGAAGTCATGTGACAGGAGAGCATCATCCTGGTGTGGCAAGAAGTGATCCTGTATCTAGGACCTGTCCTCCAGGTGATGTAAAACCCTCTCGCACCGAGGAAGTTTCTCCAGGACCATGTGCCCAGGAGGGGAAGAGTTAGGACAGCTGTTAGTTATAGTTGGTGATTCGATCATTAGGCATGTAGATAGCTGGGTGGCTGGTGGACATGAGAATCGCCTGGTAACATGCCTGCCTGGTGTGAAGGTAGAGGACCTCACGTGCCACCTAGACACCTAGTCTGCTGTCTTGGTACATGTCAGTACCAATGACATAGGAAAATGTGGTAGGAAGGTTCTGGAGGCTAAATTTAGGCTTTTAGGTAAGAAGTTGAAATCCAAAACTTTCAGGGTAGTGGTCTCTGAAATGCTTCCCGTAACATGCACAGGACCCAAAAGGCAGAGCTCTGCAGTCTCAATGCGTGGATGAGACAATGGTGCAAGGATGAGGGTTTTGGATTTGTTAGGAACTGGGGAACATTCTGGGGAAAGGAAGAGCTCTTCCAAAGGGATAGGCTTCACCTTAACCAGACTGCTGGTATTAAAATTTAAAAAGGAGATTGAGCAGCTTTTAAACTAGATATTAGGGGAGAGCCGAGAGTCGCACAAGAGCGCATGGTTCAGAACAATGTATCCTTGAAGGATACTACCAAATGAATGACATTAGGGCATATCAGCAGAGAGGTTCCAATAAAGTAGCCCAAACGCCCTTGAGTATGGAGCAGACAAAGCTTAAAGATTCCAAATTACCCTCGTCTACCGATAGCCAGATTAATATGAATAAAATACAGTCTCTAAAATGCCTGTATGCAAATACTAGAAGTTTAAAAAATAAGATGGGAGAGTTAGAATATATAGCACTAAATGAGAGGTTAGATATCATTGGAATATCAGAGACATGGTGGAAGGAGGACAACCATTGGGACACTGTGATACCTGGGTACAAACTATATTGTAATGATAGAACTGATAAAATTGGTGGAGGGGTTGCGCTTTATGTTAGAGCGGGCATTGAGTCACAAAGGATTAAAGGTTTACAGGAAACAAAATTTGCTGTGAAATCTCTATGGATTGAAATTCCATCTAAAAAGGGGAAGGCAAAGGCAATGGCAGTGGGGGTGTACTATCGACCGCCTGGCCAGAATGAACAAATGGATGATGAACTGCTCAAAAAAATCAGGGAAGCTAACAAACGTTACAGCACAGTAATAATAATGGGTGATTTCAATTACCCCGGTATTGACTGGGTCAGTATCACGGCAGGTCATGCTAGGGAGATAGTTTCTAGATGAAATAAATGACTGTTCCTTGGAGCAGACTGTTCATGAACCGACCAGAGGGGAAGCAATTTTGGACCTAGTCCTTAATGGAACACCAGATCTGGTGCAAGAGATAAGGGTGTTGGGGCCGCTTGGCAATAGCGATCATAGCATGATCGCGTTTGATTTAATTAATGGAGGAGAGATGGTAAGAAAATCCATAGTACTACCTTTTAACTTTTGAAAGTGAGACTATGATAAAATGAGGAAAACAGTTAAAAAAAACAAAAGACAAAAGAAGCAGTTGCAAAGGTTAAAGACTTAGATCAAGCTTGGGTGTTTAAAAATACTATCTTGGAAGCCCAAACCAGCTGTATTCCATGCTTTAAGAAAAGTGTAAGGATGCCCAAAAAACTTGCCAGCATGGTTTAAAGGTGAGGTCAGAGAGGCTGTTGCCAAAAAGCATCTTTCAGGAAATGGAAAAAAGAGCCAAATGACAAACTGGAAACAGCACAAGCACTGGCAAGTTAGATGCAAGGCATTGATAAGGCAGGCAAAAGAGAATTTGAGAAGAAGCTTGCTGTGGAAGCAAAAACGCGTAATAAAGAATTCTTCATGTACATTTGTAGCAAAAAACTTGTGAGAGAGTCTTTTGGACCATTAGATGATAGAGGGGTAAAAGGGGCACTAAGAGGGGACAATGCCATAGCAGAGAGACTGAATGAATTCTTTGCTTCGGTCTTTACTGAGGAAAATGTAGGGATGCTACCCATGACTGAAGTGGCATTTAAAGGTGATAATGCGGAAGAATTGAAAGGAATTATCGATACACCGGGAAGATGTATTACAACTATTTGATAAACTGAAGAGTAGCAAATCACCTGGACTGGATGGTATACATTCAAGGGTGTGGAAAGAAGTGAAATATGATATTGCAGACCTGCTATTAGTAATCTGTGAACTATCATTAAAATCATCTGTAATACCTGAAGATTGGAGGATGGCCAATGTAACGCCAAGTTTTAAAAAGGGTTCCAGGGGTGATCTGGGAAACTACAGACTGGTAAGCCTGATGTCAATACCGGGAAAAATGGTAGAAACCATAACAAACAACAAAATTACTGAACATGTAGATAGTCATGGCTTAATGGGACAATGCTACACGGTCTACTAGCAGAATGAAATTGACAATCACCGGAAAATATTCCTACACTCTAGTATTTTTGAGTTGCGATTTAATATAAGGGATTTTGCTTATATTTTCTCGGGTCTCAGACTTCACAGTGGCATGATATCTTGGGTATTGTGTGAGCCCAATATTATGCCTGTTTTGCATCAATGACCCTGTTATATGCAAAAATATTCCCTTTATCGCTTGTGTCATACAGCAACCAATAAAAATGTCAAAACTGTATTTGTCCACTTAACTTGTATTTGATAAATTTTTCAATAAAAGTTGCATGATTCTGATTATATCTTGATGTCCCAACGCTGTACTGAAAGCGCCCCCGCGTTTCACTGTTCAGATTCTTCAGGGGACCATAAATCCTGACACGTTGATGCTGCCCACGTCTTCATAGCCGACATATGTTCATTAAGGTATTTCTAACGGTCCAAGTTTGAGCATAAGTTGGCCACAGATGCAGCCATGGCTCTGACATTATGAGCAGTGACATGATCATGAAGGCTCAGGCCTACCTGGGCATAAGTGCTAGCCAAATTGAAAGAGAGCATTTGGAAACAGCAGCCCTAGCTTGCTGGGATCAAAAGAAACAAAAAGTTGGATGGACTTTCTGTGGGCTTTTGTCTGCTCCAAGTAGAAGGCTAAGGCTCGCTTGCAGTCCAGCATGTGAAATACAGCTTCCCTTTTATGTGCATGAGGTCTCAGCAAAAATGTTGGATGAACTGACTGATTAAGGTGGAAATCCAATAACACTTTTGGAAGGAATTTAAGATAAGTATGAAGGACCACTTTTATTATGGTGCAATTTAGTGTAAGGCGGATGAACCAGTAGAGCCTGAATATCGCTCACTCTGTATGCTAAAGGGACCGCCACCAGAAACAATACCTTCCAGATCAAGAAATCCAGAGGACAGGAACTGAGCAGCTCAAAGGGAGCTTTCATGAGCTGCGCAAGAACCACACTGAGGTCCCAAGACACTGCGGGAGGTTTCTAGGGAGGCTTCAAGAGAAGTAAGCCCTGCATAAAACTAAAGGCTATACAGATGATGGACTTTCCTTCTGCATCTTGATGGTAAGCTCCAATTGCACTGTGGTGGACCCTGATAGAGTTAGATTTAAGTCCATACTCAGAGAGGTGTAGAAAGTATTCAAGCAGTTTTTGTGTAGAACAGACAAAAGAATCTAGGGCCTGGCCCTCACACCAGACAGCAAACTTTTTCCGGAGGAAGAAACTGGGCCAGATCAGCCAAGTCACACATAATGTTCTTCAAGAACATGTCCATGTAGAGCTGATAAGAGGCCACATGGGCTACAAAGCATGGACTCTGGAAATACCTTATGTCGGTGCTCCCCCTTGTGGCCAGGCAGTTGCCTAGGTGTAAGGGGGCGCCCCGATCGTCCTTCTTAATAAAACTGGCTTCTTCGCATGTAGTTGTGTCTTTACAGATTAGAGCCGAGATTGAAGGTCACAGGAAAATTTCTTTTATTTTGGAAAAATAAAGTTATACATAACCAAATTAAATTCTTTGGTTAGGAATCCAGTTGCTACAAACAAAACTCAGGATGCTTCTCCATTCACATAAACATAAGCCTTGACACACAGTCCCTGGCTTGGCCTTGTTTCTGCGGCTTAGTTTAAAACCCGTCTCCAGAATCAATCCTTTACACACAGAAATCTGTTCCAGGTCTCCAGGATGCAGCACGGCACTTATCTGTTTCTTTCACAGGTTTAGCGGTACTTTAACTTCCTGGTCCACCAACAGTTTAAAGGTTAAGACATTTTCTTTCAAAAAGGTGCTTTCACACTTTTAGCTTTCACAGGCATCTATTAACTCTTGAAGCTTATCAAACCAGCTCTCATTAATTGCCAACTAAAAGTCATGAGCTTCAGCAGAGAATGTTCTTTACTTAAAACTGGGTTTTCACAAACACTTTAAAACCCCTTCAGTTTCCTATTTCTGTCTGGCACAGAAAGAACATTCTATTTCCATATCTGAGACCTCACTCTCTTTACAACTGTCTCCTATGTCCATATCCTCTTCAGTGGATTCCCCTAGTGACTTGCTATTCACAGCGTCTGCATGGGAAGGCTTTAAGTGCTGTAATACTTTTATCAGCTGTTCCCATTGAGTTCCCTCACTATGTGAGGTTGTGGGGGAAGGGCATGAAAGAGCCTGCTTATTCAGTAGCTTCTTAAGAGCTTGTAATGGGCTCACCTTGCTAGCAGTAGTGTGTCTCCTTTCAGATCCTGCCACAGATGTACCTTTGCTCTCTGGTCCTCCCAGGAATATTCCTCTCCTCTGCTCCCCAACAGTACCTTGTTTGAAACCAGCTTTCCAAGGCTCCACATTAGCTGCAGACTTCCTGTCAGCTGAACTACGTTCTAGGCTTGAGCTGTCTCTGTACTGTTTGCAGGAGGAATCCCCTTTAAGGCTTTCAGTAAGGTCTCTGCCCCTCAGCCTTGTCCCTCGAGGCTCCTTACTCTTTGTATGGCCAGTCCACCAGCTTCCACAGAATATCTCTTCCTCAGAGGATTCTTCCCCAGGGCTTGCCTCTGACCTTTTCTCAAGCTTTCTTTCAGACCTCCTCCTTCCACTGCGATGGAGATTCTCTTCTCCAGTTCCACGCTGTTTCTTTTCTCTGCCACACCCACACCCACTCTCAGACATGCACTCTCCTCTTCCTTTGCTTTTGCTTCTCTTCTGACTGAAACTTCCCTGCCTAAATGTTTGGGGCTGTCCTATAGCACTTGACTCCGCCCCCAAACCTCTCCCATCACCTCCCTCGGTTTCCATGGGAACTGGGTGTGTCCCTGGCTCTACACTTCTGTGCAGGGAGTTTTTTGCTTTGTTTAGAGTTTTAACCCCTGCTGTGCCTGCAGTTCTTTTGGGCTGAGGAAAAAAAGACTGTTTTTCCCCCTTTTCCTTCCACTCTAAACCTGCTTTGCCACCACACTTATCCCTAAAAAGTCCAATGTCACAGCCTCTCTCCATAGGGGCACTGAAGAATGAGTCTTGGCACTCTTGATTCTCTTTAGGGTGGATTTGACTACTAAGGAATGGTGAGGAAACAGGCTTCTTGGATCCGGGAGCCTTCTGAACTCTGTACATGGAGTCAAGCCTTCTACTTGGAGTGGAGGAGTGGCCTAGTGGTTGGGGCAAGGTACTTCAGGCCGGAAGGTCGGGGGTTCAAATCCCACTATAGGACAGAAACCTTGGGCCGGAAGGACTGGGGTTTCTAGTCCCACAGGTGCTCCTTGTGGTCTTGGGCAAGCCACTTAACCCTCCATAGCCCATGTTCCCTGTAAAATAGTTATCTCCAAGTTATAATGCCCTGTTCAATGTAATTTCAGTTTGTTCAATGTAAACCGCACTGATGCAGAATAGCCCGGTATATAACAGAATGTAAATTAAATAAATAAATACTAACAGGAGGTACACTATGAGGGGCTTCTCCCACATTCTCATCTGTACTCTCTGCAGGATGTGGTGCACAGGCACTGTCACCGCCTCCTTAGGGGCTGATGAGTACTGCAGGATATCCAACTTTTCTGCTCTGGGCTCATTCTCAGTCTCCAAAGAAAATGGAATAGCCTTGGCCATATCCCTCACAAACTCTTGGAAGGTCATGTCCTCAGGAGGGGACTTGCGCTGCTCATGAGATGAAGAAGGGTCTGATGGGAGCTCAGGGGACCTACCCTCTGACAAGTCCTTTGATTCCACGTCTGTGACCCAGCCTGCTAAGTCAGACTGAGAGGCAGTCAAAGTACTCCTGAGTCTGTCTGGATTTCCCTCCTGCTTTGAGGGGCGATAATGCACTGATACCCTTCTAGATTGAGGATGCATCAGACCCCGAGATGCTAGATAGGGATATTGGCCAGGCAGGCACCGGTGTCTGGGTCTCTAGGAATGGCTGCAGCCGATGTTGAGGCCCTAGCCTGCTGCTTTGCTAGCAATATCGCAGTGCATTCCTTGAGAGCTTGCAGAAAGCGCTTCTCCATGGCTACCGATTCTGAAGGCTGTGGGGCCTGAGCAACTTTGACCAATCTACTCAGTAGGTGTACAGGAATATCAGCGGCTGGGTGTCTGTTGTTGGCCGATGCTCCAGGGCAGTATGGGTGCTTGGCTCCAAATGAACTCAAGAGCCCCTCAGTGTCAATGCACCGCCAGCATCCAATGCAGCCTTGGAAGCCATACAGACCGATGCTGATGTATCGGACTTCTGAGCACCAACAGGTGATTTGCACTGCTTCTTACGACTACTGAGTCCTCTTTTTGTCATCTGCGAACACAAGTTACAAGACAAAGGCTGATGATTGGGTCCCAGGCACCAATATGAGCTTCTGTGACAGATATGGTCCTAGAACACTTGGAATGTTTTTTTTATTGTAAACTGTTCTGCTGCTGGTGCAATAAATGATAAACACTTCTTGAACCTGCTGGCAGGTTTCTGGGACATGTCTGAAAAATAGCCACAGCAAAGTCGAATGGCTCACTGATGAGGACTGAGGCTTGCCAGAGCACTGGCATCGAGCCAAAGTGCCACGGCAAGAATAAAAATACTTGATTCAATGAAGAAAAGTAAAGGTAGGAAAGAAGCGCGATGGCAAGTGACTAGGTCAAAAAAACTGAAGTGAAAAAAACCCATTAGGGGAAAAATCATAGTTACTCACATGTAACAGGTGTTCTCCAGGGACAGCAGGAATCAGTCCTCACATATGAGTGACATCGATGGAGCCCTGTGCGGAAGCTTCTCTCCAGCTTTCAAAGAAACCCTTTGGGAGAGGCACCATGCATGTGTGGTCCCCTTCCCAACTAAGGGTGCCATCTTGCCTCAGTCAAATGACATAGCTAAAGACAGCAGAAATGATAAAGAAGCAACTCCATGGGGAGAAGGGAGGGTTGTAAGGACTGATTCCTGCTGTCCCCGGAGAACACCAGTTACAGGTGAGTAACTACGCTTTCTCTGGGAACAAGTAGGAAGTCAGTCCTCACATATGGGACTTCCTAGCTACAGGCTACCAAAAAACCTGTAAAAGTGCCACGGGTAATAAGGAAAAGGTGAGCCATGAGTAGCAACAAGTGAACCTTAAGGAGACAGACTCTCGAGACCCCAGTGTCCAATGAAAACCAGCACTCTGGCAGCCTGAACACAGGGCAGGAGTTGCCTACACCCCGAACGGATGACAGAGTATGGCCTGGCTGAAGGCACTGTCCCATTGGGACTCCCTCTCCAGGCAGTAATGAGCTGCGAAAGTGTGAACTGAAGATCAGATGGCAGCTTGGCAGATGTCCAACAGAGGGAAAGAACACAGGTTTGCCACAGATGCTGCCTTGGCCCTCACGCTGTGTGTCATGACCCAGCACTCCAGCAAAAGCCCAGCCTGCACGCAGTCGACAGCAATGCAATCCGCCACCCAAATGGACAGAGTTTGCTTGGTCACTGCCTCCACCAGCTGACTGGGATCATAGGAGACAAAAAGCTGAGAGGCTTTGTGGTGGCCTTGGGTATGTTAAAGGTGGAAGGACAGGGCCCTCTTACAGTCCAGGGCATGCAGTACGTTCTCCACCCAGCTGGCATGAGGCTGCGGAATGAAGGTGGGGAGCACCACCTCCTAATTGAGGTGGAATGGGGACACCACCTTAGGAAGAAACTTGGGGTGCATGCGAAGCACTACCCTGTTCTTACAGATCCGCCACCAACACCTGAAGCTCACTGATCTTGTGAGCGGACGTGAGTGTCACTAGGAAAATGACCTTCTATGAGAGGTACCACAGGTGGCAGATAGCCAGGGGCTCGAACGGTGGACTAGTGAACTTGGATAACACCACATTGAGGTCCCACTCCGCCGCTGGAGGGCAGATGGGGGGCTTGGATAACAAGAGGCCTGGCAAGAAGTGGGGCTGTCTAGAGAGGGACTTGCCCTTAATGAGGTGGTGTGCTGCCAGAGCACTCGGGTGCACCCTGACCGAGTTGGACTTCAGTCCTGCCTGTGACAGGTGGAGCAAATATTGCAGTGCAAGTAGCACTGAGCACAAGAACAGGTTGACTTATTTATTTTTTTTGTTATTTAACTGTTTTTATATACCATCTTTCTACAATTCAAGACTGTTTACATTGAACATAACATAACAGTGTTTCACAGCTGTTGTACATGGAACATAAACTCTTGAGCATGCGTGATTCACCAAAGAACTAATTACATATTTACAGGTTAATTAGGAAAAGGAGGAATTGGGTAAGGATGAAGGCATGGCATTATGAGGGTAGGGGGTAGTAGAGAGGAAGGGGGCATTCAGGGGAGTGGGTTAGGGGGCAGTGAAAAGTGTTCTTGGAAGAGGTGGATTTTGAGTTTTGACTTGCTGTTCTGCACACCACACTGAGAATCTGCACAATTTGAAGGCATGGGCCTGTCTCATAGAGAGATTATGGGAGGCCAGCAGGATCTCCTCTACGTTCCCTGAGAGGCTTAATGGGACCAAGGCTACTCTTTCAGCAGCCAAGCCGTTAACAACAAAGACCACAGGTTGGGGTGTAGGAGGGATCCCTCCTCCTGCGACAATCCTGGAGCACGCCCCAGAGGGTCTGGGGGTTCCAAGTACAAGTAGAGGAGCAGCAGAAACCTGGCCACTGAGAGGAAATCAGTATCAGTGACACCCCATTGTGCTGAGCCTTGAAGAGGGTCTTGGTAATCAGCAGCGTGGGTGGGAAGGTATAGAGAAGGCCCTCTGTCCATGAGATGAGGAACGCATCCGCTGCCACCCATGAGAAATGCATTTGGTGGGAGCAGAAGTGGGGCAGCTGAATGTTGGTTGGACTTGCAAAGAGGTCCATCAGTGGAATTTCCCAAAGCCAGAAGTGTAGAGAGGCCACTCTGGGGTCCAACTGCCACTTGTGTGGCCTTGGCAGATATACCGCCCACAGGAGCATCCTATTTTAGAGCGCAAAGGAGCAGAGAGCCACTGCCTTCTGGCAGAGGGGATAGAACCCTGTGCCCCCACCTGCTTGTTCATGCAGAACATAGACACCTCATTTGTCCATCTGGACCAGCACTGATTGATGCTGCAGGTGGTGGCAAAAAGGTCTGAGAGCCAGGAATATGGCCTGAGCTTGAGCAGGTTGATCTGCAGTTGGCTATCTGATTGCGACCAGCTGCCCTGGGTATAGAGATCCTCACAATGAGCACCCCAACCCAGCAGGGAGGCATCCATAGCGAGGAACCTCTGGGGATTGGGGGCCTGAAAGGGCATCCTGGCCTGGAGGTGCTGCATAACCTGCAAGTTGGCGGGTTACCAGCACCCTGTCCCGCAGCTGTTCGATGGCCTGGGTCCACTGGGAGTGGAGGCACCACAGGACTGCTCTCATGTGTAAGCGGGTATCCGGGGTGACATGGACCGTGGATGCCATGTGGACCAGCATACATAGCAGGAGATGAGCAGACACGGTGCATCTGCATTGGATGTCTGCAGCCAGTGCATAAGACAGTCGGCCCTGTCTTGAGATAGGAACACCCTGGCCTGGAGGATGTCTAGCCGAGCTTCTATGAACTCCAGACGCTGTGTCGGGAGGAGGTGAGACTTGGAGTGGTTTATGATGAACCCCAGATACTGCAGGATGCTGATGGTGCCGGCCATGGTCCGCTGCACCTCAGCAGCTGAGACCCCTCTGATGAGTCATCCAGGTAAGGGAAGATGAAGGCCCCTTGGAGGTGGAGGTGGGCCCGACCACCACTAGGCACTTGGTAAAGATCCTTGGGGCTGAGGGCAGGCCAAAGGGTAGGACCCTGTATTGGTGGTGGCCAACTCCCACCACGAACCTGAGTTATTGCCTGTGGCTGGGATGAATGAGGATGTGTGTGTACGTGTCCTTTAAGCCCAAAGGAGTATAGCTAGTCTGCCTGCTGGAGGTATGGCAGCAGCATCCCAAGGGGAAGCATCTTAAACTTCTCCCTCACCAGGAACCTGTTCAGATCCCACAGATCCAGGGTGGGCCTTAGGCCCCCTGTTTTCTTTGGTACAAGCAAGTACCTGGAGTAGAACCCTCTGCCCCAGAGGTGTGGGGTACAGGTTCCACTGCCTTGTCCTCTAGGAGGCCTGTGGGCTCCTGCTATAGCAAGGTCTGGTGGAGGGGAGTCCTGGTGGGCTCTCCCGGGAAGAATGGAGGGGGGAGTCTGCTCCAAGTGAAGGAGGTAATCCTTCCTTGACCACCTGGAGTGCCCAGGTGTCAGATGTGATGGCTGGCCACCGATGGGCAAACAGGATTAGATGTCCCCCTGTGGGCTGCTGGGGTGGGACTCCTGGGGGTAGAGAGGCTATGCCCAAGGAGTCAGAAGCTCCCACCAGGCTGTGCTGGAGCCGGTGCCTGGGTCTTGGGAGTCTTTGGCTTAGAAGGGTCATGCTCTTGTCTGTAAGCCCATCTCTTCCCCAATGGGCCCCCCCAAGTAAAAAGCCCCTTTACTTGAGGAAGGGTAGTAGTCTTCTTAGAGAGCCTAGTCCTCGTCAGGAAATCGGACTCCAACTCTGCGGCCTTATCGATCATGGGTTTGCCAAAGAGGTTCTCTCCTTGGAAGGGGACATTGACCAATTTGTCCTGAACCCATTGTTCCAAGTCGGAAGACTGTAGCCAAGCCTGGCATCAGGCACTGATGCCCACCATGGTTACTTTAGTCGCCGACTCAAAGCCATCATAGAATGCTCAAGTTATGAATTTGGAGCACTCTGACAGCAGAGGATAGGTTACGGAACCACTAGAGGGGATCCTCAGACCAGTCGAGAACCCGGTGAGTTCCTTCACCAGGTCCCTCAACCACATGCCCATGTACAGCTGGTATACCTGAATCCGGCCAACTCGCATCGAGCCCTGGTAGCACTTTCTACTAAGGGCATCCAAGGTGTGGGCCTCTCTACCCGGAGGCACAGAGGAGTGCGTTGTCTGGCTCTTGAGCAGACGCATGGCTGACTCCACCACCATGGAGTTGTTTGACAGTTGTGCTTTCTGGAAGCCTGGACTCCGGTGGACACAATGCATAGAGTGCAGCCGACAGCTCACGATGGGCACCAATGCTGGTGATTCCCATATGCAAAGGATCGGGGGAAAGGGCAATGTAAGTGCCTTCTTTGGAGGGGCCTTGTACTGGAGGATCCTCCATACGAGGGACCTCCTCCGACTGTGTCGAACGCCAACACCTTCAACATGTCCCACACGAAGTCGAGAAAAACCATATCCTCTGATGGGGACTGGTGCCAGGTCTTGAAGGGAGACGGGTCAGAGGACATGTCACCGTGGCAACAGGTGTTCAGAGATTCCTTGTCCTCGGGTCTCCCAGTCTGACTCATAGTTGGTGGAGGAGTCAAGGGCGGGCTGGGTTGTGAGGTTGGGCCCCACGCCAGATGATCCGTGCCCACGCCAGTCAATCTGTGTCCCTCGGATGCCCTGCAGGCAGAGCCGCAGCCACTCATTGGGGAGGATCTCTGTCCTGAGGATCGGGGCCAGGACAGACTGATGTTGAGGATCACTCAGAGATTGATGGTACTCGAGGATTGGCTCGACATCAGGGAAAGTCCTCGAGGTCGAGGCCCCGGTAGGTCTGGGCAGATGACCCATGGAACTGAGCATCATGGCCTGCTGCTAGGCCATGAAAGCAGACAAGCTGCATTCCAAGGTTGCCATTCTGGTCTCCAGCCCAGATGGCTCCACAGCCTTAGGTGTGGGAACCGAGGATCTCGGGCCTGGTGCCAGCTCCAACGAGGGGAAGTTTTTGACTAGGATGGCCTTGGGGGTCCAAGGCTGATCACCGGAAGTCAATGATTCTTTGCGGGCAACCTTGGTCAGACCTCTCAGACTTGTGGCGTGGACTGTGGGACCGGACACGGGACTTACCTGCCTTCCCCGACTCATCCACAGATGCTGCCCTCGAGGATTTCTTCTTCTTCTTGTGTTTCACCTCCAGGGTGCTCTGCTCAGAAGACTCACAGCCTCGGTCAGAGTCTGACCTTTGGAAGATCTTGTCATGCTGCTGCTGACGACTCTTAATAGCCTTGGAGGACATCCTCTTCCAGAGGCCACAATGCAAAGGGTCATAGTCTAGACCTATGCAATGGAGGCAGCAGTCATGTGTGTTGGTGAGGGACATGTTCCGCGAGCACTGTTCACACTTCTTGAAGTCACTGGCAGAAGCCATGGGGAGATAAAGGGCCCCAGCAAGGTCGAAGATCCAAGGCTCTGCCAGTGAAAAAAGGGTACAAACTGCAACAGTCAAAACCCCAAAAAGATAAAGAAAAAACAAACCAGAGACGTGATGGCGAGGCAAGCGAGCTCGGAGGCAGGAAAAGGAACCGGTACATTACCAGGGAAAAGCAATTTCCAAGTAAAAAAGCTAACACTTTTTCCGGGAAAAACAGACACACGTCTGGTGAGCTCCGCGGAAAAAAGGAGACTGAGGCAAGATAGCACCCTTGGCACCTTGATGGGAGAAGCTTCTGCACAAGGCTCCGTCATTGTCAATGTCACCTATACATGAGGACTGACTTCCTGCTTGTTCCAGAAGAAAAAGAAGTTTACCAAATGGATGATATCCGGAACATGTCTGTGGGCCACTGCGGAAAACAAAAGACTGAATCAAGATGGAGCCAAAGCAACAGGCGGGAAAAAGGTGTGCAGTCACGATGGAATCTCTCAAAAGCACACAATAGAAGCTGGAGAGCGTTCTCGTGAGAGGCTCCGTCAGGGACATCACCCATACGTGAGAGCTCATTTCTGCTTGTCCACGGAAAATGAGCTTTTAACTACAGAACTGAACTTATCTGATCAAGGAAAGAGAGCTTGGAATGTAATATAATACCAAGACACTTAAAGGAAGAGGAAAGAGTGATGGGAGTGTTGTCAAGTATTAGAGTAACCATGGGAACTCCAGAGCTACATGTAAGTCAGGTGGCAGATGCCTTCTGAATATTAAGTTTAGGAAAGTCTGATCTTAACCAGAGATATTTTAGCTAGACAATTTTTGATACCGAAGTAAATACTCTAAATAAAAGAGAAAAGAAAATGAATAGTCCTCAAAATGCTCAGAGGGAGAAAGACACTGTAGGAGAATATTCTATCTAAGAACACTTCTGTGCCAAATGAGAGCCAGATGGGGGAGGATTCATTTGCTACCATCATTAAAAGTGAATTTTTTAAAAATTGGTTCATCTAGAGCAATTACTTTTGATGCGTGCTGAATAGGAGATGAAAAATGCTTCTCTGGAGCACTACTTGTGCTTAAGGAAGAGCCATAACTATGGTGCTATGATTGCATGCATGCATCACAATGTTAAGATATATCTCTCTGAATAGAATATTTTTATTTCCCCAATGATACACAGAGCTTTTGATCCAGACAAATTCAGTGCCAGAAAATAAAGCAACCAAAACAAATGTTCTTTTTTTTTTAGAATGAATGAAAAGAAAATAGAGGTGAAAAATCTAGTTGTACTGCAGGGGAGTGAGAGAGCTAGTCACACAACTAATTCAGCAGAGTAGAAAAAAATCAAACTCAGGAGAACCATTGGGGCTCCTCACATAGAAAGGACAACAAATGTTAGAATGTTTTTCCACTTGTGTAGCCAATTCATCCTGCTTGTTGATGGAAAAGTAGCACGCACAAATTTAAGAGCCCTCAGCACCATTGTTATTTGCATCAATATATTATGGTATTTCATTATAGTTCTTGCAACTTTCTTCTTGATTATAAATGCAACACCATTTTTTCTTTGTCTTTCATTTCCAGTATAGTAGATCATGTGATCACCAGATGCAAAGTGCCCAATGCCAGTCTATTTCAGTTCACTGACACCCAAAAGATCGAGTTGTACACGTTCCATTTCATTCTTTACCACCTCCAACTTCCCTTGGTTCATGCTTCATATGCTCCATGTCCCAGTATGTAAGACATCTTTGCAGCTTCTTACTCTCATTTCATGAGCAGCTACATCAGCAGTCAGATTTCTCGAGGGCTTTGATGCAACCACATCATAAATGCTGGCTTTACTCTGAAAAGTCTTCACCTCATCCCAGTAGCCAGTTGAGTGCCTTCTGACATGGGGATCTCATCCTCCAGCACTATAGTGCAATTTGTTTTGTTGTGACTATCCACTGGGTTTTCATGGCAAGGCTCTACCAGGAAATTTAGAAGACAACATCATGGCCAACTGACTGGAAAAGATCTGCGTTTATACCGATACTGAAGAAAGGTGATCCGAATGACTGGGGAAATTATTGCACAATTGCTCAGATCCCACATGCCAGCAAGGTTATACTCAAGATCATTGAAAAGAGACTACACCATACCTGGAATGAGAACTGCCTGAAGTACAAGCAGGGTTCAGGAAAAGGCGAGGAACGAGAGACATCACAGATGTGAGATGGATCCTTGAAAAGACAAAAGAATACCAAAAGGACATCTATGTTTTACTGACTACAGCAAGGCTTTTGACTGTGTAAACCATCAGAAACTCTGGGCCACATTAAGAAGCATGGTTACCAGAATACCTGATTATTCTCTTTCACAACCTTTAAATTGATCAAGAAGCAACAGTTTGAACTGAACAAGGATAAACAGAATGCCTTAAAATCAGCAAAGGTGTTCGACAAGGCTGCATACTTTCCCTCTACCTGTTAAATTTATATGCAGAACAAATCAGAGAAACTGGACTGTATGAAGACAACCGAGCAGTGAAGATTGGTGGGAGACTCATCAACAACCTTAACTATTCTGATGATACCACATTACTGGCTAAAAGTGAAGATGATCAGAAATATTTGCTTCTCAAGTTCAAGGATCATAGTCTTAAAATGGGCCTGCACCTTTAATGTAAAGAAGACAAAGATCCTGACAACTGGCAAAATCAATAAGTTCATTATTGATGGAGAAGAAATTGAAATAGTCGGCAACTTTAACCTATTTGGATCAACAATCAATAAAGAAATGACAAGCAGTCAAGAAACTGGACAACGCATTGCTCCTGGCAGAATGGCTATGAAGGTCCTAGACAAGATTCTCAAGAGCAGATGATGCTCTCCATACAAAGATTTGACTTGTCCAAGCCAGGTATTTTCAATAACATATATGGATGCGAAAGTTAGACAGGAAGAAAATCAATGCCTTCGAATTATGGTTCTGGCAACGAATACTGTATATACCATGGACTGCTCGAAGAACAAACCAGTCAGTACTAGAAGAGATCAAACCTAAGCTTTCTTTAGAAGCTCAGATGACAAGACTTCGACTTTCATACTTTGGACACATCATGCAAAGAGAAAGATAATTAGAGAAAGACATCATGCTTGGCAAGGCTGAAGGTCAACGTAAAAGAGAGAGGCCAGCAATGAGATGGATCGATACAATAACAGCAGCTATGGGTGCTACTTTATCAACAAGATCGGCGAGGGACCTTGTAGCCTGCAGTAACGGTTAGCGGGAGGTAAGCTCCTCCCCGCTCCCCCTCCACAGCCAACCACCGCCCTCCCTGCTCTTCAAATAACAGCACCAGTCGGCGCACCTGCGCCTGGCGGGCCATGCCAAAGGGCCCTTGGTATGGCCCTTAGCGTGGACTGAAAAGTGTGCCCCCTACCGCTGCAGGAGATGTTAACATTCCACAATGAAGGACGACCTCTCCTGATGCTCTACCTAAAAATAACCCCCCCCCCCCCAGCTTATTCAAATAGAGGTAGGCCTCCCTACATCACCCATACAAACAAGCTCCCTGCTAAAGGACAAACACATTCCTCAAGCAACCTACTAGACTCCTGGAGTACTTATGCCTAAACAAACAGGCAAACACCCTCACATGGAAATCAACTTAATGAAAATTACCCCAATTCCAACCAGTCTCCTACTGCTCACCCTCTTACTTTTGACTCTCTCCAGCCAAACCATCACTATACATGGTATGATCCCAATCCTCCACACACAGAGAATCATACTACACTGGGATGCGCCACACCTGCAACCTCACCGAAGACAACACAGACTCAAACATACATCCAATTATACTCGCCATACCTCAATGCACCCACATAATACCTGAGCTGTGCCCTAATAATTTATCACAAGATTAATACTCTCCGACACCTAAAACCCATGTTAGACCCCGATGATTTCCGCACGACATTCCAAGTGCTAGTCACCCTACATTTTGACTATGCGAATATTATTCTGCAAGGCCTACCTAAATCTACGCTTAATCCATTACAGTTTGCTATGAATGCAGCAGCTAGATCACTATGCGGAATTACAAGGAGACAACACATAACCCCCATTCTAATGGAGCTTCACTGGCTCCCAATAATTTGTAGATTATCTTATAAAACACTTCTTATGACCTTCAAAGTGTTCCATAATATATCACCTCCTTCAATCTCTAATCTACTCATTCATACCCAAAACAACAGATCAAGAAGATCTACAACTGAAAATACTCTAGTGATTCCAAATGAATTAGTAAAATGTACTCAAACTACCATTAGCAGATCATTTTCATCCTTTGCTCCAAGGTGCTGGAATAAGCTTCCATTAAACATCAGATTGATAAAAGATATATCACAATTTAGAAAAGCTTTAAAAACCCACCTATTTTTACAACACTTCTCTTACATCATCAATATTTCCCCCCCTCACCCCATTATCTCAACTCAGCAATAATAGTTAAATGATGATGTTAGACCGTTCCACCTTATGATATTTCACTGTATATACCTGCTCTGTTAAATGTTATTTATGACATGTCTCTATACCCACTCAAGATCTCTAGTCTTATGTAATTGCTTTTATTTAATTCTTTATATGCTATTCCCCAGTTAATCCTTGTTTTATTCCCCTGTTACCTGTAACTTGGACAAGTTCTCTAAATCTGAGTGTATTTTGTTTAATGTAAACCGCACTGATGTCAAATAGCGCGGTATATAAGAGCTGTTAAATAAATAAAATAAATAAATAAATAAATAAATGCTCACTCTGCTCACAAGAAGATCCATACCATATCTGACTACCATAACCTAGACTTCATGTTTGTCACCGAATCATGGTTCATGGATACGAATAATCCACTCGCAAACCAACTCATGTCACCGGAAATATCCCTGCACAACTGCCCTTGACCAACTAAAAGAGGCGGAGGAATATTCATCCTTGCTAGACTACATAATTTATTGAAAACCATTGCATCCTCTGCCATGGATACCTCCAACATATTGGTAATCGAAAGCAAGCAATTAACTATCTGCCTAATATACAGATCACCTAACGCAAATATAGACGAGCTTTCAACTCTACTGGAACTAGCATGCACTCACTCAACAAAAAACAAGCCATTCATTCTCCTAGGTGACCTAAACTTTAACTCAGCTCCTGCTATCTACACATCCATATTCCTAGAAGCCAAGAATGCCTTGGACTGCATCCAAATCATAACAGTACCCATTCACAAGGGAGGAAATATCCTTGACCCAGTTTGGACCCAGTTCACTCTGCAACAGCAGCCTAGTCACTGCTATCCCCTGGTCAGATCATCATGTCATAGCATTTGACATATCCCTGACACCCAATGGAACTACGACTCCTGAAACAACCACAAGGGCCTCGCAGTTTCAGAGAGTTCAACAAAGAGGACTTACTAAACCACATTTATTTATTTATTTAGCTGTATTTATATCCCGCTTTTCACCGGGTCAAAGCGGTCAATTGGGGGATACATTTAACACGAGGGGATATGAGACACATATGCTAATACTTACAGGGAACATGGGCAATGGAGGGTTAAGTGGCTTGCCCAAGACCACAAGGAGTGCCTGTAGGACTAGAAATCCCAGTCCCTCTGGCCTGAGATTGCTGTCCCCAGGTGGGACTTGAACCCCCGGCCCTCCGGCCTGAAGTACCTTGTCCTAACTACTAGACCACTCCTCCCTACATCATCCCACAACTCAATGCATCCACACCTGTCCTCTCAGAAATCATAGATAATTGAAACAACATCATTTCATCCTATGCCCACGCCCCACGGAAAGCTCCTTCAACTCATATACCCAATGCATCATGGTACTCTTGAGAAATAAAAGAAGCCAAGCTCAAACTAAGACAAATCGAATGACGATGGAGGCAAACCAGAGATCCACATCTCTAAAGTGAATACTCATTTAACCAAGAGAGGTACAATAACCTGATATCAAAACATAAAAAGAAAATCCCTATACCGACCCAGAGAATTATTCAACATTGTCAGATCGTTCACAAGGACCCCACCCAGTCAAACCGAGACTGACCCTCACCCACAAGCCTTTAACTACCTAGAGAATAAGCTCCCATCCTCTGCAGCAAGCACAACCACAAGCCATCTAACCCATGGTGCCACAAGAACCACACACAGATGGACCAATGTCAACATAGCACTTAGAAGGGATCCTAAACATGATCAATACAACTACATCCCCACTCGACCCATGCCCCGTGTCATCTATCAAGATGACTAGAACAGTGCTCTCTCATATCCTATCATAATAAATCTATCACCGACCCAAGGACACATACCTGCCATTCTAAAAACCACTTCCATCAAACCCATCCTAAGAGGACCCACAGCTGACACCAAGCTAATCTCATTTTACAGGCTAATCTCTGGCATTCCCCTCCTAGCCAAAATAATTGAAAAGACCATGCAACTCCAGCTTCAGGATTTTATTGATTCAGTAACCCCCTCGACTCCCAACGGCATGGGCTTAGACCCAATCATGGCATCGAAACACTGCTCCCCTCACTGTTGTTGAGGTTGATAGGCAACATAAGGTGGGTAAGAAGGATAGTATCTTCTCTTTTTAGAATAAAACAATTTCTTGGTAAGTGTCTTTCTTTTGGATGGGTCAGCTGTCTTCCTAGAAAGGCGTTTCAATCTCCCCTGCTTTTTCCCTCCAATCCTTGCCAAAAAGGTTTTCACCAGTACATGGAATGTTGGCCAGTTTATCTTGGACTCATTGCTCGAGGACTGCAGCATGTAACCAGGCCATTCAGTGAGCCTAATGTAGACTGCTGAAGCTCTGCTGGTGGACTCAGGGCATTAAAAGTGGCGCTGGCAAAAAACTAAGTGGTGTTCTGATTATGCTTAACGAGAGTCTGGAATGCACCCTGTTTATCCGCGGGAAGCAATGGGGAGAAACTCTCCAGATCCCTGGTGACATCCTTCAAAAACATGCCCATGTAAATCATGTAAGAGTTGATCCTGGAGACTAACATGTATGCTTGGAAACGTCTATGCCCAAAAGCATCGTGGGTCCTCTATTCTCTGCCAGGAAGTGTGGCCAAATGGTTTTTGGAGCTCTTTATTAGATGCACTGCCGCTTCCACCACCATTGAATCGTGAGGAAGCTGAGGTTTTTGGAAAACTGGGCACTCTGGCACTCAGTACCAGAATCTCTTGCTAACAGGAGGAATCATGAGTGGGGCTTCCTGGTAAGGTAGCAGCCTCTTTGGGCGTTGGAGGGTATTGGAGTATCTCCAATTGCTCGGTCTTCAGTTCCTTTTCCAAGGTTACCGTGATGGAGAGCACCGCTGCAATGTCACGTATGAAGTCCTGAAAGGACATATCCTCTGGTGGGGACTGCCACCCTTCATTAGGTGGCGAAGGGTCTGAAGGGATGTGAGGAAGTTCCTGGGAATCGAGCGACCCCCACGTCAGATTCTGAAGAACTTGAATCAGAGTCCAGCAAGAAATCAAAGTATTGGCGATCATGGCTTCAACCTCAATGTTTTGTGTTAGTTGATGGTCGATTCAGATACCAATACTCCACGGTATTGGAACAGAGAAGAATGGAAGCCTGAGTCTGTTGGATACCAGGGGCTTTGACTGGTTCCAACTAAGGAATTAGTCTTGGGTGCTCCGACGATGCTGGCACAAGGGTACCAAAGCCTGAACTCCTGACGCTCCTGATGTTACTGGTACCGGGGCTGCCAGAAGTGCTGCCAAACTCCTCTCATAAGCCAGCATGTGCTGGTCCAGGGAGATGGCAGCTATCTGGGTAGAATCACATACGGGGCTCTCAGTCACCGTCCCAGAAAATGGAACCGGTAGCTCTCTGGAGGTTGATGCTTCGAGAGCGTCCCAGAGCCCCACTTATGCTTTGGAGACAGATCCTCCCACTGGGGCTGTTTGGCTGGCCAATCTGCATCGGAAGCACCTCTAGGGGAGTCATGATGCTTATATTGGGACTTTTCTCTCGCATTAGAATCGGCCTTTGATGCTGAAGATTTGGAAACGGTCATAGATTTAGACTTACTTCTGTGCTTGGATTTTGAAGAAGCCTGAGACTTATGAGAAGTCATCAATGCCCTCAAAGTGGAAGCCACTGAAACAGTCCAGGGAAAACAATGATTCAAACTGTTTGGCTTGATTCTTGAGGCCTCTCTCTGTCATTTGTTGACACAAAGGACAAGACGTGAGTTCATGGTCAGGACTCAAACATTTTTGTCAGTGACTGAAATGGTACTGGCACACTTGGTATATATTTTTTTTAATGTCAGTGACTGAAATGGTACTGGCACACTTGGTATATATTTTTTTTAAAACCACTAACTGGCTTTTCCATGCCTGAAAAAATTGTCTTGAAGAGCGAAGACAAGGCTATGGTGGCCTAGAGATCTAGGCTAGAGGTGAGAATCACTAGAAAAGAAAAAGAAAAAAAGCACGACGTACCCCAAAGGGCACCAAAAAGCGTTTTGTTTTTTAGTGGTGAAAGGACGGTGTGTCCTAATGGCTCCGCGG
The DNA here is from genome assembly GCA_033557465.1 of Ichthyophis bannanicus. Classification (NCBI taxonomy): domain Eukaryota; kingdom Metazoa; phylum Chordata; class Amphibia; order Gymnophiona; family Ichthyophiidae; genus Ichthyophis; species Ichthyophis bannanicus. Next base: position 825,797,492 of record CM066034.1, read on the forward strand.
AAAACAAGGAAGTTAGGAAGATGGGAATGCAGGCATGCAGGAACAGAGGAGTGCTCCCAAGGGCCTTCCTACTGGATGCTGGGGAGTGTTCCCAAGCGGGCTCTGTCAGGGATGTCGCCCATATGTGAAGACTGCATTCCTGCTTGTTCCTGTAGATTATAACACAGATCTGCGACTAAAAAGCTGTTTGATTAACCTTGAACTATTACTGAAAAAGGTGTGAGCTAAATCCAAAATAAATAAGATAGGCAACTTGTTATAAAAGTTTCCTCGACTAGTTCATAAATGGCCAGGAAAAGCATATCAACTGAGCAAATTGCCCAATGATTATTATGCTTACCTTTGAAAATTAAAATCTAGATATTTTATTGAAAACTCCAAAATAAAATAGAACACAAATATAGTTAAGAACAGAAACTTATTTATTTAGCCAGTTTTATATACCACCTTTTCCTTCAATCAAAGTGGTTAGGGACATAACAAGGGGTCTACATTGAATGGAGGATGACCAGATAGACATATAATTCTGGGGGGTTGAGCCCAGATCTGAGTCATTGGTGGTTGGTGTCTGTATCGGTGGTGATTGAGTTATGGGGCTTGTTCAAATGAGTCCATGAACAGGTGGATTTTAAGGGATTTGCGGAAGTCCTTGAGGTCTTTTTGTGCTCGTAGATCCTCAAGGAAGGAGTTCCATAGATCTGGTGCCAAGAGTGATAACGCTCTTCTGGATGTTGCTTGCTTTGTCCTGTGATATCCGGCTGGGGTGCGGAGTCTATTGTTGCTTTGGGTTTGCCTGGGTCTGCTGCTTATGTCTTTAGTTATTATCAAGGTTTGTAGAACCTCTGCTGAGCAGTGGTGTATGATCTTGAAGATGGTTAGTGTAGCCTTGAATTTTGTCCGTGAAATTATAGGTAGCCAGTGCAACTGTCGGAGTACCGGTGTTAAACAAGCTAAAGACTCCGAAAGATTTCATAAAAGCAAACAAATTAACAAATAATAGAGCCTTTTCACATGCAGCCCCAACCATTTGGAATTCCCTCCCAGAGGATCTACGAACACTAACCGAGATCATGGAATTCCGTAAAAAATTAAAAACCTATCTATTTACCAAGCACTACAACAACATAGATAACCCTTCACTCGATTTAGATAAAGGCTAACTAGATACCTGACTGTGTCAAATAAAATCCCTCTCACTTAAACAGATAATATACATAGCTGAAAATATATGATGATCCAATCTCTAATGTCCACATACTTGTACCTGTATATAGTTTAATCTGTACCTGTATATAGTTTAATCTGTTCTGTATTTACATAAGCTGTTTAGTTAATACATTGTTTGTTGCTATAAGATGTTCCATGTAAAACAAACCCTGCTTTATTGTAAACCGCAACTGATCTCTGGAAGATGCGGTATATAAATGAGTGTTAAATAAATTAATTAATAAACCTCAAGGTGAATTTTGACAAAACTGAAGCAATGTTCATTTCCAGAAGCACAACATTCAAGCCACTCAAGAAATCAAAATACTACACAGGACAGTAACAACAAAGGACGAAGTAAAATATCTAGGTGTCACCCTGGACAAGAACCTTAATCTCCAATCCCACATAAACAAGACTGCAGTGAAAGCATACCACCGTTTAAAGATCATTAGATGACTCAAGCCACTCCTCAGCCAAGACCACTTCCGGACCGTATGCCAGGCAGTCATCACCCCCATACTGGACTACGGAAATTCCTTATACCAGGGGTTACCAAAGAAAACTGTGCACCCACTTCAAATGGTTCAAAATACTGTGGCTCACATAATCACAGGCACAGCCAAATATGAGCACATAATTGTCCTTTTCTGTGAGTGGACTTAGAAGGTTCTTTACAGATTAGTTTACATAGTGTGGTTGGAGCCATATCATTTAAAGCTTTGAATGAGGTTATTATTGTTTTATATATTATCCTGCTTTATTTATTTATTTATTTATTTAGCACATTTTTGTATACCGCCACTTCCAGCGATCAGCAGCGGTTTGATTAAGTAAACAGAAAAAGTCAGATCAATGACAGAAATTTCTAAGCATTAAAGTGTGATTAACAATGTTATGTGATAAATTTTCAACAAAATCAAGTGAGCTTCAATTACAGTATACAAAGGAAAATTTCAAAAATTACAGGATTAAGTATTCAAATATACATCAGAAATTTCAAAGATTACGAGATTACAACAAGTTTCGTTAGAGTGTATAAGATTATAAAGGCTTCATTAATGTTTCCAGGATTAAAGGATTTTTTAAAGGATTGCTTTGTATTGGTAACCAGTGAACCAGTGTATTGGTGTTATGTGTTGGAGTGAGTGTACTTTCATTATAATTCTAGCTGCTGCATTTTGTGCTAGCTGGATTCTTTTAATGTTTTGCTTTGATATACCTATTAGTATTAGGTTGGCAAAATCAAAGTGTGGTGTTATGGTAGCCTGGATTATATTAATAAAATCTTGTAAAAATACTAGAGGGCGTAGTTGTTTAAGGATTTTGAGCTTGAAATAAATTTTCTTTATGGTATTTCTGATGTGAGTGTCCATTGTAAGGTGAGTGTCTAGAATAACACCTAAATATCTTACTTCGTTTTTTATTTTAATTTCTTGGTTTTGTAGTGTTATGTGGGTTGGAGGGATAAATGATTGATTTTTTGTTACGATTAGTACTTCAGTTTTAGAGTGATTTATATGGAGGTTTTGAGCTTTTAGCCAAGTTGTAATTTCATTAAAGCAGTCTGATAGGAGTTGTAACGGTAGATTAGGGATCGTGAATGGGATGTACATCATGATATCATCCGCGTATAGATGATAGTGTACTCCAAATTTTTTAAAGATATTGCAGACCGGTTTTTATGTAAATATTAAATAGAAGGGCTGATAACGCTGAGCCTTGTGGTAAACCAATTTCTTGTTTATATGTAGTGGAGGTTTGATTGCCTATTCTTACATTTTGCGTTCTATTATTTAAATAAGAGGTGAACCATTTATGTACTGTAGAGTTTATGCCTATTTGTCTCAGGTTGTTAAGCATTATGGTGTGGTGTACACTATCAAAAGCTGCTGATACATCAATAAATAGGAGGATGAATGCTTGTTTATGGTTGTCAATCCCTCTTAAAAGAACATCAGTTAAAACTGTTAGGAGTGTTTCAACTCCATGGCGGGGCCGAAATCTTGTGGTTGGCGAGCCAGGTGTTCATATGTTCGAGGCGCTTGATCATTGGGGTTATGTCAGGGGCGCTCAGGTCAACTGGGGTGTACACCATGATATCGTCTGCATATAGGTGATATTGTATGCTGTGTTGTCTGATGATACTGCATATAGGCTGTATATAGATGTTGAAAAGAACTGATGATAGGGCCGAACCCTGTGGTATTCCTTGCGTGGTGGTTGATGTTTTCTCTCCACATTTTACTTGCTGTGTTCGGTTGCTTAGGTAGGAGGTGAACCATTTCATTGTGTTGTTGCGTAGTCCAATTTCTTGGAGTCTCTGTAGGAGTATGGAGTGTGATACTGTGTCAAAGGCAGCTGAAATATCGATGAAGATTAGTAGGAAACCGTTTTTTATATTTTCCAGTCCTTTCAGGAGGTTGTCGAAGAGGGAGGTGAGTAGGGTTTCTACGTTGTGATGCAGTTTGAAGCCGTGTTGGTGCACATCCAGTGGAGTATGTAGGTCCACGTGATCCTGTAGTTGTCTTTGTACAACTTTCTCAATGATTTTTGAGACAAATGGCAGGCTTGAGATTGGACTGTAAGATTTTGGATCAGAGGTGTTTGGCATGTTACCTTTGAGGATTGGTCATATGGTGGCTTGCTTTAGTACCTGTGGCAGGTGTCTTTGTTGTAGGGACTCCTTCACGATTTTATGTAGGTGGCGGCTTAGTTGATCTTTGGAGGCTTTGATCCATTCTACTGGGCACGGGTCGGCTGGTGCGATTGTCGTGTTGAGGGTGCCCACAATGTCTTCTATCTGCTGCTTTGTTGGAATAGAGAAGTCATTCCAGGTTTGGTGAGATTGTTCGCAGGTCTGGGACTCCATCGTTGTTGGGTTGAGTTCTTCAGTGGGCATGGCGTGGGCTGGAGTTGTGTTCTTGTTTATCATGTAGTTTGCAAATTCCTGTGGGTCTATTTGGTGTCCACTGTGGAGCGGGGTGTCTTTTGCGAGTTGTTGCACTATGTCAAACAGTTCTCTTGGCTTGTGGTTGTTGATCAGGTCGTTGTGGGCTTGTTGTTTGATTCTGTATTGGAGTGCTGCCTCCAGTGACTTGGTACGTCTCCATCTTCTTTCTAGTCTTCTGAGCGTGCGTTTTGATTCCCAAATCTCATTTGAGTACCAGGGAGCACTGGTTTTTCTTCGGGTGTGTGTCTTTTCCTTGTTGCTGATGCAGCTTTGGATAGGGTGGAGTTCCATTTGTTTATGGTTTCATCTAACCTATTGGAGTCTTGTTGTAATTGTGGCATTATGTCCTGTAGGAAGTTCTCTATGGTATGTTTTAAATCTTCTTGTTTTGGTTTTTCCTTTGCCTTGCTGCGTGAGGGCTTTAAGGAGTAAGGTGAAGGAGAGTACGTGGTGGTCCGACCATGGAACTGGAGTGGGGAATGGGGTTGTGGTTTGGTTCTGTCTTATCAGCTGCAATGGGATGAAGATGAGGTCAGGTGTGGTTCCATGCTGGTGTGATGGTGCATTGACCATCTGCTGGTAGTTTAGAGATTCCATAGCTCTGAGAAATGCTCTGGTTTCTTTAACGGGTGTGGAAGTTAGGTTGTAGTCGCTCAGGGCAATCAATGGCTTGTGTTGGGTGCTAAATGCACATATTGATTCTAGTATTGCTGAGAGATGATCCTTTGCTGCGTTGGGGGGTCTGTAGGTGAGCCAAATGCTAACATGATGGTTGGATATGATGATTGTATTTGACTTGGTTGAAGTGCTGGTGGTGACCGTTTTAAACTTGTAGCTTTTTCTGGTTATTATGAGGGTTCTACCTCCCCTTTTGTGTTCTCTATGACAGCAAAGTGCTGTGAAATCAGGTGGGGTCACTTGGTTCAGGATGACCTGGTCTGTGAGCCAGGTTTCGGTGATGCATATGATGTCCAGTTTTGGGTCCAAAATGTAATCATAGATGGTATTTGGTTTGTTCTGGATTGATCTTGCGTTTATTAGTGCACAACTGATAGATAATGCAAGTCTAGGGTTGCTGTTGAGTGCTCGCGGTGGTGGGGCTCGTGCTCCGTTGGATGGTCTGAGCGCTGTTTGCTTGGGTTGGTGGCGTCCCTGTGAGGTGGTGGTCCGGTTTGTGGAAGGCAGGAGCGGGTAATATAGGTATTGGCCTATATGTGGTTTTCTGGATTCCCTGCATGAGGAGTAGTAGAGTGCAGTATGCCATTAGGTGCTGGTATGTTGCCTGCATGTTTGCAGAGAGGTGGGGGGAGACCACTGGTGCGAACAGCCTGTGGTGACTGAGTTCCTTCTGGCTGTCCTCTGGTCGGTTGGTTCAAATTCCTTTGTCGGGTGCTTTTTTGCTGTCTGTGGGTGTGTGGTCTTCTGTGGTTGTGGTTTTAGTTGTAAGGTGTGTCGAAGGTGATTCCGTGGTCTTGGTGGCTGAGTGCTGTTTGAATAAGTTGCTTGTGGTCAGTGTTGCTTGCTTCCGGCCCTTCGATGTTGGGAAGGCTTGACGAGCTTTCGCGGAGACTGAAGGATGTTGTGGCTTGACTCTTCAGGTGTGTGCTTTGTGGTGTTGTGATTGATTGGGCTGTCCTTTCCTGGTGGCTTGTGTTGTTTGCTAGAGCCCCGACTAAGGGCCCGCAAGGCGCGGGCGCGCCTGCTGGCTGCCCGTTTTTAAAGGAGCTTCCACTGCCCCGATTGGACTGGAGCTTCAGAGCGGGAACTCAGCTTCCTTCCCGCTCTGGTGCTCAACCCCGATCAAGGGGAGCTGTTAGATGGTGAGTTTGTCGCGGCTCTGCTCCGGTCCTCCGTCTGCTGCTCCAATCCTCTGGCTGCTTGATTTTAAAGGAGCTTCCCCTGCCCCGATTAGGCTGGAGCTTCAGAGCGGGAACTCAGCTTCCTTCCTGCTCTGGCGTTCAACCCCGATCAAGGGGAGCTGTTAGATGGTGAGTTCGTTGCGGCTCTGCTCCGGCCCTCCGTCTGCTGCTCCGATCCTATGGCTGCTTGCTTTTAAAGGAGCTTCCCCTGCCCCGATTGGGCTGGAGCTTCAGAGCGGGAACTCAGCTTCCTTCCCGCTCTGGCGCTCAACCCCGAACAAGGGGTTTCAAATTTTCTTAGACTCTGATATGATGCTACCTCTGATATGTTGAGTTATATTTGTTTTCTTTCATTTATGGAGATAATCAATTTGTGAGCAAATTGTTTTTCTCTGAACATTTTGGTATGTACAACAGACAAAGTATTAAGTGCACATTTTTCATGATAAAAGAATCATTCATTTATCACATTAAAAAAAGAAATAAACTTACTTTGTGGCAGTGGTGACTCTGTCTTTAACACCAAGAGCTCTTGAATTTAAAAAGTGTACTGGATGGCATTTTTGGAACATTCTCTAAATAAAACAGATGACAAATTAGTTTCCTTGAAGACCAATTTGCATATATATGCCTGAGACTGTTAAAAAATAATCTATATTATATGCATAGAAATTAGAATGACAGAAAAATCATATAGTAAACTAAAATGAAATAGCTCCCAAATCACCAGCCATAAAATGAAGGTCTCTGCACAATAATTCCCATGCTCCTATCCTCATGCAGCATGCCTCAGTTTTGTTATTAAATAGCTTCCCTGTTACAGGTGAGGAGCTTAGGGGCCTTTTTATTATAGGTTTTAATGCACGTTAATGAAGTTAACCCTTTGAAGGCCTACTTTAAAATTTTAATCCACATTCTGCAGCCGGGTTAATTTTTGTATATTTCAGGAAAATTGTACCTGTCTTATTCAATATGTTCTAAGAGTGATTTTCCTTCTGCTATGGTCATGTATTATATACCATTTGATAGGAATATTTAGTCAGAATTTTGGATCCTGAGAGTTTTGGGTTCGGCCTGGAAAGGGTTAATGCATGCTAACTGCTCTCAATGGCTCTTAATGCATGTTAATTTCATTAATGCATATTAATCTTTAGTAAAAGGGCCCCTTAGTTTTCTCAGAAGACACAATGATGGGGCATATTTACTGTACAGCACTAGTGGTTTCAGCGTTGAACTAGAAAGTATTGTGGGGCCTGCATGCTAAAAAAAACCATGCTACCCTAGTACCGTGTGTTGGGGAAGTATTGTGGGGCCTGCATGCTAAAAAAGCCACACTACCCTAGTAACGTGTGCTGGGGAAGGGACTGGGCAGGACATGGCCATTTTCAGTGAATCACAGCTAGCAGGGGTGTTAGTGGCCTGCGCAAACCATGTTTGGTACAGGTAGTGCAGGTGCAACTAATGCCATCACAATAAGTGGCATTAGTTGAACCCACAGCCTAGTCTCCATGTGTCCAAGATGCGAAGAGTGGAGAATGAATTTCATACTACAGCATGATAATTGCATTCCCTGAGCAAGCTGTCATGTCAATGAAACCAATGGCCAGAATGGACATCTTTTGGAGTTAACAGTGTGGAGCCAATGTGGAGATCACTGGAGATCATTTTTAATGCTGGACATTGTGGCAATTTTGCAATATGACTTCATATCATTGCCAATTTTTGGCGATTTTTGGAAATAAATGCACAGAGGTAGAGCTTCTTTCAATTGAAAGAAAGCTCTGCAACAAGGGGACATAGGATAAAGGTGAAAGGAAACAGATTCAGGAGTAATTTGCAGAAAGAATGCTAGATGCATGGAATTAGTCTCCCAGTGGAGGTGGTAGATACGAGCACTATATCTAAATTCAACAAAGCCTGGGACAAACACAGAAGATATCTAAAGGAGAAAAAGGGACTGTAGAGCTTAGTAGCTAGTATGGAAGGGCAAACTGGATAGGCTGTATGGTCTTTATCTCCCACTATGTTTCTATGTTAAATTCTGCTTTTCAGTTGTATAGTGTTCTATTTCAAACAGCACTCTCAAGCTTACTGGGACAAAACAAAACAGCTACGTGGACTTTCTAAGGCCTCCAGATAGAATGCTACGGCTTTGTTATAAACTGATTAGGAAAAAGGATAAGAAACATAGAAACATGTCAGCATAAAAAGACGATATGGCCTATCTAGTCTGCCCTTCCATATCAAATACTAAAGTCCCTTCTTTTCCTTTAGAGATCTTCTATGTTTGCTTCAAGCTTTTTTTTAAATTCAGATACTGTTCTTGTCTCTACTACATCCAATGGGAGACTATTCCATGCATCTACCACTCTTTCTGTAAAGAAATATTTCTGCATATCACTCCTGAGTTTGTCTCCTTTCACCCTCATCCTATGTCTCCTCATAGCAGAGCTTGCTTTCAATACAAAGAGGCTCTCTTGTGCATTTATGTCATGGAGGTATTTAGACATCTCTATCATATCTCCTCTATCCCACCTTTCCTCTAACATATACATATTAAGATCTTTAAGTCTGTCCTCATATGCTTTATAACAAAGACCACTAACCATTTTTGTAGCCACCCACTGCACTGACTCCATCCTATTTATGTCCTTTTGAAAGTGTGATCTTCAGAATTGCACACAGTACGCCAAATGAGGTCGTGCCAAAGACTTATACAGAGGCACTATTGCCTCCTTTTTCTGCTGGCCATTCCTCTCCCTATGCACCCAAGCATCCTTCTGGCTTTTGCCGTCGCCTTTTCTACCTGTTTAGCCACCATAAGATCATCAGAAACAATCATGCCCAGGTTCTGCTCTTCTTTCGTGGACAGAAGTACTTCGCTTCCTACACTGTACTGCTTCCCTTAGATTTTTATAACCTAAATGCATGACCCGGGCATTTTTTAGCATTAAATCTCAGTTGCCAAATTCTTGACCATTCTTTAAACTTAGCTAGCTCCCTCTTTATGTTATCTACTCCTTCCTGGGTGTCTACTCTATTGCAGATTTTGGTATCATCCACAAAGATGCAAACCTTACCGGACAGCCCTTCCACAATATCATTAACAAAGATGTTAAAAAGAATCAGACCAAGGACAGACCCCTGTGGCACACCACTGCTAACCTCCTCTTCAAAGTGAGCTCCATTTACCTGTACCTTTTGTTGCATCCCACTCAACCAATTCTAACCCAGTCAGTCGCTTTTAGGGTCCATCCCTAGGGTGCTCAGTTTGTTTATAAGTCACCTATGAGGAACGGTGTCAAAGACTTTACTGAAATCTAAGCACACCACATCAGGGCTCTTTCTTGATCCAACTCCCAGGTCACCCAGTCAAAGAGAATCAATCAGATTTCTCTGACAAGACCTGCTTCTGGTAACCCAAGCTACCTCGGATCCTGCAAGACACTGGACTCCAGATACCTCCTTATCCTGTGTTTTAGCAGTGTTTCCATTAATTTGCTCACACAGAAGTCAGAGTAACTGGCCTGTAGTTCTCAACCTCATCCTTACTTCTGCTTTTGTGTAAAGCGACCACATGTGCTTTTCTCTAGTTCTCTGGAACCACTCTCGACCCTAAAGAAGCACTGAAAAGGTCAGCCAGTGGATCCATCCCCAAGTTCCTTCAATAATTTCAGATGTATCCTATTCGGCCCCATCATTTTTGTTTACTTTTAGTTTAGCTAGTTCCTCACAAACAGTCTCCTGAAAATTGTTCGAAATTCCCATCACTTCTGTTGCTATTTGTGGGTGTTTTCTGAGGTCCTGCTTCTGGTCCTTCATCTGTGAACACAGAACAAAAATATTTTTTTAAGCAATTCTGCTTTATCCTCACCAGCTTCTACATATTCCTCTCCTTCCCCCTTGAGTCTGACAATACCACTTTTGCACTTCCTCCTCTCGCTAACATATCTGAAAAATGTCTTGTACTCCCATTTTATTGCATTGGCTATCTCCTCTTCTTCTTTTAGTATCTTTACTTTCCTACCTACTTTCATACCTTCTGTAAATTTTTCCAAATATTGATGCTAGTCTTCCTCTCTCTGTGATCTCTTGTATTTATAAAGGCAATCTTCTTTTTCGTCACCTTTTCAGCTACTTCTTTTGAGAACCATAGTAGCCTCCTTTTCCTTTTACACTTATTTACATTTCTACCAAAAGGTTTGTTGCCCTTAAAATATGCCCTTTTAGTTTTGTCCATTGCTTTTCTACATCCCCCAGATATTCTCATCCCATGAACGACTGTTTTAGGTATTGTCCCATCTTGGCAAAGTTAGTTTTCCTAAAGTCTAAGACCCTCGCTTTTGAATGAACTATATCAGCCCTAGTCCTAATACTGAACCACACTATCTGGTGATCACTGGATGCAAGATGTTCTCCCACTATAACATCAGAAATGCTTTCCTCATTGGCAAGCACCAAGTCCAATATGACCCCTTCATGTGTCTGTTCTGTTACCAGCTGCTGGAATAGTTCTCCCTGAAGAGAATCCAGGATCTCTCCTTACTTTTAAATGACACCAAAGCAGGGATGTTCCAATCAACATCTGACATATTGAAATCATCTATCAGTAGCACTTCTCCATTCATGGCAATACTGCATACTGTATGTCTTCTATTAAATCTCCGTCCATTTCTGCCTGTGAAGATCTGTATATCATACCAATTCATATGGATTTCCCATTCTGTCTTTCTAGTGCCTCACTCTCTTTTAAGCCCTGTAATTCTATGGTTTTAATATCTGTGGCAACATCTGGAAAATGGTGTGTATACTGTAAATGCTCGTACTATGGGAAATAAGATCCCAGTGCTGAAGCTGTAATGGAAGAGGCTGACTTGGATTTAGAGACGGTTACAAAGACATGGTTCACGGACAACCATGACTGGGATGTAATTATACCAGGCTTTATTCAGGAAGGACAGGGTAGGAAGAAGGGGAGGAGGAGTAACATATGTAAAAAAATAATATTAAAGCTATAGAATGGAATAAAGTATATCACAGTATTAATTAGTCATGATTATCGGTGAACCATGTCTCCGTAACCACCACTAATCTAAGCCAGCCTCTTCTATTAAAGCCTCAACATTTGGTATCTTATTTCCCATACTACGAGTATTTATGCACACTGCTTTCCAGATGTTGCCCCTTTTACCCATTTCAACAGAGGTATTTAATGTTTTATTTATTGGAGGGCTTTCTTCACCCAGGCCTAATGAATCTAGTTTAAAGCCCTCTTCAGAAGATTAGCCAATCTGCTGCGAAAGACACTTTTACCCTTGAATAGGTGGACACCATCTCTGCTCTGCAGTCCTTGGAAAATCATCCCATTGTCCGGGAAACCAAAACATTCTTGATGACACCATCCATGAAGCCACACAGTCAACTCCAGGAAGCGAGCTTCTCTGCCTCGCAACAGGGAGAATTGAAGAGAACACTACCTGTGCATATATCTGCTTTATTCTCTGTCCCAGAACCATGAAGTCACTTTGATACGCTCGGAGGGATACCTAGCAATATCATTTGTGCCGACATGGATAAGCAAAGTCAGATAATAGTCAGTAGGCTTAATAAGTTTCAGCAAACTCTCTGTAACATCTTGGATTTTGGCACCTGGCAGACAGCACACCTCTCTGGACATCAAATCTGGTCGGCAGATGGACGCCTCAGTACCCCTCTGAAGACAGCCACAAACCACCACTACCCTTTGTTTCCTTGTGGTCATCGATTCCGCAATTTTGGGGTGCTTGAGCTCTGGTTCTTCCCTTTCCTGGGATGCTTCCACCTCCTCCACTTCCAAGGATGCATACTGGTTCTTCAATTCGAGGGCTGGAGGCGTTGGATTGTCAATTCTGCAGGCTCTGGTGACTTGTGTCTAACTCTCTTCATTCTGCAGCTTCCCATCTTCACCTCTGTTGGAGAGCTTGTTTGTTTTAAGAAGCATCTCATCAATGTACTTCTCATCTCAAATGTTTCTCAGCCTTGCCACCTCTTCGAAGCTCCTCCACTTGTTTCATGACGGCTTCAGCTTGCAGGCAACTTGAAAATTGAACCGGTACCTCAACTGGCATTATGCTGTCTGGACAGAGGCAGAAGCTGTAATGGGGGCAACAGCATTGGCAATATGATTTTTCCCAATCATCGTTCAGCTTTGGTACCTCTTCGAAGTAAATGAGACATCTACCAAAGTTCCTAATTTTTCCTCAGCTGTCCTTTAATAGAAAAAGCAGCTAACCTCTTTTATGTGTGTTCTAACAGTGCTGTTCTATGTCCCTGTGTGTAGCCTTGTTTCCTTACTAGACAGTTAATATCAAAATTTACTAGTGTAAAGTATTATGTGTCTGAAGTATATAACTTAATGTGTTCCTTTTTAAAATTACCTAATCAAAGCTACTTAAAGGATGGCAAATTGTTTGTCAACAAGTTAACTGGACAGTTGCCCTATATAGCAAGAATTCTCATATGAGATGGGTGGGAGCTGAGGTGGGTAAGAAGGGATTTAACACCTGATGAGGTCAGTGACTTCAAAGAGCTTGCATACACCTTTGAACTTGAAGGCTAGAGGAGGAAATACAAAACAACTCTAACAGCAGAAAAATAGCTTTATCCAAGGACACAAAAAATCCCCTTTTGCAATATAGCAGAAAAAAAATCAGCTATTAAAAATGAAAAACAAAACCTCTTTAAGAGCTCTCAGGCAGAAACATTGTTTTCAGAGCCAAACAGTATTACCTTGCTTGCAAAGAGACTCTTAAGAATGTTCAGTTTTGGCATGTGGCCAAGGTTAACATGTTGGATGACCCTGAAACAAGTTGCTCAAAATAATTTGTTGTCTTTGATTAATTTTCTTAATTTGAAAATTGCTTAACAGTTTTTATGTAGCTTTCTGTTGCTTTATACACATTATTGGTGCTATGTGGAAATAGAAATTAACTAGCTCTTTTGTCATTCATAAATCTGTTGCTATAGAAAAATGGTTCAAATTTTCTGCCTTTTTGAAATAGTTGCTTAAAGGAAAAGCCTTGGCTTGGATTTATTTTGGAAAGGCTGGGCTCTAATAGTTAACAGTTGCCCTTCAGGGGTCTCTGCTAAGGAGGTCAAGCATATAGCTTATTTAAAATTTTCTTTGCTATATATTGAGGTGGAACTGCAAGGCAAGATTCAAAGGCGATAGGAACTGATTTGTGTAAAGTCATAAGCAGCAGAATGAGGTGGGCTACAAAGGGCCATGGCGCCACCAATATTTTGCCAAACAAATTATCAGCAATTGGAGAGCTTGGCGGCAGAGATGGAAATTGATTTCAAAGATGTTCTACTGCATCTAAAAGTGATAAGGAAAAGGCAGAAATGCTAAATACTTCTGTTCTGTGCTCACAAAAGAAAATCCTGGATGAGGACCATGCATAATTGACAGAGGTACTAATGGAAATGGAGTAGATAGCACAACATTCATGGAAGAAATTGTTTATGAATAGCTTGTAAAACTGGAAGTGGACAAAGCCATGGGCCCGAAAGAGATACATCCCAGGATATTGAGAGAGCTCGGAGAGGTTCTGGCAGGACTTTTAAAGGAAAACAGAAAAGATAGATACCAAAATAAACTATTTAGAGAGAACCTGAAACAGTTCTACAGGGAAATGGGAAAGAGCATTAATATGGTAAAAACACCACCAACAGAAGTGAAACAGAAACCTGGAGAAGCGAGGACCCCATAGAGCACAATCAAGATGCAGAATGGTTACCCTGCATACTGGAACATCTAGAAAAATCAAACATCAAAGCTATGGAATGGCCTGAAGTAAAAAAAAAAAAGAGAGCTGGAAAGCAGGTTAAAATGAGCCCCAAACTGGAAGAGCCCTGGCCCAGACGGAGTGATCAACTTTTGAACTTTTGGCTTAATAAAAATCATTCCACCAAGATGTGGCAAACTGCAAAACACAACTGAGCAAGTAGCCAAATTTAACAGCACAATGGCTTATAACAGGAAGAACATTTCTCCTTCTAAAGGTGGACCCAAGTAACATTCCCAAAAATTACAGACCAATAACCTGTCTACTTACAATCTATAAGCTGTTCATGGTATGCAGACAGAATATAAAATCATACCGAATACAATAACATCATGGCAATAGAGCAAAAAGGCAATACGAGGGGAGCATATGGAGCCAAAGACCAGTTATTGTAGAAGCAAAGACCAGTTAATTATTATTATTATTAAACATTTATGAAGTGCTACTAGGCATACGCAGTGCTGTACAGAAATAGACAGTTCCTACTCATCAGAACTTACAATCTAATCAGACAAACAAGACAAAAGTGAGAAAAGGATAGAATAGGGAAGGGTAAGGAGACATAAGGAACAAGGGATCAGGATCCAAAGGTAGCCTTAAAAGGTAAGTCTTTAGCTTAGATTTGAAAAGGGGCAGGGATGAAGCCTGATGCACAGACTCAAAGTTTATTCCAAGCATAAGGAGCAGCGAGGTGAAAGGACTGAAGTCTGGAGTTAGCAGAGGTAGAAAAGGGCAAAGAAAGGAGCAAGCCATAAGAACATAAGATATGCCATACTGGGTCAGACCATGATCCATCAAGCCCAGTATCCTGTTTCCAACAGTGGCCAATCTAGGTCGCAAGTACCTAGCAGTTTCCCCAAAAGACACAGGTTCCACAATGCTTGTACTGGGGAAAACAGTAGATTTCCCGGGTCACCTTTAATAATGGTTTATGGGCTTTTCCTCCAGGAATCTGTCCAAACCTTTTTTTAAACCCGGCTACACTAGCAGCTTTTACTACATCCTCCGGTAACAAATTACAGAGTTTGATTACATGTTGAGTGAAAAAATATTTTCTCTTATTAGTCTTAAATAGGTTACACTATAGCTTCATTGCATGTCCCCTAGTTTTTCTATATTTTGATGGCATAAATTCGGTTATGGACAATCAATTACCATACCAAACTGCTACATCCAACATCAATTGTCAATTTAGTGAAGAAAGGTCTCAGCTTTTTTCGGGCTGGTGTACAGTGCATCATGTATCACACACACCAAAATTCCAAGCCCATCATAACATCAACGACCTCCTCCACCAAACCCTAAATGAAATAGAAAAGCCACAAGGCACTTAGCTTTCAAATGTTGACGCTTTTTCAAAACTTTTCCACCCCATGAGCTTTTCAGCCCCAACGCCTCACAACAAGCACTTGTAAAGTTTCACTACTTCTGTAGCTTCATCAGGCGGATTCTACCCATTAGGGTTCCACACGCTACCAACTAGCTACATGGCTGCCGATTTCCGTACATACAGCCAACCAGCTTCAACTCTGCGTGTATGATGGGCTTGGAATTTTGGTGTGTGTGATATATGATGCACTGTACACCAGCCCGAAAAAAGCTGAGACCTTTCTTCACTAAATTGACAATTAATGTTGGATGTAGCAGTTTGGTATGGTAATTGATTGTCCATAACCGAATATATATGGATTGCTGAATTTTTGTTTCATTGGGGTGTGTGGAAAATAGCTTTTTGAATTTTTACACTCTATAAAAGGACCTGAGCTTATTTGTATCAGAACAAAAGCCTGGCAAGCTACTTCTGGCAATACATTGGCAAGAAAACCCAGAGGTAGCTGAGTCGCTATGAGTCAACACTTACTTGATGGCACTAAAAAAACAAAAAAAACCCACAAAAAAAAAACCAGTTGATCTACCTTTACCTGTTCCACTCAATTAATTAATTTATAGACTTCTATCGTATCTCCCCTCAGATGTCTCTTTTCCAGGTTGAAAAGCCCTAACCTTTTTAGCCTCTCTTCATAGGTGTATTCTTCCATTCCCTTTACCATTTTGGTGGCTCTTCTCTGTACCTTTTTTTAATAACGCTATATCCTTTTTAAGATACAGCGACCAGAATTGCACACAATATTCAAGGTGTGGTCACACCATGGAACGATACAGAGGCATTATAATATCCTTTGTTTTATTCTCCATTTCTTTCCTTATGATTCCTAGCATTCTATTTGCTTTCTTGGCTGCCACTGCACACTGGGCGGAGAGTTTCAACATGTTATCCACGATAACGCCTAAATCTTTTTCTTGGGTGGGGTTCCTAATGTGGAAACTTTGCATTGTGTAACCATAGTTTGGGTTGTTATTTCCTAGGTGCATAATTTTGCACTTGTCCACATTCAATTTCATCTGCCATTTGGATGTCCAGTCTTTCAATTTATCAAGATCCTCTTGCGATTTTTCATAATCCTCTTGGGTTTTAACAACTTTGAATAATTTTGTGTCATCAGCAAATTTGATTACCTCACTCATCATTCCCATTTCCAGGTCATTTACGAATACGTTAAAAAGCAGCGGACCCAGCACAGATCCCCTGAGGTACTCCACTATTCACCTTTCTTCAGCTGTGTTTTTTATCTTTTAACCAGTTCCTGATCCACAATAGTACACTGCCTCCTATCCCATGACTTTTAAATTTTGCCAAGAGTCTCATGAGGGACCTTGTCAAAGGCTTTCTGAAAATCCAGATACACAATATCAACCGACTCACCTTTGTTTACCTATTTATTCATACCTTCAAAAAAACATAACAGTAAAACAAGACCTTCCTTGGCTAAAGCCATGCTGGCTGTCTACCATCAAGCCATGAGTATCTACATGTTGTCACAGAGCAGATCCAGCAGAGCCCATGGAGATAGACAGAGAGGCAGTGAATCAGGCTGACACTGACGTTTTTAGTAAACACATGTCAGGAAGTTGCTATGGGCAACAGAAACAAATGTGGTCACGAGCCAGAGAGACACACCCAGCCAGCAGAAAGGCTAGGAGGTCATCACCTGATGCAAGCCAGCTGGGGGGAGGTGGAGCTCGGGGGTATGTAGATAAGCGCAGCTCACAAGCAGTTAGAGAGAGCCTGCATGAGGATAACCACGAAAGTTTGAATGAGAGCCTGTATGAGAATAACCACCAAAGCTTGAAGGAGAGTCTGCATGATAATCACTACGGAAGCCTGAATGAGAGCCTGACTGATTACCACGAGTGCTTGGGAAAGAATCAGAGACAGCTGGAATCAGAGTTTGAAAGTGAGAGCAACGGCAGACGTGGAAGGAGCTACAGAGGAGGTAGCAAAGCCAGGACAGGAAGCTTCGGATATCAGAGGAGCCCAGAGCGTATTGGGAAAAACCCAGGTTGGAACGGAGCCGTGGGGAGAACGGTAAAAGCCAAGAAGTTTTACTTTCACCCTGAAAGGGCAAGCCCAGGGGTTGGCAATAGAAGGCAATACACAGAAACGCTAAAGCCTTATGAAGCCAGCTTGAGAGATACAGATAAGTTTACTTACCCTTATACCAGGCATGGGAGGGATAAAGGCTTTTTACCAGAAGAAGCTTTTATATCTGGAGAGGATTTAAGAAGCAGAGTCCCTGCAAAACTGCCGTTTCAAGCTACAGCTATACATAGGAACCTGAGCCAGTCAGAGCTGAGAGGTGAGCCAATTTACCCTAATAGAGGTGCAAGGGAATGTTATAATTCACCTAATAGCTACCAGCAGGGGAGAGGCTCTCACCAGAAGCATTATAGTGAATGTGGTAATTGTGTCCAGCACACTCTCACAGAAGGAGGAAGAGAATCCCGGCAGAGTAGAGAGAAACTGTTGGAAGACGTCCCTAATGTTGAAAGGGAAGAGATATTAAAAGCATGTGATGAGGATATGCAGTGTGAGACATCAGAAGCTCAGCCAAGCACTGAATACATGGACTGTACGCTTTCAATAGCGGACAGCATTTCCTCACTACGATAAAAGGAAGTAAGAGCTGATTAAGCCAAAAACAGTAAAGAAAGGGTTTTTGTGTGCTTATGAAGGACTGTTTAATGTACCTTTACTTTACTTGTTAATGAGCGGAAGAGAAGCTATTTTTGTTCCTTTATTATATGCCCAGGAAGGGTTGTGTTTCCTTTGTTCATACCACAGCAAAAAGTCCTCTTGGAAGGGGAAATAAATCCCTTGTTAAAACCTTACCATCGTTCCACGACTAGTTCTTTAACTGGCAATCAACAACTACAACTCCCAGAGGGCCAAGCAAGGCCTCCACAGCCTAATTAAGCCAGTTGAGCACAAGCCCCAGCGCAGTGCCCTGCCCCACCAGCAGGATCAAGCAGTGAGGGTGACAATGTTCAGTAATTTTGTTCTTTATAATGGTTTCTACTATTTTTCCTGGTACTGATGTCAGGCTTACCTTTCTGTAGTTTCCCAGATCACCCCGGAACCCTTTTTAAAAATTGGCGTTACATCAGCCTTTCTCCAATCTTCAGTTGATTTAGTGATAGTTCAGAGATTAGTAATAGTAGGTCTGCAATCTCATATTTTCAGTTCTTTCAACACCCGTGGATGTGTACCATCCAGTCCAGGTGATTTGCTATTCTTCAGTTTATCAAATAGTTGTAATACATCTTCACGGTGTATCGATATTTCTTTCAATTCTTCTGTGGCATCACATGTAAATACCATTTCAGTCATGGGTAGCACCCCTACATCTTCTTCAGTAAAGACCGAAGTAAAGAATTCATTCAGTCTCTCCGTTATGGCTTTGTCCCCTCTTAGTGCTCTTTTTACCTCTCTATCATCTAATGATCCAACTAATTCTCTCTCAGATTTTTTGCTACAAATGTACTTGAAAAAGTCTTTATTATGCGTTTTTGCTTCCACAGCAAGCTTCTTCTCAAATTCTCTCTTTTCTTGCCTTATCAATGCCTTGCATGTAACTTGCCAGTGCTTATGTTTCCAGTTTTCATCATTTGGCTCCTTTGCCATTTCCTGAATGATGCTTTTTTGGCAATAACAGCCTCTCTGACCTTACCTTTAACCCATGCTGGCAGATTTTTGGAATTGCTTCCACTTTTCTTAAAGTATGGAATACAGATGGTCTGGGCTTCCAAGAAAGTATTTTTAAACACCCATGCTTGATGTAAATCTTTAATCTTTTCTACTGCTCCTTTTAGTTTTTTCTTAACTATTTTCCTCATTTTATCATAGTCTCCCTTTTGAAAGTTAAAAGGTAGTACTGTGGATTTCCTTACCATCCCTCCTCCATTAATTAAATCAAACGCGATCATGCTATGATCACTATTGCCAAATGGCCCCAACACCCTTATCTCTTGCACCAGATCTTGTGTTCCAGCAAGGACTGGGTCCAAAATGGCTTCCCCTCTGGTCAGCTGATGAACCAGCTGCTCCAAGAAGCAGTCATTTATTTCATCTAGAAACTTTATCTCCCTAGCATGTCCTGCCCTGACACTGACCAAGTCGATACTGGAGTAATTGAAATCACCCATTATTATTACTGTGCTATAACGTTTGTTAGCTTCCCTGATTTCTTTGAGCATTTCATCATCTTTTTGTTCATTCTGGCCATGTGGTCGATAGTACACCCCCACTGCCATCGTCTTCCTCTTTTTACATGGAATTTCAATCCAGTTTCTACAGTGTATTTAGTTTTCTGCAAAGCTTTAATCCTTTGTGACTCAGTGCTCTTTCTAACATAGAGTGCAACCCCTCCACCAATTTGATCTGCTCTACAATTACGATATAGTTTATGTCCAGGTATCACAGTGTCCCACTGGTTGTCCTCCTTCCACCATGTCTCTGAGATACCAATTATATCTAACCTCTCATTTAGTGCTACATATTCTAACTCTCCTATCTTTTCTTTAGACTTCTAGCATTTGCATACAAATATTTTAGAGGCTGTATTTTTATTCATATTAATCTGGTAGGCAGAGGTAATTTGGAATCTTTAAGCTCTGTCTGCTCTGTACTCAAAGGCATTTGGTTTACTTTTGTCTTTACTGGAATCTCTCTGTTGATATGCTCTAACTTCAAACTTTTGCTATTAACCTTCAACGATACTAGCAATCCTTCAATGATACTAGCAAAAGATTGAAGCCAGTAGAAGAACAAAGTTCGCAAGAAGGGGTGTACAGGGAGAGGAAAGATAGGGAAGAGTGAACGCACTTAAAGGTCAGAAGAAGGAGTTTGAATTGGATGCAGAAGTGGAAGGGAAGCCAATGAAGTGTTTTCAGAAGAGGGGTTATATGAGCAAAACGAGGCTGGCAAAAAATCTGTTACTGTTAAATAAAGCCATTATGACCAGCATTAAGAAAAGCAATAATCTCAGTATAGCATGGATTGATTTGTAAGAAATCTTTTGACAGCAGCCCACACTCCTGGATAATAAATTGTCTTTAGTTGTATAAAATAGATCCTGGTTTGATAGAGTATTTTAAATTCACCATGACAATGTGGCAAACCACCCTATTTTTGAAGTATGAGGATGGTCAGCACATCATTCCTAACATCAAGATCCAGCAAGGAATATTTCAGGGAGATTCCCCGTCACCACTTCTGTTTTGTATGGTGCTTAATCCAATGAGCACTCTCATTAGCGTTTGGGATATGGATTTAGCCTGAAACCTAAAGAAGGTAACAACCGAGAGGTAATATCCCATTTATTATTTGTAGATGACCTGAAGCTCTACAGTTTCAGTTACCAACAATAACAGACCAACTCTGTGTAGTGAAAATCTTTTCTGATGACATCAGGATGACTTTTGGCCTACACAAATGTGCTAAGGCAGCTTTTTTTTTGTTTTTTGTTTTTAAAGAGAAAAATTGAGCAAAACAGAAAACATCTCCCTGGCTGAGGGGTGGTGACATCAAGGAACTTGAACAGGAAGGCATATATAAATGTAGTAGAGGAAGGAACGATACTCAAGCAGAAATTACTGAGAGAAAAGATCAGTAAGGAATATTATAGAAAAGTGCCTTATCATGGAATAAGATACAAGCCATCAATCAGTTGGCAATTCCTGTACTCTCATACTGTACAGCTTTGAGATTGTAGACTGGCCTCTTAAAGATCTTCAAAAACTAGATGTGCAAACAAAATTCATTTGTGCCCATGAGATAATTTACAAGAATTTATGTATCTAACACTATCATCAGATCCAAATATACAAAAAAGTGCTGAAATATGAAAATAAACATCTAGAATCTATCTCAATCGCCAAATTTGGACAAGTGTTTAGATGACTAGAAGGAATGAGCAAGAATCCACAAGCACACACAGGAAAGGCATCAACAGAATTTGAAAAACAAGAGAGAAAACTCTTCAAAGAATTAGATTAGCAAACAAGGTAAAACAAGTGGCAAATTCACAAATACAGTAGGAAATAGACAAAGGATTCCTGGGGTAACATTCTTATCAAGAATAGACACATGAATGGTTAAGGAGAGGTAAACTGAAACCAAAGGATGAGAGACTGATAGCTGCAGCCCAGGACAGTGGATTAGGGATGAGATGGTTTACAGCAAGCACTGAAAAAAATGGTAGTACAAACATATGTCAATTCTGTAGGAAAGACCTGGAAACAGTGACTCACCTCATAGCGGGCTGTGACGTTCTGACGGGAGAAAATTTCTATACAGAAAGGAACAACAAAGTAGCATGTCTCATACATTTGAAACTCTGTAAACACTGGAGGGTCTAATTGGGGCAAAAGTGATCTCCACTTGCTCCTGCTCCTCTGCTGCCAATACCAAAATGTTGTCAGTTCACCTCAGATGTTTTTTTGTGTGACTGGAGCTAACTAGGGTCAATTTGCTCCATTTTGGAAAATGGTACTGGAAGGACAGGAGCAAATGGGGATCACTCCAACTGTTACCAGACCTCCAGGGATGGCTTGGAAGGAATATGGAGAGACTGAGGAGTGTGACTTATAGGAGGAATATTTTAAATATATTTAATCACCATATAGGAGTGTAGGGATGAAGGCATATTTCCCACTACCCCACCTGGAATTTTGCCAATGGAAGGAAGATTATTCTTCTTTTCTTTCCATTTTTTTTAAAATCAGGCCAGCCTCTTTAAAAATGGTGGGTCAGGAGTGGAGCCAATCATCCATGTTGCCGCAGCCAAGAATTTCACGTTCCTGGCTAAGGAAATGCACAAAAAAATCATGTTTCATTAAACCATCTAGTTGGATATCACAGTTTGGTGAATCCCAGGCTAAACTGTATGTTGATGTGTTTTATTCTAACTTAAGAGGGTCTTTTATTAACCAGCATTAGCTGGCAGCACATGTTCTAGTGCGTGATAAGATACATGTTGCCAGCTAGTGCAGGGCCATGACAGCGTAGGATGATTGCCGCACTAATTGTGCAACCCATGTTAGGGTCACAAGTAGGTAGGGGTTAGGAGTGGAGAGTGCCCATGGTGAGCTCAGTGCAGTTAGCACTGTGTTCACACTGTATTAGCTCAGGTTCACCTATCACCACCTCAATAGGTGGCGTTATGTGCACCTGCAGTAATGTAGCAGGTGCTAAGGGACAGGGCTCTGCATTAACTGCCAGGGAAATGCCTTCCACGCCCCCAACAGTTAAAGCGTTGGTGTTGAACCTAATGCGCCTTAGCACTTGTTAGTAAGAGACCACTTTAGTAAATAGGGACCTAAGTTATTCATTTTTATTTTCAGTCTTACCTCTTGTAACAGTGTAAGTTGATTAGAAAGTTGTTGTATACTGTATTCATTTATAAAGTAAGACCTTCTTTCATCGGCTTTCACACAGGATCTTGAAAATCCTTCAATAAAGTTCGGACAGTACAGCCTTGGTAAGGCTGATGCAATGGCATGCTGCTTTTCCTTCTGAAGTAGTGTAATGGGCTCATTTCCTTGAGAGAGTTTCCAGTTACAACTCTGTGAAATGAAAATTCAGAACAATGGATTCACTTTAGACAGACGTATAACCTCATATGACAGTCTTTTTGGGATCAATATTCAGACTATTTCTCTGATTAACTTTGGGAGTTAACTGGATAAATCATGTTTTTAAAATTTCCTGAGATCTCCGAGTAAATTTTAGCTGAACAACTCATTGTTTTGCTAAGATTTTTATCTATTAATGTTAGGAGACGCTAGTGGTGTGCCAAAGATTTGCATAAATTTAACAGATATTCAGCGCTAGCCGATTAACATTAGCTGGTTAAGTCGGCCCACATATATTGCAGTTTTAAGTTAGTGTAGTTACTCACCTGTAGCAGGTGTTCTCCATGAACAGCAGCAATAAGTCCTCATGTATGGGTGATGCCTCCAATGGAGCCCCATATGGAATACTCCCCAACTTCCAAAGGAAGCTTTTGGGAGATAAAAGATGCATAGACGCCTGCCTTCCTATCCATTGCGGCATCATTCTCCAGTACAATAACCTAGCAGGATTCAAAAAGGCAATTCCCCGGGGATGTGGGAGGGTTGTGAAGACTTATTCCTGCTGTGCTTTCTCCATGAACAAACAGAAAATAAGTCCTTATATATGGAAATCCCCCAAGCTATAGGCTACCAGAACCAGAGGAGATGAGCAGCCCAACCGGGCAACGAGAACTGGAAAGGTCAGGAAGACCAGAGAGGTATTCTCCAGGGCCAGCCCGTTCCCATGGCAGCTGCCTACAGCGGCAGACCTCTATGGGTGGCAGGCCATGTGCTGCAGCACACATGGCCTGCTGCCCCTCCCCCGCATGCTGAGCCGTGCTTCCGCTCCCTCTCGCTGCCGCTGACCTTTAAGCACCTATATTGTGAGTGCAGCTGACTGCTGGGTGCTGGCCGGCGAGGATGCCTTGATCAGCCAGTCATCCAGGTACAGGAAGACAAAGCCCCACCATGTCCGGAGGAAGGTGGTTATGACCGCCAAACACTTTGTGAAGACTCTGGGGGTCATGGCCAACCCGAAGGATACTGCCCGGTACTAACAGTGCTGGCCACCCAGCACGAACCGAAGGTACTGCCTGGGATAAGGGTGGATTGGAATATGCGTATATCCATCTTTCAGATCCAAGGAGAATAGCCAATCATCCTGTAAGAGGTATAGGAGCAGCATCCCAAATAAGACCATTTTGAACTTTTCAGGCACCAGGAACAGTTTGAAGTTTCGCAAATCCAGAATTGGATGGAACCCGCCGGTCTTTTTGGGTACCAGGAAGTACTTGGAGTAGAAGGCTTGCCCCATCTGAGCCGGGGGAACCAACAAGATGGCAGGGTCGGAGAGCAGGTCCTCGACCTCAATCTGCAGGAGGCTCTGGGGCATGGGATCCATGGGATACTCCCTGGAGTTGTACAGAGGTGGTAGCTGGGTGAAGTGCAGCTGATAGTTGCTTTGGACAATCTGCAGCACCCAGATGTCCAAGGTAATGAGAGGCCACCAGTGGGCAAAGTAGACGAGCTGCCCCTCCAACCTGCAGGGGTACCTCGACTGGCAACGTACAGCTGGCTATGCTCCTGAGGAACCCATTAAAACCTTGCACCGGGCTTGGACTAGGGAACCGGTTGGGTCTTTGGAGTCCTCCCTCTCCTTCAGGTGGGAGGTCTGCGCCTTACGCTGGGCCGAGAAGTACTGGTGTGGGCATGGAGAGGCAGCCTTCTTGGCTTGATGTTTTTTCCATGCTGGGTCCGCAGTCTTTCTGGAGAGCCTGGTGAGAGTCAACTACTCCTTCTCCAGCTCCTCGGCTTTCTCCTCCATGGACATGCTGAAGTGGTTCTCGCCCCAGCAAGGACATTAGCAATCACAATTGTCCTGGACCTATTGTTCCAGGTCTGAAGACTGTAGCCATGCCATCCAGTTGGCGGCGATGCCAACAGCCGCTACTCTGACAGAGATTCAAAGACATCGTAGGAACCATGTACCATGAACTTCGAGCAATCCTTGCCATGAGCAACAAAGTCCCAAAAGGACTCGCAACTCTGGGTGACAGAGGAGTGCATTTTAGCACTCTGCTCGCTTCAGGGCTGACTCCGTCACAATGGAATTGTGGGGTAATTGTGGCTTTTCGAAACCCAGGGCCTTCTGGATTCAATATAGGGAATCGAGCCAGTGGTTGATGACAGGAAATGTGTGCGGTGTCTCTGAGCCACAGCAGCAGCCACTTTCAGGACATAGTGGACAGGAACTATCATAGCCTCCGGGGGGGGGGGGCGAGGGGTACTGGAGGCGTTCCAGTTCCTCTGCCCTCAGTTCCTCCTCCGACTCCAGGGAAAAGAAGGTGGCCTTGGACATGTCCCAAATGAAATTCTGGAAGAACATGTCCTCCAGGGGTGACCTGTGCCACTCGGGTGGAGGCAACGCGTCGGCTGGAAGGTCCAATGCTGTCGATTCCCACCTTGGTCTCTCATTCCGATTCTGATTTTGAGAGGAAGTCAAAATAGTGATGAGTCTCCTCATCCTGCTGGCTCCACGGTCTGGGGGAGTGAGGACGCTGATGAACCTTGCGCTGCCAGCGTGCCAATGGCAGTACCTGTGGGACTCTGACTCCAACACACTGGAGAGAGAGATGACTCAGCAACTGGGATCAATGCTGATATCCCACCTGATGTCCCAACCTCAGCAGGCAGGGCAAGGGTCTCCAGGATAAGCTGGAAGGAGTGCAGTGATTACGCATTCCGCACCATGAAGCCTGCGTTCTGCAAGGCTTCCATCACCACCAAGTGAGCTTCTGAGCCTTGAAGGGTTCCTGCAGAACTGCTACATGTGAGGGGTCCAATGCTGAAGCTATTGACATTGGTGATGCCACCTCAGGTGGGGACTCTATGATGAAAGGTGCATCGGGCAACATCTGGCTGCTCTCCTGGGCACTGGGAGTGGACTCCACCATTCTGGTCGGGTTCTCCCGCCATGAAAACTTGGTTGGCCACTCCTAGCCATCGCTCTCTGCTTCTCATTGAGAACGGCTGCACCTGGAACTTCTCCCAGTACTCACTCTTCAATGTCAATGGGGGTCGCTGCAGGGAGCCTCCGCTTGCCACTTGGGCCATTCAGCTCCAACTCAGCATGCTGCTCCTTCCCCTTGGCTGCCTCTGGAACCTTTGCAGGCATAGATGTGAAGGTAGGGCTGAGAATGCTGAATCAGATGAGCCAAAGAGGGACTCCTTCTGCTTTCCTCGACCTTTCAGCCATCTGCGCATCATCTGCAAACACAGCTCGCAAGATGCTGGCATGTGGCCAGGCCCAAGGCACTGCAAGTGCCAATTATGACAGACAGAAATGTTTTTACCACACTTGATGCATTTCTTAAAGCCACTAGCTGGCTTAAACATACCCAAAAACATTGCCTCGGCAGAGTTTTTTAGATTTAATCTCGTATTGTGTTGTATTTTGTAGGATTTTAATGGTATGTTAGTATGTACTGTGTAGATTTTTTGTTACCCACCTCAGTGTTTGTGCGTGCTATAAATTCTTAAAAATAAATAAATAAAAACTGCCATGGGTGGGGGAAACCACCACGAGGATTGAAAAATCATGTAAAATCAGGAAAAAACACAGCTAACAAACAAAAAGCAGGAAAAATAAGAGTGAAAAATCCCAGCCACAAGGACCAGAGAGAGAAATTTTAATGGACTGCAGGAACACATCTTAGGGATTCTACAGAAAAAAGAAGACTGGAGAACATGGTGCCGCGGTGGGCTGAAAAGCAGGCATGCAGGCACAGTGTACCTCCCAAAAGGAGAGAGTTCCGTACAGGGCACCATCACCTATACATGAGGACTTATTTCCTGCTTGTTCACAAAGAAGGTGTAGTTACTCACCTGTAACAGGAGTTCTCCGGGAACAGCACAAATCAGTCCTCACATATGGTGACGTCAGTGCTGGCGGAGTCCGTGCAGAGCATTTCCCCAGCTTTCAAAGCCTTTGGGACATGCTACCATGTATGCGTGGTTCCTTTCCCACCCAAGGGTGCCATCTTGCTCAGTCAGATGATCAAGCTAGGATGGCAGTAAAAAAAAACAAAAAAACAAAAAACTAAGACACAATAGGGAGACAACTCCAAGGGGAGGAGGGAGGGTTGTGAGGACCGATTCCTGCTGTTCCTGGAGAACACCTGTTACAGATGAGTAACTACACTTTCTTCAGGAACAAGCAGGAAGTCTGTCCTCACATATGGGACACCCTAGCTCCAGACTGCCGAGGACCAAACCAGGATAGCACTCCAGACGACCCAATTGGGTAGCCGTAAGTTGCAGAAGGTGAGATCCCGAGAATGTTACGGAGTATTGTCCGTCCAAAGGCACTGTCCCCATGGGACTCGCTCTCCAGGCAGTAGTGAGCTGCGAATGTGTGAATTGAAGACCATGTGGCGGCCTTGCAAATCTCCGTCACTGGCACTGAGCGGAGATTGGCCACCGATGTGGCCATTGCCCTCATGCAATGCGCTGTGATCCAGTGCTCAAAGGAGAGGCCAGCTCACTCATAGGTGAGGGCAATACAGTCCGTCACCCAAGTGGACAGAGTTTGCTTGGTCATGGGAAGCCCCAGTCTACTGGGGTCATAAGACATGAAAAGCTGAGGAGCTTTGTGATGTGCCTGAGTACACTGCAAGTAGAAGGACAGGGCCTGCTTGCAATCCAGTGTATGTAGTACTAGTTCCTCCATGCTGGAAAAAGGCCACAGAAAGGAGGTGGGGAGGACCACCTCTTGGTTGAGGTGAAAGGAGATACCACTTTCGGGAGGAATTTGGGGTGCGTGCAGAGCACCACCCTCTTCTTATAGAACCTCGTATATAGTGGCTCCGCCACCAGGGCCTGGAGTTCGCTGACCCTACGAGCGGACATGAGGGCCACCAGGAAGGCCACCTTCCAAGACAGGTATTTCAGATGGCAAGTGGCTAGGACAGGGGTTTTCAACCCAGTCCTCGGGTAACCCTAGGCCAGTCACGTTTTCAGGATTCCCAGAATGAATATGCATGAGAAAGATTTGCATGTTCTGCCTTCATTGTAGGTAACCCAAAACGTAGTCGGTCAAGACTCACGGAGTGAAAAATGCCAAAAATAGAAAAATCACTCCAATATCAACAAACGTGTTTCTAACTGCAAAAATAGTGTAGTTACTCTTTAAACATGCAAATCAGGTCTCAGCATATCAAGGCACAGGTGAATGAACAGCCATTTTACAGGCCGTCTACACCAAACTTAAGGTGTGGAGTACGCCAGTTGCCACTCATCAGGTCATTGATGTTATTGGGCTTAAGTTTGGTGTAGACGGCCTGTAAAATGGCTGTTCATTCACCTGTGCCTTGATATGCTGAGACCTGATTTGCATGTTTAAAGAGTAACTACACTATTTTTGCAGTTAGAAACACGTTTGTTGATATTGGAGTGATTTTTCTATTTCTGCCTTCATTGTATGCAAATCTATCTTATGCATAATCATTGTGGGAATCCTGAAAACCTGACTGGCCTAGGGTTCCCCGAGGAGTGGGTTGAAAACCTATGGGCTAGGGGCTCAAATGGTGGTTTGGTGAGCTGGGAGAGCACCACATTGAGTTCCACTCTGGTGCCAGAGAGCAGAGAGGGGACTTGGATAACAGAAGGCCCCAGAGGAACCTGAAGACCAGGGGCTGACTGAAGAGGGGTTTTCCCTCGATAGGTGCATGGTTATGGCACTCAGATGCACCCTCACTGAGTTGGATTTCAGCACATTGTGCGACAGGTGCAATAGGTGTTGGAGAACCAGTTGCATGTGACAAGAGAAGGGACTCTCCTTCTTCTTCGCACACCAGACCGAAAACCTTCTCCACTTAAAGGCATAAGCCCGTGTGGTGGAGGGTTTTCGGAAGGCCAGAAGAATCTCCTCAACTTCCCCTGGAAAGTTGAAAGGGGTCTATGCTACCCTTTCAGCAGCCACGCAGTTAGCTTTGGGGTGCAGAAGGGAGCCCTCCTTTTTGGACAGGAGGTCTGGGGCCCGGCCCAGTGGGACTGGGAGTACCACTGACAGGGAGAGCAACAGAAGGAACCTGGGCCATCTGAGTGCGATCAGTATAACTGATGCCCTCTCGCACTGGACCTTGAAGAGGGTCTTGGCAATGGGGGTGGGGGGGGGTTCAGTGGGAATGTATAGAGCAGGCCCTCTGACCACAAAATCATGAAGGCGTCTGCTGCTACTCTCCCCAGGTGCAGCTGGCGCGAGCAGAAGCGAGGCAGCTGTGCCTTGTTTGGGGAGGCAAACATGTCCATCACAGGTCTGCCCCAGCGGTGGAAGAATTGCTTCATTACCCTGGGGTTCAAGCACCACTTGGGTAGGCAAAGGACTCTGCTCAGCCTGTCTGCTAAGCAGTTGTGCTGGCCTGGCAGGTATATCTCTCACAAGAGCATGTTGTTGCATGCTGAGAAAGAGAGGAGGGCCACTGCCTCCTGGCAGAGGGAGTACGAGCCCGTGCCCCCCTGCTTGTTGATGTAAAACATGGCCATTTGGTTGTCCATCTGGATCAGCACAGGTCGGTGCCACAAGTGGTGGCAGAACGCTCGCAGGGCCAGGAAGATGCTCTGAGTTCTAGAAGGTTGATTTAAGGAGCAACTCCTCCTGGGACTAGCTGCCTTGTGTGCGGAGGCCCCCACAATGTGCCCCCCAGCTCAGAAGGGAAGCATCAGTTGTCAGGGTCCTCTGTGGTGCGGGTGCCTGGAATGGCATTCCTACCTGGTGGTGGCACAAGTTTTGCCACAAGGTGAGAGTCTTCGCTAGTTGGCGGGTGACTTTGACCCTGTCCTGTATCCTGTCTATGGCTTGAGTCCACTGTGAGCGGAGGCACCATTGGGCTGTCCACATGTGCAGGCGGGCTAATGGTATGACGTGGACCGTTGAAGCTATGTGGCCCAAGAGGCAGAGGAGACGGCGAGACGGTACCGACTGGAAGCATTGTACCTCTCCTGCCAGTTGCCTGAGGTGTTCTGCTCTCTCTCTTGGGAGGATGGCCTTTACCTCCAATGTGTCCAAATGAGCCCCTATGAACTCCAGACTTTGGGTTGGGGCAAGATGGAGTAGCTGATGACAAACCCCAGGTGCTGCAGTAGGAGGGTTGTACGCTGTGCAGCCTGACAGACCTTGGAGACTGTACCTCCCCTGATATGCCAGTCATCCATGAATAGGAAAACATAGCCATCCACTTGTGCCTGCAAGGAGCCTACCACCACCAAGCACTTGCTAAAAATCCTTGGCGAGGAGGCCAGGACAAAGGGCAGCACTCTGTATTGGTAGTGACCTCCTCCCACCATGAACCTCAGGTATTGCCTGTGGGAGGGGTGGATCAGGATGTGGGTGTATGCATCCTTTAGATCCAAGGAGCCCTGGTGGAGGTGGGGCAGCAGTGTTCCAAGGGAGAGCATCGTGAACTTCTCCCTCCCCAGAAACTTGTTTAAGTTTCACAGGTCTAGTATGGGCATGAGGCTCCCTGTTCCCTTGGGGACAAGGAAGTACCTTGAGTAGAAGCTCTTTCCCCATAGTAGTTTGGGTAGAGGCTCCACTGGGCTCCCTGAGCAGACCTGCGAGCTGTGAGAGCAGAAGGGTCTGGTGGTGTTGAGGTCGCACTGGCTCTCCTGGAAAGAACCTGGGTGGCACCTGCTGTAAGCAGAGGAGGTATCCCTCCCTTACCACCTGCAGCACCCACTAGTCTGAGGTGATCCTGGCCCACTTGTGGGTGAAGAGTGCCAGGCAGCCCGCCCCCTGTAGACTGGTAAAGGTCTCCTGGGAGAGGCGAGGCACTTCCCTGGAAGATAAAAGCTCCCCCCAGGTTGGGCTGGAGCTTGGGGCTTTTGGGCATTGGGCTTCTGAGCCCCTTGGGCCTGCCTTTTAGGGTGAGAACCCTGCTGCTGGCCTGAGAAGGGCTGGTAGCAGTGACTTTGCTGAAAATGGCCCTTTTTCTCAGGAATAGGGGCCTTTTCCCAGAGGGTTTCTTGCGGGGAAAGGAAGAGGTCTTCTTTGAGTTTCTGGCGGGTCACCACCTCGGCTTCTATGATGGCACCTTGTTGACCATAGGCTTGCCAAACAGGTTCTCAATGGTGCAGAAGACATCCAAGCAGCTTGTCCTGGACCCACTGCTCGAAGTCCAAGGACTGTAGCCAGGCTTGGTGTCAAGCCCTGATACCGGCCGCTGCTACTCAAGCCGCTGACTTGAATCAGTCGTAGGCTGCCCAGGAGAGGAACTTTCAGCAGTCCTTGACCCCAGTGACCAGAGCTTGTAACCGTTGGAGAGGTTCCCCGGCCAGCCCTGCTGAGAAGCCAGACAACTCCTAGGTCAGGGTCTTCAGATACATTCCTATGTACAGCTCATAGGCCTACATTCGACACCCCAGCATTGAGCCCTGGTAACACTTGTGCCCAAGGGTGTCAAGGGCTGTAGCATCCCCTTCCAGGGGGGATGGAAGAGTAAGTCTTACTGATTTTGAGTTTCTGCATGGTTGACTCTACAACCATGGAGTAACGTGGGAGTTGGGGCTTGTGAAACCCCAGCCCCTTCCTGTCACGGTACATGGCATCGAGTCGTCGACTAACGACCGGCACAGACGCCAGGGTCTCCCATATTCGCAACAGTAGCCGCTCGAGAATCGGCTACATTGACATTGTGAGAGTTTCCTTGGGTGGAGGCTCGAGCTGGAGGATCTCGAGTTCCTCAGTGCGCATGTCCTCCTCCGCCTCGGTATGCACCGAGAGGGCCCAAGCCATATCCCTAACAAAGTCGTTGAAGGCCCTGTCCTCCCAATGAGAATGATGCCAGGGTGCCATGTCTGAGGGGACATCTCCGTGCCATCTGGTTTCCAGGGAGGCCTTGTCATCAGTCTCCCACTCTAAGTTGAGGGGGGACGACGAGTTTGAGGCCCTGCAGTCCCTTGTCTTGAGGTTTGCACCAAAGAGCCATGGTCCTCCCAAGGACCTGGGGTCAGAGTTTCGGAAACTGGCCGAGGAGGACTGGATGCTCGAGGAATGGGACCGGGACCTCGACCAGGATCGAGGTCTTACCTGAGGCCAGTGGTGCTTGGAGCTTGGCCTGACGACTGGGGACTCCCCAGTAGTCGGGGCCCGGTCATTGGGGAAGATGATGCAGACTAACCTGCCATCATTGCCTGCTGCAGTGTCAGGATAGAAGTGATGTTCTGCTCCATGGCTGCCATTCTGGATTCCAAACCAGAAGGCTCTGAAGCTTTCGGCACAGGCACAGAGGATCTCAGGTGTTTGTCCTTGACAAAGTGTGTCCTCGACAAAGATTACAGCCTCGAGAACCCTTGCATGGTCTCCACCGGCTGAGGAATCCTTCCTGAGGACATTGGTGGGATGCGTCTCAGAGTTGCCAGAGTCCCTCCAGGCGGTCTTACTGGGTTTCTCCAGTAGAACTTTGACAGACATTGAGGATTTTTTCTTCTTCCACTGGGGGAAGCCGCTGCTGTGGGACTCTGAGGATGCTCAGCCCTGCCAGGAAGTGCTGGGCTTGGAGCTCAGTGTTGGGGAGGCTGGTGCCGAATCAGATCTGGCGAACATTTTCTCCTGCAACTCTGACCTCTCTTTATTAGTTTTAGGCGTCATAGCCTGGCACAGGTTGCAGGTGGTGCTATCATGGTCCAGTCCCAGGCAGCGTAGACAGCAGTTGTGAGTGTCTGTGACAGACATAGTTTGACTGCAGCGTTCACGTTTTTTTGAACCCACCAAGGGACATGGTGGGGAACAGCTGGCTGGGGTCAACAACCCCCGGGTGAAAAAAAACACGAATGCCGGTCAAGGCAAGCTTCAATCAAAAATGGGAAAAGAGCTGAGAACAGCGCCGGACCCGGCACCAGCTCGAGGCGGGAAGAGGAACAGCTATGTTTTGAGGATATAGCAAGGATTTTTTCTGGGGGAAACAGGACAGACATCCATTGGATGCCACATAAAAAAGAAGACTGAGCAAGATGGCACCCTTGGGCGGGAAGGGGAACATGGTAGCATGTCCCAAAGGCTTTCTTTGAAAGCTGCGGAAGTGCTCTGTGCGGGATCCGTTTGCACCAGTGTCACCATATATGAGGACTGACTTCCTGCTTGTTCCTGGAGAAAGATTTCTTTACACTGTTTTCCTAGTTTACTACTGCACTCAATTTAACTAATGTTCCAGACAAATTTCTGGAGTATATTTAGGAATCTGTCTACTAAACTGTGATAACCTTTTGTAGCTATCGCCCTGTTGTTGTTATTAAGTGCCGTCGAGTCGGAGTCGACTCATGGCGACCCTCTGGATAGCTATCCTAAATTGTGTTCGGTCTTCAGTCAGGCGGCTTATTATTGACAGACTGGTACCCGTAGCTGCTGTTATTGTATCGATCCATCTCATTGCTGGCCTTCCTCTTTTGCGTTGACCTTCTATCTTGCCAAGCATGATGTCTTTCTCTAATGATCTCTCTCTCCGCATGATGTGTCCAAAGTATGAAAGTCGAAGTCTTGTCATCTGAGCTTCTAAAGAAAGCTTAGGTTTGATCTCCTCTAGTACAGACTGGTTTGTTCTTCGGGCAGTCCATGGTATACACAGTATTCGCCGCCAGCACCATAATTCAAAGGCATCAATTTTCTTCCTGTCTATCTTTTTCACTGTCCAGCTTTCACATCCATATGATGTTATTGAAAATACCATGGCTTGAACAAGTCGAATCTTTGTATGGAGAGAGACATCTCTGCTCTTGAGAATCTTATCTAGGTCTTTCATAGCCATTCTGACAAGAGCAATGCGTCGTCTGATTTCTTGACTGCTTGTTGCTTCTTTATTGATAGTTGATCCAAGTAGGTTAAAGTTATTCACGATTTCAATTTCTTCTCCTTCGACGATGAACCTGTTGATTATGCCAGTTGTCATGATCTTTGTCTTCTTTACATGCAGAGATGCAGAGATCGCAAGATCTGTGGCAAATGCAAGAAGAGAACAGGACTAGAAGATCTGTTCCCCTGATCCTTCCCAATGCCCCGACTGGCCCTCCCAACCTAAAAACATTGCCTGTTCCACCGATATACTGATCTGATCTGTGGCACCGACATGATAATCCATGTTGCCTCCCCCTCCTTCGGTATCACTCCCCCTGAACAGCTTCCAAACCCAATAGGGAACTGTCCAGGAGAGATCGAAGAACCCCCAAAGCAACCACTAGTGCCGACTAGCCAGTCGGGCCTCCCTCTGTCACTTCCACCCCGTGATCAATCTTAAAACATCCGGGGGGGGGGGTAGGGGGCCCAAATGACTAGTCAGGATATTTTTGTTAGACTGGGATGGTGGGAAAGAGGCTCGACTGGATAGTTGGCGCTAACGGTTGCTTCGGGGGGCCCTGATCCCTCCTAGACAATTCCCTATGGGGACCAGGAGCTTTCGGGGGAGGGGGGGAGGTGAACCAAGTGCTGAAGGGGGATGGGGGTCTGTCAATTTGGGATTGTTGGTGTCGTGGATTGGTACATCTGTGGCATCAGCAATCATTTAAGGTCAGGGGGTCCGATCGGGGCATGGAAGGCAAAATCACTGATGCTATTTGGGCTGTGAAGCATCAGCTGCAGCTAATTTCACCTCTTGAGGTAGCATTATCTGCAGTTGCAATCGGCCCATTTTTGGCAGCTATTGCTGGGAACATTTTTATGCAGTCAAAAACTGGCATGCTTACTTCCGACTCCTATCCCACCTTCCCCTGACTCTGCCATGTGAAAAAGTGCCTGCGATATCTGCAGTTTGATCACATTAGCTGCTACCACCAGGTGATATTGCCGCGTTAGTCCTGCAGTAGCAGCAAACAAGGTCTAGCAGACAGGCCCCTTAAGTATGGCAAACTTGTACTAAAACACAGCAACTTGCAATATGGGATAAAACAGTTATTGTGGTTATATTCAAAGGCAGCCACCTGGGTAAAGTGAAGTTGGTTATCTGTAATGAGGTCTCTGTAGAGAGCATGGATAAATCAGCAACACACCTGGGTGAAGCCATCTAATGGCACCAACACGGAACACCTCTCCTAGAGCTCAGAAAGAACCCACAATATTTCTTAGCATACATGGGAGCTCCTGATCAGTCACCTCTGCATTGCCTACTTCAGTATAATACAAGAGCTTAAGATCCCAACTCCTCCTTTCAATACCCTTGGATGTATGTCATCTGGTCCAGGTGATATGCTACTCTTCAGTTTATCAAATAGTTGTAATACATTTTCCTGGTTTATCGATATTTCTTTCAATTATTCTGCTGCATCAGTTTTAAATACCATTTTAGTCATGGGTAACTTCCTTACATCATCTTCAGTAAAGACCAAAGCAAAGAATTCATTCAGTCTCTCCGCTATGGCCTTGTCCGCTCTTAGTGCCCTTTTATCCCTCTATCATCCAATAGTCCAACTGACTCTCACAGGTTTTTTTTCATTACAAATGTACTTGAAAAAGTTTTTATTATGCGTTTTTGCTTCCACAACAAGCTTTTTTTCAAATTCTCTCTTTGCCTGCCTTATCAATGCCTTGCATCTAACTTGCCAGTGCTTATGTTTCCAGTTTTCATCATTTGGCTCCTTTTTCTGTTTCCTGAACGATACTTCTTTTTTTTTTTGCTACAACAGCCTCTCTAACCTCATCTTTAAACCATGCTGGCAGTTTCTTGGACTTTCTTCCACTTTTCTTAAAGTAAGGGATACAGTGGGTCTCAGCTTCCAAGACAGTATTTTTAACCACCACCAGTACTTGATGTAAATCTTTAAACTTTGCAGCTGCTCTTTTTAGTTTTTTTCCTGTTTTCCTCATTTTTTCATAGTCTCCCTTTCGAAAGTTAAAAGGTAGTACTGTGGATTTCCTTGCTGTCCTTCCTTCATTTATTAAATCAAACGCGATCATGCTATGATCACTATTGCCAAGTGGCACCAACATCCTTATCTCTTGTACCAGATCTTGTGTTCCACTAAGGACTTGATCCAAGATGGCTTCCCCTCTCGTTGGTTCATGAACCAGCTGCTCCAAGAAACAGTCATTTATTTCATCTAGAAACTTTATTTCTCTAGCATGTCCTGACGTGACTAACTTATTCAATACCGGAGTAATTGAAATCACCCATTATTATTACTCTGCTATAAATATTGTTAGCTTCCCTGATTTCTTTGAGCATTTCATCATTCATTTGTTCATTCTGCCATCGCTTTCCCCTTTATACACGGAATTACAATCCATAGAGATTCTACGGTGTATTCTACAGGCAAGATCCTCAAGAGCAGAGATTTCTCTCTCCATACAAAGATTCAATTTGTCCAAGCCATGGTATTTTCAATAACATCTTATGGATGCAAAAGTTGGACAATAGAAAAGACAGACAAGAAGAAAATTGCTGCCTTTGAATTATGCTGCTGGTGAAGAATACTGTGTGTACCATGGACTGCCCGAAGAACAAACCAGTCAGTGTTAAAGGAAATCAAAGCTTTCTTTAGAAACTCAGATGACAAGACTTCGACTTTCAAACTTTGGACACACCATGCAAAGGAAGACATCATGCTTGGCAAGGTTGAAGGTCAACGCAAAAGAGGAAGCAATGAGATGGATTGAAACAATAAGAGCAGCTATGGATGGTATTCTATCAACAATGAGCCTGCTGACTGAAGACCGAACAAGATTTAGGACCTCTATCCAGAGGGTCACCATGAATAGACACTAATTCGACGGCACTTAACACCACCACATGTAAGTGCTGCCACTTACATGCATACACGCTGGATGAACAATTAGTTGATGTGTGCCTCAGACACTTAGATTTTATGTAGATATGTATTTTCTTTGCAAAATAGGAAATATATGCATGCTTTTGAGGCCCACCTAAATGGCACCCAGAACAGGCCTCTTTGAAATTATGCATAAAAAGGACATATATGTATAAGAAGCAGTGCCCTTTTCACAGATGGTCGTCATTGAGTGCCATCTAATCAATGCTGACTCCTGGAAACACTTTGAATAGTTATCCCTATTCCCTGGGTTGTCTTGGCAAAGTGCAACAGGAAGTAGATTGCCAGGCCTTACTTAAATACAGTAAGTCTACAGCACTTGGTATTCCAAGGTAGTCTCCCATCTAAGTACTAACCAGGCGCATCCCTGCTTAGTTTGAGATTAAGCTCACCCAGGGTGGCCATAGTAGATCTGGGCAAGAGTGAAAAGAGTCTTTAATGATATAATTCTAGAAACCAGCTATAAGACTTTTGATGTGGAACCTTCAATCAGTGCTTCTTTGGAGCCGTTTTTGCAGTCCGGAGCCTGTCACCTTCAGATAAGTGAATGCGTGTGCTATTTTTAGTACAGCTGGGAGTTTTTGTTGCTTAGCTCCGTTTTGTTTTTTGTAGGTTTCTGGAGACAAATAGTGATTGAAATCGAGCTTTGAAGTCAGGCTATATCGCCTAATATAATTGAGCATTTAGTATTGTTTTGGAATTAAAATATGGTTTAATGAAGTATGCCAAAGGAAACTGTTTAAGAGCTCATAATTTATTTAACCAACCAGTTTTCTATACAGTCTTATCCTTCAATCAAAGCGGTTTACATTATGTAATCACTACAAACAGGTACTGGATACATTCCCTTGTCCCCAAAGGGCTCACAATCTACGTGTACCTGAGGCAATGGAGGGTTAAGTGGCTTGCCCAGGGCCACAAGGAGTGCCTATAGGACTAGAAACCCCAGTCCCTCCAGCCTGAGATTGCTGTCCCCAGGTAGGATTTGAACCCCCAGGCCTGAGGTACCATCTCCTAACCATTAGGCCACTCCTCCCTTTACCTTTGGTAAATATATCTGGAGAAAGTTGTTTTTTTTTTTTTAAGTGGATCAAGTTATTCCCAAAGGCTTTTTCTCCCCTTATACAATGATCAAAAGATATTTTGAGAAAAAAAAAATATAAGTATTGCCGGTTTTTGATTATTTTGTGGATTTAAGCCTTAGTTAGTTTTCATTCTAAGTCTGTTGGGCATACTTTATTAGTCGGTTGGTTAAGCTGTGTGGTGTTCTGGGAGTTATTTTTGGTGATAGTGATTTACTTCCAATGGTTGAGGAAGTGTGTGTGTTTTTTTTTTGTTTCACAATTATTAATATTCGTTAGGGACATCCTGAAAACCAGGCTGGAATATGGTGCACTAGGCCCGGAGCTGGCCACCCCTGGAATAAGCTCTACAGAAGTTAGATTGAAAAACAGCATTAGCCTTATCATTGAACTTTAGCACGTCCCTTTATCTCCTATGAATTTTATAGACTTGATAGATTATTTACTAAAAGAACATTGCCCATCTGAATAATGGATTATACTTCTGTTATGCATAAATTAGTCAAAATCTGACTTGCCAAATACAGGGCCATCAGCTATGGGCAAAAGCAGCAGCAGTTGCCCATCTGCACTCAGTACCTACAAAGGACATTCACCACTCACTACAGTTTGTGGACAGTAATTTTGGACAAGCAGATTTGAAAAATTAGTTCACTTCCGAATCTAACCCCTCTTCCAGACCCTATTTTTTTTCTAGGTTATTCATGGGTGTTGCAATATGCCAGTTAAAATTAGGCAGCCACATTCCAAATGACAAAACAAACTGTGGGTTTCCTTTTGGTGGCCACTTTTCCCCCCTCAAACAACCCTAAACTTGAGAGTCCCATCTTGTATGGATGATAAATCCTGCTTGTTGATGAAGAAAACAGAGTTGCATATTTGTAACAAGAGTTCTCTGTAGACAGCAGAATAATCAGCCATAGAATCGTACTCTTCTCCTATAGGAGTTGTTCAAACCTTTATTAAACCCAGCTACATTAACAGCTTTTACTACATCCTTCGATAACGAATTCCAGAGTTTGATTAAACGTTAAGTGGAAAAATATTTTCTCCTATTAGTCTTAAATAGGTTACACTGTAGCTTCATTGCACGTCCCCTAGCCTTTCTATATTTTGATGGCCTAAACAATCGATCTACGTTTACCCATTCCAATCCATTCATTTATAGACCTCTATGATATCTCCCCTGAGCAGTCTCTTTTCCAAGTTGAAGAGCCCTAACCTTTTTAGCCTCTCTTCATAGGTATATCCTTCCATCCCCTCTACCATTGTGGTGGCTCTTCTCTGTACCTTTTCTAAAAATGCCATATCCTTTTTAAGATACAGCGACCAGAATTACACACAATATTCAAGGTGTGGTTGCACCATGGAACGATACAGAGGCATTATAATATCCTTTGTTTTATTCTCCATTCCTTTCCTTATGATTCCTAGCATTCTATTTGCTTCCTTGGCCGCCATTGCACATTGGGTGGAGGGTTTTAACATGTTATCCACAATGATGCCTAAATCTTTTTCCTGCGTGGTGATTCCTAATGTGTGATCTTGCATCGTGTAACCATAGTTTGGGTTGTTCTTTCCTAGGTGCATAACTTTGCACTTATTCACATTTGGATGTCCAGTCTTCCAATATATCAAGGTCCTCTTGCAATTTTTCACAATCCTCTTGGGTTTTAACAACTTTGAATAATTTTGTGTCATCTGCAAATTTGATTACCTCACTGGTTATTCCCATTTCCAGGTCATTTATGAATATGTTAAAAAGCAGGGGACCCAGCACAGATCCATGGGGTACTCCACTTTTCACCTTTCTCCATTGGGAAAATTGGCCATTTAGCCCTACCCTCTGCTTTCTATCTTTTAACCAGTTCCTGATCCGCAATAGTACACTGCCTCCTATCCCATGACTTTTTAATTTTGCGAAGAGTCTCTCATGAGGGACCTTGTCAAAGGCTTTCTGAAAATCAAGATACACTATATCAACCAACTCACCTTTGTCTACCTGTTTATTCATACCTTCAAAAAAACATTACAGATTAGTAAGACAAGATCTTCCTTGTCTAATGCCATGTTGGCTGTCTCCCTTTAAGCCATGACTATCTACATGTTGAGTAATTTTGTTCTTTATAATGGTTTCTACCATTTTTCCCAGTACTGATGTCAGGCTCACCGGTCTGTAATTTCCTGGATCATCCTTGGAACCCTTTCTAAAAATTGCCATTACATTGGCCATCCTCCAATCTTCAGGTATTACTGATGATTTCAATGATAGTTCATAGATTATTAATAGGTCTGCAATTTCATATTTCAGTTCTTTCAACACCGTCGGATGTATACCATTTGGTCCAGGTGATTTGCTACACTTCAGTTTATCAAATAGTTGTAACACATCTTCCCGGTTTATCGATACTACTTTCAATTCTTTTGCTGCATCGGCCATTGCACAAATAGCAGGGTTAAAGTAAGAAGACACTTAATATACATGCTTTGTAGCTGCTAGTCAAAAAAGAAACATGGGTTGTTCTCCCTTCATATTCTGCATAAAAGTGACATTTTACTTACCAGATAATGTCCTTTCCTGGAGTCCTGTTAGATCAGTCCAAATAAGTGGGCTGTATTTCCCTACCAGCAGAAGTGGAGACAGAAGAAAAATCCAGAAGTTTCTTATAACCTTATCTTGCTATTACAGCTGATGCAACTAGGAGTACACACCAGTATTCATACTCAAGTTATGGTCAAGAACCATTACACAATCTCAGTGAGGGTAACGGGGATTAGCAGAACAAGGAGCCATCACTATGTACTGTCACGCCCTTGCTCCTTACATTCAGCATGAAGGGTCGTGGTTATAATAGAAACTTCCCTTTTCAGCCTTCTCGGACTGGTTGCCCCACAATGCTTCTTGGGAAATGTAGTTTAACTGCTACACATATGGCTTCAGGTAGAAAAAAAACTTGTAGTTTGGCACTCTTGGTAAGGCAATGACAGAAATTTATTAAACTCAAATGCAAGGTTCATAAATTACCTCTTTCAGGATTATTTCTCCAGGTTTCTTTCAAAAACACAACAGGACATAAGCAAAGAGGTCAAAACAAAATATCAGCTTACAGTTTTCTTCAGCTCAAAAGCAAAAACCCCTTTAACAGCAAGGCTTCCAGCTTTCTCTAGCCTTGCTGGTTAAAGCATAAACACAAACAGCTTTCTTCAATGGCAGTTTTCTTTCTTTTCAGCTCCAAACATTTTTAGGCTGTACTCCTCTTTATAAGCAAAGCAAAACTTCCAACAGGAACAAACTTCCAATAAGCAAACAAAGCTCTACTCAGGTTTTCTTAGGAACATTCAAAAGCAAAACAAAAGCTTTTTTCCTCTCACCGTTAGCTTGGATTCTTGCCATTTCACTGCACAGGATAGCAGGTGTTTAACAAGCACAATTACAAAGCTTCAGCTTGTTCTCACTTCTCAGCATAAGTTGCCCCTCTTTAACACAGGAAATTCACAAAATATCTTCCTTGCTTTTCAAGGTTACCTTGCTCTGGAGAGTTTTCTCTTAAGGTTGGCTTTCCTTCAACCCCTCTGTAGCTAAGGTTTGGCACAAAGAGCAATCCATGAATATATCTTCAGCATTCAAAGCTGCACCAGGCTCTCCTAGTTGCATTAGTTCTATCTCTCGTTCTAGCTCACTGGGCTTAGCTGACAGCCTCTCATTAGAGCTGAGAGTGTCTCCTGCAACTCTTGCCTGCTCAGTATGGGACAGGCTTCTAAGGCTTGTACCTGTGCCTTGGCTTGTAGCAGCTTCTCCTCTCTCGTGCTCTGTACCTCTCTCCGGCTATTTCCAGCACTCTCCTCTCCTGCTGTTCCTGCTCATGTTTCCGTTGCTCCTCCAGCTCTCCTTGCTGTCCTTCCTCTCCTTGCTAACCTCTTTATATTCTAACCTAGGGTTAAATCTCCAGGGTTCCAGCCCCGCCTCTTCTCTTCCCAGGTGACGGAGATCAGCTTGCCCTCTGGCACCAAGGTAATCAGGGAGCTCACTGAAGCAAGGGTCTTTTACCTTGGGTCTGTATGCACTCTCCCTTACTCCACTAGGGGAACTCTGAAACCTATTCCAGCTGGGGATTTTCTGGTTTCTAGGTGTGGTTGTGGTTTTATTTCTCTGACCTTGTAAAATAGGTCCTTTTATTAGGGTGAATTCTTTGGTTTTTTTCACTTTCTCCTAACTCAGAATGAGCTTCCTTACCACAGTACAGAACAATCTTTGGACAGAGTCTGTCAAAAGGGTTATGGGCATGCAGGACCAAACTACAGAGAATATAGCAGATCACCTTCCATATACTCCTGATAGACTAGTCCAAACAAGTGAGATGTACCAAAGCTATGTACCCTTTAAAATCTCTGCACCAAAGGCCGTGTTCACGTGGACATCCAAGCAGTAATGCTTGACAAAAGTGGAAAGAGATGACCACACTGCATTTGACAGATATCTAAGGGAGCAACCAAGCTATGCTTTGCTCAGGAGGAAGCCTGCACCTGGTGTGGAATGTGCATGCAAACCTTCCAGAATTAGCCAGTTCCACAACAGAAGGCCAAGGCTGTTGTTGTTAAGTGCCGTCGAGTCTGAGTCGACTCATGTCGACCCTCTGGATAGCTATCCTAAATTGTGTTCCGTCTTCAGTCAGGCGGCTCATTGTTGACAGACTGGTACCCGTAGCTGCTGTTACTGTATCGATCCATCTCATTGCTGGCCTTCCTCTTTTGCGTTGACCTTCTATTTTGCCAAGCATAATGTCTTTCTCTAATGATCTCTCTCTTCGCATGATGTGTCCAAAGTATGAAAGTCGAAGTCTTGTCATCTGAGCTTCTAAAGAAAGCTTAGGTTTGATCTCCTCTAGTACCGACTGGTTTGTTCTTCGGGCAGTCCATGGTATACACAGTATTCGCCGCCAGCACCATAATTCAAAGGCATCAATTTTCTTCCTGTCTTTTTCACTGTCCAGCTTTCACATCCATATGATGTTATTGAAAATACCATGGCTTGAACAAGTCGAATCTTTGTATGGAGAGAGACATCTCTGCTCTTGAGAATCTTATCTAGGTCTTTCATAGCCATTCTGCCAAGAGCAATGCGTCGTCTGATTTCTTGACTGCTTGTTGCTTCTTTATTGATAGTTGATCCAAGTAGGTTAAAGTTGTTCACAATTTCAATTTCTTCTCCTTCAACGATGAACCTGTTGATTATGCCAGTTGTCATGATCTTTGTCTTCTTTACATTAAGGTGCAGGCCCATTTTGAGACTATGTTCTTTGATTGTGAGAAGCACATTTTTCAGATCATCTTCACTTTCAGCCAGTAATGTGGTATCATCAGCATAGCGAAGGTTGTTGATGAGTCTTCCACCAATCTTCACACCTCTGTTGTCTTCATACAATCCTGCTTCTCTGATGATTTGTTCTGCATATAAATTAAACAAGTAGGGGGAAAGTATGCAGCCTTGTCTTACACCTTTGCTTATTTTAAACCATTCTGTTTCTCCTTGTTCCGTTCGAACTGTTGCTTCTTGATCAATGTACAGATTGCACAAGAGAACGATCAGGTGTTCTGGTATACCCATGCTTCTTAATGTGGTCCAGAGTTTCTCCTGGTTTACACAGTCAAAAGCCTTGCTATAGTCGATAAAGCACAAATAGATATCCTTTTGGTATTCTTTAGTCTTTTCAAGGATCCATCTCACATCCGCAATGATGTCTCTCATTCCTCGTCCTTTCCTGAACCCTGCTTGCACTTCAGGTAGTTCTTGTTCCAGGTATGGTTGTAGTCTCTTTTGAATAATCTTCAGTAGAATCTTGCTGGCATGTGGGATCAGAGCGATTGTGCGATAATTTCCACAGTCAGTTGGATCACCTTTCTTTAGTATTGGTATAAACACAGATCTTTTCCAGTCAGTTGGCCATGATGTTGTCTTCCATATTTCTTGGCAGAGCCTTGTGAGTACGGTAACAGCTGCATCAGATTGCTGCAATACTTCTATGGGAATGCTATCAATGCCTGATGCTTTGTTCTTTGATAAGGCTTTCAATGCTGCTTCAACTTCTTCTTTCATCACCAATGGTTCCTGATCATAAGGTACAGGTTGAAACGGTTATTGGTCCACTTGATCTTTATCATATAAAAACTCTGTATATTCCTTCCACCTTTTCTTGATCTTCTCAGCATCATTCAACATAGAACCTTGAGCATCTTGTAACATTCCAATTCGAGGCTGGAACTTTTTCTTTAACTCTCGTAGCTTTAGGAAAGCCGATCTTGTTCTTCCTCTAATAGTTTCTGCTTCTATTTCCTTGCAAGTGTCATTGTAGTACTTTTCCTTGTCCTGTCTTGCTGCACGTTGGAAATCTCTGTTGAGTTCTGCGATTGTCTTTCTTTCTCCTCTGGCTTTAGCTTCTCGGCGTTTCTGGGCAATTTTCAGAGTTTCTTCCGTCATCCATTTTGGCCGTTTTTGCTTTTTCACCTTTTGTAGGGACTTCTCGCTTTCTTACAACACAACCTTCTTGATGTCATTCCATAACTCTTCCGGAGCTCTGTCATTTGTATCTAAAGCAGCAAATCGATTTTGCAGGCAGTCTTTAAATTCCAGTGGTATATTCTTAAGGTCATATTTTGCTGCATTCATGAGTGGCTTGCTCTTTTTCAACTTTAGCTTGAGTTTGCATACTAGTAGTTGATGATCTGTACCACCGTCAGCTCCAGGTTTTGTCTTTGTTGATGTTACAGAGCTTTTCCATTGTTGACTTCCGCATATGTAGTCAATTTGATTTTTATATAATCCATTGGGTGAAGTCCATGTGTACAGTCGCCGCTTGTGTTGCTGGAAGAAGGTGTTTGAGATGAATAGATCATTGGTCTTGCAGAATTCTATCAGTCTTTCTCCAGCTTCATTTCTGTTGCCAAGTCCATATTTTCCAACTACTTTGCCTTCTGCTTTGTTGCCAACTTTTGCGTTCCAGTCACCCATGACTATCAGGATATCCTGTTTGCATGTTCTGTCAATTTCAGCTTGTACTTGTTCACAGAACTCTTCAATTTCATTATCTTCTGCAGCTGTTGTTGGGGTATATACTTGAATTATAGTTGTGTTGATAGGCAATCCTCGTAGACAAATAGAGATTAAGCGTTCGCTGACTGCATTGTATTTCATTACAGTTCTTGCAAGTTTCTTCTTTATTATAAATGCAACACCAT
Organism: Ichthyophis bannanicus; assembly: GCA_033557465.1. Taxonomy (NCBI): domain Eukaryota; kingdom Metazoa; phylum Chordata; class Amphibia; order Gymnophiona; family Ichthyophiidae; genus Ichthyophis; species Ichthyophis bannanicus. The sequence goes on from CM066034.1 coordinate 825,842,412, forward strand.
TTCTTCTTTGTCTTTCATTTCCAGCATAGTAGACCATGTGATCATCTGATGCAAAGTGCCCCATGCCAGTCCATTTCAATTCGCTGACACTCAACAGATCAAGTTGTACACGTTCCATTTCATTCTTGACCACCTCCAACTTCCCTTGGTTCATGCTTCGTACGTTCCATGTTCCAATGTATAAGACATCTTTACAGCTTCTGACTCTCGTTTCATGCGCAGCTACATCAGCAGTCAGACTTCCCGAGGGCTTTGATCCAAACACATCATAAATGCTGGCTTTACTCTGAAAAGTCTTCAGCTCTTCCCCAGTAGCTAGTTGAGTGCCTTCTGACCTGGGGGTCTCATCTTCCAGCACCATAGCACAATTTGTTTTGTTGTAACTATCCATTGGGTTTTCATGGCAAGATACAGAAGTAGATTGCCGGGCCTTTCTTCCGCGCAGTTTAAGTTTGGTGTTGTTGCCGTTGTCACAAAAATGTGATCCTCCGCCGTCAACACTGTCCCATTCTGCTGCTGCCCAGATGGGTGGTTTGTCTTGGTCTGGCACCTCAGCTGAGACCTGTCCATCTTGGGAGACCCTGCCAGTAGTTAAACTACCGATAGTTTAGCTCTCAGCATCACTGATGCACGCAAGCCCTCACAGCACAACAAGTTGCAAACCAAATTGTGATAATGTCTGACAAAACCATTACCGCCTTGTGGCTCAGCAGGGAGAGGAAGGCCTCCAGAGCCAGGCAGCACCACTTTCATCTTCAAGTGATATCGACCACTGACTTATCTTGGCAGATCATTGGCCCTGAGCCACCTGAGACAGACAATGGCTCCCCAGTCAACCAGACTGGCATCCAGGGTCACCACCACTACCCAGTTTGGAGACTCCAAGAGGCATCCCCGCCCAGAGCTGCATTGCGTTCAGCCATCATCTCAAGCTCGCCCTGACCTCTTTTAGAGGAAGTTTGACCTTCATAGACTGAACCTGGGGAGACCATCATGAGAGGACGTCTGCCTGCAGCCTCCTCATGTGCAGTGTGGTCCAGGGCACCAGCTCCAAGGAGGCCGCCATCAAGCCTAGGACCTGAAAGTAATCCCATATGTGAGAACGAGGGACTCTACACAAGCTCCATACCTGGGCCGGTAACATCACAATCCTGCCCTCGAGCAAAAACAATGCCCTGAAAAGTGTCAAAGCAAACTCCCAGATATTCCAGGGAATGACAGGATTCCAACTGGCTCTTGGTAAAGTTTACCTCCCTGCCTAACTTTTGCAGGCACCGACCACCAGGACCATTAACTAAAGACTCTTTCAAAGGGACTCTGCCCAAATTAGCCAGTCATCTAGGTACAGGTGGACCAGTACTTCTTCCCTGTAAAGGTCTGCTGCCACTACCACCATGACCTTGGTAAACACTCGAGGCAAAGTGGCCAACCAAAAGGCAAGGCCTGAAACTGAAAATGTCCTCTGGCACTGCAAAGCAAAGAAATCACTGATGATCAAGGAGGATCAGAATGTGTAAATAGGCCTCAGTCAGCTCCAGAGATGTGAGAAACTCCCTCTGATGCATGGCTATTTTATTTAACAGGTTTTTATGCATGCCTTGGATCCAAGGCAGTTTACATAGAACAATAATATACAATCTCAAGAGATTTGTTTTACAAAGAACAAGGGCAAGTAAACTTGGCAATATGGGAGTTATGTGTGGATGGTTATGGCAAATACACAGTTAGGTACTGTTCAATGTATTTGTGAGTGATATTGCTGAAGGACTGAATAGAAAAATCAGTCTTTTTGCAGAACGAAAATTTACAAGAGTGGCCTCCCCTGAGGGAGTGGATGACATGAGGAAAGATCTGCAAAAGCTGGAAAAATAAATCTTAACTGCCAAGCATTAGACCAATGTGAAGAAGTGCAGTGTCATGCACTTGGGAAGCAGAAACCCAAGGGAACTGTATGCGATAGGGAGTGAGAGGTTGGTGTGCACAGATCAGGAGGAGAACCTCAGAGTGAGTGAGGATCTCAAAGTGGCAAAACAGTGAGACAAGGCAGTGGCAAAAGCCAGAAGGATGCTGGGTTCCATACAGAGAGTAATTACCAGCAGAAAGAAAGAGGTACTAATGCTACTACACAAGTTGCTGGTGAGGCCTCACTTGGAATACTGTGTCCAGTTTCGGAGACCATATCTCGCAAAGGATATAAAAAAAACTGGAAACGGTTCAGAGGAAGGTGACCAAAATGATTTGGAGCATGCGTCGGAAGACTTATGAGAATAGACTTGAAGGCCTAAATATGTACACTCTGGAGGAGAGGAGGGATAGGGGAGATATGATTTAGACCTTTAAATAATTAGAGTATTAATGAACAAACAAACCTCTTCCAAAGACGGGGAAGCTGTAAAACTAGAGGGCATAACATGAAGACTACAAGGGGGTAAACTGAAAGGCAGTGTCAAGAAAAACTTTTTCACTGAAAGGGTGGTGGATGCTTGGAATGCCCTCCCGATGGAAGTGGTGGGAGCAAATACAGTGACAGAATTCAAGATAGCATGGGACAGGACTTCCGGTGTGGCAATGAGCTGATCAGACGCGTGTGGATCAGCTCCAGGCATCATACCCCGCAAAACGGCAAAATCTCCTGCTAAAAAGAGACTGCATGCCCCTGAATCCCTCGAAGAGTAACAGAGAGTGGTTGGAAAGCAACAGTACCTCCCCCCGGGAATTGGGGGAAGCCTGATGGCCGCAAAATTGTCCAGGAGAGAGAAAGCCCGTGTTCCGGACTCAAAGATGGCGGAGGGAGCGCCTAAAAGCCCAGTTTCGGATGGTGACCGAGGCATGGTGGCAGATGTGAGTGCCGCGGTAGTGCGGGCTCTAGATGACCATTTTCGTGAGCTGGGGGACCAATTGTAGTCTGTTGCCCAAAGTATAACGGACTTTACTGGACAGATGGAATTTGCGGAAACAAGAATTTCAGGTTTGGAGGATACCCAACAGTCCTTAGCTGCTAAAGTGCAGGCCCTGGAAGCTACAATAAAACAGCAAGGAGATAAACTAGAGGATCTAGAGAACCGGGGACGCAGAAAGAACCTTCGGTTTGTTGGGATCCCAGAGAATGTAGCAGACAGTGCTCTTACCAGTTTCCTACTTACATGGATGGCAAAACTCTTCAACGGCGAGGCGGAGGCCCCTATTAAATTGGAGCGAGTGCATAGGTTGGGCCCCAGGAGGGACCAGGCTCGCCGGCCACGTGTGGTGATAGCACGCTTTCTCGATTATCGCCAGAAGGAAGAAGTGCTATGAGCGGCCCGTAACCGTAGGAGACAGGCGGGAGATTCTGAGCACATCCTGGTATTTCAAGACTATTCACTGCTGGTTAGTGTGACGCCTTCCAACGCCCTCACCGCACTGCCCCTAGGGGTGGCACGGCAGATTGTCTCTGTTTGGACACTTATAGTGCTATTTGGTATAGACACCTGCCTGATGAGAGACGGTGGATCACCTCCTTAATTGTAGTTGTGGTTTGCTTTTGTTAGCAGTCCGAATAGAAGGAGCACAGGACAATTTATAACATAAATTGCTTTTATTTTGATTTTTCTGTAAGGAAATTATTCGTGGCAAAATTCCAGAAAGGTAAAACACATTCAACCAAAGGTATAGGATTCTTCTCCAAAATGTGCAAGGTGAATTTCTTCCATAAACTTCTCAACCTTGATAGCAGTATTTTCTAGTATTTACAAATGCAGTAGAAATATCTTTGTGCATTACTCACAAACTTTGGCAATATGAAAAGCTTTACTTTCCTTGCTGACTTCAAGTTTAAAACATTACTCAGAGTGCTACCTCTTAGCTTTTAAACCACTAGCTTTTTCAACTGACGTTACAGCAGCAATAAAACTAGCTAGGCTTTCACATGAGGTTTCTCTTATCCACTTGTCTGCTTTCCAAGCATACAATGATATCTGACTCCTGACGTCTTCTTACTTGTTTCACACAGCATAAAGGAAAAGCTTTATACGTTAGACACACAGAGACTGCAATCCATCGATTCAGCAGAGGACATTGATTTATCAGAGAGACAGTCTACGTCCATTTCTGTTGGGGAATTGTATGGCTCTGAGCTTGGGGTAATCTCTGGTTTAACCTGTTGTATGTTCTTCAGAAGCTTACAAAGGTTTCTCCACTTTAGCTCACGGTTCCCCTCTGTAACTGGGTTGGAACCTTTTGCTTTTCTCCCCCTTAATAGTTTCTCATCAGGAAATGCAAAAGCTTCTTGACTAGCAGTAACTCTCCTCCTAACAGGCTTTCTATAATATCTGTGTAGAGGTTCAAGACTAGAACTGCTATATTCTGATTCAGAGGTAAAATCCAGGCTTCTCTGCCGGTTCTTTCTATGCCCACACCCTTTGCACTTGCCTTGTAAGTAGTGGTCAGTCCTTCTGGGCTTAGCAGAATTAACAGCTTTGAAATCCTGCTTCCTTCCCTGGTTTACTGGCCTTTTTCTTTGGTTCCTAGCCTGCAACCGGTCCTGCCTTTGAACAGACCTTCTTTGCAGTCTTTCTGATGTCTGAGCACATACCGTTTGATCAGTACCTGATTCCTCCTCCCACTCAGCTGATTCTTCAAAGAAACTTTGTCCTCGGGGTTTTGCTAGTTTCCCTTTAGCATTGCAATTTCCTTTGCACCATCCTGTGCCTAGTCCTCGTGTGTGTGAAGCTCTGGAATCAACTCTCAGCTGATTCTCCAGCTCCCGTTCCTCTCTCTCCCCACTTCCTGTGTGACGCAGCTTATATGTTCTGTGAACTGTTTGCTTCTCTGACCCCACCCTCTCTCTCCTTGCAGCTGTCCTAGAGGTTGGGTGTGGCTTCAAGCTAACCCTGCTTCTATGTGCCTTGGTTTCATTCTCTCTGTGGGAAATGTGCTTCTGTGATCCCATCCCCCACTTGTGGGAACAAATCTCAGAGTTTTTTCTACTTTTAAAGGGCTCTGCAGCCTTCACATCATCACATTAGCCAACAACGACGAGCCTTCTCTGCCGCCTGTGCTCAGTTGGCCAGCAAGGGGCTGCGTTTTTCGCTCTTATATCCTGCTAGATTGCGTGTCGAGCATCATGGCCAGGCACGCTATCTGGGGACCCCGGAGAAGGCCCTAGCCTTTTTGGAGCAGCTTGTGGGACCATCAACAGCAGCTGAGTGAGGGTACAAGCAACATCGGACATGATCTATGCAGTGGTGAAGCCCTTGCCTCAGGGGAAGATTCTTGCAACCACTACAGCTGAACCGGGCTTGGAGGGCATGACCTACTGGACATTTGTTTACTCGGGACTATGCTTCATAGTGCCAAATCTGGATCTCCCGGAGGTGTCTCCGGTGAGGTGGTTAATGTGCAGGAGAGTTTCTGTGCCCCTAAGTTAGAATGGATATAACTGTATAGCCCATTCAGCATCTCTGACTTGGGATAGTTGAGGGGATGGCTCTCCGGGATTGCTATGGGGGGGGGGGTCGGGGTCAGGGGTGCGTGGGGTGTGGAGCTCCAGCGCGCCTCTTGTTTGGGGAGATGCGCTGGGCTTCGGCGCGACCCTACGGCTGCGTTGGCTCCCCTGTCTCAGATCCACTTCTGGAGGGTGGCCTAGATTGCCACGGGGGGGGGGGGGAGAGATGGAGTGTTATCACCCAGATAAGTTTCTCCCTTGTGTGGGTGCAGTGAGGGCTGCGGAAAGGGGATCAGCGAGTCAACTTATTGTTGTAATTCTACTTTGTCTGTGCTTATCTTACGGTGGAGGGAGGGAGGGGGGATGGAGATTTGTTCAGTTGTATTTTTTCCTTCTCCTGTCTCATCGGATACACTGTTTGGGGGATGGATTAGTTTGGTGTTTTCTGGGGGGCTCCTCTGTACAAGTCATAATTGTGGAATTTGTGTACTTTTTGTACTTGCAGTAATGTACTTTGATTATTGATTTGGGAAGTGAAGGGGGGGTTTGGTGCTGGACTTGGGTGGGGCAGTAGCAATCAGGCTGTTAGAATGGGTGGTCTCGAGGTAGGCTGAACCTCTCAGGGTTGAAATGTTGCGGGTAGTGGGGGATGTTCTTAGCCCTTGCTGCTAGCGGGATGCACCCCCGGGTGGAGGTTTCGCATTGGTTGGGGGCAACGTGTCAGAGGGCTTAGGCACCAGGGGGTTGATTCAATACTGGCATGGGGCGCCCCGGGGGGGTGGGGGGGATGCGAGAGCATAGGTGCTAAATAGATATAGTAGGGTCTGGGGTTCAAGGGGGTGATTAGATGGGAATATGGAACTGGGAGGGTCAGCAGAAGACTGCAGGGGGGGGTGGGCCCGGCTGCTGTCACAGGAAGTCGTCCGGCCACTGTTTAGGCTGGGAGGTACGGGAAGGGTTAGGAGTGTGGGGGTTAAGAAGGGGCAAGGGGATAGGTTGGGGAAGGGGGGGCTAGATAGTAGCAGAGCTAGGGAGGTGGGGATAGGGAAAGAGGGAGGGGAAGGTTGGGGAGGGATGGGGCTGGAGAACAATCGCATGGCGCATGGGCAAGTAGTGTTTAAGGTCTCATTGATATTAGGGGGATGGCCGCTGGCTGGGACGGCTGTCTTTTCTTTGTTTGGAAAGTATATACGGCTGAATATGCAATTCTGTTTTTCATGCTGAAGATTGTCTCGTGGAATGTATGTGGGCTGGGCAACCCTGTCAAGAGATATAAAGTGTTACAGGCCTTGGCTCGATTACAGTGTGATGTAGCCATGTTACAAGAAACTCACCAGACGGAGGTAGAGCATAATAAACTGCAGCAGGAGTGGGTGGGGCGGGTATGGGGTGCCCCGGCCACTGGGAAGAAAGGGGGAGTGGTTATTCTAATACACAAGAGACTCCACTTTGAAATAGAGCGGGAGTATGCAGATCCGGACGGCAGGTACTTTTTGCTTCTCGGCAAAATAGGGAAGTCTATTATTTTGGGGACACTATATAGCCCGAATGTGTTGGATAGGACGTTATATGCCCAATTGGCTTCTAGGGTTGAACAATGGCCAGATGCTCCCCTGGTGCTGGCGGGCGACTTGAATGGGGTCTTAGACACTGTGGCGGGGGCAGGGGAGAGATCTCGAGTGCAGACCACCAAGGCGTTGCGGGCCCTGTGCCACAGATTGGGTTTGGTGGACCCTTGGCGTTTGCTGCAGCCGCTAGAGAAAGATTTTACGCACCAATCCAGAGCCCATGGCTCCAGTGCTAGAATAGATTATACATTAATTTCAGAGCGACTTTTTGCACAGGTGGGAGATGCACAAATTGGATCCCTGGAAGTCTCTGATCATGCTCCTATATGGGTGAGTCTTTCTTGGGGGAATGAGGCCCCACGAATTCGGATTTGGCGCTTTCCTCTTGAATTATATAGAGACCCCGAGTTTCACGGCTTCCTTAAGCAACGTTGGATGGATTTTCGGAAGAACCATGAGCAGCAGGCAGTTGACCCGGAGTTACTTTGGGAAACAGCGAAAGTGGTGTTGCGTGGTGATATTATAGCCTATGCAGCTAGGAAACGGAAAATGTTGGCTTCCCAGATTGTTCAGTTGGAAAAACTGTCCGTAAAAGAAAGGCAGAGGTATACGAGCCCTCCCACTCCAGAGAATAAGAAAAGATTATGGGATGTTCAAGTATCTCTTAATGAGTTAATACACCAACGAACTAAAAAATCATATATGTATTATCGGTATCAACTGTATCGTTTCGGTGATAAGCCGGGGAGACTGCTAGTGCGCTGCCTTGTGGAAGCAGGGGAGCCCGCTCAATAGTGGCGTTACGGGATGAGTGTGGACGGCTACAAAAAGAGGGTCGAGAGATAGCGCAAGTATTTCGGACGTATTTTCAGAAGTTCTATGCAGAGAGAGAGGGGTCTTCAGTTGATATGATCGCTTATCTTCAAGAGGTGAAATTACCCCAGGTGTCTATAGACCAATAGGCCCATCTAGATTCACCGGTGACGGTAGAGGAGGTGCTTAGGGTTATTCATGGCGCTAGTTGTTGTCACGCTCCAGGTCCCAATGGGTTTGGGGCAGAATTCTACAAATTATTAGGGGAGCAGGTGTCTCCTGCCCTAGTGGAAATGTATCATAGACGGATTGCCCAAGGTGTATACACCTGGGGAACAAACCATGCCCATATCACCTTAATATCTAAACCGGGGAAGGACCTCACCCAAGCTGCTTCTTATAGGCCCATTTCCCACTTGAACTTTGATTTGAAAGTGTTGGCTAAAATCTTGGCGGATAGGTTGGCAGAAGTTCTGGGTGAGCTGGTGCACGAGTCACAGGTGGGCTTTGTAAAGGGGCGTTATGCAGTTCGTAATCTACACAAAATATTGGCATCACTGGAATGGGTCAGAGAAAGGAACTTGCAATCTCTGTTAATCAGTTTTGATGCAGAGAAGGCCTTCAATCAGGTCAATTGGGATTATTTGAAGTTTCTCCTTCCCCAATACGGCATAGGGCCAACATTTTGTAAAGTTGTGGAACTGCTCTATGAGGGTCCCACGGCTGCAATTTTGTGTAATGGCCTGCTTTCGGATGCTTTCAAATTGGAGAGAGGTACGTGGCAGGGCTGACCCCTTTCCCCCTTGCTTTTCGTGCTGACCTTAGATCCGTTAGTGCGAAGAGTGGAGGCCTCTTTGAAAATAAAGGGAGTACGGATTGGGAAGCAGGAGTTTAAAATGGCGGCCTTCGCAGATATGTTGGTACATGTGACGTCCCCTCAACAATCACTAACTACATTGCTGGAGGAGTTTGCTCTTTTTGGGAAATTTGTGGGGTTGCGGATTAATATGGACAAATCTGAGGCCCTAGATGTGGCAGGCTCGGTGCAGGATGAATGGCGGGGGATTTTCCCTTTTCGGTGGGCAGGAGAGTCCTTTGCCTATTTAGGTATTCTGTTGCCTAGGGACCCTAAAATACTTTATAAACGGAATTTTGACAGATTCTTCTCGAAGATTCAGGCACAATTACAAGCTTGGGCTCCCCTCCCGCTGTCACTGTCAGGTAGATTGGCGGCTATAGGGATGATTATCTTTCCACGGCTGCTGTACTGGATGCAAACTCTACCGGTGTGGTTGTTGTGCAGGGATGTTAAACAGATAGAGAGGGAAATTTGGAGATTTCTCTGGGGGGGCGCAAAAGCCAGGATCCCGTTGCATCGGTTGAAGGGCAGTTGGAAGCGGGGCGGGATGGGGCTGCCGGATCTGTCTCAATACGCGTTGGCCTGTCAAGCAAGACACCTGGGGGATTGGTTGGGAGTCACCGAATATTACACGCCTCGGACCTTTGAAGCGGCCTTTTTGATGCCCCACGCGTTAAATACGGTTGTGCATCTGGATGGCTCTTTGTTGCCGAGTCGTATACGAGATAGTGTCTTGGTGGATCCCCTCAGACGTACTTGGCAGCGGCTTAATAAATTTTGGGGCAGTTCTTCTGTGGTGTCTAGTTGGTTGCCATTGCAGGGGAACATTAGTTTTCTGCCGGGAACAGATTCTGCTATATTTTGGCAGTGGCGGGGAAAGGGGCTAAAGTGTCTTGGGCATGTAGTTACCCTAGAGGGTCGATGCAAATCCTTTGAGGTTTTATGTGATGAATACGAGTTAAACCGTGTTAACTCCCTCTTTGCGTATATTCAACTCCGGCATTATGTTGACTCTGTACAGCAGTGTGGGTTGCAGGAGTCGCACTCTGCGAGGATTATAGAGTTTTTTGCCTTGGGGAAGGAATGTCCGCCTAAGGTAGCTGAGCTGAAAAGTAGGTTGGATCAATATAGTGTCCCCCCGGATTATTCAGCAGAGGAAGACGCTTGGGCGCGGGAAATAGGGTGTGAGGTTTCCTCCGGATCGATCAGGGCAGCCCTAAGGTGGATTGCGCGATTAGTGGAAGGGAATAGATGGCGAGAGGTCCAATTTAAATGTATTACGTGGGCCCATTTTTCTCCGCGGCGAGCGTTGCGAAGTCGTCTTACCGATGATGGGGGCTGTCCCAGGTGTGCCTTTCCCTTGGCAGATTTAGGCCATATGTGGTGGGGTTGTGGCCGCATTCGGCCTTACTGGGCGCGTATTGTAACATATTTAAGTAGTGTATTGCGTCAACGTATTCGGTGGTCAGCTCCACTGGTTCTCTTAGATTGCATCCAAGGCTATCATCATCTTTATCCAGTGGCCCAGGGTAGACTTTACTACTACAAATACTGCTTATCATTTGTATATTACTGCAAGGCATATGCAGTGCTGTACAGACATGTAAGTATAGTAAAGACAGACGACACAACAACTGGGACTAGGATATATCTAGGTGAATAGTAAGGAAACACATAGAAGGTGAACAAGAAACTAGGGGGATCAGAATCCAAAAGCAGTCTCAAAGAAGTGAGTTTTTAGCCTGGAGTTGAACTGAGCCAGAGATGGAGCCTGACATACTGAGTCAGGTAGTTTGTTCCAGGCAAAAGGAACAGCAAGGCAGGAAGATCAAAGTCTGGCAGTGGGTGCAGATAGAAGGGATCTGCCAGAAAAGTGGAGTTCCAGATGAGGGGTGTAGGGAGAAATAAGAGAGGAAAGGTAGTGAGGAGCAGTCAAATGAAGGCACATATAGGTCAGTAGTAGAAATCCAAACCAGATGCGGAAACGGATAGTGTGCCAAAGAAGTGATTTGAGAAGAGGGGTGACATGAGCACAGTGACACTGGCAGAAAATTAGCTGTGCAGCTGAGTTTTGAACAGATTGAAGTGGGGGGAGATGATTCAGAGAAAGACCAGTGAAGAGGAGGTTACAATAGTCTAGACAAAAAGTGACAAGAAAATGGATACGGGTCTTAGTGGGGTTTTCAGAAAGGAAAGGAAGAATTTTGCCATTGTTATAGAGAAGGAAGAGAGAGGTTTTAGCTATCTGTTGGATGTGTGTGGAGAAACAGAGGGAGGAGTCAAATGTGACCCCAAGATTGCGAGCCAAGGAAACAGGATGGAGTAGAACATTACCCAAAGAAATAGAGAAAGGAATAAGGGAGAGGTGGGCTTAAGGGGAAAGATAAGGAGCTCAGTTTTAGCCATGTTCAATTTCAGATGGCAGCGAGACATCCAGGCACTAATGTCAAACAAGCAGGCAGAGATCTGGGTCTGGATCCCCAGAGAGATTTTAGGTGCAGAGAGGTAGATTTGAGAGTCATCAGTGTAGAGATGGTACTGAAAACCATGGGAGGATATAAGTGCATCAAGTGGACTGAGTATAGAGAGAAAAAAAGAGAGGTTCCAAGACACAGCCCTGATGTACGCTGACTGAAAGCGGGGTAACAGTAGAGGAAGATTCACCAGAACACACACAAACTGCAGTGGGACTGGACAGAACCCCTAAATCCAAGGGAGGACACGGTATCGAGGAAAAGGTGGTGAACAACAGTGTCAAAAGCAGCAGAAAGGTCAAGAAGGATAGGGATCGAGTGAAGGCCCTTGGATATGATGAGGAACAAGTCATTGGAGACTTTGGCAAGAGATGTTTCAGTAGAATGACGAGGGCGAAAGCCAGATTCAAGTGGATCCAGAAGGGACTGAAAGTCAAGACAGCAGCAGTGAACTGCAGGTTCAAGTAGTTTAGAAATAAAGGAGAGGAGAGAATGGGTTGAAAATTAGGACAGGTAGGATCAAGGGATGGTTTGAGGAGAGGTGTAACCACAGCATGCTTGAAGGCTGCAGGCACAGTTGTGGTAGAAAGTGATAAGTCGAGGATATGACAGATGGAAAGGACAACAGTGGAGGAGATGGAGTTTAGTAGATGGGTGGAGATGGGATCAGAGGAGCAGGTAGAAAGTTAAGAGGAGGAGAGAAGATGTGCAGTTTCTTCCTCCATGATCTCAGAAAAAGAGGAAAAGGTGACAGAGGTTGAGGGAAGGATTAGGGAATGAAGAGGGGGAAGGGGAGATGAAGATAACCCAAGGGGGAACTCAAGAGTAATCTTTGTCATGAAAGTAGTCAGCCAAAATCTAGGCAGAAAGGGAAGGAGGGGTCAGAGGCACTTTGAGGACAGAGTTGAAGAGAGATAGCGTGGGTCAGAGGCAAGAGAGTTAATCAGATGGACATAGTACGCTTGGCTTGGCAAGTGCTTTGGCAGACTGGAAAGAGGCTAGCATGAATTTGAAATGTAGGAACTCGGCAAGGGTGCAGGATTTAAGCCAAAGGCACTCAGCTGAGCAGGCAAAGGAATGTAGGTAGCGGTTTTTAGAGGACAGCCAGGGCTGACATACAGTACACATTTAATAAAACATGAAGTGGGGGGAGTAAGAGTATCCAGAGCAGAAAAGAATAGTGTTATAGGAAGATACGGCTTCATTAACAGACAGATGCCATAGTAGAGGGAAAGAGGTGGTGAGACAGCAGAGAGAGAGTCGATGGGTTGATAGCATGAATACTATGCCAGAAATGAAAAAAAGAAATGATGCTGCATTTATAATAAAGAAAAAGTTGGCAATCTATTTATTTAAAACTTTTTATATACCGTCTTTCTATGATTCAAGATGGTTTACTTGGAACGTAAAATAACAGTATAGATATCGCTGTTGTACAGAGAACAAGAACTTTTTGATGGTTAACAGGCATATACAGCAGATAGCCATAACTTGTCTTTGGACTATATATACACACATATTTGATACATAAAAGAAGCAAATAAAACAAGATCAATTAATTAAAAAATGAAATAGGAAATAGTATAAAAACTGAGACATTGCTAGGACATGATTATTGACACCCTTATGAACAATTTAAATCAGTTTGAACAGAATCACCACATTCCCATTGTATTAAAATTAGACATACCTGTGATCAAGTACTCATATAGAAACACAGAAATATGATGACAGAAAAAGACCACATGGCCTATCTAGTCTGTCCTTCCATATCAACAACTACAACAGTCCCCTTTTTTCCTTTAGAGATCTTCTGTGTTTGTCCCATGCTTCTTTGAATTCAGATACTGTCCTCATCTCTACCACCTCCACTGGGAGACTATTCCACGGATCCACCACTCTTTCCATAAAGAAATATTTCTGCATATTACTCCTGAATCTATCCCCCTTCACCCTCATCCCATGTCCCCTTGTAGCAGAACTTGCTTTCAATTGAAAGAGGCTCTCCCCCTGTACATTTGTGCCATGGAGGTATTTAAATATCTCAATCATATCACCTCTATCCCGCCTTTCCTCTAAGATGTACAAATTAAGATCCTTAAGTCTGTCCTCATATTCTTTATAATGAAGACCACTAACCATTTTAGTAGCCACCCTCTGTACTGACTCCATCCTGTTTATATCCTTTTGAAGGTGCGGTCTGCAGAATTGCACACTATACTCCAAATGAGGTCGCACCAAAGACTTATACAGAGGCACTATCACCTCCTTTTTTCTGCTAGCCATTCCTCTCCGTATGTACCCAAGCATCCTTCTAGCTTTTGCCGTCGCCTTTTCTATCTGATTAGCTACTTTAAGATCATCAGACACAACCACACCTAGGTCCTGCTCTTCTTTAGTGAACAAAAGTACTTCACCCCCTATACTATATTGCTCCCTTGGATTGCTGCAGCCCAAATGCATGACCTTACATTTTTTAACATTAAATCTCAGCTGCCAAATTCTAGACCATTCTTCAAGCTTAGCTAGATCCCTCCTCATGTTATCTACACCTTCCTGGGTGTCTACTCTATTGCAGATTTTGGTATCATCCGCAAAGAGGCAAACCTTACCCGACAGTCCTTCCGCTATATCACTAACAAAGATGTTAAAAAGAATCGAACCAAGGACAGATCCCTGGGGCACACCACTGGTAACATCTTTCTCCTCAGAGTGAGCTCCATTTACCTGTACTCTTTGTCGCCTCCCAACCAATCAATTTTTAACAGCAGTAACTTTTGGGTCCATCCCTAGGGTGCTCAGTTTGTTTATAAGTCGCCTGTGAGGAACAGTGTCAAAGGCTTTACTGAAATCTAAATACACCACATGACTTGAATTACACAATTAATGATAACTCTAATGTTTAAAATGGCCACATTCACTCCCTGTTCCATTTTCAGAATGGTGAAGACAAGAGAGCTGTCTGATACCGACAGAAAAGTCAAACCAAACACCAAACTTCACAAAACTTCAAAGGGCTACAAGGCCATCTCCAAAGACCTTGGGATTCCTGTCTACAGCTCGCAATGTTATTAAGAAGTTTTCTGCTCATGGAACTGTCAAGAACCTCCCAAGACCTGGTGGGAAGAGGAAAATTAATCCAAGAAGTCTTCGAAGGTTAGTGTGAACTGTTGGGAAGAATACCATATACAACATCCAAAGAGCTTAAGGCTAACCTAGAGCAATTTGGAGTGGTGGTTTTAATCTGCACCATACTTTGTGCACTAAATAAAGGAAGACCCCACTACTCAAAGACAGACATAAAAAGGCACGTCTGATCCTTACTCAAACCCACCTTGAGAAACCACAATCCTTCTGGGAAAATGTTCTGTGGACAGATGAAACCAAACTTGAGTTCTTTGGCAATGAAGATCAGTGATACATTTACAGGCAAAGAAATGAAGCTTGTAAAGAAAAAACACCCTTCCTACAGTTAAGTGGTTCCATAATGTTGTGGGGCTGTTTTGCTTACCTCAGGAACTGGGGGCTTGGAACGTATTAAAGGAATCATGAAGTCAGAAGACTACCAAGGTATTTTGGAGCAAAATGTGCTACCTAGTGTCAGAAAGCTAGGTCTGTATCAAAGGTCATGGGTCCTCCAGCAGGACAATGACCCAAAACATGCATCCAAAAGTACAAAAGAATGGTTAAAAAGGAACAAAAGGACTATTTTAAACTGGCCAGTAATGAGTCCTGATCTCAATCCAATCAAGAACCTTTGGAAACAGCTGAAATCTGCCATTGGTAAAAGGAATCCTGGAAACACTCATGAGCTAGAACAAATCACAGTTGGAGAGTGGGAGAAACTACCATTAGACAGTTGTACAAAACTTACAGATGGCTACAACAAACATTTGGAAGCTGTCATCACTGCCAAGGATTGTGCAATCAAATATTAGTGATGACTGCCATTAATCCTGTCCGGGTCAAATATTGTTTTTTTTCTCAGAAATAACTGTCTAAGTTGCAGAGAGATCTTTTTTTTTATTGTATACCTTTGAACATACTATTAAAATATTATGATGACATACAGTTGGAATATTTCCAATTATTTCTTAAGATATTGCACACAACATACCAAAAATGCAAGCGTGCCAATAATGTTGACCACAACTGTATCTGCATCAACAACAGATGTAGACAGCAATGACGATCGTTCATTTCAATGGAAAAGTACAAGCTGAAATTGACCGAACATACAAACAAGATATACTGATAGTCATGGGTGACTGGAATGCAAAAGTTGGAAACAAAGGAGGCAGCAAAGTGTTTGGATCAAAACTGGAGAAAGTCCAATAGAATTCTGCAAGACCAACAATCTATTCATCTCAAACACTTTCTCCAGCAACATAAATGGTGATTGTACACCTGAGCTTTGCTCAATGGATTGTACAAAAATCAGATTGACTACATCTATGGAAGTCAACAATGGAAAAGCTCAATAACAAAGACAAAACCTGGAACTAAGGCAAACTCAAGCTAAAGCTGAAAAACAGCAAGCCACTCATGAATGTAGCAAAATATGATCTTGAAAATATACCACTGAAATTTAAAAATTGCTTGCAAACGGCGGAGTAGGACGCCGAAGTGGGAGCTCTGAGCTGAATTGCTGTTTCAGCCATTTCCAATGGGGAAGAAGAGAAAACAACAACGTACCCAAAAGCCTTCTAGTGCTATCTCTCCTTCGGTTGGTCTGGTGCAGCCTTCCATTGCATCATTCATGGCCTCAGCTGATCTGCTGGATTCCTCAGCAGATCTGAGCAATGGGGTGGATTTGAGCCCCGTCCAAGCACTCCCATCGCAACCTGGAAGTGTTTGCTATGAGAAGGGGGAGCGTGAGGTGGCGTCTCTGCATCAGGTTCCTGACGCTTTGGAGGGCTCTTTCTCAAAGCCGGTGTTGGAGGTAACTGCTGCGGGGAATGGAGCCATGGTTTCTTCTCCTGAGGGTAGTTTGCGGGTAGACAAGTATAGACCAGCTCCCCAACCACCTCGACTGTCCAGACTTTTGACTGTTTGGAAAGACCAACACTAGTAACCCTTGATAGCTTATGGGAAGCAATATCCTCGCTCCAACAAGCCTTTCTTCCTATGGTGGGGTCTTTTACTTAAGAATTGGCATCCATTAAGGCTCAGTGTTCGACGGTGGAGACAGAGTTAACTGGGCATACTTCACGCGTGACCTGGCTGGAGGAGCTGCATACTCTTGGTGGCATACATTCCAGGGAGCGTTTGATTCAAGCATGGAGGACTGAGTACATGGACAATAAATTGCATTGTAGTAATTTGAGATTTTTGAATTTCCCTTGATCCCCATTGCTGGAACCTGTGGATTTGGTCTGTAAGTATTTCATAGATGTCCTGCAAATGCCTCCTGAATCCTTGCCCCCCACAATGCAGGCACAATATGTGATGGTATCTTCTTCTGCTCCAGGCACAGAGTTGGACTCTGGAGGTGCTATGGAACCTGCCCGGTTGGACCCTTTTGGGGTTTTTGGAAAGCTCCTGGAGATAGTGACCAGTCAAGCCACCCTGTTGGTATGCTTTGCATTTGAATCCAACCAGAACTCTGTCCTATGGTTATATTTCTGCAGTATGTCTGTTCCTCAGTTTATGGGGTCAAAAATTTTGATATTTCCTGATTTGGCTAAGAATACCCAGAAAAGACGGAGAGATTTTCTGGCCTTGTGCCAGAGGGTCACCGCACTGGGAGCGCAGTTTAGATTAAAATATCATTTTAAGTGTATTGTATATCATTCTAAGCAATTTCTGTTTTTTTGAACCTCAGCAGCTTGTGAAATTTCTTCAGATTAGGGAAACTGGGGGGGGGGGGGGGGGGGGGCGGGAATGAATTTCCTGTACTGGCTGCCATGTATTCTATCTATGCTCCTATGATTTTCTTTAGTTTCTGAGGGTTACGTTTGTGTAGCCCTCTATGCATTGTTTCCTTTACTTGGGTCCTTATTGTTGTTTTATATTTTGTGGACTAGACCATGTTGGCATAATTTCTTTAAGGGGGATATTTTTCTTTGTATGAACTTTTTCAGTTATTCGTATTCAGGTTTATTTTCTGGATATTTCTGTTAAAACTTCATAAAACAAAACTGCTTGCAAAATAGATTCACTGCTTTGAATACAAATCACAGAGTACCAGAAAAGCTATGGAACGACATCAAGGAAGTTGTGCTTGAAGAAAGTGAACCGTCTCTGCAAAAGGTGAAAAAGTAAAAATGGCCAAAATGGATGACTGAAGAAACTCTGAAAACTGCTCAGAAATGCAGAGACACGAAAGCTAGAAGAGAAAGAGGTAATCACGGAACTAACAGATTTCAACGTGCAGCAAGAAGAGGAGATAGAGAAGTGCTACAATGTGCATGCAAGGAAAATCAGAAAATACTGGAGGAAGAACAAGACTAGCTTTCCTAAAGAGAAAATTCCAGCCATGAATTCAAAGGCAAAAAGACCTTCTTCAAAGATCCATGTTGAATGATACTAAGAAGACCAAGGAAAAGTGGAAAGAATATACTGACTTATTATACCATAAAGATCTTGTGGATCAACAGCCATTTTTAACCAGTACCTTACAACATGGAACTACTGGTGATGAAAGAAGAAGTTGAAGCAGCACTGAAAGCATTATCAAAGAACAAAACATCAAGCATTGATGGCGTTCCTATTGAAATATTACAGTAATCAGATACAACTGTTATATTTATAAGGCTCTGCCAGGAAATTTGCAAGACATCATCATCAGGGCCGGCCCAAGGGTATCTGATGCCATAGGTGAACCATCAGTCAAGTGCCCCATCCCGATCCATCCCCATCCATAGTCCAGCATCTTCCCTTCCCTACCTCCCCAAGTGTCTAGCATCTTTTCTCCCCTATTCTCTCCCCCAAGTCTCCAGCATCTCCGTCCATACCTTCCCCCTCCCACCAGGTATCCAGCATCTCTTTTCATCGTACCTCCCAACACATCTCCCCTTTGTTTTTTTATAGCTCCCCTAAGATGACTAGCATCTTCCCTTCCCCTGTCATTGCTGCTACCAGCCTCCCACCCTACCTCTGCAGTAGGCTGAAAAAAAGAAAATGGGCTTCAGGGTATGGCAGTGCAGTCCTGGCACAGCAGCAGGGAAGTTCTTTAACGCCACTATCAATTATGAGCCTTTCAGCATATGTGCACATGCATGCATATATGTGATCAAAGACTGCTGCTTCCCACCCACTCTGATTAGGGGTGGGATGCTGACGGCCTTGAGCGTGTGCATGCATGCACACAGATGCTGAAAGATCCAACACCGATTGCAGCATTATGAGTTTCCCTTACGCTGTGCTGCCTTTGATGCTCAATTTTTTTGGTCTCCTGCAGAGGTAGAGCAGTGGGGGCAGCAGCAGCAATGCTAGGAGGAAGGGAAGAGGGAGAGATGCTACACTGTTGCACCTGAAGCCTGCCACCCTAGGTGTATGCCTACTACTCCTATTGGTAGAAATGTCCCTGATCATCATGGCCCACTGACTAGAAACTATCTGTGTTCATACCAGTACCAATACTGAAGAAAGGTGATCTAACTCACTGTGGAAATTACTGCACATGCGCTCTGATCTTAAACGCCAGCAAGATTTTATTCAAGATCTTTCAGTGGAGACTACAATCATACTTGGCATGAGAAATGCCTGAAATGCAAGCCGGGTTCAGGAAAGGGCAAGAAACAGACTTCATTGCAGATGTGAGACAGATCCCTGAAAAGACAAAAGTATACCAAAAGGATATCTATATGTGTTTAAGAGATTACAGCAAGACCTTTGATTGCGTGTGGGCCACATTAAAAAGCAGGTTATACCAGAACACCTGATAGTAATCATGTATAAGCATTACGAAGACAAAGAAGCAACAGTTCAAATGGAATAATGAAGGACAGAAAGGTTTAAAATCAGCAAAGACTGCATACTTTCCCCATACCTGTTCAATTTATATGCAGAACAAATCAGAGAAGCAGGAATGAATGAAGAAAACAGATATGAAGATTAGTGATGGTATTGTTGTTATGCTGGCAATACCTACTCTAGTCCTGCTCAGTAGAATGCCTTGCCTTCTAATCTTAAAGGTGAAATAAACAAATTTAAAACTAAACTCAAGACATACTTTTTCTCCGAGGTTTTTCGATACCAGAGATAGAACATTAATATTTTTACTTTCCTTGCTTTTGACTTGTTCATTAGCCTCTCCTTTCAGATACTCTATCCATTTTATCAATACTGTATTTTCTTTTCTCTTAAAAACTTTTATGTAAATTGCTTCACTGGGTCCAACAAACCCCAGAGGTTGTATAGCAAAATAAACTAAACTAAACTACAGGCTGAAAGTGAAGCTGATCTGAAATATCTTCTAATCAAGATCAAGGAATGCTGTCTTAAAATGGGCCTGCACTTTAACGTGGAAAAAGCGTACTTACTCACTTGTAACAGGTGATCTCTGGGAACAGCAGGAATTAAGTCTTCACATATGGGTATCATTGGTACCGACGGAGCCTGCGTGAAAATGCTCCCCAACATCCAATAGGAAAGCTTTTGGGAGCATCCCACTGCGCCTGCGTCGCTGCCTTCCCGCCTATCCAACTTTCCCTCTTCAGTTGAGTTTATAGCTGAGATAAAGGCAAGAAAGACAACTCCAAGGAGAGGTGGGTGGGTTGTGAAGACTTAATTTCTGCTGTTCCCGGAGATCACCTGTTACAGGTGAGTAACTACGCTATCTCCAGGAACAAGCAGGAATGTAGTCTTCACATATGGGGACTCCCCAGCTGAGAGATGCCAGGAGGATAACCCCAGAAGCTGCGAAACCCAGGTTGATGTGGGTCATGCTTCCTCCCATGGATCTCTGGCATCGAAACCCGGGACAGTGGGTAGGAGTAGTTCTAAGTCTGAAAGAGATGGTGGAGAACAGCCTGGCCAAATGAGGCATCCCGATGGGAGTCCTTGTCTAAGCAGTAGTGGGCTGCAAAGGTGTGCACCGAAGCCCAAGTGCCTGCTCTACAAATGTCAATGGACACAGAACGAAGGTTAGCTATAGAGGCTGCCATTGCTCTCACATTGTGAGCTGTGACATGACCTTCGAGAGAAAGTCCCTTACTCTCATATGCAAAGGATATGCAATTCTCAATCCATTTAGACAAAGTTCGCTTGGAAACTGGTAGTCCAAGATGACTAGAGTCAAAGGCAACAAAAAGCTGGGAAGACCTTCTATTTTGCTTAGTTCTCTGAAGGTAAAAAGCCAAGGCTCTTTTACAATCTAGAGTGTGTAGATTCCTTTCTGCATTGGAGGCATGAGGCCTAGGGAAGAATACAGGAAGGTAAACTGATTGGTTTAAATGAAAAGGCGAAACCACCTTTGGCATAAAGTGAGGGTGAGTCCTAAGGACTACTTTATCATGGTGGAACCTTGTATAAGGAGGATCAGCCACTAAAGCCTGTAGCTCACTGATGCGTCTTGCAGAAGTAAGAGAAATTAGGAAGATAACTTTCCAAGAAAGAAACTTTAGAGATGTAGTGGCTAAGGGTGTGAAGGGCGGTTTCATGAGCTGCCCAAGGACAAGATTCAAATCCCATGCCACGGGTGGTGGCTTAATGGGAAGTTTTGTTAAGAGTAGACCTCTCATAAATCTTGCTACAAGTGGTTGAGAGGAAACAGGATGTCCATCCAAGGGCTTGTGGAAAGCTGCAACGGCACTAAGATGGACTCTTACTGAATTGGTCTTAAGACCAGAGGATGATAAATGGAGGAGATACTCCAGTAACTCTTCCACTGGCACTGAAAACTGATTAAGTTCCTTTTTTTGAACACCAAAGAGAAAACCTTTTCCACTTAAAGGAGTAGGCCCGTCTTGTGGAAGGTTTTTTTGAAGCCAAAAGGATATCCTTTACCTGTTGAGAAAGGTTGATATCCTGGAATTCTAGGATCTCAGGAGCCACGCCCTGAGATGTAGGGACTGAGGATTCAGGTGCAATAGTGTTCCGTTCTCTTGGGAAAGAAGATCTGGAGCACATCCCAACTCCAGAGGTTTGGCTTGAGAGAGACATAGAAGCAGAGGATACCAGGTTTGTCAAGGCCAGCGTGGGGCTATGAGGATCATATGGCCCCCCTGTGTCTCTGAAACTTGAACAGAGTTTTGGGAATGAGGGGAATGGGTGGGAAGGTATAGAGGAAGTCCTGACCCCAGTGGAGGTGGAAGGCATCCCTCACCTGACAGTTCTGAGCTGGAAATCTGGAACAAAACTGGGGAAGTTTGGCATTCTGAGGATTTGCAAAGAGGTCTATATCTGGAGTTCCCCAGATCTCAAATATTCGAGTGATTTGCTCCGGATGAAGAGACCACTCGTGTGGCAGCAATACTCGATTGAGCTTGTCTGGCAAGAGATTTTGCATGCCTGGAAGATACACCACTAGTAGGTGGATTTGAAGATCTCTGGCAAAAGTCCAGAGGCGTAGAGCCTCTTTGCATAACGGTAGAGACTCCATCCCACCCTGTTTGTTCACATAGAATATGGCTACTTGATTGTCAGTCTGGACCAGCTACCAGGTCTTGTAGCTGATGTGGGTTTGAAATACTTGAAGAGCATAAAAGATGTCTCTGAGTTCCAGGAAGTTTATGTGAAGACAAGCCTCTTGCTGGGTCCAGAGACCCTGAGTGGAGAGGTTGTCAAAGTGAGCCCTCCAGCCCCAACTTGGACGCATCTGTCATCAAGGTGGCATGGTGTAGTGACTGCTGGAAGGGAGAGCCTACGAGAAGGTTTTCCAGCAATTGCCACTACTGTAGGGATGAAATGAGAGGTGTTGAGTTTCTGATTTTGTCCGTCAAGCGACCCAAGGCCTGTGTCCACTGAGAGGATAGGATCCACTAGGCTGCTCGCATGTGAAGGCGAGCATAGGGAACCACATGGACAGTGGATGCCATATGCCCCAGTAGCTGAAGCATTTCTCAAGCAGTTAGCAGAGTTTTCATAGCTGCTTGCGATGCCAGCTGGAGTATTCGAAGACAACGTGGGTGAGGCAAGAAAGCCTTTGACTGCCCTGTGTCTAGTCGAGCCCCTATGAACTCTAGAGACTGAGAAGGGGTGAGATGAGATTTTGGGAGGTTTATGACCAGTCCAAGTACTGCAGGATTTGCACTATGCGGGACAGTGCGAAGCTGGCTTCTGGAGCTGTTGATGCCCGGATGAGCCAGTCATCTAAGTAGGGGAAGACGAATATCCCCAGAGGCTCAGGAATGCTGCTACCACTGCCATGCATTTTGTGAAGACTCTTGGGGCAGAAGCCAGTCCGAAGGGAAGAATCCTGTACTGGTAATGTCTTCCTTGAGAAAGGAATCAAAGAAACCTCCTGTGATCTGTATGGATGAGAATATGCGTGTATGCATCCTTTAGATCTAGAGAACATAGCCAATCCTGACTCTGAATGTAAGGAAGTAGTGTTCCGAGGGAGATCATCTTGAATTTTTCTCGGAACAGATACTTGTTCAACTCTCTGAGGTCCAATATGGGTCTGTATCCCCCTATTTTCTTTGGGATGAGGAAGTAGGGGGAGTAGAAACCCATGCCCTGTTGGGATATAGGTACCTCTTCTATTGCCCCTTGAGCAAGTAGTGAGGTGGCCTCCTGACACAAGAGTGTGGTGGAAGGGCCTTGAGAACTGAAGTGCCTTCTGATGGTGGGAGGGGGCATACTGTGAAAATGGAGTTTGTACCCCTCTCGTACAATGGAAAGAGTCCGGCTTTCTGATGTTATTTGTTGCCATCTTCTGGCAAAATGACAATGTCTGCCGGGGATGGTGAGAGGTTCTGGACCCTTTAGGGGCAGGATGGCCAAGTTCTCTAGGAAGGAGTCAAAGCCCCTGAGGAGGCTGAGTCTGCTGAGCTGGTTGAGCTCTGGGGACTTGTGCCTTCCTTTGCTGTCTGGGCTGTTGTTGCCCCTTCAGGGGAGCAAGAACTGGACAGTGGACTGCCTGGGTGTAAGATGGATAGAATTTCTTTTTCTTGTTGAAAAAGGGTTTCTTAGTTGTCTTTTTCTTTGCTGGGTTGGCTGTAACCCTTAATCTGTTCAAGATTGTATTTTCAGACTCAAGCTGATTAGCTTTGTCTTGCCAATCCTTGCCAAAGAGATTTTCTCCTGTGCAAGGAATGTTCCCCAGCTTATCTTGCACCCATTGTTCTAAATCTGATGCCTGAAGCCAGGCAATGCGACGTGCACCGATGGAAATAGCAGAGGTTCTGCTGATGCACTCAAAGCAATCAAAGGTTGCACAATTCATGAACTTAGACACATTCTGGGCATGTTTGACCAGAGTGAGGAAGTCTGTTCTTTTATCAGCCGGGAGAAGTGGAGCCATGAGCTCTAGATCCCTTGCAACCTCCTTAAACATTCCCATGTAGAGAATGTAAGAGCTGATCCTGGCTGCTAGCATCGAGGATTGAAAGCATCGACGCCCAAAGGCATCAAGTGTCCTCACTTCATGGTCTGGAGGATTGGAAGAATGTGTTTTAGCATTCTTGATCCTATGCACCGCCGATTCCACCACCATTGAATGGTGTGGTAATTATGTTTTCTGAAAACCAGGGCATTGCGGAACTCGGTACATGGTATTGAGTCCTCGAGAGTGTGGAGACACCGTTAAAGGAGCTTCCCACATCCTTAACATGAGGTCATGCAGGATTCGAGGAATGGGAAGAGTAGCTGCTTCTTTAGGAGCTGCCGGGTACTGAAGAATTTCTAATTCTTCTGCTCTCAGTTCCTTGTCACGGGTCACCGTGATTGAAAGTCCTCGGGCTACATCACGGATGAAATCCTGAAAAGACATTTCCTCTGGAGGAGACATCCTACGCTGAGGAGAAGGAGAGGGATCCTCTGGTAGAATCACCCCGGTACCGGCGGAGTCTTCAGCGTCATCAGAATCGGAAGACTCAAAGTATCTCCGCGCCCAGGTGCTCTTGCAGTGCTTGATGCCGGTATCGATCGAAGTCGGCATCGGACTTCTCGATACCTGGCCCTCGATACCGGATATTGATTCAAGAGCTGGCATGGGGGGGGGAAGCACCTCGGTTAAAGCAGGTGCGGTCGGTACCAGTACCGATGACTGCGGAACCATCTGAAGCAGTCTTAGTGGTACTGATGCTGCTAAGAGAGCTGCTAGACTGTGTTCAATGGCCAGTATGCACTGATCCATAGCCCCTGACGATGCCTGGATGTCAGTACCAGTGGAGCAGGCCACGACACCAGAGCAGGGCACCAGGAGTTCTCCCGATGTGGAAGCTTCTGGAACATCCTGGAGCCCCGTTAATTTTGGAGGCCGGGGCCTCCCGCCGGGTCTGTTTTGCCGGTATGTTTTCTTTGAGGACAACGCTAGTAGCATCTCGATGCTTCAAAGGAGATCTACCCTTTGAGGACCGGCCGGTATTGGAAGACCTGGGTTTAGTTACCTGAGATCCATGGGAGGAAGATGAAGCCCTCGAAGACATCGATGCAACGGACATCGCATCTGCGGAAAAGAGGGTGCCGAGTTTTGCAGCTTTGTTCTGCAGGCCCCTCTTGGTCATCTTTCTACAGAGGAGACACTCTGATGGTAAATAGTCAGGACCTAAACATTTAAGACACCAGTCATGGGTGTCGGTAACAGAAATAGTACCGCTACACTTTGAACATTTTTTTAAACCACTAGATGGCTTCTCCATTTTAGAAGAAAAGAGGGCCTAGTGCTCAAAATGGCGCCTGGCACCTAGTGGGGATAGACCCTCCAAAAAGAAGAATTCTTTTTTTTTCTTTTAGGAAAGAAGTAGAAAAATGAAAAAAAGACCGGTGGTACCGGTATAGGCGTTGACGGTGAAGGCAGACGCGACCACAAAAAGAAAATTTTCTGCAGTGACAGGGTTTGCTGCCTGTCGGCTCCGCGGAAAACGAAAAACTGAAGAGGGAGAGTTGGAAAGGCAGGAAGGCAGCAACGCAGGCACAGTGGGATGCTCCCAAAAGCTTTCCTATTGGATGCTGGGGAGCGTTCCCGCGCAGGCTCCGTTGGTACCGACAATATCCATATGTGAAGACTACATTCCTGTTTGTTCCTGGAGATGACAAAGATCCTGACAATTGGCAAAAATCTATTTCATCCTTGATGGAGAAGATATAGAAATAGTAGACAACTTCAACCTGCTTGGACCCATAATGAAATAACAAGCAATCAAGAAATCAGACATAGTGTTCTTGGCCAAATGGCTATGAAAGACCTAGACAAGTTTTTAAGTGCACATATGTTTTTCTGTGTACAAACATTCAACTTGTCCAAGGTATTTTCAGTGAAATCATACAGATGCAAAAGTTGGACAGTGAAGAAGAAAGATAGGAAGAAAATTACTGCCTTCAAAATATGTTGCTGGCAAAGAATACTTAATATGTACACCTTAGAGGAGATGTTTAAATACCTCCGTGGCATAAATGTTCAGGGAGAGAGCCTCTTTCAATTGAAAGCAAGTTCTGCTACGAGGGGACATGGGATGAGGGTGAAGGGAGATAGATTCAGGAGTGATATGCGGAAATATTTCTTTACGGAAAGAGTAGTGGATCCGTGGAATAGTCTCCCAGTGGAGGTGGTAGAGATGAGGACAGTAACTGAATTCAAGAAAGCATGGGACCAACACAGAGGATCTCTAAAGGCAAAAAGTGGACTGTTGTAGTTGTTATGGAAGGACAGACTAGATAGGCCATGTGGTCTTTTTCTGTCGTCATATTTCTATGTTTCTATGTTTCTATACCATGGCCTGCCTGAAGAACAAATCAACTGGTATGGGAGGAAATGAAATCTAGTTTTCCCCGGAGGCCCAAATGAAGAGACTGACTTTCATATTTTTGAAACATCATGAAAAAGAAAGGTCATTAGAGAAAGAAATGCTTGGCAAGGTTGAAGGTTGACGCAAAAGAGTACGACCAGCAATGCGATACAATATCAGCAGTTACGGATGTCTCTCTATCAACAATTAGTTGCCTGACTTGAGATCAAACACAGTTTAGGATCACTAGTCACAGGATCAACATAAGTTGAAATCAATTTAACAGAACTTAACATATCAGGCAATACTGTTTTACCAGCAGAAATGCTTTTGATATTATCCCCTCCCTCCCTCCCTCCCTCTGAGGACAATTTTCAAAGCTGGCCAACTGAGCATAAAAATATTTTGTCTTTGCATAGTACAGTTTGGTGTCATCACTAACCTATACTACAGGGAGTCTCAGATTCCTAACTCTACCTCTGCAAAAATTCCAAGTCCAGCAAAATACGTTTGCATATTAGGAGATATATAGGCAGGGCTAGCTTAAGAGATGAGCCAGTGAGGCACTGGGCTCAGGGTGCTGAAGCTTAAGGGTATGCCTCACTGGCTGGTTCATCTTTCACTGAGGTCTGGAATTGCTACACTGAATTTCAGTACAGGGGTGGAAGCTTGTTCCTTCACTCCTGCTGCTCTCTCTTTATTTAGAAACAAAGGGTACATGTAAATGGAGTTCACACTGGGGAGAAGGATGTTACCCATGGTGAGCTGCAGGAATCTATCCTTGATCTGATTATTTTTAACATTCTTTAGTGATGTTGCAGAAGGGCTGTTGGGTAATGTTTGCATCTTTGCGGATGATACCAAAATCTATAATAGAGCAGACATCCAGGAAAAGGTAGATAACATGAGAAGGGATGTAGTGAAGTTTGAAAAATGGTGAACAATTTGGCAGTTGAGATTTAACACTAAAAAATGTCGGGTAATGCATTTGGGCTGCAAAAATCCAAGGGAGTGGTACAGTAGAGGAAATGAAGTACTTCTGTTCACAAAAGTAGAGTGGGACATGGGCATGATTGCTTCTGATGAGCACAATTAGCTCAAAACTGCATTTGTTCAACATGCAGTTCCATTTAGATACAAAATCCCCATCTGATAGGAACAGTTAGGGGCCCGCGGCATCCAGAGACCCCGAGGGATAATCCGAGTTTTCAAATATTGAAGCATTGCGGCCCCATGAAGCTGAGTCCGAATGGCCCTCTTTCGAAGGGACTTTAACTTAGAAATAGTAGATTGGTGTTGGTCCGGTTCAGTAGTAGCTGAATCAAACAACGATTTCTGTTGTCGTAACTGATCCAAATATTCTTCCGTAAATGCAAAAGTATCAGCTGCCATGATGCACTAGGAGGTCACCGTGACAATCAATGTGAATGAAAACCTCCAAATGTCAAATCACTACAAATAATAGCTAAATCATGAAAGTCATTGAAAGTTTACCATTGAATTCAATCAAATAACTTTCTACCACTTGTTATAAACAATTTTTTGTCAGGAACAACCGGCATGAGCGAGAGGTTTGGAGGTTTTCATTCACATTGTCTTTTTGGAAATAAGCAAAAGCAAAATATATGCATGATATGATAGGAAGAATGCAACACAGAGCAAGTAAATTTGAGAACTGAATGTACACATGCTGTATTCCTCCTTACACTTATTACTAACAGATAAAATTACATATGCTATGGAATCTGTGCATACTTAATAGCATTTGAGGAAAGCAATTTTCAGTTAGGATATTTTACTAGGGATGCTGGGGTAGGTGGGGGCATGAGACGGTATCAGTGAGGAGAAGGTGTGAAGGGAGTAAGCATTGGTATTGGTGCTTGTATGTGTGAAAGAGGTTGGAGCACTTCTGCCAGGTGGAGGTGAGAAAGTAGTTCCCTCCTAATCATTCCTCCAATCCAAGACCCCTTTCCCCCACCCTTCCTTCATTCCTCTGTCTCCCCCTTCCTCAGGTCTGGAATCCCGCACCTCTATTCTTCTTCCATCCCTTTCCTCCCCCATCTCTTCTTATTTCCTCCCAAACTTCCCCCATTATCAATCCTCTATTTCCTCCTGATCCCAGTGGTGATCACCCTTCCCTACACAGATCACTAATATATTTTGTTCTTTTAAATTTTTTTAGTAGAGGTAATATATGTCCGGTCAAAAATTTATTAATTTTATATGCAAATCTATGCAAATGTTCCAAGGAATTTTGCTGAAAATCTTCAGAAACTGCCACGCAATTTTCTAAACTGCTGCAGAATCTACCCTTGGCACAGGAAATTGAGGGATGATGATGATCCTCAATTGCATGAAGAGCTGATTGATTCTAAAACTGGCTATCATAAAAGTTTTTATAGAAGAATACACAAACCTTTCTGGAAATATAATCTTCAGACAATGTTTTGCAAACTGAGTCTAAAGATTTTGTATCTTCATCAGTCTGCTGTTGAACAAAGCCGAGACCAGCAGATGTGAATGCATATCCTTTGCTAGCAATGTCTTGAAGCAAAGACAACAGCTGTTTACCACGGTTATCCTTTAGAATGACCTAAAAAGAAATTCACATTGATAATCTATTACATACATTTATTCTAAAGTTAAAAACATTTTACCATTTAATGTTTTCTTCTTATGCTGTTTGTATATTGTTGTACTGTACAGCTGTGATTCTTGTATATCCTTTGCCATGTGCGAAGGCCAGTCTTAGGTCGTGAAAAGAGAAATTAAGACATCCAGGTCAGGACATGGGAAATTCCCATTGTGTTTTACAAAAGCTCTGCCAAATGCAAAGCCTCTTGTAAAATACATATTTATTTATTTATTTAATATTTCTTATATATAAGGAAGTGCAGGTATAATATTTCTTATATATAAGGACGTGCAGGCATGCACATCAATGTCTCACCACATCTTGGGGATCAGCAAATTTAAAAAGCTCCACATAGGGAGAAATTGTCCTGCTCTCCCTCAAATGTGCATGGGAACTTTTTTTTTTTTTAAATATGCTTACAAACAAGCAAAAGAAACATCAGCAATAGAACAAAATTGATATCAACCATAATATAAAATTAACACATAATATACAATTAACATGTGCTGCTATAAACATATGTAAATACTGTAAATAAACTGTAATTGATGTATATAGTTTCCCCCTGTTGAAACCCAAGTTAACTTCCTGTTCATTGTAAGTGCCTATAGTGAATCTATCTGGCACAAAACCGTTGTATGTAAACCGCGCTGATTTTTAAGAGTGCGGTATATAAGAACTATAAATAAATAAATAACACTCAAAGCCAACAACTCGGAAGGAAAGAATATCCTAAACCAGGGAGCAGAAAAAAACAAAGCTAGGCCTAGGAGCTTTTACTACGCCAAAACAACTCATAAGTAAAAAAAACAAACAAAAAACAAAACAAATCCCAAACAATCCTTATCTTTACAGAACAAAACTAAATAAAAATAGAAACCCTATCTCCCAGAAACAGATGAGCCCTAAGAGAGCACTTTATCTGAAAAAACGTTCTCTAGCTGTAAGGAATCCATGAAAATGTATTTAATCTCCTGAAATGTGACCAGGCAATTTGCATGTAAATTTTAAAAAGAAACTGGCACAAAGGGCCAAAACCCTTGCTTTCAAAAAAAGAAAAGACTTCTGATACTGTTGCATCAGTCTGGCACATCAGGGAAAATCAAAAC
This sequence comes from Ichthyophis bannanicus, assembly GCA_033557465.1. Classification (NCBI taxonomy): domain Eukaryota; kingdom Metazoa; phylum Chordata; class Amphibia; order Gymnophiona; family Ichthyophiidae; genus Ichthyophis; species Ichthyophis bannanicus. The sequence goes on from CM066034.1 coordinate 825,872,129, forward strand.
TCTGGCCCCACAAAACAGATCATTTTTCTTTTTAAAATATAATTTTAAAATAGTAAATTTATCCACAGCAGCTGAGAGAGAGACCAAAGGTGTGGCCCAAGTAGAGATTATATCATTAGATGCTTCAAGAAATTCAGACAAATTAAGAGCCTAAACCCTCCCCCTCCTCGTGGCCAATATCAGGTGGACTTTCCCCTTGCCTATCAGTAGGTACATAATAACAATTAGTAAGCACAATTTGCTCAGGGTTCGCAATACTAAGGGGCTTGTTTACAAAACCGCAGTAGCGGTTTCCAATCGTTGGGAAATCAATGGGGTCGCGGCTCCGATAACGATCAGAAACCGTTACCGCGGCTTTATAAACAAGCCCCTAAGTATTTCCTTAAGATACTTGCACAGGAGCTCAACTGGGGACAGATAGTGAGTCTTTGGAAAATTTAGAACATGAAGGTTACGTAAACGAGCATTCTTCTCCAACAGCTCCAGTTGTTGATGAACAATAGTATAATCTGTAACATATGATTAGACACATTCTGAAAACATATGATTAGACACATTCTGAAAACATATGATTAGACACATTCTGAAAAGTTGCAACCTGCACAGATATTTATCTACCTGAGATTGAACTTTCTGCAGATGTGCCAAGTGCGTAGATAACACACACACTCATCCTGAAAAAAAGCAATAATCTGTTCCCTGGTGCCCCTTAAGAAATCACTGTTTTGTATGACCACTTTCCAAATATCAGCTAAAGTAACACTCTCAACAGACACAGCGCTTAAACCCTCTGGCTAAGGGAAGACAATAGGTTTAGGTAAAATAGGTTTTTCTTTCCCTCCACCTATCTGCCCTCCCTGTCGGGGAGTTCAGGGAGGCCCCAACTATAGGCGTAGACTGTGCACCAGGCTGGGGGTGGAGGAGATCTAGAATGGAGCTTAAAGAAGCTCCAGAGTAGTGTGGAATCAGGACCCTCCATAGAGGGGGGTTGTGCCTTGGCAGCGATAAGATGTTTATCCATTGGGCCTTGAATTTTCCCCAAACCATCTACTTTCAAATCCTTCCCTTTGTTCTTCTGCTTGCCCTTGGGAATACCTTATCCAAAAGTAACAAACCAACAACAGTACCTTTCTCCATGCACAGAGTCCTCCAAATGCCGGTGTTCACCAGAGTTTACCTCAATTACACCAACGTTGCACCGAAGAGGCACCAAAGGGGCCCCTTTGGTCATGTCAGGTGCCCCATTGGTGCATGCCTCCGTGGCTGCAGGAGAGATCTACTGCTCTTATTCAGTCCCTCAGGGCACTCTTACATGACATTGGGAAAGGAGCAGTCTCACCTCCGGCACATTCCTCCACAACACACACTGCACGGGGACCCCCTCAGCAGCATACATCTCAGGAACCCTCTGCTCAGAGGTAGGTCACAGCTTTCCTTCACACCACTCAGGACTCTGCTGCTCTTATCCAGTCCCGAGGGCACTCCCAAATGATGTCGTGAAAGGGGCGGTCTCACCTCTGGCGAGTTCCTCCACAGCACACACTGTACTGGGACCCCTTAGCAGCATACACCTTGGGAACCCTTTGCTCACCGTTAGGTCACAGCTTTCCTTCTGAAGCAGATTTTTAAAATCATTGCTGCTGGTATCCATGCACTTCTCAATCCACTCCCACCAGCAGCAAAAGATCCTCATCCCTGATCACCGCCACAATATTTTATCTTCCATTGAACACTGCTTCAATTTCAGATCCCCATTACTGATCTTACCCCCTCTAGTAGAACCCTCATCTTCTCATCTTCCTCCCCCCCCCAGGCTTTTTTAAAAAAATGTTATTTATGCAATTTCAACAAATGAACAGGCAATAACGAAAAAAAAACCCCTCAGGTAATAGTGTAAAATAGACCACAAATTTACCACAAGTGAGGCAGGAAAGAAGAAATAACAGAAAAGGTGAAACGTCTACAAAAAGAAATAAATTCTGAATCAGTGGCTGCTTCCCAAAATACTGCAACTCCAGCCAACCTTAACTAGTGGTTCCTTCTGGGTCAGCAACCCTAGCAGGAAATCACTCCCTGGATACAAGAAATGAAGAAACTCGTCAGGATCAAAGAAAACAAATTGCTTAGACTGCCATGAAATCAAACATTTACAAGGAAAATGTAATTTCATAGAGGTGTTGAGTTTCAAGGCCCTGGATCTTCTTCTGTGTATCCCTAGATACATCAGGAAATACATATGTCTTGGCTCCAAAGAACAATGCTGACATATAATTTTAAAAAAAAGCCTTAAGACAGCATTCCTATCAAACTCAAAAGCAAAACAAGCTATCAAGGTAGTCCTTTCAGGATGATTCCAGAAGGGCAGTCAAATTCTCAACACCAGGAGTTTGAGCAGACTCAGGGCTTCTACTTACTTCACCGACATGGGGATTGAGAGAACTGCTTCCCCAGACATTTTCAAAGTTCCTCCTTCAACATATCCATAGGCAAAATCAAAAGACACTTGGGAAATTAAGGAACCTTAAAATTGTTCTTATGAACACTATTTTCCAGGAACAAAAGTTTCCTATTAAGGATTTCTTTTTCCTTCATCAGGGCATTACTCACAGACTGGAGATTGTCCACAGCAGATTCCACTCGCTCCAACCTTGTAGCCTGTTATGTCAGAGCCATATCCTGTTCTACTGCCTTAGTTGAGACTTGATCCAATTGGGACTTGAAACTACCAGCAAATGAAGCCAAGGAGGAATCAATGGCCTTGATTGCATCTCATAATGCTTCTAGCATTACTACAGTCGTCTCACAGCCACCGATGAATGAAGTTCCTGAGCAGACGCTTTCAAAGAGTCCTCCGAAGAGGACTCAAATGCTGAGGAAACCTCTGTCAACAAAGAACTACGGGCCTCCCCCCCCCCCCCCCGCCCGCCACCCCGGAGTTCTTTCACCTTCCCCACAGTAATGGGAGCCGGTTGCGGCAGTGGCAGGGCTGTTCTCTGCTCGGGGCTCAATGATTTTCAGCTTCTGCTAGCATCTGCCATGGACACGGCAGCATGGTCAAGGGAGAATGCAGCACTGGAGAGGCCGAGACAAAGGGAAGGAGAGACTGAACCAAAGCCTTCGGCACTGAAGCTGAGGTAGGTGCCAGGGCTTTTCCCTTCCTCTTTCAAGGCATCAGGTACAGCAGTCTCAGCTGACCTAGCTCACTCGGCCATGCAGCTGCACAGGCCGCCATCTTGTTCCACCCAGGCTTTTACCATGGTCTCTGATAGTCTAGTGGAAGCAGCAAGTAGCCCCAGTTATTCCTGCTTATGGCCAAACCTAGGTTCAAAATGGTAATCTCATGGTACTACCACTAGGGTTCAGGCAGCCCAATAAGGGAAAAATGCTAGGGGGCAGTCTGACACTTAATGGTAGTGGGAGCTTCTTAATATCACTGCTCCTGCTTTGCATATGCACCCATTTCCACACCACTGGCTTCTCCCCCCCCCCCAACCACCTCTAAATTCAATCCTCCCAACTCCATCCCGACTTTGACCTCCCCTCCGAAGTATCCAATCCTTGTACAAGCAACCACCTGGCATGACCCCCCCCCCATTCAAAACATCTTCTTGAGGCCTCCACCATCCTCTTTGCCCCTAATATTTTAATATATTAGGGGTAAACTGGCAGAAACAGTGTCTAGACAAACATGCTGAGAAGCGGGCATGTTAACTGTATAAAGTAGTCACATATGCCTATATTTTATAAAGTATGTGCACAATTTGTAATCTATTCCAAGCTCTGTCCAAACTGTGCCCCAGAATATGTCCCCACACAAGTCATGTAAAAGTATGTTTCTTATTGCCACCACATGTAAATGAACGTGTGTAATCTTGGGCTAATTTTATAAAAAGCGTAGATATTCCATGAACAACAGGAATAAGTCCTCACATATGAGTGATGTCACCAATGGAGCCCCTCAAGGAACGCTCCCCAGCTTTCAAGGGAAGCTTTTGGAAAGCACACCATGCATGCCTGTGTTCCCGTCTGCTGCGGCGCCGTACTCTCCAGTACAACATCATAGCAGGAGCCAAAAAAGGCAACTTCCTGGGGAGATGTGAGGGTTGTAAGGACTTATTCCTGCTGTTCACAGAGAACACCTGCTTCAAGTGAGTAACTATGCTTTCTCTGTGAACAAATAGGAAATAAGTCCTCACTTATGGGACTCCTAAGCTACAGGCTACCGGAACCCGAGGAGATAACCAGCCCTATTGGGCGACGAGAACTGGAGACCAGAGAGGTAGTCCCGCTGAGGGACTCATCTGATTCAATATCCTCAGCAGACATCGACCTGAGGGAATTTTGAGCACGCAGTCTGGACGGACAGAAGGGCCAGTGGGTAGGAGTACACTCTAAGACCCAAAGGGGTACCAGGGCCAAAATTGCTTTCCCATCAGGAATCCCCATTCAGACAGTAGTGTGCTGCGAAGGTATGGACCGAAGATCATGTAGTAGCCCTGCTGATTTCCTCTGCAGATGCCGAACAGAGGTTGGCCACCAATATAGCCATCACACGGACATTGTGAGCCATGACATGACCCTCAAGGCTCAACCCAGCCAGAGAATATGCATGAGCAATGCAGTCCACTAGCCAGAGGGATAGCGTATGCTTCGAGACAGCGACGACCAGACTGTTGGGGTCGAAGGAGACGAACAGCAGGGTGGATTGACAGTGCACATTCATGTGCTCCAGATAAAAAGCCAATGCATGCTTACAGTTCAGCGTGTGCAAGGCCGCCTCACCATGGCTCATGTGAGGCCAAGGAAAGAATGCTGGAAGGACAGTGGACTGGTTGAGGTGGAATGCAGAGTCCACCTTCGGCAGAAAGCCGGGGTGTGTGCTGAGCACCACCCGATTTTGGTGAAACCTGGTAGAGGGTGAACAACCAGGGCTTATAGCTCACTGACACGTCATGCCGATGTGATGACCACCAGGAAGAGGACCTTCCACGTCAAGAATTTCAGTGAGCACAAGCCCAGGGGCTCGAAGGAGGCCCGCATCAGTTGGCCAAGGACCACAATGTAGTCCCAAGTGACCATAGGGGACTTGAACGGAGACTTTGAGAGGAGTTGGCCCCTCATGAACCAGCAAGACCAGGAGTGCCGCCAACAATTCAAGCAGTAGTGGGAACCAGGGCAGCCTGGGCCATCTAGGGGGCGATTAATATTAGTGATGCCCCCTAGTGTTGGACCTTGAAGAGGGTCCTGTGACCAGCGGGGGTCGGTGGGAAGGCACGGAGGAGGTCTTAAGTTCACGGGATTAGGAAGGCATCTGCTGCTATTCTCAATGGGTGCAGTTGCAGTGAGCAAAAGTGGGGAAGCTGCGTGTTGCCCGGGCTGGCAAAGAGGTTCATCAGGGGCAGCCCCCAAAGATAGAAGAGCTGAGAGGCTACTCTGAGGTTCAGACACTACTCGTGCGGCTAAAGGACTCTGCCCAGCTTGTCTGCCAGGGCATTGTCCTGGCCCAGGAGGTAGATTGCCTGGAGGAGCATGCCATTGAGAGTCACATAGGAGCAGAGGGCTACCACCTCCTGGCAAAGGGAATACGACTCCATGCCCCCTTGCTTGTTGATGTAGAACACTGCAACATGGTTGTCAGTTTGGACCAGTACTGTCTGGTGCCACAACCAATGGCGGAAAGCCTGAAGGGTCAGGAAGATTGCCCTGAGTTCCACGAGATTAATCTGTAGCTGAGATTCTGCCTGGGACCAGCAGCCCTGTGTGCGAAGATCCTCATAATAAGCTCCCCAACCAAGGAGTGAGGCATCCGAGGTCAGGACTCTCTGTGTGTGTGTGTGTGGGGGGAGGGGGGTGTCTGGAAGGGCATTCAGACCTGAAGGTGACAGGAGCGCTGCCACCAATCGAGGGATTCTGCTGGCTGGCGGGTTACTCTGACCCTGTCCCATAGTCTGCAAGTGGCTTGGGTCCACTGAAAGCATAGGCACCACTGAGCTGCCCACATGTGTAAGTGGGCTAGTGGGGTCACATGGACTGTGGAGGCCATGTGACCCAGCAGGGGGAGGAGGTGGCGGCCGGCCAGGACCGATTGCAGGTGCTGCACTTAAGCTGCTAAGCTCCTTGAGGCGCTCTGTCCTCTCTCCGGGGAGAAAGGCCTTGGCCTGCTGAGTCCCTATGAACTCTAGGCTTTAGGCTGGAGTCAGGTGAAACTTGGGGTGGTTGATGACGAACCCCAGGTGCTGCAGTAAGCGACTAGCGCGCCTTGTGGCCTGGTGTGCCTCTATGGCCATACTGCCTCTTATGAGCCAGTCGTCCAGGTAGGGGAAGACGAAGGCCCCTTGAAGACTGAGGTGGGCTGCGACCACTGCTAGGCATTTGGTGAACACCCTTGGTGAGGAGGCCAATCCAAAGGGCAGTACCCTGTATTGGTAGTGCCCTCCTCCCACCACGAACCTTAGGTACTGCTTGTGGGAGGGATGGATTAGGATGTGTGTGTAAACATCCTTTAGATCCAAGGAGCAAAGCCAGTTTCCTTGGTGGAAGTAAGGCAGCAGTGTTCCAAGGGAGAGCATCTTAAACTTCTCCCTTGCCAGAAATCTGTTCACGTTTCACAAGTCTAGGATGGGCCTCAGGACCCAAGTCCTTTTTGGGACAAAAACGTAGCTGGAATAGAAGCCCTTGCCCCAAAGATGCTTGGGTCCTGGTTCTACTGCCTTGTCCTTGAGGAGACTTGTGAGCTCTGTGAGGAGCAAGGTCTAGTGAACAAGAGGCCTCCGTGGTTCTCCTGAGAAGTCGTCTGGAAGGTGCCTGCTGTAGGTGAAGGAGGTAATCCTCCCTGATCACTTGTACTATCCAGAGGTCTGTGATGACTGAGGCCCACCCATGAGTGAAGAGTGCCAGGTGTCCCCCTGTGAACTGAGGAAGGCCTCCTGGGGGAGATGGGGCCATGCCCTGGGAATCAAAAGCTCCCCTCTAACCGGGCCAGAGCTGGAATCTGGGGCTTAGGGGTTTTGGCCTTCTGAGTTCCGTGCCCTTGTCTTTTGGACTGGGTACTCTGTGGAGGCCCTGAGTAGCCTTGGTATTGGTGGGTATGAGAGAAGGCTCCTTGCTTTCTGGAGAAAAAGGCTTTTTCCCCTGCGGTTTTCTGCGGGGAAGCTCTGAGGTCTTTTTGGAGAGCCTTTGTCGAGTCACAAACTCTTTTTCGATCTTGGCCATCTTGTCAGACATAGGTTGGCCAAAAAGGTTCTCCTCGGTACAGGGGACATTGAGTAGTTTATTCTAGACCCACTGTTCGAGGTCGGACAATTTGTAACCAGGTTTGAGGCCGGGCTCTGATGCTGGCAGCCACAACTCGAGCCGATGACTCAAAGCCGTCATAAGCTGCTCGAGAGAGGAACTTTGAGCAGTCTTATAGCATCACAGTGAGGGTCTTGAATCGCTGAAGGGGATCCCCATCGAGGCCTGCTGAGAACCTAGCAAACTCCTTGGCTAATGCCTTAAGGTACATGCCAATGTAGAGCTGATAGGTCTGGACTCTACACCATAGCATCGAGCCCTGGAAACATTTGTGCGAGAGGGTGTCAAGGGTCTGAGCCTCCCTACCCAGGGGGGACGGAGGAGTGGGATTTCTGGCTCTTTAGTTTGTGCATGGTCGACTTGTCGACCATGGAGTTATGTGGTAACTGGGTTTTTTGGAACCCTGAGCTCTTGTGAACGTGGTACATCACATTGAGCCAGTGGCTGACAATAGGCACCGATGCCGGCGTTTCCCACATCCATAAGAGAAGCTGCTCGAGGATCGGTTGCACCAGCACCATGAGGGTCTCCCAGGGAGGGGCCTCATACTGGAGGATCTCCAATTCCTCAGTGCGCGGGTCCTCTTCAGCTTCTGTGTGGACCATGAGTGCCTTAGTCATATCCCGTATGAAGTCGTGGAAAGCCACGTCCTTGGGTGGAGACTGACGTCGAGGCACTGGTGGAGACAGGTCTGAGGGAACATCTCAGTGTGTCTGGGAATGCCTCGTCCTCTGTCTCCCACTCAGGATCGCACGGTGATGAGGATTCAGAGGCCCTGTGACTCCGATGGTCGAGGCCCATGCCTGGGGGTCAGAGTCCTGTCGGGAACTTGAGGTCTGAGTCATGGACACTAGGCTGGTGAGGATCTGATACCTGAGGAACGGGACCAGAACCTCGACTGTCTCCGAGGGTGAACCAGCCATCATTGCCTGCTGCAGGGCCAGGGCAGCAGTGATGTTCTGCTCCAAGGCCATCATTCTGGTCTCCAGGCCAGAAGGCTCTGCAGCTTTCGGCAAGGGCACCAATGGTTTCGGGCCTGATGCCAACACTCCGGAGAGTATGTCCTTAACCACCATGGCACTGAGCGCCCTTGGCCGGTCTCCGCCTGTCAAAGGGTCTCTTTTGGAAAGCTTGGCTGGGCGTCTCTCTGACTCCTCCAAGCCTCTCTGGTGCAATTTACCAGGTTTCTCCGGACCGACTTCCGGGATCTTTGAGGACTTCTTTTTCTTCTGCTTCTGCTCCGGGGTCCTCTTGGATCATCCGCAGCCGTGGGACTCCAAGTACGTGTGGGAGTCACGGGATGTGCTTGCCTTGGAGCTGGGCGTTGGGGACGTGGGAATGGAGTCAGACCGTGAACATCTTTTCCTGCAATTCCAACCTCTTTTTGTTGGATTTTGCCGACATGGTCTGGCAAAGGTCACAATTGGAACGTTTGCAATCCGGTCCCGGGCAATGCAAGCAGCAGTCGTGGGTTTCGGTGATGGACATGGTTCGACTGCAGCAGTCACATTTTTTTGAACCCACCAGGGGACATGGTGGGATGCACCCGGATGGGATCAATGACCCTGAGCGAAAAATGGCGCGAAGCGCCAGTCGAGAGAACCTCGAGGGAAAAAGGGCGGGCACGAGGACTGCATTAAAGATGCTGGCTCAGGGTGGGAAGAGGAAACAGTACACTTACTGGAAAGCTAAATGGAATTATTAAGTTTTGAGAACTTTTTCCAGGGATACTGGATGTGCGTCCATTGGGCTCCACAGAAAAAAAGAGACTGAGCAAGATGGCACCCTTGGGCGGAAAGGGGACCATGCATGTGTGGTGGCATCTCCCAAAAGCTTTTTTTGAAAGCTGGAGAGATGCTTCCATACAGGCTCCGTCGGCACAGATGTCACCCATATGTGAGAACTGACTTTCTGCTTGTTCCTGGAGGAAAAAAAAAAGACTGGAGAGCATGGTGCCGCAGCAGGTGGGAAGGCAGGCACACATACATGGTGCACCTCCCAAAAGCTTTCTTTGGAAGCTGGGGAGTATTCCGTTGGCGACATCACCCATACATGAGGACTTATTTCCTGCTTGTTCATGGAAAAACCCTTTTATGTGTGAAAAATCTTTTAGAAATTATCTCCATTATTATTACTGTTAAGATGGAGGGCAGGAATGTAATATGGTTAATTTTATTCTGATATCTTTTTCCAGATATTCAATGGAACTTACCTAAATGTACCGCTAGATATATCTAGATAAAGTTACCCAGACACCTTTAGGAGACTTATTTTTCTGTCAGTTATCTGGGTAAGTTTAACAAGTCAGCGCTAATCTCCTGATGTTTGATTGTATGTCAGGAACATCCTTATTGCTGCTTACATAAGAACATAAGATCATAAGATATGCCATGCTGGGTCAGACCAAGGTCCATCAAGCCCAGTATTCTGTTTCAAACAGTGGCCAATCTAGGTCATATGTACCTAGCAGTTTCCCCAAGAGACACAAGTTCCACAATGCTTGTACTGGGTCAAGCATTGATATCTTCGGTCACTTCTTAATAATGGTTTATGGACCTTTCCTCCAGGAACTTGTCCAAACCTTTTTTAAACCCAGCTACACTAACAGCCTTTACTACATCCTCCGGTAACAAATTCCAGAGTTTGATTACACGTTGAGTGAAAAAATATTTTCTTTTATTAGTCTTAAATAGTTTACCCTGTAGCTTCATTGCATGTCCCCTAGTCTTTCTATATTCTGATAAGGTAAACAATCGATCTACGTTTACCCATTCCACTCCGTTCATTAATTTATAGACTATCATATCTCCCCTCAGCCGTCTCTTTTCCAGGTTAAAGTGCCCTAACCTTTTAGCCTTTCTTCATAGGAGTATCCTTCCATCCCCTTTACCATTTTGGTGGCTCTTCTCTGTACCTTTTCTAAAATCGCTATATCCTTTTTAAGATACGGTGACCAGAATTGCACACAATATTCAAGGTGCGGTCTCACCATGGAACAATATAGAGGCATTATAATATCTTTTGTTTTATTTTCCATTCCTTTCCTTATCATAACTAGCATTCTATTTGCTCTCTTGGCCGCCGCTGCACACTGGGCCGAGGGTTTTAACATGGTATCCACAATGACGCCTAAATCTTTTTCCTGGGTGGTGGTTCCTAATGTGGAACCTTGCATCGTGTAACCATAGTTTGGGTTGTTCTTCCCTAGGTGCATAACCTTGCACTTGTCCACATTAAATTTCATCTGCCATTTTGATGCCCAGTCTTCCAATTTATCAAGATCCTCTTGCAAATTCTTTTATCTGGGTAAATTTTGTGAGGACAGTATTTTGTCTGGGGGGGAAGGAAAGAGTAGTTACTCACCTGTAACAGGTGTTCTCCAGGAGCAGCAGGAATCAGTCCTCACATATGGGTGACGTCGGTGCCGACGGAGCCCCCGTGCGGAGCATTTCCCCAGCTTTCAAAGAAAGCCTTTGGGAATGCAGCGCACATGCGCAGTCCCCTTCCCGCCCAAGGGTGCCATCTTGCTCAGTCTGATGACATAGCTAAAAGACAGCAAAAATAGCAAAATAAAACATATGACTGCAACTCCAAGGGGAGGAGGGAGGGTTGTGAGGACTGATTCCTGCTGCTCCTGGAGAACACCTGTTACAGGTGAGTAACTACTCTTTCTCCAGGACCAAGCAGGAAGTCAGTCCTCACATATGGGACTCCCAAGCTCAGGGCTACCAGAGGCCCCAAACCGAAACAATGAGCTCCCTCTAGAGCCTCAGCATGCAAGAACAGAATCTTCTCTGATAACGCCCCCAAACGGTAGCCCAACACCAGGGCCGGAGGGTAGGAGTTGCCTAAATCCCAAAGAGATTATGGAGTACCGCTTGCCCGAAAGCACTGTCCCTGCGGGACTCCCTCTCAAGGTAGTAGTGGGCCGCAAAAGTCTGGCTTGAAGACCAAGTAGCTGCCCGGCAGATGTCTGCCAACGGAACAGAGCGGATATGAGCCACTGACACAGCCTTCGCCCTGACACGATGAGCCGTAACTCGACCCTGCAACGAGAGGCCAGCTGCCCTGTAAACCCAGGCGATGCAGTCAGCTACTCATATGGACAAAGTACGCTTGGAGACAGCCAACCCCAACTTATTGGGGTCAAAAGAGACAAAGAGCTGAACCGCCCTCCGGTGCTCCCGCATATGGTCAAGGTAGAAGGACAATGCCCTCCTACAGTTGAGGGTATGCAAGACCATCTCAGCCTGGCTGGCATGAGGCCTGGGAAAGAAAGTCGGAAGAACCACCTCCTGATTGAGGTGGAAGGAGGAGACAACCTTTGGAAGGAACTTAGGGTGAGTCCGTAAGACTACTCTGTTCCTATAGAACCTAGTATATGGTGCTTCTGATACTAGGGCCTGAAGCTCACTCACTCGTCTTGCCAAGGTAAGGGCTACCAGAAACAACGCTTTCCAGGAGAGAAAACGCAGAGGGCAAGTAGCCATAGGTTCAAATGGCGGGCAAGTAAGCCGCTGCAAGACCACATTTAAATCCCATTCAGGGGCAGGTGGACGCACTGGAGGCTTAAGCAAAAGTAGGCCTCTGAGGAAGCAAGCCACCAAAGGATGGCTGGATAGAGACTGACCCTCCACCTGTGAGTGGTATGCTGAAAGAGCACTAAGATGAACTTGAACAGAATTGGACTTAAGGCCTAGGTTGGACAGGTGAAGCAAATATTGCAGCACCACTGGTACCAGGCATGAGAAAGGATTCTCGTTGTGTTGAGTACACCAGGTAGAGAATCTACGCCACTTAAGGGCATAAGACTTTCTGGTGGACTGCCTTCTAGAGGCCAAGACTATGTCCTCCACTTCCCTAGGCAATAGTAAAGGCGCTAGAACTACCCTTTCAGCAGCCAGGCCATCAAATTGAGGGACTGGAGATTGGGGTGTAAGAGAGACCCCTGCTCCTGAGAAAGGAAATTGGGTTGCGTCCCCAGAGGAAGAGGAGTGTCCACCGCTAGTTGCAAAAAGCAGTGGGACCCCGAGTTGCCTTGGCCACCTGGGGGCCACCAGGATCAGCGAGGCCTTTTCAAGGAGCACCATGAATAGCGTCTGGGACACCAAAGGCGTGGGAGGAAACGCATATAGAAGACCTGTAGACCATGGAATGAGAAACGCGTTCGCTGCAACTCTGAGAGGATGCGGCTGCCTGGAACAGAACCTGGGAAGTTGACGGTTCAGAGGACTGGCAAAGAGATCCATGGTTGGAAGACCCCATCTCAGGAAGATCTGCTGAACCACTAGAGGATTCAACTGCCACTCGTGCGGCTGCAGAATCCTGCTCAATCTATCCGCCAGGTAATTTTCCTGACCTGGGAGATAGACCGCTTTGAGAAGAATGCCGTGAGTGACTGCCCAGGAGCACAGTTTGTGCTTCCTGACATAGAAGGCGGGACCCTGTGCCCCCTTGCTTGTTCACATAGAACATAGCAACTTGATTGTCCGTCTGAACCAAGACGGACTGGTGAGAGATGCGATGGGAGAAAGTTCTCAGGGCTAAGCGGATAGCTCTGAGTTCCAAGAAATTGATCTGCTGTGCAGCCTCCCAAGGAGACCACAGGCCTTGAGTACATGCTCCTTGGCAATGTGCCCCCCAACCTTGAAGAGAAGCATTGGTTGTCAGCACCTGAGAATGTGGAGGTATTTGAAAAGGCACCCCTTGCAGCAGATTCAGAAGATGAAGCCACCACTGCAGAGAAGACTGTAGTAGGCTGGACACCCTCACTTTGTCCGCGAGGCTTCCTGTGGCTTGGTGCCACTGAGTCCTGAGTCCCCATTGAACTGGCCTCATGTGTACACGGGCATTTGGAGTTACATGGACCGTGGATGCCATGTGGCCTAAGAGCCTCACGAATTGTCTGGCGGAGACCAGAGAATTGCTGTGGAATAGCCTGGCTAGATCCATCAATCTGTGGGCCCTGTCCACTGGTAGAAAGGCCTTTGCCTGAAAGGTGTCTAGTCGAGCTCCTATGAACTCCATGTTCTGGGAGGGGCGCAAACTGGACTTTGCGAAGTTTATAACAAACCCCAGGTGCTGAAGCAGAGCGACAGTGCGAAGGGTGGCTTGATTGGCCTCTTGCGGGGACTGACCCCTGATGAGCCAATCGTCCAGGTATGGAAAGACAAAGAGGCCTTGAACCCTGAGGTAGGCCGCTACCACCACTAGGCACTTGGTGAATACCCTGGGGGCGGATGTAAGGCCAAAAGGCAGTACTCTGTACTGATAGCGGTTTCCTCCCACTACAAATCTGAGATATTGTCTGTGGTCTGGATGAATGAGGGTGTGAGTATAAGCATCCTTTAGGTCTAAGGAGCATAGCCAATCTCCCTGCTGGAGGGTAGGGCAGCAGAATTCCAAGGGTAAGCATCTTGAACTTTTCCCTCTCCAGGAACTTGTTCAGATTTCGCAAGTCTAGGTCCAGCAGTTTGGAAAGAAAAGCTGCAATCCCCTGAAGAAACCGCTTGAGGTGAAACGCATCCCTTTAGCGCCGGGAACAAATACACCAGAAAACTACATTATAAAAACAAAACAAAAAAAGTTATACATAATATGGCTATAATAAAGGTCATTGATGTATGTAGGGCTCTACTGACCACAGTTTAAATGGTCATAAAAATGCCCGGATATTCTGAGACCTTGTTAGCCATTTTCAGAAATCAGCTTAGAGTCATTGTAAGTCGCTTGATACTTTCACGTTGTAATGCAGAGCCTTTAGAACACTTGCCAACTCCTGCAGGAGTAAGTCCCTGTGCAGAGGAAGTCTGGGAGGCTCTCCTGGAAAATAGGAGGGGGGTACCTGGTGGAAGTGGAGGAGATAGCCCTTCTGGACTATACTTAGTACCCAGGTATCCCTTGTGACGGCTGACCACCTGTGGGCATACAGGGCCAGCCGGCCTCCAGTGCTGATAGGGGCCAGCTGAGGAGGAGAGGCTATGCCACTGGAGTCAAAACCCCGCTCCCTGCTGTGCAGGAGCCAGAGCTGGTGGCTTGGGGGTTTTCTGCCTACGGGGCCCATGTCCCTGCCCCTTGGCCTGCTGAACCTGTTGGGGAGCTACAGAGGCCTGAAAATGAGGGTACTGTTTATAGGCAGATGACCTCCTTGGGTAAAAGGTCTTTTTTCCCTGAGCCCGCCTTCTTCTGAGAAGGGGCAGAGGTTTTTCTGGGCAGCCTTGTCCGGGTAAGAGTCTCGGTCTCGAGTTCTGCAGCCTTGTCAGCCATGGGCTTGCCAAAGAGGTTTTCACCTCGGCAGGGGACATCGACCAACTTGTCCTGCACCCATGGCTCGAGGTCCGATGACTGTAGCCAGGCCTAACGGCGTGCACCGATGCCAGCCGCGGCTACTCGGGCCGAAGCCTCCAAGCCATCATAGGCTGCTCGAGAGATAAACTTCGAGCACTCACGAATACCCGAGGACAGAGCATTGAACATCTGCAAAGGTTCCTCGGAGAGACCAGAAGAGAACCCGGCAATCTCCTTTGCCAGGTCTCGAAGGTACATGCCCATGTAAAGCTGGTAGGTCTGGACATGGCAAGCAAGCATAGAGCTCTGGAAGCACTTCTTACCGAGGGCATCCAGGTTCCGGGCCTCCCGGCTGGGAGTCACCGAGGAGTGCATCTTCTGACTCTTCAGACGATGCATGGCCGATTCCACAACCATGGAGTGGTGCGGTAATTGTGCCTTTTGGAACCCAGGGCTCTTGCGGACTCGATAGATGGAATCGACCCGCTTGCTTAAAACCGGCGTCGACTCCGGCACCTCCCACATGCGGAAGAGCAACCATTCCAGCATCGGAGGAACCGGAACAGTAAAGGCCTCCTTCGGAGGAGAGTCATACTGTAGGGCCTCGAGCTCCTCGGCTCGAGGCTCCTCCTCGGGATCCGCGGGGAATGCCAAAGCCTTGGTCATATCCCGCACGAAGTCTGAGAACCGGGTATCCTCCAGTGGGGACCTTCTCCGAGGCTCGGACTGAGTCCGAAGGGATGCACCGAGTCTGAAAGGTGTAGGGTGACTCCTCATCCTCCGTCTCCCAGCCGGACTCCTCGGAGGAGGAATCGATGCCATCTGCCCCGATGCCGAGGGTACCGGCGTCGACGACCTCGGTCCCAAACGGGAGGCCGAGGGAGACCTTGGCCGAGGATCGACTCAAGCGCGCATGGACTTGAGGATCGGCTCGGCCTCCGGGGTCGACTTGGACATCGATGTCCCGGTGGTCGGGGCAGATGCACCGGTGAGACCGACGATCAGTGCCCACTGCTGTTCCATGAAGGCAGCCAAGCTGCTCTTCAAGGCCGTCAACCTGAGTCCGAGCTCAGGAGACTCAGCAGCCCCCGACTCGAGCCCCGGCGGCGCCGGGCCCGACGTTGGCTCCCCTGGAGGAGAGTCCACGAAGACTACAGTACTCACGTGACCCGGGGACTCCATCTCCACACGAGGTTGTTTTGCAGGCCTCTCCAACTCCGAAGACCCGGGATGGCGCTTGGGGCTATGCGACTTGGCCCCCGAGGAGCCAAGTGCGTCCACCGACACCACCCTCACGGGTTTTTTCTTCTTGCGATGCTCCCGCAAGGGAGACCCCCTTTCAGAGGAGCCTCGACGCTGCTCGGAGCCGGAGTCCTGAAATGTTGAGGCCTCTGACGAGGTCCGGGCCCGACCAGACGCGGAGTCAGAGAAGATTCTTTCCTTTTGGTGCTGCCGACTCCTTAACGCCTTAGAGGACATTTTCCCGCACGGACCACAGATCATCGGGTCATGATCGGGTCTGAGGCACCGGAGGCAGCAGTCATGTGTGTCGGTGAGAGACATGAGTTTCTTACACCGATTAAACTTTTTAAACCCACTGGCAGCCATCGGGGGAAAAAGGGCCCCTGTGAGGTCAAAAGACAGGGCTGCCAGTGAAAACAGAAAAAATGGCGCGTACGCTAGTCACTAAGGAAAAAACCCAAAAAAAGAGGTCCGGGCTCGATACCAATGTATCGGGCCCAGGCGGAAAAGGGTAACCGGCGTCGAACTGAAGAAAAACAGGTTCACGCAGAATAAAATCGACTTTTTCCTCGGGTGAAACGAAAATATATCTGTCGGGCTCCGCGGAAAAAAGAAGACTGAGCAAGATGGCACCCTTGGGCGGGAAGTGGACTGCGCATGCGCGCTGCATTCCCAAAGGCTTTCTTTGAAAGCTGGGGAAATGCTCCGCACGGGGGCTCCGTCGGCGCCAACGTCACCCATATGTGAAGACTGACTTCCTGCTTGGTCTTGGAGAATTTAAAATGCTGCGTTCATCCAGCTAACTCCAAAAATTAATCGGACAAATCTTTTGATATCAGCCTCAAATAGTACAGTGTGAATGCATGACTGTAGAAGGCAAAATTGATAATAAATAGGGAATGAGTTAATAGTATACACCTTGTCTATTTTTTTTCTTAATTTTTCATAAGGCAATAGTTACCCTGGAATATAGAAAATTTTCCAACTTATCTAGGAGATTGGCGTTTGTAGTAAAGTCTACAATGCAGCAGTCTTCAATCCAGGCTTGCAATAGATAGAGAGTGCGATTATATATTTTGGTACATATAGATGATGAATCCAAGTTTTCACTACAGAGTGAGAAAATAAATTGCAAAGATATATTAACAACTTTCTATATTAATATAAACAGTTATGTTGACTTATGAATTTATTCTTCAAAAATAATGGTTTGAATTCATTATTAGGATAAATTACTTGGCTTCATTAATTATATTTAGGGCTTCTGATTTTAGGTTTTAACCAATAAAAACCAACTAACACCCCCGGTGCAAACAAAGTGTCTCTACTGCATAAACGCCAGAGAACACCACTGCCTATAGCACTCTATTATCCTTCTACTGGCTAATTTGGATTCTCCAATCTGTTTTTGTGCCTTGTGGGAGATAATTGTATAAAGTCATTTTGATATCCGTATGGCCCATACATGTGCAAATGGCCTTTTATAAAATGCCGAATGGCATAAAAGTATGCACCTTGGCATGAAAATGCGTACTTTTGCTAGTTGGCATATCTAGAGGCACAGTCTGGAAGGAGCATGGGCAGAGTTTGCAAGTATATGTGCCAATTATAAAATATCTTAATCTGCATGTGTACTTGCATATTTTACACGCTCATTTACATCTGCTGTTAATCAGGTGTAAATATTCGCACCTGAATTTAAGGCATGAGCTTTGCTTTGCACGCTAGTATTTTATAAAGATGCATGGGCACCTGTTTGTCTTTATAAAATAGTACCTCACAAGGCTCTATATCTTGGTGCCCCTACGTATCTTGCTTCTCAGATAACAGTTCATACTTTGGATAGAACGCTTTGTTCCATTCATGATAAAAAAAAAATTACACATTCCCTCTGCATCTCAGGCAAGACGGGAAAGGACCTGTCGATTTGCTTTTTTTTTTCCTGTCTCCAATTTTTATGGAATGCCCTATCAGTACAGATGCGGCTCAAGGTCTCTTATAAGACCTTTAAGGCTCATTTGTTTGGGACTGTTTTTGGGTCATAATTGATGGTGCTCGTTCAGTCTCTGGAGCTTTCATGCTCGAGCCTAGTCTTAGATGAAAGGCAGTTTTTGATGGTTTCTTTTGTGTATCTCTTTTACCTTGTATTTGTATTATCTTTCCTGTTTTATTATAGTTCTTTTTCTTTTGAAATTTTTATTGTAAACTACCTTGCCATGCCTACTAAAGGTGATGTATTAAATATAATAAACCATAAACCTAAGTAGCAACGTTCCTACCACACTGCACAGGAGTTCTCCACCTACCCTGCTGCTGGTAGGGGGAGATGCTGTGATCATTTCTTTTTCAAATAGCGAGGAACATGTATTCCTCCTTGTGATAATACTGTGATATTATAGCACCTCCTCCTCCCCACAGCATCATAAGCAGAGGACTCCCATGCAGCTTGGAGGGAACGTTGCTAATTAAATGCCTACTTGTTCTCAAACTAGGTATCCCCTCATAAAATTACCCCCCACATGTGCCAACTCCTACTCGGCTACACAAATTGATACATTTGAATTCACTGGAAAAAGTACCCACAAATAGCATCATAAAAAAAACAGATAAACACTTCTTTTTTAACTCTCAAATAATTTCTAACTGGAAAATGAACTCTAAATTTACAATTTATATATACTTAAGAATAGAAGCCTTAATTATACTGATAGGCCCAAAAACTGCAACATGAGATTGCAGTCCAAGATTCTGCTAATACCAGTATTTTGCTTTGAGTAAGGTTATTGGATCATTATGTCACATCGGAAGAAGATGTGATAAAACTGTCAAATATTGCTAAAGGATGAAATTTTATAAGCCTTTTTTTTACAAAAAAGCGTAGTTACTCACCTGTAACAGGTGTTCTCCAGGAGCAACAGGAATCAGTCCTCACATATGGGTGACGTCGGCGCCGACGGAGCCCTCGCGGAGCAATTTTCCCCAGCTTTCAAAGAAAGCCTTTGGGAATTGCAGCGCGCATGCGCGGTCTCCTTCCCGCCCAAGGGTGCCATCTTAGCCAGTCTGATGACATAGCTAAAAGACAGCATAAAAATTTGCAAAAAACTTAAGCAGATGATTGCAACTCCAAGGGGAGGAGGGAGGGTTGTGAGGACTGATTCCTGCTGCTCCTGGAGAACACCTGTTACAGGTGAGTAACTACGCTTTCTCCAGGACCAAGCAGGAAGTCAGTCCTCACATATGGGACTCCCAAGCTTAAGGCTACCGGAGACCCTAAGCACAAAAATGAGCTCCCTCTAGCTCAGCGGCACAGAAGGAAGGAATCTTCACTGAATTATTACCCACCGGTAGCCCTCATCCGGGATGGAGGGTAGGAGTTGCTCAAACCTCGAAGAGATTTCGGAGGACTGCCTGTCCGAAAGCACTGTCCCTGTGGGACTCCCTCTCGAGACAGTAATGGACCGCAAAAGTCTGGCTCGAAGACCAAGTAGCGGCCCGGCAGATGTCTGCCAGCGGAACAGAGCGGAGGTAAGCCACTGACGTAGCCTTCGCCCGAACACAATGAGCCGTGACTCGACTTTCTAACGAGAGAGTCCGGCTGCCCCATAAGCCCAAGCGATGCAGTCAGCAACCCAGATGGACAGAGTACGCTTGGAGACTGGTAGCCCCAATTTATTGGGGTCAAAAGACACAAAAAGCTGAGCAGCTTTACGGTGCTCCCGCGTACGGTCAAGGTAGAAATTCAATGCCCTTCTACAGTCCAGGGTATGCAGGACCATTTCAGCTCGGCTGGAGTGTGGCCTGGGAAAGAAGGTCGGAAGTACCACCTCCTGATTGATGTGAAAAGGGGAGACCACTTTTGGAAGAAATTTAGGGTGAGTCCGTAGGACTACCCTATTTTTGTAGAACCGAGTGTAAGGGGGATCAGACACGAGGGCCTGCAATTCACTTACGCGTCTAGCGGAAGTGAGGGCTATCAGGAATAACGTTTTCCAAGAAAGAAAACGGAGAGAACAGGTAGCCATAGGTTCAAAAGGCGGACAGGTGATCCGCTGTAAAACCACATTCAGATCCCAGTCTGGTGCTGGCGGGCGCAGAGGTGGTTTAAGCAGAAGTAGACCTCGGAGAAACCTCGCTACGAGAGGGTCGCTGGAAAGAGGTCTGCCGTCCACCGGCACATGATGTGCTGAAAGAGCACTGAGGTGAACTTTGACGGAGTTGGACTTAAGTCCCAGATTAGAGAGGTAGAGCAAGTACTGCAAGATCACCGACACCGAGCAGGAGAAGGGATCCTGAGACTGCTGGGCATACCAAGCGGAAAAGCGACGCCATTTAAGGGCGTAGCATTTGCGGGTAGAAGGTCGCCGAGAAGCTAGGACGACCTCTTCCACCTCTGCCGGCAGTAGAAGGGGAGCAAGGACTACCCTTTCAGCAGCCAGGCCATCAGATGTAGAGATCTGAGGTTGGGGTGTAGCAGGGACCCCTGATCCTGTGTTAGGAGATCCGGTTGAAACCCCAGAGGGAACGGATCCTCTACCGCTAATTGCAGCAGGAGTGGAAACCACGGCTGTCTGGGCCAGCGAGGAGCCACCAGGATCATGGAAGCTTTGTCTCTGAGAACCTTGAAAAGAGTTCGAGAGACTAGCGGAATGGGAGGAAAGGCATACAGAAGGCTCTCCGACCATGAGAGTAGAAAAGCATCTGCCGCTACTCGAAGGGGATGTGGCTGACGAGAGCAGAAGCGAGGAAGTTGCCGGTTGAGAGGACTGGCAAAGAGATCCATCGTGGGGAGTCCCCACTTCAGAAAAAGTTTCTGAACTACCAAGGGATCCAGGCGCCACTCGTGCGGCTGGAGGATCCTGCTGAGTTTGTCCGCCAGGCAATTTTCTTGGCCTGGGAGATAAACTGCCTTGAGAAGAATGCCGTGACTGACGGCCCAAGAGCAGAGCTTCTGAGCTTCCCGACAGAGAAGGAAGGAGCCCGTGCCCCCCTGTTTGTTCACGTAGAACATGGCCACTTGATTGTCCGTCTGGACAAGGACGGACTGGTGAGAAGTCAGGTGGGAGAAAGCCTTGAGAGCCAGACGGATTGCTCTGAGCTCCAGGAAGTTGATCTGCTGAGCAGACTCCCACGTGGTCCAGAGACCTTGAGTACATGCCCCTTGGCAATGCGCTCCCCAACCCAGGAGAGAAGCATCGGTCGTCAGCACTTGAGCCGGCTGAGGTGACTGAAAAGGCATTCCGAGCACCAGGTTCGGCCGATGAAGCCACCACTGTAGAGAAGAGGCCAGCGGCCCGGAGACGCGCACTAAGTCGGTTAGGCCGCCCGTGGCTTGTTGCCACTGCTTGCGAAGGCACCATTGAGCAGGCCGCATGTGTAGGCGGGCATTGGGGGTCACGTGGACGGTGGAAGCCATATGGCCGAGTAGTCTCAGGAAGCGCCTGGCTGAGACCAGGGACTGGCTGCGAAAACGGCCGGCTAGGTCCATGAGCCGTTGAGCCCTGTCGAGAGGCAGGAAAGCTCGTGCCTGAGGAGTGTGCAGTCTTGCGCCGATGAACTCGAGATCCTGTGAGGGGAGCAAAGTGGACTTTGCGAAGTTTATGACAAAGCCCAAGTACTGCAGAAGAGTCACAGTGCGGTGTGTGGCATTGGTGACTTCCGGAGAGGACGATGCTCTGATGAGCCAGTCGTCGAGGTACGGAAAGACATAGAGGCCGTGAAGCCGGAGATAAGCCGCCACCACCGCGAGACATTTTGTGAAGACTCGCGGTGCGGAGGATAGGCCAAAGGGCAGTACTCTGTACTGGTAATGATTTCCTGCCACCACAAACCTTAGGTATTGGCGGTGGCTTGGGTGGATGAGGATGTGCGTGTAGGCATCCTTTAGATCCAAGGAGCATAGTCAATCTCCCTGCTGGAGGTAGGGCAGAAGGATTCCAAGGGTAAGCATCTTGAACTTCTCCCGCACGAGGAACTTGTTGAGGTTGCGCAAGTCCAGGATGGGTCTGAGGCATCCTGTCCTTTTTGGTATTAGGAAATACCTGGAATAAAAGCCTTGACCTCTCAGGTGTGGGGGGCACCGGTTCCACAGCCTGTTCCTGAAGAAGACTTGCTAACTCCTGAAGGAGTAAGTCCCTATGCAGAGGGAGTCGTGGAGGTTCTCCCGGGAAATAGGAGGGAGGGACCTGGTGGAAGTGGAGAAGATAGCCTTCTCTTACGACTTGAAGCACCCAGGCATCTGAAGTGATGTTGGACCACCTGTGGGCGAAGTGAACCAGCCGGCCTCCGGTGCTGGGAGGAGCCAGCTGAGGGGGAGAGGCTATGCTGATGAAGTCAAAAACCCCCACCCTGCTGAGCAGGGGCTGGTGGTGCAGGCTTGGGGGCTTGCTGCCTACGGGACCCGTTGCCCCGTCCCTTGACCTGCTGGCCCTGTTGGGGAGCTGCGGAGACCTGATATTGAGGGTAGTGTTTATAGGCAGCTGCCATTCTCGAGTAAAAGGACTTCTTTCCCAAGCCCTTCTTTTTCTGGGAAGGGGCGGAGGTCTTCCTAGAAAGCCTACTTCTGGTGAGAGTCTCCGTCTCGATTTGTGCAGCCTTTTCAGCCATGGGCTTGCCAAAGAGGTTCTCACCTCGGCAGGGGACATCGACCAACTTGTCCTGCACCCAGGGTTCAAGGTCAGACGACTGAAGCCAAGCCTGTCGGCGGGCACCGATGCCGGCTGCGGCCACTCGAGCCGATGCTTCAAAGCCATCATAGGCTGCTCGGGACATGAATTTGGAGCATTCCCGAATACCAGTTGTCAAGGCCAGGAACCTCCGCAAAGGTTCCTCGGACAGCCCAGCGGAGAATCCGGCTATCTCTTTAGCCAGGTCTCGGAGATACATGCCCATGTAGAGCTGGTAGGTCTGGACCCGACAAGCAAGCATAGAGCCCTGGAAACACTTCTTACCAAGGCCATCCAGGTTACGGGCCTCCCTGCCAGGAGGCACCGAGGAGTGCATCTTCTGGCTCTTAAGCCTATGCATGGCCGATTCCACTACCATGGAATGGTGTGGCAGCTGTGCTTTTTGGAAGCCAGGACTCTTGCGGACTCGATAGATGGAATCGACCCGCTTGCTTAATACCGGCGACGATGCCGGGCTCTCCCACATGCGGAAGAGTAGTCGTTCCAGCATGGGAGGAACCGGTACAGTAAAGTGTTCCCTGGCGGGAGAGTCATACTGGAGGGCGTCGAGCTCTTCGGCTCTTCGGCTCCTCCTCGGGATCCGCAGGGAAGGCCAAAGCCTTGGCCATATCCCTGACGAAGTCCGAGAACCGGGCATCCTCCAGAGGGGACTGCTTCCGAGGTTCGGACTCAGGTGAGTCCGAGGGGACACACCGAGTCCGAAACGAATCAGGTGACTCTTCCTCTTCAGACTCCCAGGCCGACTCCGAGGAGGAATCGGTGGGGTCGGCTCGGGCAGGCGGAGGCGTCGGCCGCCCCGACACCGAGGGAGTCGGCGTCGACGACCTCGGTCCCGAATGGGAGGCCGAGGGTGACCTCGACCGAGGATCGACTCGAGTTCGCATGGACTCGAGGATCAGCTCGGTCTCCGGGGTCGACTTAGACGTCGACGTCCCGGCGGTCGGGGCAGCGGCGCCAGCGAGGCTAGCGATCAGTGCCCGCTGCTGGTCCATGAAGGCAGATAGTCTGCTCTCCAAGGCCGTCAACCTGAGTCCGACCTCAGGTGACCCAGCAGCCCCCGACTCGGGCCCCGACGGCGTCGGGCCCGACGTTGGACCCCTCGTAGGCGAGTCCAGGAGGACTACAGGACTTACCCGAGCAGGCAACTCCGACTCCAGACGAGGTCGCTTCGGGAGGTGCTCCTTCTCCAAAGACCCGGGACGGCTATCGGGGCTATGCGACCTGGCCCTCGCGGAGCCAGGAGCGTCCACCGACGCCGCCCTCGCGGGTTTTACCTTCCGTCGATGGTCCCCGGAGGGAGAACCCCTGTCGGAGGAACTTTGGCGATGGTCAGAGCTGGAACCTCTGGACGCCGAGGCCTCCGACGAGGTCCGGGTACGGCCGGGGTCAGCGAAGATTCGTTCCCGCTGGTGCCGCCGACTCCTTAACGCTTTGGAGGACATTTTGCCGCAGGCCCCACAGATCAGTTCTTCGTGATCCGGGCCGAGGCAGCGGAGGCAATTATCATGTGTGTCAGTGAGTGACATATTTCTGTCACACTGAACACACCGCTTGAAACCACTGGCAGCCATCGGGGGAAAAAGGGCCCCTGCAAGGTCAAAGGACCGGGCTGCCAGCGAAAAACCGAAAAACGAAACTGACTAAATCAGAAAAACCGAAAAATAATAGAAGGACTCGCAACGGTGTTGCGAGTCCGGGCAGGAAAAAGACCGGCGTCGAACCGAAGAAAAAAAGAGAAATAAATCACTAAAATCAACTTTTTCAGCGGGGACACGACGGGTACGTCTGTAGGGCTCCGCAGAAAAAAGAAGACTGGCTAAGATGGCACCCTTGGGCGGGAAGGAGACCGCGCATGCGCGCTGCAATTCCCAAAGGCTTTCTTTGAAAGCTGGGGAAAATTGCTCCGCGAGGGCTCCGTCGGCGCCGACGTCACCCATATGTGAGGACTGACTTCCTGCTTGGTCCTGGAGAATAGGTATTTAAACACACATGCTGTGGGGAATTTATATGTTTATGCATTTTCAAGGTGTACATATATATATATATATATATATACACACAGGGTGCCCCAAAAAAAATGAGAACATCTCGTAGCATATAAGTTATTTAAAAATTCAAAAAGACAGATGTAAACGATTGACAAATTTAAAAAAAAAAAAAAGATAGCGATTGGAAATTGTCGAAATAAAGACATTATATAGCTAAAAAAGGTAAATAAGTAAACTATTTAAGCTTTTAATTTACGAGATGTTCTCACTTTTTTTGGGCCACCCTGTATATATAAAGTTTCTCCAATAAGAGAGAAGGCATTCCTAAAGACAGGGTTCAGGCAGTTAGGAATTACACACATACCATATAAAATATGTGCAGAGGTGCATAACTAAGCCAGGAAATTTGTGTGTCTCTGAGATCAGGTGTAACTGTGTGGGAGTTTTCACATAGAACATGGCTCCTGGTTGTCCGTCTGGACCAGGACCAGCTGATGGCCAAAAACTTTCAGAGCGAGGTGAATGGCACGAAGCTCCAGGAGACTGATTTGCTGGGTGCTCTCCCCTGTGAGATAGGTCAATTATCAGAGGGTATTTAATCACACGATCGAAAAAACTGCGTCCCTCCACTATAAATAGAGATTTCCACCACTGTTATTGCACTACTACCCCTTGTAAAAGTGCTTTATAAATATTACACTAGCTCTCGTCTAAAATAGATTTGCTATTTTACTCGAGAGCTAGTGTAATATTTATCATTTAGCAGTGCTGAATGAAGGAATGTCTTTTGTCCCGGAAATCAACTTTGACAGTTTCCAGTTTCGGGTGGATTTAGAAGGTTTGTTAAGGAAACTGCATTTGAAAGTATATTTTGCAACTAAAGTTTTGACAACTGACTCTGAACAAGTATTTGTTCATGAAGTCCAGAGAACTTTGTTACCGCCCAGAATTCCATTACCACTTAAATCTACTTGGATGCCCCCAGGGCCACCACATCCAGCATTGTCTTTATTTAAAGAACTGGTGTTGAGGGATGTTGCGAAGTTGCGAAGATAGAAGCGGTACATACTTTAACATCTAAAACTTTCTCAACAGTGGAACGAAAGGCTCTCAGGGACCTTCAAACTCGGGCAGACGTCATAATTCGACGAGCGGACAAAGGTGGAGCTATTGTGATCATGGATAGAATGCAGTATTTAGAAGAAGCTACACGTCAGTTATCCCAGGCAGATACATATAAGATATTGGCACAGGATCCCACAGAGGGTCTTCAGAAACAAATTAAATACCTTACTTCTCAAGCATTGGATACTGATTTGATCAATAAAAAAGAATGGAAATTTCTTAATGAATTTTCACCTACCATGGCTAGGTTTTATCTAGTCCCTAAAGTGCATAAGAGCTTAGACAATCCCCCGGGTCGACCGATTGTCTCTACAAGAGGCATGGTCTTAGAGCCACTTTCAATTTATATTGATTCATTTCTGCGACCTTTGATGGCAAACATTCCGTCATACGTTAAGGACACATCCCATTTTTTGAACATACTGTTGGAATATTCGGAATGGGCTTCCAATGATGATCTTCTTTTAGTCAAACTGGATGTTTCGTCATTATATACCAGCATTCCACAGTCTGCGGCCTATGATGTCATTGTGTCATCTTTACAAGCTAGAGGGGATTTGTCCCCAGCACATGTGGATTTTATATCCCGTTTAGTTAATCTTACCATTTTTCAAAACCATTTCGAATTTGAAGGAGTCCTTTACCAACAAATTTCAGGAGGGGCTATGGGGGCCATGTGTGCCCCCTCAGTGGCGAATCTTTACATGCAAGAGTATGAAAATCAATGGCTTACGAATTCACCGTATGACCGACATCTTGTGTTGTGGAAATGATTCATAGATGACGTGTTTGTATTGTGGAATGGATCAATTCTAGAGCTGCAGGAATTTCTCTGCTGGTTGAATGGAGTAAATTCCCACATTCAATTCACCTACAATGTTGATTCGCAGTCTGTAGTTTTTTTAGATGTGGAAGTTCGAAAAAGTCCACATGGTTGGGTTACCCTGGTTTATAGGAAACCTACCGATAAAAATACAATTCTTCATTATAAAAGTAAACATCCAAAACAGTTGCGTGATAGCTTGCCCGTGTCACAATTTATCAGGTTCCGACGAAACTGTTGAGGATTATAAGCGGCAAGCGAAGAATGTGATGAGTGAGTTTAAACAGCGGGGATATCCGAGTAAAATTCTAAAACAAGCCTACACAAGAGCCCTCTATAATAATAGAGGACTATTATTGAAACCACGCGAGAATATTACTACCACATCTAACCAGGATGATGATAATGTGAATTTAGTCACAAAGTTTTCCCCACTTAGTGGAGCCATTCGACACATTATTCGGAAACATCAAAATGTGTTGGGTACACTTCCCAGATTAGCTAACAAGAATATACGATGTGTTTGGACTCGACCACGAAATTTAAAAGAGCTATTAAGTCCGGCAAAATTACGATCTATACAAGATGAAAGACACCTCACAGTGGCCGGGCATCAAAAATGTGGGCAATGTAATATCTGCCGGGTGACTGATAACATCAGTGAATTTGAATATCATGGCAGGAAGTATGTATTAAGGAATTCAACCACTTGCAACTCGGATCATGTAGTATATGGCATCAGATGCCCATGCGGTTTACTATATGTGGGAAAAACAGTACGCCAGCTACGGGTGAGAATAAATGAACATCGTAGCCGTCTGAAGTGCAAAGCGCTGGAAGTTCCTCTCGTGGCCCACTGTTTAAAACAACAACACATTTTTGAAGATCTGCGTTGTTTTGTGATAGATTGGGTGGCACAAGGTAAGAGAGGTAAATCTAGAGCGCAAACATTACTAATTCAAGAACAAAAATGGATTTTTAGATTGCAATCTGTTTACCCTGAAGGACTTAACAACATGATAGAATGGGTGGCCTGCATTTGACGTCACTGCAATCGGGAAGAAAATCGTTTAAATCCCTGGTCAGACCACATTCCGCATGCGTGGCATTTTTTGGAAAGCCGGTAGGCTATGGATGATACACCGAGAGTAGCATGCAATCTGTAGAATTCAATGTTCTTTAATCTTCATGATAAGGTAGGAATGTCAAGCTTTCAGATATCATAAACGTTTGAGTTTATTGTTTTGCTTCATGCAATTTTGCTATAATGAAAGAACTTTGTCTGCCATATTTTTTCTGTAGATAGAGCTAATCCTTAAATTTGCCCCCTGAAGAAAGAACTGAAACGCAAGAGCGGTACCTGGAAGGTGGCGTTGGGGAAATTTATGAACAGCTTCTAACGGATTCAAAGATAAGTGCAAAGAGCAGTCTTTAAGTTAAATACAAACTCTGTATAAGCACTGAAATTTCTACAATTACAGTTTCAAAAACAACTACAATCTCCAGGATGGAGAAGTTTAAGAGCAGTATTTGAGACATTCAATACTTTGTATAAGCTTTAAAATTGAGAAATACTGAGATACACCTTTTTTTTACTATACAACTACAGGAACCCAATTAATTCAGGAACCTTATAATGGTCGTTGATGTAACGTAGGCATGCTTTTTGACGGAGAAAAATTCCAGGCATTGCCGATTTCAAACTGAGACCATTGGTTCCGTCTAAAATAGATTTGCTATTTTACTCGAGAGCTAGTGTAATATTTATAAAGCACTTTTACAAGGGGTAGTAGTGCAATAACAGTGGTGGAAATCTCTATGTATAGTGGAGGGACGCAGTTTTTTCGATCGGGTGCTCTCCCCTGGCGACCAGCTGCACTGGGTGCGGAGACCCTTGCAATGGGCTCCCTAGCCAAGTAGGGAGGCATCCATGGTGAGGACAATCTATTGCCCTGGGCTTTGGAAGGGCTGCCCGTTTCCAGGTGCTGAGACGACTGCCACCAAACAAGGGAGTCCGTCAACTGCAGGTCACCCGAACTCTGTCCCTGAGGCGGCCCATGGCCTGGGATCACTGGTCCCGGAGACACCACTGCGCCGTTCTCATGTGGAGACGGGCATCTGGAGTGATGTGGACCGTAGAGGCCATGTGCCTGAAGAGGCACAGAAGATGGCGGGCAGACACTGAGCGACGGTGCTGTATGTCCTGGGCCAGAGATCTGAGGTGGTCTGCCCGGTTGGTGGGCAAGAAAGCCTTTGACTGGCAGGTGTCGAACTTTGCTCTGATGAATTCCAGGCACTATGTCGGAAGAAGGTTGGACGTGGAGTAGTTTATGACGAAGCCCAAGTGCTGTAGAACCTCGATGGTGCACACAGTGGCCTGTTGCACCTCGGACGCCGTGTCCCCTTTTACGAGCCAGTCGTCCAGGTAGGGAAACACGAAGACTCCTTGAAGCCTGAGAAAGGCGGCCATGACTGCCAGGCATTTCATGAACACCCTTGGGGCAGAGGCAAGCCCAAATGGGAGCACCTGTACTGAAAGTGCCTGCCCCCTACCACGAACCGCAGGTATTGCCTGTGGTGTGGTGGATTAGGATGTGAGTATAAGCATTCTTGAGGTCTAAGGAACATAGCCGGTCTCCCTGCTGGAGGTAGGGCAGAAATGCTCCAAGGGAGAGCATCTTGAATTTCTCCTGCACCAGAATTCATTCAGGTTGCGCAGGTCGAGGATGGGCCTTAGGCCCCCTGTCCTCTTGGGACGAGGAAGTATCTGGAGTAGAACCCCTTGTCACCACATTGTCCTCGGGAAAACCTGCCAGTTCCTTCAGAAGAAGGTCCTGGTGGAGGGGAGACCTGGGGGACTCTCCTGGAAAATAAAGAAGAGGCATCAAGCGGAGGAGGTAACCCTCCCTGACCACCCTGGGTGCCCAGGCATCAGTAGTGATGTTTACCCACCTCAGGGCATAGAGGGTCAGTCGTCCCCCTGTAGGCTGCTGACCTCCTTGGGGTAGAGTGGCTATGCTGGAGTAGTTAAAACCTCCCCCCTGGCTGGGCCGGAGCCGGTGCCTGGGGCTTCGAAGCCTTCTGCTTACGTGGGTCATGCCCTTGTCCCTTGGTATGCTGCCCTTGTTGGGGAGCCAGGGAGGCCTGAAAATGTGGGTAGTTACGGTAAGCAGCTCCCTTCCTCAAGTAAAAGGGCTTTTTACCTGAGGCCTTCCGGCGGGGAGGAGCAGCGGTTTTCTTAGAGAGCCTGGTCCTCGTCATGAACTCGGTCTCCAACTCGGTGGCCTTGTCGGTCATGGACTTGCCAAAGAGGTTTTCTCCCTGGCAGGGGACATCGGCCAACTTGTCCTGGACCCATTGCTCGAGATCGGACGACTGGAGCCAAGCCTGGTTGCGTGCACAGATGCCCATCATGGCTACCCAGGCCGTCCACTTCAACCCGTCATAGGCCGCATGAGACAAACTTGGAGCATTCACAGACAGCCTCGGACAGGCACCTGAAGCGCTGCAAGGGTTTCTCAGAGAGATCAGCTGAGAAACCGGCGAGTTCCTTCACCAGATCCCTCAGGTATATGCCCATGTACAGCTGGTAGGCCTGGACATGGCAAATGAGCATCAAGACCTGGTAGCACTTCCTGCCAAGGGCTTCCAAGGTGCGGGCCTCTCTCCCGGAGGGCACCGAGGAGTGCATCGTCTGGCTCTTCAGCCAACACATGGCTGACTCCACTACCATGGAGTTGTATGGTAGATGCGACTTCTGGAAGCCAGGGCTCCGGCGAACTCAATACATCAAGTCAAGCCGCTTGCTCACTACCGGCACCAATGCCGGCGTTTCCCACATGTGGAACATGAGCCGTTTCAGGATGGGAGGAATGGGCACCATGAGCAATTCCCGAGGAGAAGCCTTGTACTGGAGGATCTCGAGCTAGTCAGCCCGAAGATCCTCCTCCAACTTGGTCAGGAACACCAGGGCCTTAGACATGTCTTTGACAAAGTCTAAGAATCTTATGTCCTCTGGCGGGGACCTTCTCTGAGGTTCTGAGACTGGGGAGTCTGAGGGGACGTCACGGTGTCGAGTCATCATCCTCTGTCTCCCAATCAGAGTAGTTCAAGGAAGACTCGAGGTTAGGCAGCTCCACGGGCCTTGAAGGGCCCGAAGCCACATGGTCCGCCCCCAGAGGGGACATCGGGGATGACCGTGGTCTCATCAAGTGGGACACTAAGCGGGACCTTGGCTGAGGATTGACTCGAGGCCGCAGGACCTCGAGGATCGGCTCGGCCTCCGGGGACGTCCTTTATGTCGAACGCCCGGTGGTAGGGGCGGAGGAACCGGACGTGCCAGACAACAGCGCCCACTGCTGGTCCAAAAAGGCAGACAAGCTGTGCTCCAAGGCCGCCATTCTGGATTCCAGGCCAGAAGGCTCCGCAGCCTTCAGCACAGGCACTGAGGAACTCGGGCCCAATGCCGGCTCCCCCAAAGGGGAATCCTCAATGAGGATAGCTTTTGAGGAACAACTGCCGGATCCTTCCACGGGACCTTCACCTGAATCTCCTTTTCATATGCCTCGAGCAGGCGCCTGGGGCTGCGGGACTGGGCCCGGAACCCTGCCCGTCGGAGCCATCCAAGGACAATGCCTTTGAGGGTGTCTTCTTCCTCCTGTGTTCCCTCGAGGGGGACCCTCTCTCTCTAAGGACCCACAACGGTGCTCTGGTTCAGAGAACTCCTCCCGAGACGTCGGCGCCTCAGACGAGGCCCTAGCCTTCGGAGGCATCGGGGAAAAACTTATCATGCTGCTGCTGGCGGCTCTTCAGGGCCTTTGTAGACAACAGTTTGCATAAGCTGCAGGCCACCGGGTCATGGTCCCAGGCAATGGAGACAGGAGTCATGTGTATCGGTTAAGGACATGAGCTTAGCACACTGATCATACTTTTTGAAACCACTGGTAGCCATAGGGGAAAAAAGAACCCCTGCAAGGTCGAAGACTCTCTGAGCTGCCAGCAGGGAAAAAAGGTGTGAAGGTGCCCAAAAAGAACAAAAACAGAAAAAGGAACCAAACTCGATGCCGAGGCACCAAGATCGGTAGGCGG
This sequence comes from Ichthyophis bannanicus, assembly GCA_033557465.1. NCBI lineage: Eukaryota > Metazoa > Chordata > Amphibia > Gymnophiona > Ichthyophiidae > Ichthyophis > Ichthyophis bannanicus. The sequence goes on from CM066034.1 coordinate 825,903,658, forward strand.
GAAAAGTACCGGAAACGAGTTAAGAACTCGAGAAGAAAAAATAAACTTTTTCCAGGGGAAAGATAGACAATGTCTGTAGGGCTCCGCGGGAAAAAAGGAGACTGAGTAAGATGACATGTTAAGAGAAATCAGGGAAGCTAAGAGTAAATTAGACTTACCTGCTAATTGTTGTTCCTTAAGGAACTCCAGTCTAGTCCTGACATCTAGGGTTGAGCACCTCCTCCCGCAGCATTGAAGACTGAGCACGTCACTCTTTTGGTGACTCCACTATAAATAGGCTAGGATCCTCCTCCACGCTCCAATAAAGCATAGTTACTCACCTGTAACAGGTGATCTCCGGGAACAGCAGAAATTTAGTCTTCACATATAGGGTATCGTCGGTACCAATGGAGCCTGTGCGGGAACGCTCCCCAGCGTCCAATTAAAAAGCCTTTGGGAGCATCCCACAGCGCCTGCGTGCTGCCTTCCCGCCTTTCCCAACTGCCTCTCTCCAGTTGAGTTTAAAGCTGAGACAAAGAGAGAGAGAGAGAGGGAAAGAAAGAAAAGAGAGAAATAGAGAGATACAACTCCTAGGGGAGGTGGGTGAGTTGTGAAGACTAAATTCCTGCTGTTCCCGGAGATCACCTGTTACAGGTGAGTAACTATGCTATCTCCAGGAACAAGCAGGAATGTAGTCTTCACATATGGGGACTCCCTAGCTACAGATGCCAGGGAGAGACCCCAGAAGTTGTGTACCCCTGTGAAAGGGCTCCACTTCCCCCCATGGATCTCTGCCATCCTACCGGGGATGGTGGGTAGGAGTTGATTAAGTATGGAACAGGTGTTGTAGAACAGCCTGACCAAAAAACGCATCCCGGCGGGAGTCCTTGTCTAAGCAGTAATGGGCTGTGAAGGTATGAACCGAGGCCCAAGTAGCTGCTCGACAGATGTCGTCGATAGACACAGAGTGTAGATGAGCCATTGAGGCTGCCATGGCTCTCACATTGTGAGCTGTGACATGGCCCTTCAGAGAAAGGTTCTTACTCTGATCGGTAAAAGAAATACACTGTGCAATCCAGTTGGACAATGTTCTCTTGGAGACTGGAAGTCCCAAATGAGAAGGATCAAAAGCAACAAAGAGTTGAGAGAACTTTCTATGTTGCTGTGTCCTTTGTAAGTAAAAAGCAAGTGCTCTTTTACAGCCCAAAGTATGAAGATTCCTTTCTGCATTTGAAGCATGAGGCCTTGGAAAAAATACAGGCAGGTAAACCGCTTGGTTTAAATGAAAAGGTGAGACCACCTTTGGCATAAAGTGTGGATGAGTCCTAAGGACTACCTTATCACGATGGAACCTCGTATAAGGAGGATCAGCCACTAATGCTTGCAACTCACTGATGCGACGTGCTGATGTGATTGCAATGAGAAAGACAACCTTCCAGGAAAGGAATTTCAAGGAGGTAGTAGCTAGAGGTTCAAAAGGTGGCTTCATGAGCTGCCCAAGAACCAGATTTAGATCCCATGCCACCGGTGGTGGCCTAATGGGAGGCTTAGTTAGAAGAAGACCTCTCATAAATCTCGCTATGAGAGGATGAGAGGAAATAGGTTGTCCATTTATAGGCTTGAAAGAAGCTGAAATAGCACTTAAATGGACTCTTACTGAGTTAGTCTTAAGCCCTGCATTAGATAAATGAAGGAGATACTCCAGTAATGATTCCAGAGGTATCGTCAGAGGGTAAAGACCCTTCTGCGAACACCATATGGAAAATCTTTTCCACTTGAAAGCATAAGAGCGTCTTGTGGAAGATTTCCTGGAAGCATAAAGGATATCCTTTACTTGTTGAGAAAGGTTAAGACCATAAAGGTCTAGGCTCTCAGCAACCAGGCCCTGAGATGCAGAGATTGGGGATCGGGATGCCACAACATCCCGTCCTCCTGAGACAGGAGATCTGGAGCAGATCCTAACTCCAGAGATGGAGCTTGAGAGAGATGTAGGAGCAGAGGGTACCACACCTGCCGTGGCCAATGTGGAGCTATGAGAATCATATGGCCTCTGTCTCTCTGATGCTTGAATAGGGTCTTGGGAATTAAGGGAATGGGTGAAAAGGCATATAGGAAGTCCTGACCCCAATGGAGAAGGAAAGTATCCCTGGCCTGAGAACCCTGAGCCGGAATTCTGGAACAGAACCGGGGAAGTTTGGCATTCAGCGGACTTGCAAAGAGGTCTATGTCTGGAGTTCCCGAAATTTGAAAAGTTTTGTCTACGTGGTTTGCACGGAGAGACCATTCGTGTGGAAGCAGAACTTGACTTAGTCTGTCTGCCCAAGAGTTTTGAATGCCTGGCAGATACACCGCAAGGAGATGAATCTGATGCTCTCTGGAGAGGGCCCATAGTCACAAAGCTTCATTGCAAAGCGACAGAGAGCCTGTTCCTCCCTGCTTGTTCAGATAGAACATAGCTACATGATTGTACGTCTGAATTAGGACTGTCTTGTAGATCAGCTGGGTGTGGAACACTCGAAGAGCAAGGAAGATTGCTCTGAGTTCCAAGAGGTTGATGTGTAGATGGGTCTCCTGTGGAGTCCAGGTACCTTGGGTAGAGAGATCTTGCAGGTGAGCCCCCCAACCCTCCTGTGAGGTGTCTGTTGTTAGAGTGACCTGGGGTGGGGTCTGTTGGAAAGGGGACCCCACCAACAGGTTTCGGGTTGACTGCCACCATCGGAGGGACAAAATAAGGTAACTTGTGTTTGATATTTTGTCTGATAGGCAGCCTGATGCCTGAGTCCACTGAGTGGATAGAGTCCATTGGGCTGCTCTCATATGGAGGCGAGCATAGGGAACCACATGCACGGTAGATGCCATGTGGCCTAGTGTAACATTTCCCGAGCAGTGAGATGGGTTTTTAACACTGCTTGTGAAGCTAACTGCACAATGCGAAGGCAGCGGGGCTGTGGAAGATAGGACCTTGCTTTCCTGGTATCTAGCATAGCTCCTATAAACTCTAGAGATTGAGTGGGAGTTACGTTGGATTTTGGGATGTTTATGACCAGGCCCAAATACTGAAGGATACGCATTGTGCAAGATAGGGAAATTCTGGCCTCTGGCTCTGATGGGGCTCGAATGAACCAGTCGTCTAAGTAGGGGAAGACGAATATTCCTAGAGTGCGAAGAAATGCTGCTACCATAGCCATGCATTTCATAAACACCCTTGGTGCTAAGGCCAGGCCAAAAGGAAGAACCCTGTACTGGTAGTGCTTCCCCTGAAATAGAAACCGAAGGAATCTTCGGTGAGTTGGATGGATGAGAATATGAGTATACGCATCCTTGAGATCTAGAGTACAAAGCCAATCCTGACTCTGAAGGTATGGCAGAAGAGTTCCCAGAGAAATCATCTTGAATTTCTCTTTGAACAGGAATTTGTTCAATTCTCTGAGGTCTAAAATGGGTCTGTGTCCTCCTGTTTTCTTTGGAATAAGGAAATAGGGGGAGTAAAACCCTGTACCCTGTTGGGAAATGGGTACGTCTTCTATTGCCCTGTGGGCAAGAAGTAAACTGACCTCTTGACCCAACTGAGTGTCGAGTGAAGTCTGAGAATTGAACCGTCTTACAATTGTAGGAGGGGGCATGTTGAGGAAATGAAGCTTGTACCCCTCTTTTACAATGGACAAAGTCCATTCTTCTGCTGTTATCTGCTCCCATCTGGGGGCAAAATGACACAACCTTCCTGGGATGGTGGAAGGCTCTGGCCCGTTGAGGGCCAGGAAGGACAAGTTCTCTAGATGGGAGTCAAAGCCCCTGTGGAGGCTGAGTCTGCTGGGCCGGTTGAGGCTTAGCAGTCTTTGTTTTCCTTTGTTTTGGTGGCTGCTGTCCCTTTCGGGCAGACTGACCTGCAGAATGCACCTGCTGGGTATAGGAGGGGTAAAACCTCTTCTTTTTAGAGAAGAATGGTTTCTTGTAGGATTTTCTCCTTGCAGGATCAGCTGTAGCCTTGGAAAGTCTATCCAAAGTGGTGTTATCAGCATCCAGCTCATTAGCTTTCTCTTGCCAATTTTTGCCAAAGAGATTTTTGCCTGTACAAGGGATATTCCCCAGTTTGTCCTGTACCCAGAGTTCTAAGTCAGATGCCTGGAGCCAGGCAATCCTACGAGCACCTATGGCAATGGCAGAGGTTCTGCTTATGCACTCAAAGCAGTCAAAAGCTGCACGATTAACAAACTTGGAAACATCTTGGGCATGTTTGACAAGTGTAAGATAATCTTGCCTTTTATCATCAGGAAGGAGAGGGCTCATTAGCTCTAGATCTCCTGTAATCTCCTTAAGGAACATGCCCATGTATAAGATGTAGGAACTAATCCTGGCAGAAAGCATAGAGGCCTGGAAGGTTCGACGCCCAAAGGCATCAAGAGTCCTACATTCACGTCCTGGAGGATTAGATGCATGTCTTTTTGCACTCTTGATCCTTCTCATAGCTGATTGTAGTTTAAATTTAATAGTCACTCAGGGCCTAGCATCAGCAAAGTACTTTTAGTTTAAATTTAAAACACAGAAGAGAGCTTTCTGGTTAAATTTAGAACCCAGCAGAGAGCTTGTCGTTTAAATTTCATAATAAGTTAGAGCCTAGCAGCAGCAAAGAGCTATAATTTAAATCAAATAAGAATATAGCTTACCTCAGCAGCACAGGACAGGGTACTGTGTAGCAGCCCTCTTTTAATAAGTGCCTCTATATCGTTCCATGGTGAGACCGCACCTTGAATATTGTGTGCAATTCTGGTCGCCGTATCTTAAAAAGGATATAGAGTTATTAGAAAAGGTTCAGAGAAGAGCCACCAAAATGGTAAAGGGGATGGAAGGATACTCCTATGAAGAATAGGCTAAAAAGGTTAGGGCTCTTTAACCTGAAAAAGAGACGGCTGAGGGGAGATATGATAGAAGTCTATAAATTAATGAACGGAGTGGAACGGGTAAACGTAGATCGATTGTTTACGTTATCAGAATATAGAAAGACTAGGGGACATGCAATGAAGCTACAGGGTAAACTATTTAAGACTAATAAAATAAAATATTTTTTCACTCAACGTGTATTCAAACTCTGGAATTTGTTACCAGAGGATGTAGTAAAGGCTGTTAGTGTAGCTGGGTTTAAAAAAGGTTTGGACAAGTTCCTGGAGGAAAGGTCCATAAACCATTATTAAGGAGGGACCCAGGATATCAATGCTTGACCCAGTACAAGTATTGTGGAACCTGTGTCTTTTGGGGAAACTGCTAGGTACGTATGACCTAGACTGGCCACTGTTGGAAAAAGGATACTGGGCTTGATGGACCTTGGTCTGACCCAGTATGGCATATCTTATGTTCTTATGATTCCACCACCATGGAGTGGTGTGGTAACAGTTTTTTGAAATCCAGGACAAGGAGGTACTCGATACATGGTATCAAGCCTACGAGAATGAGGAGGGGTGGTAAGAGGTGTTTCCCACATTCTTAACATGAGATCATGCAAGATCTCATGAATAGGCAAAGTAACTGCCTCCTTAGGATATTGTAAAATCTCCAACTCCTTTGCTCTGGGTTCTATTTCAGGAGCCACTGTGATGGAAAGACCTCTAGCCACCTCCCGGATGAAATCCTGAAAGGATATATCCTCTGGAGGAGAAATCCTACGTTTAGGAGAGGAAGGCTCTTCAGAGAGAAGTACTCCGGTACCGACAGAGCTGTCAGAATCCTCAGACTCATCGGAGGATTCAAAATATCTCCTTGTCCGGGTTCTCTTGCAAAGCACGATACCGGTACTGATCGAAGTCGGTACCGGAGGGGTCCGGTGCCGGCCTGTCGATACTGGAGGAAATAGCATGACTCGGTGTCGGCAACACACTCGCCGATGTCAATGCTGTTGGTACTGGTACCGGTACCGATGTCGGTGCCAGAACCGGTGTCGATACTGGTTGAACTTTCTGAAGCGGTCCCGAAGGCACCGATGCCACAAGAAGAGCCGCCAGACTGCATTCAATAGCCAAGAATCTCTGGTCTATTGACGTTGCCGATGCCTGGGTGTCGGTACCGGATGAAGCGGCCGGTACCCCAGAGCACGGCACCAGTAGTTCTGCCGAGGTTGAGGCCTCAAGAACATCCTGGAGCCCCGATAGTGCTTTGGAAGCCGAAGCCTCCTGCCGGGGCAATTTTGCCGGTACAAGTCCCTCAAGGGCAACGCCAGAAGCATCTCGATGCTTGGAAGGAGATCTACCCTTTGAGGACTGGCCAGATTTATGTTTAGTTACCTGAGATCCATGGGAGGAAGACGAAGCCCTGGAAGACGTTGATGCCACAGATGCTGCATCGGAGGGAAAGAGGGTGCTAAGCTTAGCAGCTCAGTTTTGCCGACCTCTCTTCGACATCATCCAAAAGGCAACACACTCCGAGATGGAGTGGTCAGGACCTAAACATTTAAGGCACCACTCATGAGTGTCGGTGACGGAGATGGTACCGCCACACTTAGAACACTTTTTAAAACCCGAAGCGGGTTTTTCCATTGTTGAGGAAAATTTGGGCCTAGTGCCCAAAATGGCACGTGGCACCCGAAAGAAAAAGGGCTGGAAACTCCAGAAAAAAAAAAAGATTACAATTTTTTTTTTTTTGAAGAAAGAAAGAAAGAACCGGCGGTACCGGTATAGCGTCGAGGAAGGCAGACGCTACCACAAAAAAGATTTTAAAAATGGGATAATTTCTGCGGTGACAGGAAAACGTCCTGCTGGCTCCGCGGAAAACAAAGAACTGGAGAGAGGCAGTTGGGAAAGGTGGGAAGGCAGCATGCAGGCGCTGTGGGATACTCCTAAAAGCTTTCTAATTGGACGCTGGGGTGCGTTCCCGCGCGGGCTCCGTCGGTACCGACGATATCCTATATGTGAAGACTACATTCCTGCTTGTTCCTGGAGATACCTATTGACAAAGCAGACTCACGAGAGCAATAACTGAGAAGTTAAATACAACTGCAACAAACACTGAACCGACTAAATAAATCTAGTTATTCTTGTTTCTTTTTTTTTTTTTTTTTAATTACCTGAGAAAACCTTACCATTCTCCTAAGTTCTGCTGAGGCTGATCTCCCACTTTGAGGAACCCCAGGTGAGCTATACCGCCCCGCTACACCAACTACTCACATTTCTTTATGAATCCTCCATGACCCGATGTGTCCGGCACCCCTGCAGGTTATTACCTTCTGCTTCAGGCCCTCGACCAGGGAGGGATACAGGACTAGACTGGAGTTCCTTAAGGAACAACAATTAGCAGGTAAGTCTAATTTACTTTTCCTTTTCATCCCTCCAGTCTAGTCCTGACATCTAGGGATATAACAGAGCAGTAAAACAATACAATTACCGGGAGGGACCCGCTAGACAGCCTGAAGCACTGCTGAGCCAAAACAAGAATCCCGTTCCGCTTGAACATCCAACCGGTAATGTTTCACAAACGAATGAAGCGAAGACCACGTTGATGCCTTACAAATCTTCACTGCCGGCACCAAGCTGAACTCAGCCCACGATGCTGCTTGCGCCCTTGTCGAATGAGCTCTGAGCCCTACTGGCACCGACTTCCCTTTCAAGATATAAGCTGACGCAATAGTTTCTTTCAGCCATCTGGCAATAGAGGCTTTCGACGCTGCTTCCCCTCGTCTTGGCCCCCCAAATAAGATGAAAAATCTGTCGGACCTATGAAAAAGCGCCGTCTTCTGCAAGTACTTCCTCAAGACACGCCCCACGTCCAGCCGATGGAGCCGACGAACATTACCTCCAGCCTCATGCACATTCTGGAAGTCAAAACTCGGCAACACCACTACCTGATTTAAGTGGAACGGAGACACAACCTTAGGCAAGAAGGAGGGCACCGTTCTCAAAACCACTTTCTGTCTTTGAATGGACAAAAAAGGCTCCCTACACGACAAAGCTTGCAACTCCAAAATCCATCTAGCCGAACAAATAGGCACCAAAAAGACCACTTTGAGAGTAAGATCCTTCAAGGTAGCCGCCGACAGAGGTTCAAACGGACCTCGCACCAGCGCCTCCAACACCAAATTGAGATCCCATGTCGGCACCTTCGCCCTGCATGGAGGCCTCAGCAGCGACGCCGCTCGCAAAAAACGTTTCACATCCGGATGAGTTCCGAGACTCCTCCCTTGTACTTTTCCGCGGTAACAGGACAGCGCTGCCAGCTGAACACGCAGAGTCGAAACCGCTAAGCCCTTGTCTAACCCATCCTGCAAGAAAGACAGAACTTGCGGCACCCCAATTTTCAAGGCTGTCACTCCAATATTCTCACACCACGACTCAAACAGCCGCCACACTCTAACATAGGCCAGCGCGGTAGAGCGACGCCTGGACCTCAACAGGGTAGAAATGACCTGCGGCGAGTAATCTCTAGACCTTAACCTCGCCCTTTCAAGAGCCAGGTCGTAAGCGAGAATCGATCCTCCTGAGGCAAGTTCAACGGCCCCTGTACCAACAGATCCCTTCTGTCCAGAAGCCGCCATGGCTGTCCTACCTGGAGCCGCATCAAATCCGCATACCACGGCCTTCGAGGCCAATCCGGAGCAATGAGGATGACCTTCCCCTTGTGCCGCTCTATCCGCTGCAGCACCCGCCCTATCAGCACCCATGGCGGAAACACATACAGCAACTGATCCCGAGGCCAAACCTGCATCAAGGCATCCAAGCCTTCCGACATCCTTTCTCGCCTTCTGCTGTAAAACCTTGCGGCCTTTGCCGACATGAACATCGCCATGAGATCCATTACCGGGGTCCCCCAGCGACGCACCACCGAGTCGAACACTTCTTGATGCAGAACCCATTCCCCGGGATCTACTTTGACCCGACTTAAGTAATCGGCCGTCACATTGTCTACTCCTGCTACATGGGCCACCGACAAGGCCTCTAGATGTTGCTCGGCCCAGCCTAAGAGCTCCTCTGCCTTGTCCTCCAGAGCTACACTGCAGGTGCCCCCTTGGGCGATTGATATAGGCCACGGCTGTGGCATTGTCCAACAGCACTCTTACTGCCTTTCCCTGTAGTCTTCGCTGCAATGCCCAAAGCGCTAACTTCACTGCCCGCAGCTCCAACCTGTTGATAGACCACTGCTTTTCCGATACTGTCCACTGGCCCTGCGCGAATTGTCCTTCGAAGTGTGCCCCCCATCCGAAGAGACTGGCATCCGTCATCAGAGGCCTTCAATCCAGGGACTCCAGGGGCATTCCCCTCTGAAGATTTCCGGGCACTAGCCACCTCTGCAAGACCTCCCGCGTCTCCTGCAGACAGGGCAATCTCTGCGTCAAGCGACCAGTCTGATGAGACCATCTTCTGAGCAAAGCCCTCTGAAGCGGCCTCATGTGAGCTCTGGCCCAGGGTACCACCTCCAGGGTCGACGCCATCTTTCCTAAAAGTTGCAGATAGTGCCACGCTGTGGGGGCCGCTCTCTTCAGAAATGCGCAGATCAGCTCCCTTAGTACCTGCTCCCTGAGGGGCGGAAGAAAAACTCTCCCCTCCCTTGTGTCAAAGCGGGCCCCCAAATACTCCAACTCTTGAGAGGGCACTAGCCTGCTCTTCTCCGTATTGACCACCCAATCTAGACTCTGCAAAAACTGGACCACCCGGTGGGTAGCCTCTTCGCTTTCGCTTCTCGACTTCGCGCGGATTAACCAATCGTCCAGGTAAGGATCTACCAATACTCCCTGTCTTCGCAATGCCGACGCCACCGCCGCAGCCACCACCATCACCTTGGTGAAGGTTTGCGGAGCTGTTGCCAGCCCGAATGGCAATGCCTGAAACTGAAAATGTCCCCGAGTAACCGCGAAGCGCAGAAATCGCTGATGCTCCCTGCGAATTTTATTATTTAGCTGTATTTATATCCCGCTTTTCACCTGGTCAAAGCGGTCAATTGGGGGATACATTTAACACGAGGGGATATGAGACACATACGCTAATACTTACAGGGAACATGGGCAATGGAGGGTTAAGTGGCTTGCCCAAGACCACAAGGAGTGCCTACAGGACTAGGAATCCCAGTCCCTCCGGCCTGAGATTGCTGTCCCCAGGTGGGACTTGAACCCCCGACTCTCCGGCCTAAAGTACCTTGTCCTAACCATGAGACCACTCCTCCCTCCCCCTGCGAATCGGTATGTGAAGATAGGCTTCCGTCAGATCTAGAGACGTGAGAAACTCTCCCTATCTTACCGCAACGATGACCGGTCTTAGGGTCTCCATTTGAAAATGTGTCACCCTGAGTTACCGATTGACCCCTTTGAGATCCAGAATTGGATGAAAGGTACCCTCCTTCTTTGGAACCACAAAGTAGATCGAGTACCGACTGCAACCAAACTGGTCCTCCGGCACCGGTACCACCGCCTTGAGCACCAGGAGCCTTTCTACCGTTTCCTGCACCACCAGCCACTTTGACCGGACCCGGCATGGCGAGAGAACGAAAGCATCGACCACCAGACGCTGGAACTCCAGAGCATAACCCTCTTGAATGACCTCCAACACCCACTGGTCTGACGTAACTCGGGTCCAGGCAGGATAGAACTCCCTTAACCGACCCCCCCACGGGAATCAATCTCGCCTGGACCCCCCGCACTTCATTGAGGTTTCTTGAAGGTCGAGGACGAGGAAGATCCGAAACCTCTTCCCGCTCCTCTGAACCCACGAAACCACTGGGACCTGTAAGTCGAGTGTCCCCGCTGAAACTGACCAAACCATGGGGACCGAAAACGATGGTACTCCCTCTGCTGATTTTTCGTCGGACCCTGGGAACGTCCAGGCTTCTGCTTATCCTCCAGTAGCCTTCCACCCTTGGATTCGCCGAGGTCTTTCACTAACTTATCCAAATCCTCCCTAAACAGGAGCTTGCCCCTGAAGGGGAGCTTACTTAGCCGTGCCTTTGAGGAGCCATCTGCAGCCCAGTTACGGAGCCACAAACATCTACGTGCTGCTACCACAAACACCATACTCCTGGCCAGGCTTCGTATCATATCATATTGGATATCTGCCAGATAAGCCGCTCCAGTTTCCAACCGAGCCGTCTCCTCGGCCGCGTCCTCTAGCTGTCCCATGTTAAGCCTCTGGCACCATCGCAAACATGCCCTCGCCACCTATGCCCCACAAATAGAAGCTTGCATGGAGAGGGCGTTAGCATCGAACACCTGCTTCAGCAATGAATCTAGGCACCTATCCTGTGCATCCTTAAGTGCTGCACTGCTTTCTACTGGTATCGTTGTCTTCTTGGTAACGGAAGACACCGCCACATCTACCTTAGGAGATTTAAACTGGTCCTTATCCTGGTCCGCCAAAGGGTAAAGTCGAGCCATCACCCTGGACCCCTTCATCCCAAATTCCGGCATGTCCCATTCCTCTTGGATCATCTCCCTAAACTCTCTATGTAATGGGAACACATTCTGGGCCTTGCAAACCACCTGTAATAATGGATCCTCTAACGCTGAATCCTCCCCTGCGCTTGAAGCCAGAATGTTCAGCGCCTTCAGCATCTCCGTAATGAGCGCCGGCAACTCTTTTGCTGGAACACCCTCACCACTCATGCCTGATCCTCCTGCTCAGTGAGCTCCCCTTTCTCCAACTCCTCTCCCATCTCTAAATCCTCCAGCTGATCTTTCTCCGGTAGTAGCCTAGGCTTCTTCGAGGGCACACCACCGGCTCCGAGATCTAGTTGCTGACCTGGGCGTTTTACCCTCAGTTCCACCTCCCCTGCCGCTGTGGACCCCGGCACCCCCCCCCCCCCCGAGGGTCTGCTGCAGCAGGGTTACAAATTGTTGTGAAAAAATCACTGCTAAACCACCCTGGATCAGAGGGAATGTCTGGCGCCGAAGAGGGCCCTGCTACCGGCTCCAGGGTGGGCGGCGAAGAAGCCAGCGGATCAGACGAGACTGGGCTCTCTCCCTTCTGGCTTTCTGCGCCATCTCCCGTTGACAGCTCCGCCGAGGCCGCTTTCCGCAAGCACCCCTTGCATACCCCGGCCTCCGACCGAGACCCTTTCTTCACTCCACAAAGCAAACACAACTGTTTGGACGGCATCCTGCCAGCCAGCCCTGTCAGAGCTGTGGGAGCAAATTCCTAAGTAAAATTCAGCTTTTTCTTTTTTATTTTTAAAATGAGCAAAACTAACAAACTAACCAAATTAAATGACTACTTCACTAAAATATCCGGAACTGTAAGTAAGGACTCCCCCTTAGCTCCTGAAAGCCCGTGTCAATGAACCCTAAAACCGCCGAAGCCTAACTGACCTGACGTCCTGCTTCCTGTGCTTTTCACCACGCGACCACGGCCTAACCGGGCCCGGACGCTGCGCTTACCTCTGCGCTGCTTCACCGGCCTTTCCAGACACCTCTCAGCCGCGCCTTGCCAGACCGCAGCCAAAGCGTCGACCGGGGAACCTCGCACTCGCAGAAGAGAAAGAGGCCAGTGAAGTCCTGTGCGAAGCGGCTCTGCGTCCACTGCTGAAGTGAACGCCGGCAGCCGCAGACCTTCCTCTCACTCTCTCTCTCTCTCCCCGATGCCGTTCAAAGACCGGCTTCTCACTCACGTGGTGAGTTCGGGAGCCGAGAGCCCCCCTCCTTCACTCCCCACCGTTGACACTCCCGATGCCACTGTAGAGCACCTCGGCAGAGGGGGGGGGGGGGAGGGAGGTAGAGACAGTCCCTGGAGACTGAAGCTCCCCTGCAGGCTGAAACTGCTCTCCCAGGTCCGTTGAAGCCAAAGAGCTTCTCTTATTTCCTTTTCCCAAATAGAAAACTAACAAGCTCTCCTTACTTAGTACTCCAGTGAGTCCTGACCTCTAAGGTCAATACTCCTCCGCTGCTTTGGAAACTGAGCTTACTGGAGCGTGGAGGAGGATCCTAGCCTATTTATAGTGGAGTCACCAAAAGAGTGACGTGCTCAGTCTCCAATGCTGCGGGAGGAGGTGCTCAACCTTAGATGTCAGGACTAGACTGGAGGGACAAAAAGGAATATAAGTTATAACACAGTAATAATGGGTGACTTCAATTACCTCAGTATCGACTGGGTCAGTGTCACTACAGGACATGCTAGGGAGATAAAGTTTCTAGTTGAAATAAATGACTGCTTCTTGGAGCAGCTGGTTCATGAACTGACAAGAGGGGAAGCTATTCTAGAACTAGTCCTTAGTGGAACACAGGATCTGGTGCAAGAGATAAGGGTGTTGGGGCCACTTTGCAATAGTGATCATAGCATGATCACATTTGATTTAATAAATGTAAGAACAATGGCAAGGAAACCCACAGTACTACCTTTTAACTTTTAAAAGGGAGACTATGATAACATGAGGAAAATAATTAAGAAAAAACTAAAAGAAGCAGCTGCAAAGGTTAAAGATTTACATCAAGCATGGGTGTTGTTTAAAAATACTATCTTGGAAGCCAAGACACTTTAAGAAAAGTGAAAGGAAGGCCAAAAAACTGCCAGAATGGCGAGGTCAGAGAGTCTGTTGTGGCCAAAAATGCATTTTTTCAGGAAATGATAAAAGGAGCCAAATGACACAAACGGGAAACAACATAAGCACCAGCAAGTTAGATGCAAGGCATTGATAAGGCAGGCAAAGTTATCCATGACTGAAATGGTATTTAAAGCTGATGTAGCAGAAGAATTGAAAGAAATACAGATAAACCGGGAAGGTGCATTACAAGTATTTGATAAACTGAAGAGTAGTAAATCACCTGGACCAGATGGCATATATCCAAGGGTGTTGAAAGAACTGAAAGATGAGATTGCAGACCTACTATTAGTAATCTGTGAACTATCATTAAAATCATCTGTAGTACCTGAAGATTGGAGAATGGCAAATGTAACGCCAATTTTTAAAAAGGGTTCCAGGGGTGATCTGGGAAACTACAGTTTGGTGAGCCCGACATCTGTACCAGGCAAAATGGTAGAAACCATTATAAAGAATAAAATTACTTAACATGTAGACAGTCATGGCTTAATGGGAGAAAGCCAACATGGATTTAGCCAAGGAAAGACTTGTCTTACTAATCTATTACATTTTTTGAAGGTGTGAATAAAGAGGTAGACCAAGGTGAGCCAGCTGATATAGTGTACCTGGATTTTCAGAAAGCCTTTGACAAGATCCCACATAAGATACTCTTAGCGAAATAAAAAAGTCTTAGGATTGGAGGCAGTGTAGTATTGTGGATCAGGAACTGATTAAAAGAAAGCAGAGAGTAGGGCTAAATGGCCAATCTTCTCAATGGAGAAAGGTGAACAGTAAAGTACCCCAGGGATCTGTGCTGGGCCCGCTGCTTTTTAACATCTTCTTAAATTACCTGGAAATGGGAACAACAAGTGAGGTAATGAAATTTGCAGATGACACAAAATTATTCAAAGTTGTTAAAACACAAGAGGATTGTGAAAAATTGCAAGAGGACCTTGATAAATACGAAGACCGGACGTTCAAATAGCAGTTGAAATTTACTGTGGACAAATAGAAAGTTATGCACCTAGGAAAGAACAACCCAAATTATGGTTACGTGATGCAAGCTTTCACAATAGGAACCACCACCCAGGAAAAAGATTTAGGTGTCATCGTGGATAATATGTTGAAACCCTCCATCCAGTGTGCAGCGGCACCAAGAAAGCAAATAGAATGCTAGTAATCATAAGGAAAGGAATGGAGAAAAAAAACAAGGCTATTATAATGCCTTTGAATTGTTCCATGGTGCAACCACATATTGAATATTTTGTGCAATTCTGGTCACCATATCTTAAAAAGGATATAGCGGAATTAGAAGAGGTACAGGGAAGAGCCATCAAAATGGTAAAAGGGATGGAAGGATACTCCTATGAGGAAAGGCATAAAAGGTTAGGTAGGGCTTTTCAACTTGGAAAAGAGATGGCTAAGGGGAGATATGATAGAGGTCTATAAATTAATGAAGGGAATGGAACGGGTAAACATACATTGGTTGTTTATGCCATCAAAAAGTAGAAAGAATAGGGGACAGGCAATGAAGCTACAACGTAAGCCATTTAAGACTAATAAGTAAAAAAATATCTTCTTTTAACATGTAATTAAACTCTGGAATTCATTACCGGAGGATGTAGTAAAAGCTGTTAGAGTAGCCGGGTTTAAAAAAGATTTGGAAAAGTTCCTGGAGGAAAGGTCCATAAAATATTATTAAAGAGGACATGGGAAATCCACTGCTTGCCCCAGGACAAGCATTGTAGACCCTGTGTGCCTTTTGGGAATCTGCCAGGTACTTATGACCTGGATTGGCCACTGTTGGTAATAGGATACTGGGCTTGATGGATCTTGGTCTGACCCAGTTTGGAATTTCTTAGGTTCTTATGTAACAACTTCTAAGTGACAGAAATGTGCATGTTTGGTTCAATCGGACAAGATACCTAGCAATAGTGCCTGTGGCGTGAAAACAGGCTCCATTTGTGGCCTTGTTCAAATTCAGGCTAACTCCTCACTTCTTTGAGACTGCTTCTGGATCCTGATCCTCTTAGTCTCCTGATCCTCTTAGTCTCCTGTTCATCTCCTATGTGTTTCCTTACCATTCCCCTAGAAACATCCTTATCTCCGGTTGTTGTGTTGTCTGTCTTGACTATACTGTAAGCTGTTATGAGCAGAGACTGTCCCTTAAATGTCTCTCTATAGCGCTGCATAATTCTTGTAGCTCTATACAAATAATAAGAAGTAGTAGTAATAGTAGTAAAACACTAATGAACAGATTTATTTTTGTACCCTTAAAAAGACACCTAATGAGCTGGAAAGTAAACACCTAAAGGTTAAATTAGACTTACCTGCTAATTGTTGTTCCTGGAGTAGATACAGTCTAGTCCCGGACCTCTGGGTTGTCTACCTTAAACAGCAGCTTGGAGACTGAGGAACCACCTTCTTTCTCTGATGTCACCAGTATATGTATATGATGCTGGGATCCGCCTTCTCTCCCCAGTTACCTATTGACAAAGCAGACTCACCGGAGCAACAAGTAAGCATCTTAAGCAACTATAGCAGGCGAAGCCGGCGCCATACTGCGCCGAACCCCCCCAAAACAAACTGAGAGAGAACCATGAAAGAACAGGAAAAAGTAGACCATATCCCATAAAAGTGCACGGAATCTTCCCCCCAGCACACCCAGGAGAAGCCCGCTCCCGCCAGGAAAATACCCAAAAAGGGCTCCGCACGCTTACCTGTGACAGAAGACCGGCCTGTCAGGCTGCCCTTCTCGAGACACAATTCCACCAGGGCGGGATACGGGACCAGACTGTATCTACTCCAGGAACAACAATTAGCAGGTAAGTCTAATTTAACCTTCCTGATCGTATCTCCAGTCTGGACCTGGACCTCTGGGAAAGTACCAGAGCAGTACTTAACGGGAGGGACCCTCTGTGGCAGCCTGAATGACCGCCGCTCCAAAGCACACATCTTGCTGTGCCTGGACATCCAATCAGTAGTGCTTCACAAAGGAATTCAAAGAAGACCACGTCGCCGCCTTGCAAATCTCGACCGGTGGAACCAAACGAGACTCCGCCCAAGATGCCGCTTGCGCTCTCGTAGAGTGGGCCCGCAGCCCCTCCGGCACCGGCCGCCCCTTCAAAATATACGCCGACGCAATAGCCTGCCTGATCCACCGCAAAATGAAGGACTTCGACGCCGCTTCACCCCTACGCGGACCCACGAACAACCTCTCGGAACTGCGGAATTCCGCCGTCCGGCGCAGATACTTTTTCAACGCCCGCTTGACGTCCAGCGTACATAAGAACATAAGAACATAAGATATGCCATACTGGGTCAGACCAAGGTCCATCAAGCCCAGTATTCTGTTTCCAACAGTGGCCAATCTAGGTCATACGTACCTAGCAGTTTCCCCAAGGGACACAGGTTCCACAATGCTTGTATTGGTTCAAGCATTGATATCCTGGGTCCCTTCTTAATAATGGTTTATGGACCTTTCCTCCAGGAACTTGTCCAAACCTTTTTTAAACCCAGCTACACTAACAGCCTTTACTACATCCTCCGGTAACAAATTCCAGAGTTTGATTACACGTTGAGTGAAAAAATATTTTCTTTTATTAGTCTTAAATAGTTTACCCTGTAACTTCATTGCATGTCCCCTAGTCTTTCTATATTCTGATAAGGTAAACAATCGATCTACATTTACCCGTTCCACTCCGTTCATTAATTTATAGACTTCTATCATATCTCCCCTCAGCCGTCTCTTTTCCAGGTTAAAGAGCCCCAACCTTTTTAGCCTTTCTTCATAGGAGTAGCCTTCCATCCCCTTTACCATTTTGGTGGCTCTTCTCTGAACCTTTTCTAAAATTGCTATATCCTTTTTAAGATATGGCGACCAGAATTGCACACAATATTCAAGGTGCGGTCTCACCATGGAACGATATAGAGGCATTATAATATCTTTTGTTTTATTTTCCATTCCTTTCCTTATCATACCTAGCATTCTATTTGCTCTCTTGGCCGCCGCTGCACACTGGGCCGAGGGTTTTAACATGGTATCCACAAGGACGCCTAAATCTTTTTCTTGGGTGGTGGTTCCTAATGTGGAACCTTGCATCGTGTAACCATAGTTTGGGTTGTTCTTCCCTAGGTGCATAACCTTGCACTTCTCCACATTAAATTTCATCTGCCATTTTGATGCCCAGTCTTCCAATTTATCAAGATCCTCTTGCAATTTTCCACAATCCTCCTGGGTTTTAACAACTTTAAATAGTTTTGTGTCATCAGCAAATTTGATAACCTCACTCGTTATTCCACTTTCCAGGTCATTTATGAATATGTCAAAAAGCAGCGGACCCAGCACAGATCCCTGGGGTACACCACTATTCACCTTTCTCCATTGGGAAAATTGGCCATTTAGCCCTACCCTCTGCTTTCTATCTTTTAACCAGTTCCTGATCCACAGTAGTACACTGCCTCCTATCCCATGACTCTTTAGTTTTGCCAAAAGTCTCTCATGAGGGACCTTGTCAAAGGCTTTCTGAAAGTCCAGATACACAATATCAACCGACTCACCTTTGTCCACCTGTTTATTCACTCCTTCAAAAAAAACATAACAGATTAGTAAGACAAGATCTTCCTTGTCTAAAGCCATGTTGGCTGTCTCCCATTAGGTCATGACTATCTATATGCTGAGTAATTTTATTCTTTATGATGGTTTCTACCATTTTTCCCGGTACTGATGTCAGGCTCACCGGTCTGTAGTTTCCCGGATCACCCCTCGAACCCTTTTTAAAAATTGGTGTTACATTGGCGATCCTCCAATCCTCAGGTATTAGAGATGATTTTAATGATAGTTCACAGATTACTGATAGCAGGTCTGCAATCTCAAATTTCAGTTCTTTCAACACCCTTGGATGTAT
The DNA here is from genome assembly GCA_033557465.1 of Ichthyophis bannanicus. Taxonomy (NCBI): domain Eukaryota; kingdom Metazoa; phylum Chordata; class Amphibia; order Gymnophiona; family Ichthyophiidae; genus Ichthyophis; species Ichthyophis bannanicus. The sequence continues at coordinate 825,922,020 of CM066034.1, forward strand.
ACCATCCGGCCCAGGTGATTTGCTACTCTTCAGTTTATCTAATAGTTGTAAGACATCTTCCCGATGTATCGATATTTCCTTCAATTCTTCCACACCTTTAAATACCACTTCAGTCGTGGGTAACATCCCTACATCTTCCTCAGTAAAGACCGAAGCAAAGAATTCATTCAGTCTCTCCGCTATCGCCTTGTCGCCTCTTAGTGCTCCTTTAACCCCTTTATCATCTAATGGACAAACTGACTCTCTCATGGTTTTTTTGCTACGAAAGTACTTGAAAAGGTCTTTATTTCGCGTTTTTGCTTCCGCAGCAAGCTTCTTCTCAAATTCTCTCTTTGCCTGCCTTATCAATGCCTTGCATTTGACTTGCCAGTGCTTGTGCTGTTTCCAGGTTTCATCATTTGGCTCTTTTTTCCATTTCTTGAAAGATGCTTTTTTGGCAACAACAGCCTCTCTGACCTCAGCTTTAAACCATGCTGGCAATTTTTTGGACTTCCTTCCACTTTTCTTAAAGCGTGGAATACAGCTGGTCTGGGCTTCCAAGATAGTATTTTTCAACAACACCCAAACTTGATGTACGTCTTTAACCTTTGCAACTGCTCCTTTTAGTTTTTTCTTAACTGTTTTCCTCATTCTATCATAGTCTCCCTTTCGAAAGTTAAAGGGTAGTACTGTGGATTTCCTTACTATCCCTCCTCCACTAATTAAATCAAAGGCGATCATGCTATGATCACTATTGCCAAGTGGCCCCAACACCCTTATCTCTTGCACTACATCTGGTGTTCCACTAAGGACTAGGTCTAATATTGCTTCCCCTCTGGTCGGTTCATGAACCAGCTGCTCCAAGAAGCAGTCATTTATTTCATCTAGGAACTTTATCTCCCTAGCATGTCCTGTTGTGACACTGACCCAGTCGATGCCGGGGTAATTGAAATCACCCATTATTATTACTGCACTGTAACTTTTGCTAGCTTCCTTGATTTCTTTGAGCATTTCATCATCCATTTGTTCATTCTGGCCAGGCGGACGATAGTACACCCCCACTGCCATCGCCTTCCCCTTTTTACATGGAATTTCAATCCATAGAGATTCTACAGCAAATTTTGTTTCTTGCAAAACTTTAATCCTTTCTGACTCAATGCCCTCTCTAACATAGAGCGCAACCCCTCCACCAATTTGATCAGCTCTATCATTTCGATATAGTTTGTACCCAGGTATCACAGTGTCCCACTGGTTGTCCTCCTTCCACCATGTCTCTGATATTCCAATCATATCTAACCTCTCGTTTAGTGCTATATATTCTAACTCTCCCATCTTGTTTTGTAGACTTCTAGCATTTGCATACAAGCATTTTAGAGACTGTATTTTATTCATATTAATTTGGCTATTGGTAGACATGGGTAATTTGGGATCTTTAAGTTCTGTCTGCTCCATACTCGAGGGCATTTGGGCTACTTTACTCTTTTTTGGAACCTCTCTGCTTTTTGTAGTATCCTTCAAGGATACATTCTTCCGAACCATGCGCTCTTGGGCGACTGTCGGCTTTCCCCTATTATCTAGTTTAAAAGCTGCTCTATCTCCTTTTTAAAGGTTAATGCCAGCAGCCTGGTTCCATCCCGGTTAAGGTGAAGCCCATCCCTTCGGAAGAGCCCCTCCTTTCCCCAGAATGTTCCCCAGTTCCTAACAAATCCGAACCCCTCATCTCTGCACCATTGTCTCATCCACGCATTGAGACTCCGGAGCTCTGCCTGCCTATTGGGTCCTGCGCGTGGAACGGGAAGCATTTCGGAGAACGCTACCCTGGAAGTTCTGGATTTCAACTTCCTACCTAAAAGCCTAAATTTAGCTTCCAGAACCTCCCTACCACATTTTCCTATGTCATTGGTACCAACATGTACCAAGACAGCAGACTCCTCCCCAGCACTATCTAAGACCTTATCTAGGTGGCGTGTGAGGTCCGCTACCTTCGCACCAGGCAGGAATGTTACCAGGCGATCCTCACGTCCACCAGCCACCCAGCTATCTACATGCCTAATGATCGAATCACCAACTATAACTGCTGTCCTAACCCTTCCCGCATGGGCACTTGGCCCTGGAGAAACCTCCTCGGTGCGAGAGGGGTTTACATCACCTGGAGGACAGGTCCTAGTTACAGGATCACTTCCTGCCACACCAGGGTGATGCTCTCCTGTCACGTGACCTCTCTCCTCCATGGCAACAGGGATGCTGCCAGACTGGAGGTGGGACTTCAGGACTATATCCCTGTAGGTCTCGTCTATGTACCTCTCTGTCTGTCTTATGTTTTCCAAGTCTGCTACTCTAGCCTCTAGAGAACGGACTCGTTCCCTGAGAGCAGAGAGCTCCTTGCACCTAGTGCACACGTAAGACCTCTCACCAGCTGGGAGAAAATCATACATGTGACACTCAATGCAAAAGACTGGAAAGCCCACATCCCGCTGCTGGACTGCTGTCTGCATCTTAGTTTTAAGTTTGTGTTTAGATCTTTAAGTTCTATATGTACTAAAGGGTGCAATGGATATTTATACCACTAAAACTGTACCTAAGAAGTTTAATATACCTTGTTCACCTGAAGCTTAATTAATCTCAGGTCCTTGGTGTATGACTGATTTGGGTAATGAGCTTCACCTGAGAGCACCTCCTGTCTTTTAAGTTGTGCAAGTACCTATAAAGCTGTGATTTTCCCAGGGGAGGGTGGGTGTGTGGAGGGAGGGAGGGATATAACACTTATTAAAAAAGGGCTGCTACACAGTACCTTGTCCTGTGCTGCTGAGGAAAACTATATTCTGATTTGATTTAAATTATAGCTCTTTGCTGCTACTAGGCTCTAACCTATTATGAAATTTAAACTACAAGCTCTCTGCTGGATTCTAAATTTAACCAGAAAGCTCTCTTCTGTGTTTTAATTTGAAACTAAAAGTACTTTGCTGATGCTAGGCCCTGAGTGACTATGAAATTTAAACTACAGCTATCTACTGGGTATGAAAGGTAACCAGAAAGTTCTCTTCTGTGTTTTTAAATTGAATCTTAAACTGTTGCTACTAGGCCCTGACTGATTTAACAAAAAAAAAAAAATAGTGGGTTCACAGATTAATTAGCTTTAAAAGAAAAAAAATTCCTTTCAGAAAAATTCCCAGAAGTATATACTCACAATTTCAGATTTCTCTCCAGAAGTAACAGCCCCCCGCCATAAGCGTACTCCTCACAGCGCCGGAAGCACCTTCCGCCGGCCCCCGAAAGACCGGCAAGGACACAGCCTGACTCAAATGGAAAGCCGACACCACCTTGGGCAAGAAGGCTGGCACAGGCCTCAACACTACCTTAGACTCAAAAAATGACAGGTAAGGCTCCTTACACGAGAAAGCCTGCAACTCCGAGACCCTCCGCGCCGAACAAATGGCCACCAGGAACACCACCTTCAACGTCAAATCCTTCAGCGACGCCCGACTCAACGGCTCGAAAGGCTCGCGTTCTAATGCCTCCAGCACAAACGGGAGGCTCCATTTTGCCACCAAGCTGCGCCCAGGAGGCCACAGCAGCGAAATCGCCCGAAGAAAATGCTTAATATCACAATGCCCTCCTAGGGGGCGACCACCTATCTTACCTCTGTAACAGGCGAGGGCTGCGACCTGAACCCTCAGCGACGAAGCCGCCAACCCCTTATCAAAACCGTCCTGTAGAAATTGCAAGACCTGCGGAACGGTGGCCTCCAGAGCCACTCCCGAGCGATCGGCACACCAGGCCTCAAACACTCTCCAGATCCGAATATACGCCAAGGACGTAGACCTTCTCCGAGCGCGCAACAAAGTACTGATCACGGACGCAGAGTAGCCCCTCGCCCTCAGCCGCGCCCTTTCAAGAGCCAAGCCATAAGCGAGAACCGATCCAGGTGGGGCATCCACAGCGGACCCTGCGAAAGCAGGTCCTCCCGCCGCGGAAGGCGCCAGGGCCTTCCTACTAACAGCCGCACCAAGTCCGCATACCACGGCCGGCGAGGCCAATCCGGGGCCATCAGAATCACTCGCCCTCGGTAAGCCTCGATACGTTGGACAACTCAGCCTATCAGCGCCCATGGCGGAAAAACATACAGAAGCTGTCCCTCTGGCCAGTCCTGGACTAGCGCATCCAGAACCTCTGACATCCTTTCTCTTCTCCTGCTGTAAAAGCGAGTGACCTTTGCCGACTGAAAGGTTGCAATGAGGTCCATGACCGGGGCCCCCCAGCGCCACACCAGAATGTCGAACACCTCCGGGTGAAGAACCCACTCCCCGGGATCCACCCGTACGCGACGGAGGAAATCCGCTTGCACATTGTCCACCCCGGCCACATGCGCCGCCGAGAGGGCCTTGAGCTCTACTTCGACCCAGGCAAACAGGTCCTCGGCCTCTTTCTACAGTACCGCACTGCTGGTACCTCCCTGACGATTCACATACGCCACCGCCGTTGCATTGTCGGAGAAGACCCGCACCGCAGACCCCGCCAGAATCCCGTGGAAACTCTGCAAGGCCAGTGACACCGCCCGTAGTTCCAGTCGGTTGATCGGCCAGGTCCTCTCCTGAGCGTCCCAAAGTCCTTGGGCGAACTGACCCCGGCAATGCGCCCCCCAGCCGCTTAGACTGGCGTCCGTCGTCACCGGGATCCAAACCGGCGATTCCAGCGGTCTCCCCTTCCGCAACACCGTTGGCTCCAACCACCACTGCAGGGCCAACTTCATTTCCTCCGGGCAAGGAAGCCTCCTGGACAGAGAATCCCGCTGGTGCGACCAGCGCCGAAGCAGAGCTCGCTGCAACGGTCGCATGTGCGCTCGCGCCCACGGCACCAAGTCTATGGTTGACGCCATGGTGCCGAGCACTTGCAAGTACTCCCATGCCATGGGCACCCGGCAGCTCAGGAACCTCCGTACCAGCATCCGCAACGCGCTGGCCCGCCGCTGCGGTAGAAACACCTGCCCCGACCTTGTGTCGAATCGAGCTCCAAGGTATTCCAAATTCTGTGAGGGAAGGAGATGGCTTTTCCCCATATTGACCACCCAACCCAGACTTTCCAGGAAGGACACCACTCGGGCAGTCACCCTTTCGCTCTCGTCCCTGGACTTTGCTCGAATTAACCAATCATCCAGGTAGGGATGAACCAGAATTCCGTCTTTCCGCAACGCCGCGGCGACTACCACCATGACCTTGGTGAAAGTACGAGGCGCCGTCGCCAGCCCAAAAGGCAACGCTCGGAACTGATAAAGGCCGGAAGGAACCGCAAAACGAAGAAAACGTTGATGGTCCGGACGAATGGGAATGTGAAGGTACGCCTCCGCGAGGTCTAGGGATGTAAGATACTCGCCCTTTCGCACCGCCACGACAACCGACCGAAGCGTCTCCATGTGAAAGCGTGACACGCGGAGCCAACGATTCACTCCCTTGAGATCCAGAATGGGTTGACAACCGCCGCCCTTTTTTGGAACTATAAAATAAATGGAGTATCGACCGCAGCCGAGTTCCTCGCGAGGGACGGGAACTACGGCGCTGAGCTCGAGGAGCCTCTGCACCGTCTGCCCCACTGCCGCACGCCGGCCTGGCGACCGGCAGGGAGACACTACAAGGGCGTCGTGAACTGGCCTGCTGAATTCCAAGGCATAGCCGTCCCGAATCACCTCGAGCACCCATTGATCTGATGTGGGCCCAGGCTGCATAAAACTCCTGCAGTCTCCCCCCTACCGCGGTTAGGGGAGCCTTGGCCCCCCTGGCATCATTGTGACTTTTTAAAATTGGACGAGGAAGCCGTAGAAGAGGCCCCAAATCCTCTTCCTGCCCCCCGAAACCCCTGGCTTCTTCCGGGAAACCGACCTCTCTGAGGAAAATTAAACCTCTGAAAACGGTACCTGCGAAAATCCCGAGACGGGCCCTTGCCCCCGGGGACCTTGCTAGCCTGCTTAGGCTTGTCCTCCGGCAGACGACCGCCCTTGGACTCACCCAGGTCTTTCACCAACTTCTCCAGGTCTTCACCAAAAAGCAGGTGCCTCTTAAAAGGTAGCTTGCTGAGCCGTGACTTAGAGGAATTGTCCGCCGCCCAATTCCGGAGCCACAGATAGTGTCTGGCCGCCACCGCCGACGCCATGCTCTTGGACAAACCTCTCATGAGGTCATAATGCGTATCTGCCAGATAGGCCACTCCTGACTCCAACCTGGAGGCCTCATCGAGACCAGCGCCGCTCTGCTCTCCGGCAACCCGCTGCGACCAGCGAAGACAAGCCCGGGCAACCCATGCTCCACAAATAGCCGCTTGGAGCGCCAAGACGTTCACATCAAAAATTGACGCAGCATGGCATACAACCTTCTGTCCTGCGCATCCCGGAGGGCTGCAAACCACTCAACCAGAATGGTGGTCTTCTTCGTGACGGCTGCCACAGCGGCATCCACCCTAGGTGACTGAAAAACTTCCCTATCCTGATCCACCAGCAGATAGAGCCGACGCATCACCCGCGCACCCTTCAACAGTGCCTCGGGGACATTCCATTCCTCCTGAATCATCTCCTGAAAGACCCTGTGAACCGGGAAAGCTCGCTGAGTCTTCCGAAAGACTTGCAACAAAGGATCCTCTAGGGAGTCATCCTCCGCCGCACCCGGGACCAGCATATTCAAGGCCCCCAGGGATTCCACAATCAGCGCAGGGAGTTCCTCCCTTCGGAACACCCGCACCACTCTCGCCTGGTCCTCCTCCTCTTCGAGTTCACCTTCTTCCAATTCCTCTTCCAGATCCACTCTCTGGCACTCGTCCTCGGAAAACCGCCCCTCCGAGACCACCGACAGATCCTTAGACTCCTCATCCTCCAGGCGTCGCGACTTGCCCTGGCGTTCCACCGTGAGGACGGTCGAGGAGGGCCTTTTTGCACTGCGCCTGCCTGGGCTCCTAAGCTGCTGCGAGAGAGGAGCGCCTCCCATCGTCTGCTGCAGCAGTGAGAGAAAGTCAGCAGAAAAAATAGATGCCAGCCCCTTAGCCCAGGGCGCCGGAGCTGGAGCAATATCTGGAGCAGAAGAAGGACCTGTTACCGGCTCCTCCGAGTTCAAAACAGCAGCCGGATCCGCAGACGGCCCGGGATCGGCTCCGGGGACCCCGTTCTTGGACTCTGTCCCCTGATCCAGTAAAGCGGCCTCCTTTGCGCACCCTTTGCACACACCCGAGTCGGCCACAGAACCTTTCCTAGCCCCACACACAAAACACTGGGGTCTGGAAGGCATGGTGAAAATCAGCAGCCGCTGTGCAGACCGCTGTTGTCACCCAAACACCTGTGGCTGGCAAGAAGGCCCAGTCCGAAGGCCCTGGTAGCCTGGACTGGCTCCCTCCGGAGAGGCCTTGCCCTTGTGCTTGTAAGGCCCGGCAGAGTAAGCTTATCCTATTTAATTCAGATATTTTGATTTTTTCTTTTTTTTAAACACACAAGGCACCACAAAGGATGGCCCAACAAAACCAAAAAACCTAGAAAAAGGCCTCGCAGGGCAGTACTATACCACCCGTACACGCCCCCCGAGCCACACACGCTGAACCGCGCCATGCCGCGATACCGGCCACGCGGTAGGCCTCAACAGACTGAATTTGCGCCAAAAATAGACAGCGCCCAGAAAGGACCGCAGAAGAATTTACTCACCGGGGGCGGCCTCCGGCGCATCAGCTTGCTACACTTACGCCCCGGCGCCTCACCGGAACTGCCTCGGGGCTCTCCGGGCGTGAGAAAAGGAAAGGGAGCAGAAGCTTTTACTACGCGGCCCCAACCGCTGCCGCCGGAAGCCGGGCGCGCTGGCAGGCAGAATGTCTGCAAAGCGCCGGCTCCACACACTCTGATGGTACCGGTCTGCCACCGACCAAACGGCACAGCCCCAGAGCCACAGCAGTTCCTTTCTTATAGCTGCCCTCACCCTCCCGCCGAAACCCGACCGGTAGAACGGGAGGGGGGAAGACTCCTGCAAAGTTAAAGGTACAGGCTGCACTAAAAATACTCTGGTGAAAAATAACCAGAGTGCCCCTTAAATCTACAGCTTGATTTTAGTTTGAAAAATAAACCATCCCAAAAGATTCCTAATCGTTCCTCCAGGGAGCCCGGACCCCCGGGCTGCCTCCCAACAGCTGCTTGGAGACTGAGGTGACTGAGGAGAGAAGGCGGATCCCAGCATCATATACTGGTGACATCAGAGAAAGAAGGTGGTTCCTCAGTCTCCAAGCTGCTGTTTAAGGTAGACAACCCAGAGGTCCGGGACCAGACTGGAGATACGATCAGGAATATACAATTTTTAAAAACCTATCAAAAAGGCCTCATTATAGCAGTCTTCAAAGCAAAAATATGCACCTACTTTCCTTAGGAAAATTCCACTGAAAATATATGCACATACACTGTATATACCTTTTATTCAGTATGCACAAAATCTGAGAAAATTTACACACACATTTTTTAAACTCCAAAATTATGAGGGTAAAAGTTATAACTGGGTGCCTATGTGGAAAGTTCACAAAAGGCACTTATTTATGCCTATTTTATAAAAGCGTATATTCGTATAAGTGAACCCCTACTGAATGATGATGATGAATGGGGATCATCAGTAAAACATACTTTAATAACAACTTAAAACCGAGCTGTAAGCAAAGAGCTCTCCCTTTGTCATAATAATGTTTTTACAAAGTCTCTTTGTGCAATTAAAATATACACAAAGTTCCATTCTCTGAAGACCCAAATGCTTGAAGGCTATTTATTTTTTAATGGGTCCAAAGCCTCCAAATCACTATTGACAAAATAAATGATAATTACTCTTACCTGGCGGGTAAGAAGAATGCTTCTTCTTGCTTTTTACCTTCCTCATTGCTGATTCCACTACAATGGAATGATGGGGAAGTTGAGTCTTTTGAAACCCTGGAGAGGGGGGCAGCTGATATAGAAGATCAGTTGCTCTAGAAGGTGAGGAAACCCTTAAAGGTGTTTCCCACATTCTTAGAAGAAGATCCTGCAAGGAATGATGTAAAGGAAGCATTATATTTTCCTTTTCTCCAGAACAAAGAGAGCCTTGAGCAGGATCATAACCAGGGGTAGGAATAGCAAGGGATGTTGCTATGTCCAGGAGAAAATTCTGAAAAGAAGGATCTCCAACAGAAATCATCCCTGGACAGGCTAGATCTGAAGAACTAGCCTGGGCACCGGAGTAGGCACTTGAGAATGTAGGAATAGAAGATCTCGCCCGGTGCAGAAAAGGATCCCTAAGGAATGGATGCTGGTACTGGAGGTCATGACGTGAGACAGTCAGTACTGCATCGTCCATGCCAGGTATCGACTCCAAACTAGGTATAGAAAGGAGCGACTCTGATGAAAGAAGCATGGAAGAAGCTGACCCCGATGCTACTGCAGATATCGGCACCGATACCGATACCGGTAGCTGTGCCGGCACCGAAGACGATACCGACATCAAAGCAGTCATCGGAGGCTGCTCAAGTGGTACCGAGGAAACCGAAGGCCTTTGATAATTACCCTCGGTACCGAGCATGCGGAAGCGGTACGCTTCGGATCCGAGACGTGTCAGTACCCAGTCTTCCAGACTGGAAATCGATTCCAGACTCGGCATCGAAGGAAGCGAGTCTATCGATGCATGTCTAGAAGGTACCGACATCATTGGTAGTATCGGCGGTGATACCGATACTGGAAAGTCAATCTGGAATGTATCGACCGGTCCCGAAGGTACTGAGAAAACCAGATGACGATCCCTGGTGAGGAGTGGATCGCTCAACACCAGTGCCGATGCCGGGGTATTGGTACCGCTCGAAGCGGATGCCACCACCGAGCATGGCTCAGGTATGTTCTGTGGGGGGTGAGCCCCAGGAACAACCTGAAACCCCTGAAAGGCTTTGGAGGCCGAAGACTCCCGCCGGGGTTTTGAAACCAATGGACTCTTGAGGGCAATGCCGGAGCCGTCATCATGCTGTGCATGAGACCTACCACTCAAGGATTGGCTAGTCTTAACAGACTGTTTGTGGGTTACCTGATCCCGTAGAGGAGAAGAAATGGTCGGTGCCCTGCCACTGGAAGGGAACTCGGTATCGAGGGAAACTCGAAATGGAAAATTTCTTCTCATAACATTGAAGCCTAATGGCTCCGAAGGAAAATGGTCAGGAGTCAGGAGCCAAACAGGTTAGACACCAGGACTTGGAGTCTAAAAACAGTACAGCACTGCCACAGTTAAGGCACTTCTTAAGAAAAGAAGGTGGCAGCTCCATAATGGAGAGGCCTAAAAGTTTAAAACTGAAACTGAGGGAAAAGAATTTCCTGAATTAAGAAAAAGAAAAAACACCGGCGATACCGGTGGAGCCGGGGAGACAGCCGCGACCACAAGAAAACAAGAATTAAAGAATTTAAGAAAAAATATTTTCTGTGGTGACAGGAGGACGTCCTGCCAGCTCCGCGTAAAAACAAAAACTGAGGAGAGACAGTTGGAAAGGCGGGAAGGCAGCACGCAGGCGCTGAGGGATGCTCCCAAAAGCTTTCTGATTGGACGCTGGGGAGCGTTCCCGCGCAGGCTCCGTCGGTATCGACGTACCCCATATGTGAAGACTCATTCCTGCTTGTTCCTGGAGATCTACAATTACCAGGTAAGTGTAATTATCATTTCCTTATCATTCCTCCAGTTCAGTCCTCTACCTCTGGGATGTAGCAGAGCAGTAATCATTGGGAGGGGCCCTTCCAGCCGGCACGTAACACCGCCGACCCAAAGCAGGCATAATTCGCTGCTGCCACATCAAGACGATAGTGCCTACTGAAAGTATGCAAAGACGACCAAGTAGCCGCCCTACAAATTTCTCCTGGCGGAACCAAACTGTGCTCCACCCAGGATGACACTTGCGCTCTGGTAGAGTGAGCTCGCAAACCTGCCGGCACCGACTGACCTTGAAGAAGATAGGCGGAAGCAATTGCCTCTCTAATCCATCTGGCAATGGAAGCCTTTGCTGTCGCTTCTCCTTTGCGAACACCTCCGAACAACACAAACAGCCGGTCCGACTTGCGAAATAGCTCCGAAACCTTTAAATACTGCCGCAACGCCCTCTTCACATCCAAATGGCGTAAACTGCGGTCCAGGTCACCTCCCTCTAGCGACCCCAGTACTGGCAAGGACACTGTCTGATTCAGGTAAAAGGGCGATACCACCTTAGGCAAAAAGGACAGAACTGGACGCAGCTCCACCTTTTCCCTGGAAAAAGACAAGAAGAGTTCCCTACAAGATAACGCCTGCAACTCCGAGATGCGTACGCCACAAGAAAAACGGTTTTTAACGTCAAGTCCTTCACCGAGGCCTGATGCAACGGCTCAAAGGGTTGTTTGGTTAATGCTCGTAACACCAAATTGAGATCCCAAGGCGGAATCATCACTCTACGTGACGGCCGCAACCTTGATATGGCTTTGAGAAAACGCAACACATCAGCATGGGCGCCGAGAGTAACGCCCTGTACCTTGCCGCAATAACAGGAAAGAGCTGCTAGCTGAATGTGCAAGGAACTAGCTGCAAGACCTTTATCAAACCCGTCCTGCAGAAAGCTTAATATTGAGGGAATGGAGACCGTAGATGCCCGGATCTGCCGCCTCGAACACCAATCCTCAAATATACGCCAGATACGAACATACGCCAGAGACGTGGACTCTTTCCTCGCTCTAAGCAACGGAGTGATGACTGTCGCCGAATAACTTCTTTTCTTTAGCCTGGCCCTTTCAATGGCCATACCGTAAGCGAGAACCAATCCACTTGAGGCATGAAGAGAGGCCCTTGCCTCAACAGATCCGCCCTCACTGGCAACCGCCAGGGCTCGCCGTCTAGGAGATGCACGAGGTCCGCATACCACGGACGCCTCGGCCAGTCGGGTGTCACCAGCAGCACCCTTCCCAGATGAGCTCCGATCCGCTGAATCACCTGGCCGATCAAAGCCCACGGAGGAAAGACATACAGAAGGCCTGTTGACGGCCACTGATGCAACAGCGCATCTATGCCCTCCGACATTCTTTCCCGCCTCCTGCTGAAGAAACGATTGGCCTTCGCTGATTGGAAAGTCGCCATCAAATCCATTATTGGCGTCCCCCAACGGCGAACTATCTGTGCAAAAACGCCCGGATGCAGTTCCCACTCCCCTGCATCTACTCGGACCCTGCTGAGGAAGTCCGCCATCACATTGTCCTTTCCTGCGATGTGCACCGCCGAAATCGCTGTCAACCGGCTCTCTACCCAAGCGAATAGTATGTCCGCCTCTTCCTCCATGGCAGCACTCCCCGTGCCACCCTGGCGATTGATGTAGACAACTGCCGCCGAGTTGTCGGATAGGACCCGGACTGGCCGACCTACTACCGATGCCTCGAACGCCTGAAGTGCCCGGCAGACTGCTCGGAGCTCCAGTCGATTTATCGACCAAGAGCTCTCCAGAGGAGACCAAAGTCCTTGTGCGAACTGGTTTTCGCAGTGAGCTCCCCAGCCCGCGAGGCTGGTGTCTGTTAACAAGGGAAGCCACTCTGACTGCTCCAGGGGCATTCCAGCTGACAACGATGTCGGAAGCAACCACCACTGAAGAGACCGTCTGACCTTGATCGGACATGGGAGCCATTTGTTCAAAGAATCGGACTGATGCGACCACCGGCGAAGTAGTGCCCTCTGCAGAGGCCACGCATATGAACTTTGGCCCAAGGCACCGCCTCCAGGGTCGCCGCCATTGTTCCCAGTACGCGAAGGTAAGTCCATGCCGAGGGCGCCGGAGTGGCCCTGAACTTGCGAACCAGACGCCTGAGAACTTGGGCTTGCCTCTCCGGCAAAAACACCTGTCCGCTCTTCGTGTCGAATCGCACCCCCAGATACTCGAGGTTCTGTGAGGGCACCAAGCGACTTTTGGCTGGGTTGACCATCCAACTGAGACTCTGCAAAAGCTTTACCACTCTGTTTGTTACCTGAACGCTCTCTGCTTCGGACTTGGCCCGAATTAACCAATCATCGAGGTATGGATGCACCAGAATTCCTTCTTTGCGCAATGCCGCCGCTACCACCACCATAATTTTGGTGAAACTTCACGGCGCCGTTGCCAGACCGAAGGGTAACGCCTGGAAATGATAGTGCCCCCAAGAAAAAGCGAATTTCAGAAACATCTGATGAGTTGACTGGATAGGAATGTGTAAGTAAGCTTCCGTAAGGTCGAGAGATGTCAAGTACTCTCCCTGACGCACTGCCACAATAACCGACTGCAAAGTTTCCATCCAGAAATGCAGTACCCGAAGGCATCGATTTACACCTTTCAGATATAAAATGGGCTGCAATGCTCCACCCTTCTTTGGCACCACGAAATAAATGGAGTACTGACCCATGCCGTACTCTGCCTCCGGCACCTCCACGATTGCCCCTAATTGCAAGAGATGCTCTAATGTGCTGCGAATCACCTGGGTTTTCCGTTGCCCCCTGCAGGGAGATATAACAAAGGAATCCTGCACGGGTCACGCCAATTCTAGTGCATATCCCTGGAGAATTATCTACAACACCCACTGGTCGGAGGTGATGTGGGTCCAAGCAGGAAGAAACTCCCGAAGCCGCCTGCCTATCGAGAGTCCTCCCGCCGGGACCCACATCATTTCATTGTGGCTTACGAGTCGCTGTTGCGGGGCTTGCGGAGAAACCTCTATTTGCTCCCCGAAACCCTCGAAATCCCTGGGCTCGCGACGGAAAGCGTCCCCTCTGGGATCCTCTGAAACGCGACGTATGAAATCTCCGGAAATCCCGAAACTGGCCCCGGAAGCCCTGCCCGGACTTCCCCTGTTTCGGCTTATCCTCCGGAAGCCTGCCACCCTTTGACTCCCCGAGGTCCTTTACCACTTTATCCAGATCGTCCCCAAACAGCAACCTCCCTTTAAAGGGCAGTTTACTGAGACGGGACTTGGACGAACCGTCCGCCGCCCAATTTCACAACCACACATACCTGCGGGCAGCCACCACGGAAACCGTGCTAGTCGCGAGAGCTCTGATCAAGTTGTAATGGACGTCCGCTAAATACGCCGTCCCAGACTCCAGACGACCCAGCTCCCTGAGCTCCTCTTGGTCCAAGTGCGACAATTGGCGTAGTCGCTGAACCCAGAGCAAACACGCTCGTGCCACCCAAGCCCCACAAATGGAGGCCTGCAACGACAGCGCGTCCGCCTCAAATGCCTGTTTTAGCAAGCTCTCAACCTTACGGTCCTGTGCATCCTTTAAGGCCGCACTACCTTCCATCAGAATAGTGGTCTTTTTTGTAACCGCCGATACCGCCGCATCTACCCGAGGCGAGCGGAACCTCTCCTTATCCTTGTTGGCCAGGGGATAGAGACTATTCATCGTCCGGATCCCTCTGAGACCCGCTTCCGGCTGATCCCATTCCTCTTGGATCATTCTGTCGACCACCTGGTGAATTGGAAACACCACCTGCTTTTGCCTCACCGCTTGAATAACCGGGTCCTCGACCTCCTCTTCACTCGCTGTCTGTGTAGCGAGATTCAACATCTGCATAGATTCCATGATCAGTGCCGTTAACTCCTCCCTGCGGAAGACCCTTATGATCTTAGCCTGATACTCGGGTTCTGGAATCTCCCCCTCTTCAAGATCCTCTGTCCACTCTTCATGCTCCCAGTCGGGGTCCTCGGCGTCTGGCCAATTGCCTTCCGCGGATGACAGAGCTCGGACTCTCGCCCTCTTAGGCGCTGACGGACCCCCGCCTCCCACCTCAGCAACCTCCATCTGCTGAGAAAGAGCGGATAGCGGCAAAGCTGCCGGCACCTTACCCTGACGCCGTAAGCAAAAGGCCTGGTGCATCATTAATATGAAATCGGGGCAAAAATCCCCGAGATCCATCGACCTCGGGGTCGACAGCGTCCCCGAAGACCCCGCCGTCTCCTCTAACGTGGGCCCCTTGCATGAGGAGCTGCACCGACTCATCTACCGTCCCTGCCGACGCCACCTGCACCTCTGGGGATTCTTTGACATCCATCTGCTGCTCCACAGTGGAAGATAGTGTGGCGCAACCGCGGCAGACCCCTGACTTGGCCACCGTGCCTCTCCGGGTGCCGCAGACAACATACCGCAGATGTGTTGCCATAAAGCTGAGAGTATATACTCTTATTATTGAATGAATAATTTTTTATTTTTTTTTCAAACAAAACGTGTAAAGGATAAACTTTAAACACCTCCTCCTACCAGGAGAGGCTCCCCCTTCGTATTACTGGGCTAGCTCTAGATGCCCCCTAGCCCCCTCAGGGGATTAACTTACAATAAACAAATTAAAGAAATAAAACTAACAAAATCAAAACTGACTTAAAACTGATTGAAACAGAATTAACACTAATCCCCACTCAAAAACGGACCTATAAGCCCTTTTCTGCTGCTCAGGCATGCGTTCCTCTCCAGCCCAGCAGCCCTGCGGCGCACTCGCTCTGTACAAAATGGCCACTGTCAGCACCGGAGGGAAAAAGGGCGCCAAATTGATCGCAGGCATGCAGCCCCAACTCCTGGCCTAGCCCCACAGCCGACCAAAGCCTGTAACCGGTCTCACTTCTTACCGGCCAGGTCTCTGCCCGCCGAGACGTTTCTGCACCGCGTGGCACTTCCCGACTGAACAGAAGCGTGCCGCCGGCGAAATGACTTACCGCTGCCCTCCGTCTGGTCCACCGCAGCCGCAAACACTGCTTGCTCCGCGGGACCGGCAGGGTGAAGCTGCCTAACAGAGAGCTCTCCCCCATAAGGTCCGGGGGGAGAGATCTTACGGCTGAAAGAACCAGGTAAAATTCAATTACAGCTAGAGCACATACAGGCAGGGAGCAGTCAAGAAAGAAATGCCTTTCCACTTTTTTTTTTTTTTAAAGAACAGTACTCCAATTTAAAAAATTTTAAACAAATTAAATCAAACTATGTCAAATTAACCTAAGCTACTCTATCCTACAGGCTCCTTATCTGTTCCTCTAGTGAGCCCAGGACTAGGCTCACGACATCCTCCTGCTGCATGGAGACTGGTCACACTGGGGCTGATGGGAGAGACCAGCAGGCTATATCCAGTGATGTCATGATTCTGACATGCCAGTCTCCAAGCTGCAGGAGGAGGTTGACAACCCCGAGGTAGAGGACTGAACTGGAGGAACGATAAGGAATTAAAGTTGCTTTTCAGAGTATTGTGTTTGCAAGTACTCTTCTGTCTGCTGCCATTCGTGAACCTGATTTGACATCAAATTTTGTTGTTCTATATAAAGGGTTAACATATCCATAACTCAAAAGGCAATGCTGTATTACAGGATTTTTTCTGTCATTTTCTTGCTTCATTGATTGCATTCCGCCAGGGAAGGGTACTGAAAATGCCAGTGGAATCAAGAACATGGCATAGAAAAATCCTCTTGTGCAGTGGTGCTTGCTTGTTGCATTGTGGATAAAGCAGTCCTTCATTCAGAAGAACACAACTTGATATTGAGTCAGGCTCTAGAATGGCAGCAGACAAAAAAAAAACACAATAGTTCTCCAACAAGCAACATTAATTTCTTTTTTGGTGGCAATTTTGGAGACTGTTAAAAAATTTGATAATTTTCAAATAGCTGGTCTCCACGGCATGTAGCTTAGTAACTGTTATAAATACACAAAAAAAGAAGACTTTTAAAAAACACTAGTGGGACTGATGAATGAAATGGAGAGCTCTTTAAGAATAGGCTAAGACTGAGCTGTAAGAGAATCTTTGTTTTACCTGATGATCCCCATTCGTCATTACAGTTCAGTAGGGATTCTCATACAGTTATTCATGGATCCCTGCTGTTTTGGTATTTTATAAAGGCAACATAGGTGCCTATATGCTTTTTTAAAAAAGGCTTCTACAATTGCCCTAATGCTGCACAAATGCTCTCTGACAAATTTACACCTGCTTTGAAGAGGGTGTAATATGTGTATGTGTACTGTATGAGCATATTCACATATTTTATGAAACATGTGCACATTATAACTTCAACTTTAGTTATTCTCAAACTATGTCCCGAGGAAACCCCCTAAGTGCAGCATGAGTTTAAGAATGTACCATTTTGTTATACAAACTTACTCGGTCATGCAATTTTATAAGAGCCACTTTCCACATATAAAACATACAGAAAATGCTTTATAAAATTAACCTCTAATGGTATAAGTACAAATCTTGTCCCAACTCTGACCTGGAAATATCTTTGCTCGTTGTGAATAAAATTATGTATGAAATGGCATCATGCACATATTTTTATCCTTATACATTCTAAAGCCATATCTGCACATAAATCCATTTTTGTTTTATATTGTATGTGTAAATGAGCTCCCAACTGATTTTTAATTTTTAAATCAATTTTACTGGATCATTTTTCTCCGGTCTGAGAGACTGTGATTTCTAACTCTATTGAATGGGAGTGCTCAGATTCTGGATGGGCCTTTGGATTGGGCTCCAGCCAGCTTCTAATGGATACTACCCAGGAATTAGAACTAGTTATGTCAGACTTACCTTGATAAAGTGCTGGTGGCTTTTTCAGTAAGAAACTGTAGAAAATCTTGTTGTGAACAAAAATAACGAAAAGTGTAGAGGAACTGTTGCACATAACCTTCTAAAATGGCTTTTCTGTGAAACACAAGAATACTTTGCTATTAACAAAAGACTGCTGTAAATTAGGACAGAATGCCCAACATTTCATACAGAAAGCCTGTTATGCTCCAAACACAAACACAACACAATGAAAAGTGAGAGAGAGGTTCTCAACCCAGTCTGATTTTGAGGATATCATAAACTGCCTTGACAGTATACAAGTAAATCTCATGCATGTTCACTGTGAATATCCTCAAAACCTGGCTGTGTCCTGAGGACAGGGGTGTGAACTAGTGGAGTAAAGAACATTCAGGCAAAAGTATAGTGAATATTCCAAAGCCAAAAATAAGTACTTACTAATCGATTCACTACATAGCAATCACAGGTGACCGGAGTTCAATATAACATAGTATTTAAAATGATGGGTAAAACACTACTCATATTAACTATAAAGAGGATAATATAAAAAAAAAGAAAACTTCACTTGAATCCCTAAAACATTTTCAGGAGACTATTATTGTACTGATATTGTTTTAAGTCTGTTCTTTAGAGAACTAGACGAGTCACAAGAGCTATCATACAGTGAATCATGTGAGGAGAGAGAGAAGATCCTGATTACCAAGAAATGCAGTCAAAGACCATAAGAATGTGACAGAAAAATACAAATATTTCCTATCATATTGAGAGCCATAGGCTTGATTAGAAGGAATTTCCAATCACATCTAGATAAATTACACTGGTCAACATTGAAATCGTTACTGACTTTAAAAGACCCTAATCTGTAGTATCTTGGTGAGCTGAACACAAATATAACATTAAAAAGGTTTTATTGGCTCTCGTTTTGAAGATATTGCATGTAGTTCATTTTTGACGTTTCACCATGTAAATTTATCCAGTAGGACATCAACAACATCCCAAATAAGCCTTGAATGATGTAATATTGCATCACATTGCATAATACCAGCATGCACACATCATCCAGAGTTGATTGCATCATTTTTTGATGCAATGCAATACTACTGCCAGACGGCTGCTGAAGCCATCTGACATCAGCAGTGTACTATACGCAGTCGGAAAGGAAAGTAATCTGGTATTCTGTTCCGATATTGAAAGCCTCATGAATGCCTTAAAATTACTTATGACCCACAAGACTGGAGACTATTTATAGACTCTTCGAAACTGAGTCTGAAAGCTGTGCTTTTGAAGAATGGAAACCGTCTTCCATCTATTCCAGTAGCGCATGCCGTCCAAATGAAAGACACCACACAAAATCTTGGTCTACTTCTGAACGATGGGTAATGCACACTAATGATAAAACTCGTTCACTAGTAACTCAAAATGGCATATCAAAATTGGTATAAACTCAGATGACTCAAAAATCCAATATCTTCATCAAGTTAGCTCCGTTATGAAACTAGGTCTCAGACTTATTTGGTACAGCTTCCTGACTCACGTCCAAGAAAGCAGAGTACCTTTTTGCATCAATGACCTAGTATGAATCCACAACGAGTGAGCCAGTCCTGCTTTCAAATCTATAATACTGTTAATGTTTATACTCATAGAACAGATGCCCATGGACCGAACTCCTTCGTTATGTCAAGGATATTTTTTTGACCCCGACGCTTGCCTCAGGTACCAATTCCGCGTTTCACATCTATGGTTCCTCAGGGGATCTTATTTTTTATTTATTTTATTTAACAGTTGCTTATATACCGCTACCTTCCACAGATCAGGTGCGGTTTACAATGAACGAAAAATGAACAGAATAACAGGTCTGTTTTACAAGAAACATTAGGTAACTAAGTACAATTTGCTAATACATTAAACATGATTGAACTATGTATGGTGAATAATTTGTTATATAACAATCGAACTATTTACATATTTCAATATAACAAATGAACTATTTACATATTTCAAACTATTTACATATTTCTCTTTACAGGATTGACCAATAGTTAATAAATCATCTATTAATTGTATCTAAATTGAAAAAATTGAATTAGGTATTCCCTGAGATATCTATTAACCATTTCCTGTTAGTGGTAAGGTATTTTCTAGTGTGCCAAAGTGGGAAATAAACAAATATGTTTTTAATTTCTTGCGGAGCTCCTTTGCATCATTTAATGCTCTTATTTCTTCAGGGAGGGAGTTCCATAGGGTGGGAGCTGCATGCGAAAATGCTTTTTTATTAGTTGTTTTTTTGGTGATTGTGAAGTCTTTTGGGATCCTAATTTTATTTGTATGGCCTCTCCGTAGCGCAGTTTGGGATGTGTCTTTAGTGATAAGTTTTGTTAAAGAGGCAGGGGCCATATTATTTAATGTCTTAAATGTAGTGGTAAAATGTAGTGGTAATCAATTTGTGATTTATTCTGGATTGTATTGGGAGCCAGTGTAGGTTTGCGAGTATGGGTGTAATATGTTCAAATGGTGGAACCTTCATTACAATTCTTGCTGCTGCATTTTGGGCAAGTTGGAGTCTCTTAATGTTTTGTTTTGTTGTGCCTAGTAGAGTGAGATTGGCGAAATCAAAGTGTGGTGTAATGATAGCCTGAATAATGCTCAGAAAGTCTTGTAGAAGTACAAGTGGACGTAATTGCTTTAAAATTTTGAGTTTAAAGTAGATTTTTTTAGTAATGTTTCTAATATGTGTGTCCATGCTAAGGTGAGAGTCAAGGGTGACACCTAGGTATTTTACTTCGTTTTTTATAGTAATGTTGTGATTTTGGAGAGTGATGTGCGTTGGAGGAATGTAGGATTGATTTTTAGTTACTATTAATATATCAGTTTTAGAATGACTGATATGGAGATTGTGGTCTTTTAGCCAGGTTGTTAATTCAGTGAAGCATTCTGTTAACAGTTGCAATGGGAGTGTTGGGATTGTGAATGGTATGTACATCATATCATCTGCGTATATATGATAGAGGACTTTGAATTTTTTGAAAATGTTGCAGACCGGTTGAATATAGATATTAAATAGGAGGGCGGAGAGGGCGGAGTCTTGGGGGAGACCAATTTCCTGTTTGTATGTTTTGGAAGTTTGTGTGCTAGTTCGGACAGTTTGGGTTCGATTAGTTAGATATGAGGTGAACCAATTATGTACAGTTGAGTGGATTCCTATTTGTTTTAATCTGTTAAGCACAACAGCATGGTGTACACTGTCAAACGCCGCCGAGATGTCTAGAAAGAGGAGGATGTAGGCTTGTTTAGGGTTAACGATACCTCTTATTAAGGTATCAAGAAGTACTGTTAATAGGGTGTCTACACCATGATAGGGACGAAAGCCATATTGTTGGTCATCAAGGGGTGCTGAATTTTCTATGTGATCCTGTGTTTGGGTTTGAACGACCTTTTCAATTAGTTTAGCCATAAATGGAATGTTTGAAATAGGTCTGTAGGAATTAGGTGCTGTTTTGTCAAGGGTGTTATTTTTGATTATCGGACGGATTTGTGCATGTTTGAGGGAAGGTGGTAAGTACCCTTGGTGCAGCGAAAGATTGACTATCGGAAGGATAAAGGGGGATAGTGTAGGGAGAGTGTTCTTAATCCAGTTTACCGGACATGGATCAAGTTGAGAAGTGGTAGTGTTCAAGTTTGAAATTGTATTCTTGAGTATATCTTTAGTTATCGGGTGGAAATCTGACCATTTTTCCAATTGATGTTGGTGGGAAAGGGATAGAGGATTTGGAGTGAATGCAAAAGTTTTTGATTTATTTATGTAGTGGTTAGCTAGGGTCTGGGCAGAGATATCGATAATTTCATTGCTGGACCCATATGAGTTATTTGTTAAGTTTTGGACGATGCTGAAAAGTTCTCTTGGTCTATTAATGGATTTGGTTAATATAGTTGAGTGGTAATTTTTCTTTGCGCCGTCTGATGCTTCTTTGTACTTTTGTACTACTTTGTACTACTTGTACCCCTTAGGTGCAAATCAGTGCGCCTATTGTAAGGAAGAAGGACATTGGAAGAATGAATGCCTGAATAGTGGCTCCACCCCCTGGAGGGGAGGAGGGAGCACTAGGAGAGCGGAGGGGGGGGAGGGGCGATTCCAGCAGTGAGGGGGAATGCAGTGCACACAGTTTCGGCAGGAAGAAGCCGCTGCTGTGAAAGGAATGGCGACCACCGAAGACGACTATATGGATGAGGACTAGGCCAGACCGGGCTCCAGGTTTTCCCTGGGTCCCCAGGAGCCTATGGGTCAACTTAAAGATTGGGGACCAGTACATGGACTTTATGGTGGATACAGGGGCTGAACATTCAGTAGTGGCTAAGCCAGTGGCTCCTTTGTCTTCTCGATCTGTCATCATTGTTGGCAACACTGGAACTAGAACCGCAAGACCTTTCCTGCAGAACCGTGCCTGTGAATTGGGGGGACGGAAGATAACACATCAGTTCCTATACATACCTGAATGCCCAGTTCCCCTTTTGGGCCGAGACATGCTTGCTAAGCTCCAGGCGCAGATATCCTTTGTCGAAGGAGGAAAAATGGAGATGACTGCGAACTCGGAATCTGCTGGCCTGATGGTGCTGACTGTCCCCCGAGAAGAATGGCGGTTCTATAGTCCACCTTCATCCAAGGCAGCTAGCCCCCGTATACCCACTAACATCTTAGCTCCGCCCGGAGTGTGGGCGGAGGATAATCCTCCTGGCCTAGCAAAGAATATAGCTCCTGTGCTTGTCACCCTTAAACCAGGAGCAGAACCAGTGCACGTGCGACAATATCCTCTCCCATGACCAGCAATCGAAGGCATCCATGGTCACCTAAAGAAATTACTACAGTATGGACTCCTCAAAGAATGCCAATCGCCCTGGAACACCCCCCTCCTCCCAGTCAAGAAGCCTGGGACAGGTGACTACCGCCCAGTGCAGGATTTGCGATGAGTGAACAATGCAGTTGAGACCATACATCCAGTAGTACCAAATCCCTATACCCTCCTGGGACTGATTCCATCGGAAGCTACTCATTTCACCATTCTGGATTTAAAAGATGCCAGGCGGATACAGAAAAAGGCATCTGCCAGCCAACTCTTGTTTGCATTTGAATGGGAAAACCCCACTACAGGAAGACGAGGTCAACTCACTTGGACTCGCTTGCCTCAAGGATTCAAGACTTCACCCACCATCTTCAGTGCAGCTCTTAACCAAGATTTTTCAAACTACTCTGTGACTCTAGGAAGAAGAATCTTACTTCAGTATGTAGATGATCTGCTTATAGCCACCAACTCCAAAACTGAATGTGTGCAAGCTACCAGTGATCTCTTGAACCTCCTGAATGAAGCCGGATACAAGGTCTCAAGAGTCAAAGCGCAGTTGTGCCAAACGGAAGTGAAATACCTGGGGGGTTCCATCTGTCCAGAGGAATCCGGAAATTGGGACTTGAGCGAAAGGAAGCAGGATGCCGCATCCCAACCCCCACCACCAGAAAGCAGGTGCAGGCCTTCTTTTGGGAGCTGCGGGCTTTTGCCGGATAAGGATACCCAATTTTGCACACTTGGCAAAACCCTTGTACCAAGCCACGAAGGGAGTGGAACGATCACCCATGGAATGAAATGTTATGACTGAACTCATAACAGTGCGCCAATGCTGCCGATGCTCAACTTTCAAACCCGACCCGCCTTTACAAGAATAATGTCAAATTCATTCCCAGGTCGAGAGAAACGCCGCCAAATGAAAGAGACATACGATAACAAAGCATCTACTGACTTCCATTAACTATAACAAGTACAGCTGGCACCTTTGTGGTGACTTGAAGCTAGTTGCCCTTTTAATGGGACTGCAGCAGGGATATATAAAATACATGTGTTTCTTATGTGAGTGGGATAGCCGAGCAAGGGATTGGCACTACTTGCGGAAGGAATGGAATCGCAGACAAAATGTAACAATTGGAGAGAAGAATATCCAGCACCCAGCTCTGGTTGAGGCTCACAAAATCCTGCTACCACCCCTTCACATCAAACTAGGTTTGATGAAAAACTTCGTGAAAGCCATGGACTGCACTTTGCCAGCTTTCCGATACCTCCATGAAAAATTCCCTCGACTCAGCAAAGCAAAGATTAAAGAAGGAGTTTTTGTGGGTCCTCAGATTCGAGAGCTCTTCAAAGATGACCGATTCAACAACTTGCTGCAGGGTGATGTGAAACAAGCATGGAATGCTTTTCGCCTAGTGTCAACAAACTTTCTCGGGAATGTTAGGGCAGAAAACTACAAGGAACTAGTAGAAGACTTGCTGATGCAGTATCAGAAACTTGGCTGCAATATGTCTCTAAAGATCCATTTCCTTGATTCTCATCTCGATTTCTTTCCTGACAACTGTGGTATGGTTAGTGATGAATAGGGCGAACATTTTCACCAGGATATCGCAACAATGGAGCAAAGATACCAGGGAAAATGATCCACTACAATGCTGGCTGACTACTGCTGGACACTCCCCAGAGAAGCTCCCGAACAGCTGTACAAGAGACAGGCAAAAAAATCTAAGAAGTAGTCTATGACTTGGTTTTTTACAGTTATTAACCGAAGGCCTATTATATTTATTATTGACATGCATTTCGTGATGTAAACATTAATTCTTGTAGATTACAAAAAAAAACTAGTGCCAAATTTGCAATTTCACTGTCATATTCGTGTTCAGAATATAAAAATTGATAAGAAATGACTATTTTTATTTCAGTAACATGACTTTTGTAAAATTTTGTTGACCATCATGTAATCATGTGGGTATACATGTTACCATCCTGTTGGCCTGAGGATGGGTATCGGTGACCCTGTTGGAAGTGCCCCTTTTCCCCAAGGGCTTTTTGTGGGGAAAGAAAGGTCTTTTTTGAGAGCCTCTGGTGGGTCACAACCTCAGCCTCTATCTCGGCTGCCTTGTCAGCCATAGGTTTGCCAAACAAGTTCTCACCGGTGCAGGGGACGTCAAGCAGCTTGTCTTGGACCCATTGCTTGAGGTCTGAGGACTGCAGCCAGACTTGGCATCAAGCCCCAGTGCAAGCTGCTGCCACTCAAGCTGCTAACTCGAATCCATCAAAGGGTGCCCAGGAGAGGAACTCTGAACAAATGAAGAAACACACAAATAGCGAGGGGAATTAGGTGGTCACCAATGCTTTATTCATTAAAACGCCCCAACGTGTTCCGGCAAAGCCTTTATCAGGGGGCTGAGAACTGCAAAACCAACAAATAATAATACATAAACATATATAAGATATGAAAAATATAAAATAAATCATATAGATAATAATAAAAGAAGAATAGAAGAATAAAACAATTATTAATATAATGTCTAACAACATGTATAGACAACATCAAAAAATAGCAATAAAGAATATATATATAAAAATCCAATGTGATTTATAATATAAATATACAAGGACTAAAAAATAAATAGTAAAACTTATATGCAATAAATAAGACAATGCTTACAGATAGAATTGGTCAACAACGACTATAAATTGCACAGCAACCAATGTGAACCAATACCTAAAGTAAAAGCTGGAATCATATCAGAAACAACATAATTTAATGTAAAATAATGTATATTATAAAATTAACCAAGTATGAGACAACAGCGAGAAACCAGGACCAAGGGGCAAAAAGGAGACTTATAAGGGCAGAAATGTAACTTGTATGAAAAGTAAAAGAACTGTTTGTGGGGTACAAATAAAAAGAATGACCAAAAGGTGGTCAGCTTGTGGATTGATATCACGGCTTATAATATAACCTTAGAGCAACATATAAAAGAGGTACTTCACGAGGACAATAACAATTTTTTTTACTTAAACTGAATGTGTATTGAACAATAGATATTGAATTATTGCCAAGACTTATAGAAGCCCTCTGGGGCTCAAAAAGATGAAACTGAGCCCTAGTTATACGGTTCAAAGGGCTAAAAACGGACCAAGCATCAAAGATACATGAAAGTGCATTTAAAGTTTATATTATCAATAGTCAAAACGAAGGCTGACCTTATATCCACAATAGTAAAACTATATGAGTTCCTTAGCAGACATAGAGAAGTAATATTGTTTAAATGTCGGGGCTGTGTACAGCTAAATGACAGCCAGATCAAAAAGAATAAAAATGAAACCAGAACCAAAAATAAAAAGTATCATAATCTAAATCCAAGTGAATATACACACCCCTTTTAAAGGCAAGAATTGCATCTATTCTTATTTGAGCACATGAACTACTCAAAGAGAAATTATTATATTCAAAGCCAGTGAAACATAGAAAATTCACATCAAACTGTCATATAGAACCAGAAAAACTAAGATGGCTAATGCCATGGTGAATTACATTGGAAGAACAAACTGTTAAAATCACAGAAACAATACCTTTAGTAGATAACAGACTGATTTCTTTAAAAAAAAACCCGTCAATCGCACCTTTTTTTATAGGGGAAACTGCTGTTGTAAAAACTTACGTAAGCAGAGACTCATGACAAAGCTACTTTTTTATGCATCCCAAAATGCATCTGGTTTGAAAAGCCATGCCCCAGAATCAAACTATATTTAAAGAAACAACCTGAGGATAAAAGATTAAAACAAAATAAAAAGTACACATAATATTTGAAGAAAAAAGCAGCACAGACAAGAGGTATAAGAAATTGACCAATAAAAACAACACCTTAAGTTAAAAGTCTATCTAACATCCCACATTTAAAAAGGACTGACTTCAAGCTATCAAAGAAAATGAAAACAAAAAACAAATTGTGCTATGTGAATCTGTCAAAGAAAAATGGACAAATTAGATTCCTGATTCAAGCCACAAGGATCCAGTGCCTGTAGCTCCTAGATGTATCGCTGTTCCAATCTAAGTAGTGTTTTTTCAATGTCTCCCCCTCTCCAATGAGGGTGTACCACCTTAATAACAAAAAACTTAAGATCATAAACTTTATGACCCTTATCAACCCAATGGCTAACCAAAGGTTTATCTGGAACGCACCTTTTTAAACAACTTTTGTGCTCAATGATCCTTATCTTTATTGAACGTTTTGTTTTACCAACATATATCTGATTGCATGGACACAGAATTACATAGATGACATTTTCAGTTACAATTAGAATAGTGATTCAAGAAGAACCTCCTCTTAGTTATAGGGTGTGTGAAGGTCTCTTTCACAATCAGAGCATTAAGGCAAACAGAGCACTTCCCACATTGGAAGTGACCTTTAATTTTATACAAAGGTTTGGGTTTGGAAAGAGCAGACGGAACCAAAAGGTTTTTCAGATTTTTATTCCTCTTATGAGCTATTGTAAGAGGTTTTTTTTAGCAAAAAAAGGAAGGGACGTTAACAGATGCCATTCTTCACGAAGAATACTGGAAATATTCTTTGAAAGAGATGAAAAAGGGCACATACTATTTGATTTTTATTTGATGGTACTTTTTTCTTAAGGAGCGCAGTCCTGTCTGTAGCTTTAGCCTTATTATAGGCTTTATAAATTGTTTGTTTTGGATAATCTCTATCCTTAAACCTCTCACACATCTCAGATGCATGTTTCTCGAAGTTACCTTGAGATGTACAAAGGCGTCTAACCCGAAGGAACTGACCAAAGGGTAAATTCTCTTTCAGTGATTTATTATGAAAACTGTCATAGCGTAAAAGTGCGTTCCTATCTGTCTCTTTGCGATATAGCTCAGTTATAAACCCTTTTTCCCCTTTCTTAATATTGATGTCGAGATAAGAAAGCTGGGTCATGCTAAATGTGCCTTCAAATTGCAGGTGTTCGTCTAAGGAATTAAGCCACAGAAAGAAAATTTGTAAATCTTCTTCTGTGCCATCCAAAATCATGACGACATCATCTATATAACGTAGCCAGATTTTAACAAATTTCTTAAAGGGGTGACTTTGGAGAAAAGTGCTCTCAAAATCTGCAACATATAAATTAGCCACATCAGGGGCCATGGGTGAGCCCATAGCTACCCCTTTGATTTGTTTATAAAAAATACCGCGAAAGCAGAAAAACGTTTTACACATTACTAAGGATGCCATCTGAACTAAAAAACACGTGGGAATACGCACTGGTCTTACTCTTTGGATAAGGGTATTAGCAATCACCTCTAGAGCTGCGGCCTGAGGTATATTAGTGTAAAGGGAGTTTATATCCAAGGTCACCATTATAAGCTGTGGATCATATTCTGTGAATGTGTCCAAAATATTAATTACGTGTGCGGAATCCCGAACATATGATGGAATCTGTGGGATGAATGGGCGTAAGAAATAATTGAGAAATTTGGAAACCAATAGCTGATATTATCGGTCGCCCAGGTGGATTGGTCAAAGATTTGTGAATTTTGGGTAAAATGTAAATCATTGGTATGACTGGAGTGGTAACTGTTAAGAAATCTGCCTCATGTGCTGTAAGGTAGCCTGCTTGTTGACCTAAAAAAATTAAGTTGTCTATATTACTTTTCAGGGATACAATAGGGTCATCATAAATTTTTTCATAAAAGGATGTATCGTTTATCTGACATAAAACTTCATTTATGTAAGCAGTCCTATCTTGAATGACAAGGGCCCCTCCTTTATCGGTTGGTTTAATAACAATAGATTCATTGTTCTGCATATCGGAAAGTGCTTCCTTTTGTAGTTTAGTCAAATTATGGAAGGAACGACATTTTTGTGTATAAAGAGCCTCAACCCTAGAGCAGACCACTTTTTTGAAGGCCTCAATAAGTACATCAGTAGTGTTGGGTGGAACCCACACAGAAGGTTTACGAAGAATAGCATTATCAATTGTAGTATCACCGTGTTGTTCAAAAAATCAATAATTTTAAGTTTTCTAAAAAACTTACACAATTCAACATGTGTTGTGAACTGATCATGTCTGGCGAAAGGGGCGAAGGAAAGGCCTTTTTCAAGTACTTCAATCTGGACTTGACTAAAATTGTAACTTGAAAGGTTGAAAATACCACCCATTTTTATCATTCCAGGGTTCCCCGGTATTCTTGGCCTTTCCCTCGACCTCTCCCCTGTGGGAAGTGACTGGGTCGAAATTCTCGGGCTTGGTACTGATATCCTGGTGATCTCGGTGGGTTCTGTGGTTGGGGAGCTACTTTCCGAACACCCTCTCTCCATAGGCTGTCCATCGAAAAAACCTGGGATTGTTGGGGTATCACATCTGAGGAGAAAAGGGGGGCTGAAGAATCTTGTTCCCGAGATTCATCCACATGACTACGACTCCTCTTTGTAGTACGTTCTGCCATAGGGTCTGGTGAGAATAAACGTGTCTTAACCTTACTTTTTTTGGAATCATAATTCCTATTGTTACCATTATTAGTGCTTGGTCCTGGTTTCTGAGGTTCTAAATCCCATTTATAGGAAACATTGCGTGGTCTAGGTTTCCCGCTGTTGTAGGTCCACTAATATACTGTGCCTGACTTATAATCGGCTTCGTCACGTTTGAATTTTTTTAACTTTCTCTCTTTTACTAATTTTTTATAGTCCAAGGTATTTCTATCAAATTCTTTTTTACGTCTATCAAACCTAGTATCCTTAGCTTTTAAACCATCCATTCTTTTATCTACATCCGTTTTTAAAACGGCTGATTTGCGTTTAGACGTATTAATAAGAAGTATCATAAGATCTAAAGAGCACTTGTTGAGTATCTTAATCCATTTTGGCATGAATTCCTCATCGTCTTTAAACACTCCTGGAGCCTTGGGAACACGGAGGCCCCTAGGAATGATCTTCTTTCTGCAATATTCAAGAAGGGAAGCAGCATGCATGTCCTCACGGAGGAGTTTTTGTGCAAGCTGAACCACCTCTCCCCATTCGTCGTCGACATTTGGAGACCCTTCTTCTTCTGTAAAGAATGGGTCTTCAGGCAACATCGCCTGCAATTCATCTTCTTGAAAACTGAAGACGTCCTTCCATGGGGAGAACATGCTCTGGAAAGTCCAAGGGAGCCACAAGAGGAGCGACCTCTCGCAATCACCAGAAGAAACACAAATAGCGAGTGGAATTAGGTGGTCACCAATGCTTTATTAATTAAAACGCCCCAACGCGTTTCGGCAAAGCCTTCATCAGGGGGCTGAGAACTGCAAAACCAACAAATAATAATACATAAACATATATAAGATATGAAAAATATAAAATAAATCATATAGATAATAATAAAAGAAGAATAGAAGAATAAAACATAATTGTTAATATAATGTCTAACAACATGTATAGACAACTTCAAAAAATAGCAATAAAGAATATATATATATATAAAAATCCAATATAATTTATAATATAAATATACAAGGACTAAAAAATAAATAGTAAAACTTATATGCAATAAATAAGATAATACTTACAGACAGAATTGGTCAACAACCACTATAAATTGCACAGCAACCGATGTGAACCAATACCTAAAGTAAAAGCTGGAATCATATCACAAACAACATAATTTAATGTAAAATAATGTATATTATAAAATTAACCAAATATGAGACAACAGCGAGAAACCAGGACCAAGGGGCAAAAAGGAGACTTATAAGGGCAGAAATGTAACTTGTATGAAAAGTAAAAGAACTGTTTGTGGGGTACAAATAAAAAGAATGACCAAAAGGTGGTCAGCTTGTGGATTGATATCACGGCTTATAATATAACCTTAGAGCAACATATAAAAGAGGTACTTCACGAGGACAATAATTTTTTTTTTTTTTTTACTTAAACTGAATGTGTATTGAACAACAGATATTGAATTATTGCCAAGACTTATAGAAGCCCTCTGGTGCTCAAAAAGATGAAATTGAGCCCTAGTTATACGGTTCAAAGGGCTAAAAATGGACCAAGCATCAAAGATACATGAAAGTGCATTTAAAGTTTATATTATCAATAGTCAAAACGAAATTTTTATTGCCCTCGTGAAGTACCTCTTTTATATGTTTTTCATATCTTATATATGTTTATGTATTATTATTTGTTGGTTTTGCAGTTCTCAGCCCCCTGATGAAGGCTTTGCCGAAACGCGTTGGGGCGTTTTAATTAATAAAGCATTGGTGACCACCTAATTCCCCTCGCTATTTCTGTGTTTCTTCTGGTGATTGCGAGAGGTCGCTCCTCTTGTGGCTCCCGAGGAACTCTGAACAGCCATTGATCCCACGGGTTAGCGTGGAACGGATGGAGAGGCTCCCTGGCCTGCCCCGCCAAGAACCCCGAAAACTCTTGTGCCAGGGCCTTTAAATGGATGCCTACATGCCTATGTATAGCTCATAGGCCTGGATTCAGTACCCCAGCATCAAACCTTGGTAGCATTTGCGCCCAAGGATGTCGAGGGCTCGAGCGCCCCTTCCAGGGGGAGGGTGGGGGCAGAAGAGTAAGTCTTCTGGCTTTTGAGTTTTTGCATGGTTAACTCAACCATCATGGAGTTATGTGGGAGTTGGGCTTGTGGAACCCCGGCCCCTTCCTGACATGGTACATGGCATCGAGGC
The DNA here is from genome assembly GCA_033557465.1 of Ichthyophis bannanicus. Taxonomy (NCBI): domain Eukaryota; kingdom Metazoa; phylum Chordata; class Amphibia; order Gymnophiona; family Ichthyophiidae; genus Ichthyophis; species Ichthyophis bannanicus. The sequence continues at coordinate 825,953,040 of CM066034.1, forward strand.
ACCGGTTGACAACAGACACCAATGTCCGGTTTTTTCAACTTACGCTACTGTTCGCCTTGGCCGTCGGTCCCATTACAGCCCACCTCTCTTCACCCCTACTTCCACAAACACCCTTGGACTCTTACAGTTTCCACTCCATGGCTGCCATCCCTGTACATTGGGGACATCGCCCTTCTCCTACTGCTCCCACACCAACCGGACTGACCGCCCGAAATGTGCATAATCTTCTCCCTTGCCGGCCCACTCAACCATCCTTTCACCCCCCTCATACTGCTTCCCCTTGTTCTTCCCTTCTGACGCTCTCCTTAGCCCTTCTGAACTGCCGGTCTCTCCGTACCAAGACTCATCTTATCTATGACCTTCTAGACCTACACTCCCTTGACGCACTTTTTCCTCACGGAGTCTTGGCTCCGTGATGGTGAAGATGGGCTTCTTCATCAATGCCTTCTTCCTGGCTATTCCGCCTTTCACACCCCCCGGCGGCACCGCACAGGGGGAGGAGTTGCTGTTATTCATCGATCATCTCTCTCCTTTCCTCTTGTCTCACCCCCTCCCCAATATCCCGAGTCCCTTCTCTTTCGCACTACCTATGCTCCGCCCCTGTACTTCCTTCTTCTGTATGCACCTCCATCTCTAGGTGCCGATCTCTGGGACTCTCTCCTCCTCTCTCTTACGGAAGTCGTCCTTCTGTCCCCTCATCTCGTCATTTTGGGCTATTTCAATGCCCACCTCGACTCTCAAACTCGGCATCGGGATAAAGTTCTCATCTCCCTCTTTAATGACCTCTCTCTTGTCCAACATGTATCCTGCCCCACCCATGCCTCCGGCTCCACCCTTGATCTGATTCTTACCCCGGTCACCTCTCCATTTTTGCCAGCTCACGTCACACCATTATCTCTCCCCTGGTCCGACCATTGTTGTATCCTTTTCATCCTTCCCCTCCCCCCACCTGCGGTATCCCCCTCTCTAGCCTCCTCTTCCACACCTCAGCGATTAAAACGCCACATTAACTCTTCAACAATTCAACGTTTTCCTTCTGCTGAATCCATCTTCCCTGCCAATTTCTCATCTCTCTCCACTGACCAACAAGCTGATGTCTGGACCTCCACACTCTCTTGCACTTTTGACACTATTGCTCCTCTTCATCCTGCTTCTACCTATTCCCCCTCGCACCATCCCTGGTATCATCCGGGCCTCTACTTACACCGCACTCATCTCCGCCACGCAGCACGGCTATGGCATAAACACCCTTCAGACGTCTCTCTCTCTGCTTTCCGCTCGTCCCAAAAACTTTACCACTCCCTGATAACCTCGGCTAAACAATCTTATTACTCCAACCTTATTACTTCCTCCTCTAACTCCTCTCGCCAACTCTACCAGGTCCTGAATTCTCTCTCTTCCTCTTTATCATCTCCCTCCTCCTCTTTCTCTCCTTCCTCGTCGCTTCCTTCCTCTGCTCCCAGTCCCACAACTCTAGCTACCTTTTTCTTTAATAAGATTGCGACCCTTCGCTCCATATTCGATCCCTGCCCACCTCCTCTTTCTCCTCCCCCTACCTCTCCTGCTGCAGTCGTTTCCATTTCCCCACACCTGGCATGAATTCTGGCCTATTACCATAACTGAGATCACCAAAGCATTCACAACCTCCCATAAAACAACTTGCCCACTCGACCCATTGCCCGCTTCGTGGCTCCACGACCCTTCACTCACACTTTTCCCTTTCGCCCTCACTATTATAAACTCCAGCCTCGCATCCGGCTGTTTTCCCACTGCTTGGAAACACGCACTTGTCCGTCCTCGATCCCTCCATTCCATCCCTCTGGCGTCCTGTCTCCAATCTCACCTACCTTTCCAAGATCCTTGAGAAACTTGTCTTCCACCAATTCACCACACACCTTGAGTCCACTATCTCCCTACACCCCCGGCAATCGGGCTTCAGGGCTGGTCATAGCACAGAAACTATTCTCGTGGCACTTCTAAATGACCTCCACCGGGCTCACGAAAAGGGTGATTTTTCCATCGCCGTCTCCCTGGACCTCTCTGCAGCATTTGATGTTGTAGACCACTGCACTCTCCTCTCACGATTATCCGACTTTGGGATTCGCGGTACAGTTCACCAGTGGTTTCAATCTTTTCTCTTCTCCCGCACCTTCACTGTTCAATCTGGTACCACCTCCTCTGCCGCTCTCCCCTTACAATGCGGCGTCCCTCAGGGCTCCATTCTAGCACCCCTCCTCCTCTTCAATGTTTTTCTTGCCCCCCTTGCATTATTAATTCAACAATCCGGCCTATCCACTTACTTTTTTGCTGCTGATATCCTCCTGATTCACCATACATCACCTCTAGCTCCCGACCTCTCCTCCCTCAACAATTGTCTCACTTCCATTGCCACCTGGTTCCGTAAAAATTTCCTTATCGTTAACCCCTCTAAATCAGCCGCTATCTGGTTCACCTTTGGGGCTCCTTCACCCACCCTGTCACCATCTATGGCAAATTCACCTATTCCCCTGGTCTCAACCCTTTGCTATCTTGGTGTTACCTTGGATTCTTCACTCTCGTTTCACCAGCACATCTCGGGAGTGGTGCGTAGTTCCTTTTTCCATCTCCGCAAGATTAGGTCTGTTCGCTCTCTTCTCCCACCCATGTCCCTTGTCACTCTTTAGTGATCACTCGGCTCGATTATTGTAATTCTCTACTCTCCGGTCTCCCCCAATATCAAATTCGAAGACTGCAATTAATTCAGAACACAGCTGCACGCCTCCTTACTTTCTCTTCACATCGGGACCACATCACTCCATGCCTTCTCTCCCTCCACTGGCTTCCCGTTAAGGTCTGCTCTGTGTACAAGTTGCTCACTATCACCCATAAGGCTCTCTATACCAGCACTCCCCAGTATTTAGCTGACCTCATCTTTCTTCAACCCACTCCTCGCATTCTCCGCTCGTCATATGGCAACCGCCTCTTCCTTCCCTCACCCACCCAGGCCTGCCTCGAATCGACACGACACGCTGCCTTTTTCTTTATAAGTCCCGCCCTTTGGAATTCTCTGCCGTACTCTATTCGCACTGAAGCATCCTTTCCCCGGTTTAAAGCTCTCCTCAAAACACACCTTTTCTGCCAAGCCTTTGATCTTCCTCCTCCTTCCTCCAGCCATTCATAACTTGCCCATTTCTATCATCCATCATCATGGGTTTTCCCACTCACCCACTCCCTTCCTTGTGTTTCTTCCTGTAGTGTGTCTGAACCTTCTCCTCTGTCCTACACTAATTTTCTCCCTGCTTTTTCTATCGCTTTCCTATCAAGTTGATGGCGTTCCTTTCTCCCTGTATCTTCCTGAAGCCCGTAATTTTTCATTGTTCACCACTTTAATTCCTCACGCCTAGGCGGTATATCAAGTGTTGTCAATAAAGATAAAGATAAAGAATGCAGGGGGTCTCCCACATCTGCAGCAACAGCCACTTGAGGATCAGCTGGACCGGCGCCATAAGGGTTTCCTTAGGAGAAGACTCGAACTGGAGGATCTCCAGTTCCTCTGTGTGCGGGTCCTCCTCCACCTCTGTTTGCACCGAGAGGGCACTGGCCATATCCCTGACAAAGAGAAGAATGGTGCTGGGGCAGACAGGTGCGAGGGGACATCTCGATGCCGTCTGGTTTCCAGAGAGGCCTCATCGTCAGTCTCCCACTCGGAGTTGAGGGGGGACGACAAGTCCAAGGCCCTGTGACTCCTTGCCTTGAGGATTTATTTATTTATTTATTACAGTTGCTTATATACCGCACTATTCGGTATCAGCGCGGTTTACAATATAACAAACGACCAAGACAACAATCTGTTTGGTTTTACAAGGAACAGGAGAGTACCAACTTGGCTAACAGGGTTGAACTATATACATGAGATAATAATTACATCAACAGGGTTGAACTATATACATGAGATAATAAATTGCAACAACAGGGTTGGACTATATACATTAAATAATAATTACAAAGATCTATATGAAATACAGTGATCACTTTAAGACGGTATGCGCCTGATCTGCAGGAAGGAGGCTGGGAATATAAGAACACTAGGGATGGGTGTTTTCTTAGGTGGGGTTACTTAGATTCGGTTGCTGGCTGGGTTGAATTGGAGGAAGAGGTGAAATTTGATTGCCTTCCTGAATTGAGATAGGTCTACAATAGCTCGAATGTCTGGTGGTAGTGCATTCCAGCATTTGGGGACATAAAGACTGAAAGCCCTATTTGCCGTTGTGTTGTTGCATTTAGTCAAGGACTTCGGGGTTATTAGTAGATTTAGGGTTGTTGACCTTCTGGATCTGTTGGGGGGTACTGTGTGGATAAGCTCAGTAAGTGCCGTAGAGGAGAGGCAATTGATGGCCTTGAATGAGAGGAGTAAGGTCTTGAATATAATCCTTCCGTGTATAGGTAGCCAATGAAGCTGCTTTAGAATAGGAGTCACATGGTCACTTCTGGAGGCTCCATGGAGGACCCTTGCTGCGGCATTCATGGCCAGTTGTAACGGGTTCAGTGTAGATTGAGGGAGACCTTGTAAAATGGAATTAGCAAAGTCAAAATGAGGCAGGATTAGTGCTTGGAATATTGTCCGGAAATCATCTGGGTCCAGTAGGGAGCGCAGATGTCTGAGTGAACGGATTTTGGTCTAGGGTGACCCCAAGGTATTTTATTGTTTCTTTGGTTTGCAATTCCGCTTCCTTGACTCTTACATGGGATGGTGGAATAAAGTCGGGGTCTCTTGAGATGAACAGTACCTCGGTTTTTTTGTGCTGGATGCGAAGGTTTTGTGATTGTAGCCAATCGGATATCGCACTGAAACACTCTACAAGTGGTGTAAGGTCCATTTGAACTGTCGAGAAAGGCATGTATAAGAGAATGTCATCCGCATATATCAGACAGCTCACGCAGGGCCGGCCCGTCCATTGAGCGAGAATGTTTTTTGCACAGGGCCCCGCGTTTCAGGGGGCCCCGCGCAAAAAACATTCTGATCTAAAAGTAAAATTAAAAAAAAAAAAAAAAAAGCTGTCTGCTGCCACTGCCGGGGCTGCCGCGGCAGAATCGAGTGTGCCGCGGGGCCCCCCCTGCCCAGCAGAGCCTGCCCTCCCCTGTATCACCTCTCTCTTTGCAGCTGCAGTCACACGCGCCGGCTTTCAGAGCGCGAGGGGAGAGTTTCTCCCTCGCTGCTCTGTTAAGCCCGCGGGGGCTGATGGGAAGTTCCCATCAGCCCCCGCGGGCTTAACAGAGCCGCGAAAGGGAAGCTAGTTCCTTCACGCTCTGAACGCCGGCGCATGTGACTGCAGCTGCAAAGAGTGAGGTGATACCGGGGAGGGCAGGATCTGCTGGGCAGGGGGGCCCCGCGGCACACTCGATTCTGCCGCGGCAGCAGACAGCTTTTTTTTTTTTAATTTTCCCTGGGCTGGGCTGGGGGGGTTACGAGTGGTGATGGGCTGGGGGGGGGTTACGAGTGGTGATGGGCTATGGGGGGGAGGGGGGGTTAGGAGTGGTGATGGGCTATGGGGGGGATGGGGGGGGTTAGGTGGGGTGATGGCTATGGGGGGGCTGGGGGGGGTTAGGAGTGGTGATGGCTATGGGGGGGCTGGGGGGGGTTAGGAGTGGTGATGGGCTATGGGGGGCTGGGGGGGTTAGGAGTGGTGATGGGCTATGGGGGAGCTAAGTCTGTATATGGGCTGATGGGATTAGGACTGGAAGTGGGTTGATGGGTTAGGACTGGTAATGGGCTATGGGGGGGATTAAACTAAAAATTGGGTGATGGGGGATTAGGGCTGGAACAGGGCTGGTGGGATTAGGACAGGGAGTGGGATGATGGGGGAGGTTAGGACTGGTAATGGGGTATGGGGGGGCTTAAAATGAAACTTGGGTAATGGGGGATTAGGACTGGAAATGGGCTGGTGGGATTAGGACTGGGAGTGGGCTATGGGGGCTAGGACTGGTAATGGGTTGGGGGGTTGCTAGGACTGGAAATGGGCTGGGGATTAAGACTGGAGATGGGCTGATGGGGTTAGGACTGGTAATGGGCTGTGGGGCTGTTGGGGGGGGTTAGGACTGGTAATGGGCTATGGGGGGCTAGGACAGGAAATGGGATGATGGGGAGGGGTTAGGACTTGAGGTGGGCTGTTGGGTGGGGTTAGGACTGGTAATGAGCTATGGAGGGCTAGGACTGGAAATGGGCTGATGGGGGGGGGGTTAAGACTGGAGGTGGGCTGATGGGGTTAGGACTGGTAATGGGCTGTGGGCTGTGGGGGGGTTAGGACTGGTAATGGGCTATGGGGGGCTAGGACTGGAAATGGGCTGATGGGTGGGTAAACACTGGAGGTGGGCTGATGGGGTTAGGACTGGTAATGGGCTGTGGGCTGATGGGGGGTTAGGACTGGTAATGGGCTATGGGGGGGTTAGGACTGATAATGGGCTATGGGGGGGGGGCTAGGACAGGAAATGGGCTGATGGGGAGGGGTTAGGACTTGAGGTGGGCTGATGGGGTTAGGACTGGTAATGGGCTGTGGGCTGATGGGGGGGTTAGGACTGGCAATGGGCTATGGGGGGCTGACTGGAAATGGGTTGATGGGGGGGTTAGGACTGGTAATGGGTTATGGGGGGGCTTAAACTGAAAATGGGGTGATGGGGGGTTAGGACTGGAAGTGGGTTGATGGGGGGGCTAGGACTGGTATTGGGTTGGGGGGTTGCTAGGACTGGAAATGGGCTGATGGGGGGCTAGGACTGGAAATGGGCTGATGCAGGGACTAGAAGGGAATGGATGCTGGGTGAGGCTGGAACTAGAAGGGAGCTGATGTTGGGAGAGGATTAGAATGGGATGGGGCTGGGAGAGTAAAATGGAGAGGGGAAAATATTTTGTGTGGGAGGGATAAAAAATCTACAATTGCGGGGTATTGGGAGAGTAAGTGGGGATTAAGGATGGAGGGGTAAAATTTGAGTGGATGAAATAGGAATGAGGAAAGAGCAAAAGGAGAAAGATTAGTATGTTAAAGCAGATGTAGAGAGAGAATGGAAAAAAACTAGAAGAGAGAAGAAAGGACAAATGGACAGCAGATTGTAGTAGCTGATAAGAATGCAATAAATAATACCCGGAGTCAGGCAAAGATTCAAGCCAATTTAATGTGCACAGACTCAGATTGCAGTAGCATTCAAAATGGTCTGAGCACAGAGCTCCGAAAAATGACAGTTTATATACTTTTCTTCTCCAGTCTAATACAGGCAAAACTCATCATTGGCCACAGTGGCCCACTTACTCTCATCCAATAGACATCTCTGACCGGGCCCAGGACTCGCTCCCCCTGCTTGGGTCTTACTAGCCACGGGTCAGCAATTAGACATAACACTAAACATAATACTTTTACTACAGTATATTTTGCTACTTCTGCAAGGTCAGTTAGCTTGCAAAGATAGTGGAAGGCATATCAGAAGCATTCTTAACAAAAGCAAAACAAAGCGAGGCCAAACAAAGCAAGGTTAAGACGTATCTCTAGCCTTGGCTCAAAACACTAAACAATCTCCATAATGCTAGACAAAATATTCTTACACTGTTTGGCTTCTCTGCTATATTTTCATCCTAATTACGAGGTCAGTGCACAATCAGCAAAGATACAGTGGAGGACATTCCTACTAAAGCAGACATCTGGCTTACCTAAACAATAAACAGTAAAAGTTTTAATTCTCTTATCTCCAGGAGAGCAGAACATGTTATCAAACCAGAATAGAACAGTATTTCTTTCTAACAGCTAACAGCATTACGTAATTTTCCAAAATCAGCAATAACATTTTAAAGCAGGAAAAAGGGCTTCAGACCTAGCTCTGCTACATACTAGGCCATCGCCTATCACATTCCCTCCTTTTGATTATTCTCACCCGCAAGTGAGGAAGGGTGAGAATCTAATCACACAAATAGCAAAAATACTTCAGACCATAGTAGAGGGATCACTGTGTGGTATAGGGTAATAATTCCATGAGACTAATATATGTGCCGCTGCCTTGCGGTCAATAGTACTATCGATAATAGAGTTCAGCATGCGCAAGCATAAGGGCAGGAAACAAGGGATACATATGCAAATAGCCACAATCAAAAATACATTTGATACAAGTGTCTTTGTCAAATCATATAGCATGCCTAGTGTATAAGCGGAGGGGCAGGAGACATAGGAGGAACAAATGACATATATACTGTTCATCATAGCAATAGGCCCGTTCTCATTGTTCCATCGCAGTTCCCATAACAGGAGAGGAAAGATTCTGGCGGGGGGTTGAGACAAGTCCGGGTATTCCCTGTTGTGCAAATACTAGGTTTGCAGGCTGCACAGGGAAGTAGGGCAAGAGTCAATTCAAAGCACCCCAAGGCTGCCGCCAGAACGAAGCAAGAATAAGAATTCATAATGGGCATAGTCTCTGGAAAATTGGTGGAACCGTCGGCTTCCACAACAGGTAGCAGACGTAGAGTTGATTGTAGGTCCTCAAGCTTCTGCCGTACGTAGACCTACCAGCTTTGTGGCAGGAGTAGGGCTGTAGATTCCAAAGTATCACTGTCCTCTGGGATGTCTCAGGTTCTTAAAATATCATAGTACAGTCTCTCAGGCTATTATTGCCTCCTTAGAGCAGTTCACTTTTTAGGAGATCAAAACAGTTTTTTTTCTTTTTCTTTTTTTTTTTCCAGAGCATTTGAACACAGTCTTGTAGAGGACTCAATTTCCTAACACAACACAGTCTATTTCTGATGAATTCAGCTTTCTCCAGATGTGAGGCTTACCTTCGGATAAACAAACAGTCTTGAAATAGTGCAGTTTCCAAGGGACCAATAAGTCTTAGGTCCGTGGCTGTTGTCGTAGGGTGAGGCGCAATGGAGTCTCAGGATCATTTATGGAAGTCCACGACCAAGTTCAGAAGTGGCTGCTGGAATGCAAAACTGGAGGACGTCTGTTCTCTTGACGTCCAGGAGCAGGTTGGTAAAGTTCTTACGATGACGGATCTTTTCTTTGCAGTGTGAGTCGCAACGGTGATGCAGGATTAGCGAGCCAGGTCCAGGGGCAACTCTCAGGAACTGTGGCTGGTTTCACTCGACTGTGGTGGATCCAGGAGTCGATCTCGGCCACTTTAACTGCTGTTGGGGTTGATAACAAGACGACATATGGCCCTTTCCAATACGGCGCCAGCGGTGTCTTCTTCTACTCTGTCACCCACACCGAGGCTCCAGGCTTGAAAGGATGCAGGGGCTTGGATGGGCTGGTCTCGTACTCACGCATGAAGACCCTGCAAAACAGAACTTAAAACCAATAGTGCTTATCTAGTAATTTCAGATCCTATCTGTCACACATCTCCTTTTACTCTCTATACAATAGGCTACAGAATCTCAGAATCTCAAAAGGGGAAACTCCTAAAGACTTAGCAGGGGTTAAGTATATCCTATGAAGGGCTATAGGAAGAACCTGGGGCCAGGGCTGAGGACTTAACTACTAGATCAAGGGTCACCACTGCATATTTAACACAACTATGTCCATTAATGATGACAAGACTGCTTTCATCCACAAAGAAAGTTTTGTCTGGGCGGTCCAAGGGGATATCAGTTGAGTCTAGGCAACCTGAGCACACAATGTCCATTACTTCCAAGCAATCATGGTCAGGAGGGCCTGGACCGACGGGCAATAGGGTGGCTGGGTTTAGAGTTTGGCTGAGACTTAATTGCAAGTTAGGATTCTCACATAGCATACTTTGATATTTCAGCATTCGGGCATTAGTGAGCCAATGGCTTCCTTTATGTTCCATCAGGGTTAAATCAGAGTGTGGTACAGTAACTTGAAGAAGGTTTTGTCCTAAGGTGAGCTTATCAGCTTCGCTCACTAAGAGGGCTGTGGCTGCTACAGCTCTCAGGCAAGGTGGCCAGCCTTTTGCAACAGGATCCAATTGTTTCGTCAGGTAGGCCACAGGTCGCTGCCAAGACCCAAGAGGCTGGGTCAAGACTCCCAATGCTTTTCCACTTGATTCATGGACATACAGACGAAATGGTTTCTGCACATCCGGTAGGCCCAAGGCTGGGGATGACATCAATGCTGTTTTCAGTGATTTGAATGCTTTATCTTGTTCTGAGCCCCATTCCAGGGGAGATCATTCCATCCCCTGTGTGACTTGGTACAAGGGTTTTGCCATGAGCGCAAAGTTTGGTATCCATATGCGGCAGTAGCCTGCAGCTCCCAAGAAAGCTCGCACCTGTTTTCTGGTGGTGGGGGTTGGGATGCGGCATACTGCTTCCTTTCGCACGAGTCCTAATGTCCGGGTTCCTTTAGACAGGTGGAACCCTAAATATTTCACTTCTGTCTGGCACAGCTGCGCCTTGGCTCTGGAAACCTTGTAGCCAGCTTCATTCAAATGGTGCAAGAGGTCACTTGTAGCTTGTATACAATCAGATTTGTTGTTGGTGGCTATGAGCAAATCATCTACATATTGAAGCAAAATTCTTTTTCCCGGAATCACAGAGTAGCTTGACAAATCTTGACTGAGGGCTGCACTGAAGATAGTGGGTGAGTTCTTGAATCCTTGTGGTAATCGAGTCCAAGTAAGTTGCCCTTGCCGTCCTGTGATAGGGTTTTCCCATTCAAATGCAAACAAAAGCTGACTGGCCTCTGTCAGGCGTATACAGAAAAAAAACATCTTTTAAGTTCAAAACAGTAAAGTGAGTGGCTTCTGCTGGAATCAGTCCTAGGAGGGTGTAAGGATTTGGTACTACTGGATGTATGGTTTCAACTGAACGGTTTACGCGACGTAAATCCTGCACTGGGCGGTGGTCACCTGTCCCAGGCTTCTTGATTGGGAGAAGGGAGGTGTTCCAGGGTGACTGGCATTCTCTGAGAAGTCCATACTGCAATAATTTCTTCAAATGGCGATGAATGCCTTCAATTGCTGGTCTCGGGAGGGGATACTGACACACATGCACTGGTTCTGCTCCTGGCTTAAGGGTAACAAGTACAGGAGCTATATTCTTTGCTAGGCCAGGTGGATTATTCTCTGCCCATACTCCAGGTGGGGCTGCAATGCTGGTAAGTATATAGGAACTTTGCTGGCATGATTGGAGATGCACTATAGAACCGCTACTCTTCTTCTCGGGGAACAGTCAGCACTATCAATCCAGCTCCTTCGATTAGGAAAACTTCCTCCACATCATTCAACTATAGTATCAGCAAGACAAACTGCTCTCTTCGCCATCTTACATTCACTTTCTCTGTCACATTATCTCCACAATTCACAGACATTCTAAACAACTTAATCGTGCTGCTGTATTCATGCCCGCAAATCCATCCCGTTTCTGCAAGTTCTGTTTTATATCTCCCTGGGACTGACTTGACAAAAACTGCATTTACCATGCACAAATTCTCCTGGGCTGCTGGATTTCATGGGGCATATAGTGAGGGCCGCCTGCACTATTTGGATTCCACTTCATGTTCTTGGGCGCTGACTGTGGGTGACTCTGAACTGGTAAAATGAATCCCTGCCTGCAGTGTCAGCGGTGGACTGTAGCCCCCACATGTGCTTGTCAACAGACAGAGGAACAATCTAGATAGAGTCCTTACAATAGAAAACTACACTTTTGCAACATGTTATAATAACAAATCCTAACAGAAAGAACTATAGTTCATAACATGACGACTACATAGCTGTTACGTATAACTGGAATAAAATTACTTGGCAAAAAACTAACTGCCAGCCGTAATCAGCGTGGCTTTACAAAAGAAATTACTTTCAATTTTACAGTTTTTAGGAAGCAGAGATTCAAAAAGACATTCATTCTGGATACATTTTCCATAAAGCGGGTGGACATCTAAAATACATATACACATTTTCCTTCCTAGTTCGTAGGCTTCGTAGGGCAAAGGGAAAATACAAGCATCATTTCCTATTGAAACCTGAGCCCTACAAGATTTCTGTTCACTTGATCTGCACAGGAATTCGAGTAGGAATGTAACCCTTTCCAGGCTAAGTACAATACTATCGAGATCCACAATTCTGACTAAACATTCTTATTAAATGATATATAATACATGACCATAGCAGAAGGCACATCACTATTACAAAATATTGAATAAAAACAGGTATAATTCCCTAAAATAAGCACCCATTAGCCCAGCAGCAGAACGTTGAAAACATGCCTTCATAGGGTTAAAACATTCCTCTGCACAAACACGTCTCCTGTCAGTTTCACTCTGCACTGCAAGACAGCTGAATGAGAGAGAGACAGCTTCGTGATTTTACAGTGACTCTAGGGGTTCGCAGTCTGCTTAACTATACTTTTACTATTACATATGCGGTAAAGTGTCACAAATTACCCAACGGAATATAATCCTACCCTTATACTAGAAGGGAAACTCGTGGTTTCAACAGATAACAAAGACAAACTCCCAACGCTTCCTCCTTTTCACAAGCATTCTTCACACAGACAAACATGCTATCATTTTCCAAATTCCGAATTCCCGGGCTGACTGACAAACCAGAATTACTGAAACCGAAAGGGCTGATGGGTTCGCCCCGCGCACTACTTGCAGGGGTACTAGGATCGCCCGTGGAAGTTGATCAGACTTCCTTTACCTGTTACTGTACCAGAAGTGTCTCGAGACTTTCCCAAAAATCAATACTCACCAGATCCGGTAGCTAATGCGCTGCGCAACCAATCCCTCCTTGGGTTGAATCGTAGACCCCCCTCGGGTTCGAGGTGTTGGTCGGCCAGAAACAGCAACCTGCGGAGGCAAGGAGGAGTCTCCTCTGATACAAAAGGACCAGGGGCGCCAGAGACCCTCCTGCGGTCAGTCAGGCTCAGCTCCAGCCGGACCAAACATGTGAGGCGAGATGTCGGGGCATATTCACTTGCATACCATCCCCCACTCGCACATTCCCGGCCCAACGCACCAGAAATATGTAGTAGCTGATAAGAATGCAATAAATAATACCCGGAGTCAGGCAAAGATTCAAGCCAATTTAATGTGCACAGACTCAGATTGCAGTAGCATTCAAAATGGTCTGAGCACAGAGCTCCGAAAAATGACAGTTTATATACTTTTCTTCTCCAGTCTAATACAGGCAAAACTCCTCATTGGCCACAGTGGCCCACTTACTCTCATCCAATAGACATCTCTGACCGGGCCCAGGACTCGCTCCCCCTGCTTGGGTCTTACTAGCCACGGGTCAGCAATTAGACATAACACTAAACATAATACTTTTACTACAGTATATTTTGCTACTTCTGCAAGGTCAGTTAGCTTGCAAAGATAGTGGAAGGCATATCAGAAGCATTCTTAACAAAAGCAAAACAAAGCGAGGCCAAACAAAGCAAGGTTAAGACGTATCTCTAGCCTTGGCTCAAAACACTAAACAATCTCCATAATGCTAGACAAAATATTCTTACACTGTTTGGCTTCTCTGCTATATTTTCATCCTAATTACGAGGTCAGTGCACAATCAGCAAAGATACAGTGGAGGACATTCCTACTAAAGCAGACATCTGGCTTACCTAAACAATAAACAGTAAAAGTTTTAATTCTCTTATCTCCAGGAGAGCAGAACATGTTATCAAACCAGAATAGAACAGTATTTCTTTCTAACAGCTAACAGCATTACGTAATTTTCCAAAATCAGCAATAACATTTTAAAGCAGGAAAAAGGGCTTCAGACCTAGCTCTGCTACATACTAGAGTTAGCAGAAGACACGAAGAAACCAGAAGAAAGTGGCTGGAGCAATTGCAGCTGAAAAAAAATGCACAAAAGGTAGAAAAATATCTCTTTATTTTGAATTTATTAATTGGAATATGTCAGCTCTGGTAAACGTGCATCATTAACGTCTGCGCTTTGTTTAGTACAAGAGCAAATTAATGTATAGTTTTATTTCTACAGTGTTGTACATTCCAAGTTTGGCTTTTGGGATTCCCAGTTTAATTATTGTCTTCCTGTTTCTAAATTGTGATTCCTTGTTTGGTGATGGTCTATGTTCTGCATGTGTAACTGAGCTGAGGTATTCTGTTTATGTAATTCCTATTTGACATTGCCACTTGTTCTCTTTCTCCAGTAGGTCATGTATTGTTGTTCTCTGAAATGTATTGGTTTAATATTTGCATGTTTCCTTTTGATAGGTAGGGTATGGTGCTTTGTGAGTCCTGGTAGTGCTGTTAGGATACAGCGGGTTTGCTATGGGTTCTAAATGGGCAGTGTTTGTAGTAGTTCCTAATGTGTCTGGTGGTTGGCACTGGATTATAGTAATGTAGAAATCTTTTAGTCTTTCTTTATCCATACACTCATTAAGAGGCATGTTTACTAAAAGTTAGTATATGGTAACATTATGCAAATATTTATGCAAATGAGGCCCCTTATGCAAATGAGGCCCCGCACCGAGTCTCCGCACATGGCCCCGCACCCCCCTTGGGCCGCCCCTGAGCTCACGTTAAATGATCTAATGATATTGCAGATAGGTTGCATGTATATATTGAACAGTAGAGATGACAGGGAGGAACCTTGAGGCACGCCTTGTGTTTGATGGAATTGTTTTGATTCTTCTGATCCGGATTTTACATATTGCCATCGACCATCTAGGTAGGACTTGCACCATTCGAGCGCAGTATTACAGATTCCCTTCTCTTTCAGTCGCCCGAGGAGAAGCTCATGATGTACCGAGTCAAAGGCCGCAGCAATATCTAAAAAGATGAGCACAAAACCTTGTCGGATGTTATCAATGCCTGTAATTATATTGTTGAAAAGGAAGGTGAGAAGGGTCTCGACTCCATGGTACTCTCTGAACCCGTGTTGGCAGTGATCTAGGGGAGCTGTGGAGTCTATATGATCCTGAATTTGCCTTTGAACCTCTTTCTCAATTATCTTTGCTAGGAGCGGAATACTAGCTATTGGCCTGTAAGAATCGACCCTTTGGGCCTAATAGAGGTTTCAATAAGGGCCTAATAGAGGTTTGTTTGAGTGCTGTGGGGAAGGAACCAGTAGTGAAGGAAAGGTTTATCAGTTTTGCGATGAATGGACTGAACTCCCTGTGTAGTTCCTTTACTCAAAACGCTGGGTAAGGGTCAGTTTGCGCTGTGGAGGTATTGATAGAAGCTATTGTATCTTCAATGCTTTTTCTGGATGGTGTGGAGAACTTGAGTAGGGGGGTTAAGCTGGTAGGTTCTTGAAACGAGGCTGTTGAGATTTTGTCGGTCTGTATGATCTTTGATTGGAGGTAATCAGCAAATTTTTGTGGGCGAATATCCACGTGTTGTTCAGGAGATGGTTCCTTTGAAAGGGCTTGAACCAGGTTGAAAAGATCCCGTGGTTTGTTCAGGGATCTCTTCAGAGTGTCGGTGTGGTGTTGTTTCATTTTCATTGTGATTGCTTCTCTGTGCTTTGATAGGTGGAGTTGGTAGGCGGTCAGATCTTCCGTGGCGAGCGATCGGCGCCATTTTTTCTCAAGCCTGCGTAGTTGTGTGAGAGAGGCTCTCAGCTCTTGAGAGAACCATGGGGCCGCCTTTCTTATTCTCCTTGATGTGTTATTGGATTGTGGGCGTTGTGAGATGGCATTGAGGTTGAGATTCCAGGAGGAGACTAGTTCTTCAGGATCGGATGTGGTTTTGTTGAGGAAGGAGTGAGTTTGAGAGAGGATGAACTCTCTGTTAAATGTGCAAAAGTTTCTTGTTGACGCTCGAGCTGTACTGTTAAACTTTCGGTTACTATGCTGCTGGTTATCGCTGGTGGGTATCTGGAAAGTTATAAGTTTATGGTCCGACCAGGGTACATCAATAACAGACATCATTGGGTTGTGGTTTAGCTCAAGGGCCGACTGAGGTGCGAACACTATGTCAAGAATATTACCCTTTATATGTGTGGGATTGTTGATGATTTGTTTAAATCCCAGGTCCTCAATGGCCTCGAGGAAGGCAGTTGTATGGCTTTGATGTAGTGATGGGAGATTGAAATCACCCATAATCCAGATAGGTGTATTAGGGTTGTGGGCGTTAGCAGCAAGGTCAATAATTGTGGGGAGATCCTCAGGAGATGAAGACGGAGTTCTGTATAATAGACTGATAGTGCATTGCTGGTTACTTGTACTAGAAGAGTCGGTTATGTGGAAATGAAGATCTGATTTGGTGAGTATTAGTACTCCACCTCCTTTCTTGTTTTCTCTGTGTCTTGTATGTAAGGAGAAGTCAGGTGGTAGGAGTTGGTTAAGGAGGACGTTATCCTCCGAAGATAGCCAGGTTTCCGTGATCATAAGTAGGTCCAGGTCATAAAGGGAAATCATGTCTAGGATAACAGGCCATTTCTTGCGTATGGAACGCAAATTTATCATGGCACATTTTAGGTTATGGCAGATCTTGAGTTTCTCCTGGTTGGGTGTCCTGGATAGTTGGAGTGGAATGTGTATAAGGTGGGAGCGGCGCATGTAAGTGTCGCTTCCTGGGTGAGAGAACTGGGGTCCAGACCATCTTTTTCCATAGTTGCTCAAGATGGGGATATGGTTCTGAGATTGAAAGTGAAAGAGTGCATTGGAGGTTCCCAGCCAATGTGTAAGGAGATACAGGCTAATAAGGGCCAGGAAGTGAGAAGCCATATTGGGTGTATGAGAGTGTGTGATTGTGATATGGTGATGAAGCAACTCTCACAGCAATTTACACAGCAACAGTGGGACGAGAAGTAATGCACTTATTACTGAGGGGCATTATGCAATATGAGACATGTAGTAAGGGGGTAGTGAAGTCATACGATAGCACATGCAGACATACAGTAATGGGGTGGTTAAGTCATACAATACACAATAAGTAAGCACATAATAGCAGTAGGTGCGGGTATTCTAACAGATTAAACATTAGAACAATGCCGCAATGATACAGATAAGAGATGATTTGCTAAGGAGATCGTACTTTAACAAGTTAAATGCAAAAGAGAATGCTACCACGAGGGAACAGGCTGGTAATGAAGTGTAAGGTTATTATGATCAGTACCTCGGAAGATTAAGGTCGTGACCCTGGGTGGAATATTTCTCTTAGGTGGTGCTGTGGTTCAAGGTTGCAGTGCTCCATCGTCGTATGTAGCTGGGGTGAACTTGTCGCTTGTTCAGAATTTCTTGTTTTGAGGAACGATTTCTGGCACTAGGTGTGATTCGGATTAGTGTAGCCTTTCAAGCTTGTGCTGTGCCCCGATTGGGCCGCGGTGGTCCGTAGGCCCCTCCCGCTGCTGGTGGCTCGATCCCCGGGAAGGGGAGAGCTGCTGGTGGTGGCGGGGGCTCAAGAGGGTCGGCGCCTGATGGCGCAAAGCTTTAAATGCCTGTGCTGTGCCCCGATTGGGCCGCGGTGGTCCGTAGGCCCCTCCCGCTGCTGGTGGCTTGATCCCCGGGAAGGGGAGAGCTGCTGGTGGTGGCGGGGGCTCAAGAGGGTCGGCGCCTGATGGCGCGAAGCTTTAAATGCCTGTGCTGTGTCCAGATTGGGCCGCGGTGGTCCGTAGGCCCCTCCCGCTGCTGGTGGCTCGATCCCCGGGAAGGGGAGAGCTGCTGGTGGTGGCGGGGGCTCAAGAGGGTCGGCGCCTGATGGCGCGAAGCTTTAAATGCCTGTGCTGTGCCCCGATTGGGCCGCGGTGGTCCATAGGCCCCTCCCGCTGCTGGTGGCTCGATCCCCGGGAAGGGGAGAGCTGCTGGTGGTGGCGGGGGCTCAAGAGGGTCGGCGCCTGATGGCGCGAAGCTTTAAATGCCTGTGCTGTGCCCCGATTGGGCCGCGGTGGTCCGTAGGCCCCTCCCGCTGCTGGTGGCTCGATCCCCGGGAAGGGGAGAGCTGCTGGTGGTAGCGGGGGCTCAAGAGGGTCGGCGCCTGATGGCACGAAGCTTTAAATGCCTGTGCTGTGCCCCGATTGGGCCGCGGTGGTCCGTAGGCCCCTCCCGCTGCTGGTGTCAGGGCCCTCCTGAGGACCTGGGGTCCAAGTCCTGGAAACTGGCCGGGGAAGACCGGATGCTCGAGGAATGGGACCAGGACCTCGACCATGGCCGAGGACTTACTCGAGGCTGGTGGCCCTTGGAGTTCAGCTCAATGACCAGGGACTCCCCGCAGTCGGCCGAGGCATCCTTTTTGGGAACTTGGTGGGCCGTTTCTCGGAGTCATCAGAGTCTCTTCTGGGCAGTCTTGCTGAGGGCTTCTCCGATGGAATCTCAATGGACTTCAAGGATTTTTTCTTTTTTGACTCGGAGCCGCCGCCGCAGGACTCTGAGGATGCTCAGCCCTCTCGGGACATGCTGGGCTTGGTGCTGGACTTGGAGCTCTGCGTCAGGGAGGTTGATGCCCAGTCGCACCTGGGGAACATCTTCCTCTGCAACTTCGTACTGTTCTTATTGGTTCTGGGCATCATGGCCTGGCACAAGTCGCAGGAGGTGCTGTCATGATCCGGTCCCAGGCAGCGTAGGCAGCAGTCATGGGTGTCAGTGATGGACACAGTTTGACTGCAGAGGCCCTTTTTTTTTAATCCACCGGGGGACATGGTGGGGAACACCTGGCCAGGATAGATGACCCCCAGGCAAAAAAGGGCACAAATGCTTGTCGAGACAAGCCTTGATCAAAAAAATGGGAAAGGAGCAGAGAACAGTGCTGGGCCCGGCACCGGCTCGAGGTAGGAAGAGGAACCGGTATGCAAAACGGGAAAGCTGAATTTTTAAGGATATAGTGAGGATTTTTTTTCCGGAGAAATTGGAGAGACATCCATTGGGCTCCGCGGAAAAATGGAGACTGAGCAAGATGCACCCTTAGGCAGGAAGGGGACCACGCATACGTGGTAGCATGTCCCAAAGGCTTTCTTTGAAAGCTGGGGAAATGCTCTGCGTGGGCTCCGTTGGCTCCACCATCACCCCCATATGTGAAGACTGACTTCCTGCTTGTTCCTGGAGAATATCACGTTCCCGTATGCGGAGGTGATAGATAAATTGGAAGTGTAAGTGGGATGTGCGTGTGTGGTTGGGGATGACTGTATGGGAGAGGAGGGAATCTGAAAGAGCTACTGTACAAAAAATATGCCGAACCTACCACATGTGAATGTGATACCTCGAGGTCCAAGGCTGGGCGGACCTTGAGGAGAATATGAGTAAAAAACTATGGTGTGAGCCTAAAAGGCTGGGAGGATGTCACATAGAATATGCTTTACTACTTGGAATGTTGGAGGTATAATATCCCCAGTTAAGCGTACAAAGATATTACAAGCCTTGAAGCGCCATGGCACACAGATAGCATTTATCCAGGACTCGCACTTAAGTTTACTTGAACATGATAAATTAAAAAGGAACTGGGTGTTAGTTGTTTAAGGGGCCTCCTCAGGAACACGGAAGGCAGGGGTGGCAGTATTGGTGAGAATGGGGGTCCCACTTGAAGTTCAGGACTGGGAAGGAGACACTCAGAGCCATTTTGTTTTTCTCAAAGCGAAACTATATAATGACAAAGTCCTCTTGGCTAACATATATGCACCAAACGAGTATAGTCATGATTTTCTTTTTAAGGGCCTACTCCACCGGCTCAACTGCGCAGGACAGTGCCAGGTGATAATAGCAGGAGATTTTAATTGCCCCCGCGATCCAGTGCTGGATCGTTCCAGGACCAGCTATGATAGGGGTTGGATGACTAAAGGTGTTGGATATATTTATCGCTTAGGTGGCTAGCTAGAAATGTGGCATGTCCTGCATCTGGAAGAAAGGGATTACATGCATTTGTCACGGGCACATGGAACTTGAACACGCATAGATTACATGTTGGTCTCAACAAGAAGCTTTAGCCGGGTCACTAAAGCAGAAACAGAACCATTTATGATTTCGGTCCATGTCATGGTATGGATGGAGTGGGATAGTCAGAGAACATTTGATAGAAGCTGGCAGTTTCCGGCCTATTTCTTTGAAGATTAGGATTTTTGTGGTTTCCTTCACACTCAATGAGATGACTTAAAGATAAAGATAAATCTGGAGTTGCTGCCACCAGCTGAGCGAGTCGGCCAGAGAGTGGATCTTGACCAGCCTGTCCCATAGACATCCTGTTGCTTGCGACCACTGAGAGCTCAGAGCCCATTGGGTCCACCATATGTGCAGGCGGGCGTCCGCGTTAACATGCACTGTGGATTCCATGTGGCCGAGAAGGCAAAGCATGAGGGGAGAAGAGGCTGAGGGTTGCCCCTGGATGTGCCCTGCAAGCACCTGGAGGCACTGGGCCCTGTCCAGAGGAAGGAAGGCCTTGCCTGGATGGTGTCCAGCATTGCACCTATGAACTCTAGGCATTGCGTTGGTTGGAGATGGGACTTTGAGTAGTTTATGACGAATCCCAGGTGTTCCAAAATGAGAATGGTGCACGATGTCCACTGATGGACCTCTGCGGTGGTGCCACCCTTTATGAGCCAGTCATCCAGATACAGGAAGACGAACACTCCCTGGAGACGCAGGAAGGTGGCAACCACTGTCAAACACTTGAAGACCCTCTGGGCAGAGGTCAGTCCAAAGGGTAGAACCTTGTACTGATGGTAGCAGCCTCTCACCATGAAGCGGAAGTACTGCCTGTGAAGGGGGTGGATGAGGATGTGTGTATAGGCATCCTTGAGATCCAAGGAGCATAGCCAGTTTCCCTGCCAGAGGTATGGCAGAAATATTTCAAGGGAGAGCATGCAGAATTTCTCCCTCACCAGGAACCGGTTGAGGTTTCAGGTCTAGGATGGGCCAAAACCCCCGAGTCCTCTTGGGCACCAGGAAGTAGCCGGAGTAGAACCCTTTGCCTCAGAGTCTGAGGGGGATGAGTTCCACTGCCCTGTCTGCCATGAGATTTGTGAGTTCTGGGGATGCATTGGAAGCTCTCCTGGAAAGAATGGCAGGGGTGTCTGAGGTGGAGGAAATACCCCTCCTTCACCATCTACCAGGCCTACCAGTTGGTGGTGATGGCGGACCAGCAGTGGCTGAAAAAAACTAGATGCCCCCCTGGTGTGCTGCTAAGCCCTAGGAGTCACAAGCCCCCCCCCCCCAGGTTGCACCTGAGGTGCGGGCCGGGGCTTGGGGGCCTTAGACTTACAAGGGCCATGCCCTTGTCCCTTGGCCTGCTGGCCCTGTTGGGGAGCTGGGAAGGCAGAGTGCTGAGGTTAGTTTCCATAAACCTTCCTCTTTTTCAGGTACAGGGGATTTTTACCCGAAGCCTTCCTTTGGAAAGGGTCAGCCGTCTTCTTAGAGAGCCTGGTCCTGGTCTTAAACCCGGATTACAGCTCAACGGCCTCAGTCTTCATGGGTTTGCTGAAGAAGTTCTTTTCCCGGCAATGGATGTCAACCAACTTGTCCTGTACCCATTGCTCCAAGCCAGAAGACTGTAGCTAGGCATGGCTGCGGGCACTAATGCTGCTACTCTAGCTGCTGCCACAGCTGCTATTCTAGCTGCTAACTCGAAACCGTCATAGATCACCCAAGTCATAAATTTGGAGCACTCCCTGACTCTGGAGACTGAAGATGTTAAAAACATAAGAACATAAGATATGCCATACTGGGTCAGATCAAGGTTCAACAAGCCCAGTATCCTGTTTCCAACAATGGCCAATCTAGGTCACAAGTACCTAGCAATTTCTCCAAAAGACACAGGTTCCACAATGCTTGTATTGGGGGGGCAAGCAGTAGATTTCCCAGGTCCCCTTTAATAATGGTTTATGGACCTTTCCCTCCAGGAACTTGTCCAAACCTGGTTTAAACCAGGCTATACTAACAGCTTTTACTACATCCTCCGGTAACAAATTACAGAGTTTGATTACATGTTGAGTGAAAAAATATTTTCTCTTATTAGTCTTAAATAGTTACACTGTAGCTTCATTGCATGTCCCCTAGTCTTTCTATATTTTGATGGCGTAAACAATCAGTCTACATTTACCTGTTCCACTCCATTCATTAATTTATAGACCTCTATCATATCTCTCCTCAGCCATCTCTTTTCCAAGCCCTAACCTTTTTAGCCTCTCTTCATAGGAGGTATCCTTCCATCCCCTTTACCATTTTGGTGGCTCTTCTCTGTACCTTTTCTAATAATGCTATATCTTTTTTAAGATACGGCGACCAGAATTGCACACAATATTCAAGATGTTGTCGCACAATGGAACGATACAGAGGCATTATAATATCCTTTGTTTTATTCTTCATTCCTTTCCCTATGATTACTAGCATTCTATTTGCTTTCTTGGACACCAATGCATACTGGGCAGAGGGTTTTGACATGTTATCCGCAATGACGCTTAAATCCTTTTCCTGAGTGGTGGTTCCTAATGTGGAACCTTGCATTGTGTAATCATAGTTTGGGTTGTTCTTTCCTAGGTACATAACCTTGCACTTGTCCACATTAAATTTCATCTGCCATTTGGATGCCCAGTTTTCCAATTTATCAAGGTCCTCTTGCAATTTTTCACAATCCTCATGGGTTTTAACAACTTTGAATAATTTTGTGTCATCTGCAAATTTGATGGAGTTGTGGGACAGTTGAGCTTTCTGGAAGCCAGGGCTCCGACAGAACAGGTACATCGAATCTAGCCACCTGTTCACAATGGGAACTGAAGCTGGGGTCTCTCATATACGGAAAAACAGGCATTCCAGGATAGGAGGAACAGGCACCATAAGGGCTCCTTAGAGGCACCCTCGTGCTGGAGGATCTTGAGGTCCTCCGCCTGAGGCTCCTCTTCAGACTCAGTGGTAAAGACAAGGGCCTTTGCCCTATCGCTTGTTAAGTCCAGGAAGGCCAGATCCTCCAGTGGGGACTGGCGCCAGGCCTCCAGAATGGAAGTGTCCAAGGGCACATACCTGTGGAGCTGGGTGTCCAGGGAATCGTTGTCCTCAGTCTCCCAGTCCAACCCAGAGTCTGAGGAGACTTTGAAGATCCCCCGGGCCTTAGGCTACAGCCCCAGCCCCAATGGTCTGGTGGTCCGATGCCCGTGCCCTCTGAGCCAGGTGCGCTATGGGGTGAAGTCCTCTGTCCCAAATGGGACTGGGCCCGAGGATTCTCTCAAGGCCGGTAGTGCTCGAAGATTGGCTCCACCTCTGGGGAAGCCCTCGCTGTGGATGGGCCAGGGTCAGGAGTGATGACCCGGAGGACTCAGGCGTCAGAGCCAGCTGTTGGGCCATGAAGGAAGAAACTGTGTTCTAAGGCCACCATCCTGGCATTGATGCCTGATGGCTTGCAGTCACCAGCGTAGGCATCGAGGACCTCGGGCCCAACACCAGTGCTGTTTGAGGGGGTCTCCTTGATGAGGATGGCTTTGGAGGACAGAGACTAATCCTCAGACACCGAAGCATCTTCTCCCACCCAGACAGCTTCGAGGGACGCTCCCGGCCATTGCTCTCAGCCTCATGTCAAAGGTTCCGAGGCTGGATGCCATGGGACTTCCCACAGTCCCGGACTCATCACCTAAGGAGGCCACTGATGACATCAGGCTCTTCGAGGGGCGTCCCTCCTTGAGGGATCCCCAGCTCAGTGCTCTGTGTCCTGAAGGCTCCAAGGCAGCATGGTCGCCGCGTGAGATGGAAGCCTCCATGGCAGCCCTCGAGGGCGCTGTCCCCACAAATGACTCTGGGGCTGAGTGGGTCTTGTGGAAAATCAACTTGTGCACCTTCTTGTGGCTTCGGAGGGCTTTGGGAGGTCATCTGCTGGCAGAGACCACACACCAAGGCATCATGATCCAGCCTGAGGCACTGAAGGCAACAGTCATGCGGGTCCATGCATGACATATTAGCGTAAGAGTCGCATGGCTTGAAGCCACTGACAGAGGCATGGCGGGGAAATCGCCATCCTCTTATCAGATCATAATTAGGCTTGTACCAGAGCAGAAAGGTTGGGGGGTTTTATTCCAGGTACTTCCTGATCCCCCAAGAAAATGGGGGGATTCCATCCCATCCTAGACCTAAGAGACCTGAACGCGTATTGGGTAAGAGAAAAGTTCAGAATGATTTCTCTAGGCATCCCACTTCGTTACCTTCAAAAAGGAGATTGATTATGCTTCTTGGATTTGAAGGATGCATATACCCACATGCAGCTACATCCTGCTCACAGAGGTATCTCAGATTTGTCCTGGGGGATCAACTCTTCTAGTATAGTGTGTTGCCATTTGGCCTAGCCTCAGCAGCTCGTATCTTCATAAAATGCCTCATGGTAGTAGCTGCTTCTCCAGGAACAAGTAGGAAGTCAGTCCTCACATATGGGTGACGTCTGCGCCAATGGCGTCCATGGTGATTTCTCTGTGAAGTAGTTCTTGATGCCGAGAGTCAAGATGATGCAAGCGACAAGAGACTGCTTTGATGATCTGTAGGACCCACGAGTCTGAGGTTATGAGGGGCTACCTTTGAGCAAAAATAGTGAGCCTTCCCCCAGCCAGAGGATTTCCTACTGCAGTCATCAGAAGAGTGGCGATGCTCTGAAGGAGACAGTCAAAATCCCACCCCAGGTTTTGGCTGAAGAGCCAGCTTGGCCTTCTGAGGCTTCTCTCGATGCTGCTGTTGGTGAGGAGCCTGTTTGGGCTGGGAGGTCTGGGGCCCAGGGAAGTACCTATGTCTACAAGGGTAATAGGTCTTTTGTTGGCTCCCACCCTGGTCCCACCTACGGTAGGAGGCTGGCTTGGATGTGCGTCTTGCGAGTCTAGTGTGAGTGACAAGCTGCTTCTCAATATAGCCGGCCTTCTCTTCTACCTGTTCACATAAGAGATTCTCACCATGGCATGAACCAGCTTGTTCACCACAGATTGTTCCAGGTCTGACTGGAGCCAGGTGAGTTTGCAGGCGCCAATACCTATGGCAACATTTCTTGAAGCCATTTCGAAGGTGTCATAGGATGCCTGGACAATGAACTTTGAGCAATCCTTGCTGTGGGCCACTAGGGAACAATACTGATCCAATTTCTCTTAAGGAAGAAACTGGGCCAAGTCAGCCAGGTCGCACATGATGTTCTTGAAGAACATACCCATGCAGAACTGGTAAGAAGGCACATGGGCTACAAGCATGGAACGCTGAAAACATCTTCTCCCTAAAGAGTCCAGTGTCTGAGCTTCCCTCCCTGGGGACACTGAGGAATGAGTCTTTGTACTCTTGGTTATCTTTAGGGTGAATTTGACCACCAAGGAATGGTGTGGAAGTTAAGGCTTCCCGAATCCAGGAATCTTCCCAACTCTGTATATGAAGTCAAGCCTTCTACTAACAGGAGGTACAGTGAGAGGATTCACCCACATTCTCATCTGTACTCTCTGCAGGATGCGGTGAACGGGCACTGTCATTGCCTCCTTAGGAGCCGAGGAGTACTGTAGGATCTCCAACTGTAGGATCTCGCAACCCCAACTTCATTCACCCACCGGACATCAAAATAGCAGACACAACCATTCCAATGAAATCCGAAGTAAGATACCTGGGAGTAACCCTGGACAACAAACTAAATCTCATGTCTCACGTCAACAAAACGGTCAAGAATGCATACTATAGAATGAGAATCATCAGACGGCTTAAACCCCTCCTCGACACAGAACACTTCCGCACAGTATGCCAAGCGCTCATCACCCCATTATTGGACTTCTGCAACCCCATCTACCTTGGCCTACCAAAGCAAACTCTCAAACCGCTCCAACTAGCCCAAAACACCGCCGCACGCATAATTTCTGGCTCAACAAGACATGAACACATTACCCCGGTTCTCAAAGATCTACACTGGCTCCCAATCAGCTCACGTATCAAATACAAAACAATAATGAACATATTCAAAATCAAGCACCACATTTCAGCAAACAGCCTGCACACCCTCATTCATCCAGACACCAGCACCCGCCCGAGAAGAAGAGGAACCTCCAACAGAGTCAATACACCAAAAGACTTCAGAAAAACACGAAAGGACACCACAGAGAGAGCCCTCTCCCTGGCAGCCCCAACCATCTGGAACTCCCTCCCGGATGATCTGAGATCGACAACGGACCTCAAAGACTTCCGCAAACAGCTGAAGACAACTCTGTTCATAGAACATTATGGACACATCACGTAATCAACAAAGCCTGATCAACAAAGACCCCGACGAGAGATTATAAGACACCGACAAGAGATTGTATATCGGCACAGGATCTAGCTCAAGCCCTATCTGGACAGTACCTTGTATTATAGAACATGCTGTATTATAGCGCACACTGTACATAGCTCACCCTAATCTAGTATCCCCCTCCTCACAAACCCTTGACACCACTGCCCCCTCACACTATTCCTCCTGCATGATCCCCCCCTGCACTCTACTCCCCCCACACTGCATGACCCCCCCAGCACTTCATCTGATTGTTTTGTTGTGACACCGCCTTGATTTTTAGGATAAGACGGTTTAGAAATACTTTTAAATAAATAAATAAAATAAAACTCTTCTGCCATGGGCTCATCCTCAGTCTCCAGAGAACATGGTAAGGCCTTGGCCATATCCTGTACAAACTCCTACAAGGTCATGCCCTCAGGAGGGGACTAACATTGCTCATGAGATGCAGAAGGGTCTGATGGGAGCTCAAGGGACCTGCCTTCCATGAAGTCCTCCGATTCCACGTCAGTGACCCAGCCTTCTGAATCAGACTCAGAGAGGAAGTCAAAGTACTTCTGAGTCTCTGCCTCGATCTCTCTCCTACCACAAGGGGACTGGGAACTCTGTTGGGAGCTATGATGCACCGATACCCATCTAGACTTCGAGGGCACATCAGACCCTGAAATGCTAGAGAGCAATATTGGCTGGGCAGGCACCGGTGTCAGGGTTCTTCAGTGCCCTGATGTCGATGCCTCTCCCGTAGGCAGAGTATATGTCTCGAGGATAGGCTGTATGGTGGCCAGTCATTGCAGCTGACAATGAGGCCCAGGAATGCTGCACCGCCAACAGCACCGCAATGCATGTCTCAAGTGCTTGCAGAAGGCACTTCTTCATGGCTGCTGATTCTGAAGGCTACAGGGCCTGAGCAACTTTGACCGATGTACCCAGTATCTGAACAGGGGTATCGGCGGCTGGGTCTCGGCTGTCGGTAGGCTTTTGGGGCCCCTCCAATGTCACAGAAACAGAAAAATGACGGCACATGGCCTATCTAGTCTTCCCTTCCATATCAACTACAATAGTCCCCTTTTTAACTTTAGAGATCCTCTGTGTTTGTTCCATGCTTTTTTGAATTCAGATACTGTCCTCATGTCCACCACCTCTACTGGGAGACTGTTCCACGCATCTGCCATACTTTTCCTGACCTTTGAGTCCTCTTTTTGTTATCTGCATACACAAATTACAAGAGGGCTGATAATCGGGTCCCAGGCAGCAGCTGTGCATATCCATGGTGGATATGGTCTTAGCACACTAGGAACATTTTTTTGAACCTGCTGGCAGGTTTCTGGGACATGTCATCCATGAAAATAGCAGTGGCAAAGGCAAACGGCTCAATGTTGGAGGGTAAGGTCCGAGTGGAGCACTGGTGCCAGCTAGGTAGAAGTACCTTGGCAAAAAATAAAACTAACGATTGAGGAAGAAAAACTCAAAGGGAAAAGAGAACCATGACAGCAGGAGACTAGGCAAAAAACCCAAAGTACAAAAAATCCCTGCAGGGGTAAAAGAAACTTTACTAAGCAGAGCATTAACTGCAATGTGTCTGTAAGGCTCCGAGGAAAATGAAAGACTAGTGCCGGGGTGGGAGGTGCAAAAGAAGTATGCAGGCATGGTGGAGCCTCCCAAAAGTTTCCAATAGAAGCTAAAGAGCATTCCCACATGGGGCTCTGTTGGGAACACCACCCATAGATGAGGACTCATGCACCACTTTGCCCTTGATGAAGGACTGGAAACGCAAGAGGGTCTACCAAATGGCCCTACCCTCAAGATAGCTGATGGGCCACATTGCCTCCCTGCGGCTCCAATGGCCCTGAGCCATCCGGTTTTGACAAAGGGCTCCCCAACTCGTAAGACTAGCATCCACTGACAGAAGCCACAAGCGATTGTTCAGTGGCATTACCCTTTTCAGATGATGTGGCTGCTACCATCACCACAAGCTGGCTCTCACCTCCAGCTGGAGTGGATGTCTCAGCTCGAATGTTTGAAAGCTTGGGGACCATTGGGTCAGTAAATGTCGCTGAAGTGGCCTCATGTGAGCATGCGCCCATGGCACCATCTTGATTGCTGCTACCATCAAGCCAAGAAGCTGCATATAATCCCAAACCCTGGGAGCTTGTTTAGAACAGAACACCGCAAGCCATTCCAACAACCTCTGCACACTGTCCTTGGGCAGAAAGACTCTGTCCACATGAGTACCAAACCATGCTCCCAGGAATACCAGGGATTGGGAAGGCTTCAACTGACTCTTCCCCCTGATTGATCATCCAGCTGAGGCTTTCTAGAAAGACAAAAACTTGGGCCGACACCCAAAAGGCCTCTGACAGAGAATGGGCTTGGATGAGCCAATTGTCCAGATATGGGTGCTTACAT
This sequence comes from Ichthyophis bannanicus, assembly GCA_033557465.1. NCBI lineage: Eukaryota > Metazoa > Chordata > Amphibia > Gymnophiona > Ichthyophiidae > Ichthyophis > Ichthyophis bannanicus. The sequence continues at coordinate 825,981,503 of CM066034.1, forward strand.
ATCCCTTGGTACTATAGTGCAGTAGCCACCACAACCATGACCTTGGAAAATGTCCTTGAGGAGGTGGCAAGGCCAAAGAAAAGGGCGGCAAATTGAAAATGTGAGCCAAGCATGGCAAAAAGCAGATCTTGCTGCTGATCCTCCTGATTGGGATATGAAAATAAGCTTCGGCCAAATCCAGAGACACTAGGAACTCCCCTCAGCGCACCACATGAATCACAGATCTCAGAGTTTACATTCAGAAGTGCAGCGCATGCAAATGAGCATTGATCACCTTGAGGTCAAGAATTGGTTGGAAGGAGCCATCTTTCTTTGACACCATGAAATAGATGGAATATCTGCCCTTGCTCCATTTAGCCAGAAGAACTGGCAGCATTGCCTTCAGGTGCAGCAGCTTGTCCAATGTGACATGTACAGCTTCTCTTTTGTCTGCCAAATCACATGGGGAGACAACAAAGGCCTCCAGGATTGGCTCTTTGCATTCCAGGACATAGCCATTTTGAGTGGTGTCTAGCAGCCAGTGATCCTTGGTGACCTGGGCCCACTCCTGAAAGAAAAGACAAAGCCTGCCCCCAACTGGAGGCATATGGGAAACCTTCATTGTGTTGAACAGAAGGGAACCCCTCTGGAGGGGGACAGAGTCCCTGGGTCCACAAGCCCCTCAAAAGGACTGAGTACAGGTCTGAAATCCAAAAGAGAAGAAAAGTCTTCCAGGACAATAATGATAGGAGTCCTAATACACCTGGATGTCAATCCAGTATGCGTGTGATGGTCTGGTAGAGACAGAGGAGAAGAATGACCCTGCACGCTTTCCAGGCCCTTTTGGCCCATCCTCTGGGAGACTATAAGGCTTGGACTTGTCCAAGTCTTTCACCAACTTTTTCAAATCAGATCCCAAAAAGAAGCTTCCCCTTACAGGCTAGTTGAGTTAGCCGGACTTTGGAAAATATGTCCGCAGCCCAGTGGCAGAGCCAAATCCAATGCTGCATCACCATTGACAGGGCAGTATCTCTAGCCACCAAGAGGACTAGATCATACATAGCATCTGAAAGGAAGGCAGTGGCAGACTCCAAAAGGGGGACAGTATCCTCTGGCAGGATTGACTGAATCCAGTGAAAAAGGGCCTGCACACCCCGCCAAATGAAGAATAGCAGCAGCAGCTGCAAACTGACCCTTCATAACAGAGACCAAATTGCTATGCAGAGTATCCTTTAAGGCCGAACAGCCGCTGTGATT